>OX030950.1:7050236-7744403 GCA_943735915.1 Pherbina coryleti
GCATATCAGCTGTACATTCCATGGCAGCGATATTGGTAGCCATGAAAGCGCTGCCACAATATCACAGTCAAGCGGATTCAGCAGATGCAGGTCGTCAATGAACAAAAACAAGATGTCATTGTTCATGTCCTCAATGCGACGCAGTAGATTTTGGAACCAGTTGTTAATGTACAGCGGATCGAAGGAGGCATCCTTGGGTAGATATCCCTCAGGAATATTGAAAATAATGGAGATTTGCTGACAAATGACGCGCAACAGTTCAAGATTATAGGCGGAGCGAGCTGTGGCGGAGGCAAAGCGTATAACGCGATGAAGTCGGAGAGCGGTTGACTTCGGGCGATCATTGGCGCTAAACCAGTCACGCACCTGTCGGTAGAGCTCGGCAAGAATGCTGCTCTTGCCCGAGCCATGAGGACCGTATATGAAGTATGGAGCGTGACGACTGCCGTTGCGATAATTGGCGAGCAGGTTTTGACGCAAACGTTCGGGCACTGTAGATGTCAAGAGCTTGTTAGCTTCCTGATGCTCTTTGAGGAAGCGCAAGTGTGTTGAATGTTCGTGGAAGATTTCCTGCAAGCAAAAGGAGAGCAATGAGAAGAAGAGATCAAAAGGTAATAGTGAAAAGAAACGACAAGGGAGGTCACGAGAAAAGAAAACCAGTAACCAGTTTATCCGTGGAGTGCTATGGGTTCTGAATGAGCCAAAATGTGAGCAAAAAAAATTTCATAGTTTAAATTTGACAAGATCTTGTCTTAAGATGGGTAGTTCTTACTTTCATACACGCCAAATTTCTAAGAAATACAATTCCTAGAAAAAGGAGCTAATTTTTCGTTGTGAGACCACTTCTTTGATTGAAATTAATTTACAACGAGATTTGATAAAATTTAGCCATATTTTCAAATTTAAGAAATATGGCTGCCGTTGTTGAATGTGTCTGTGCGTGGAGCAACGTACAGGAGAAAAAAGTTTTTTGTAATTTATTGACTGCCGGAAACGGTGCATGTAAGTAAATACCAGATATTGAACTCATAATGTTGAAATTCTTAAATGTAATGAACTTAGTCTGGAGGCTACACCGAGAAAAAAGCAATAGTAAAATTACCTAAGTCGGCTTGTGTAGTGTATGGAGTTTAAAAACTTATGATTATTTACCAAAGTAATATATTGTTTTTTTAAATTGCATTTTTGATTCACCCAAGCCTAGTATATAACATATTAACAAATAGTGTAGGTAAACCATAGAAAATTTTGACATTTTATCAAAATGGTATGGACTTGAATACTATGTTCGTCAGATTAGGCAAGCACATTGTATATTTAATAAATCACAACAAATATAGTGTTGATACCTCTTTTAGCATTGGCGTTACAGATTTTTTTATTCTTTAACGAGCTTTAAAATTCCTCAAAATCAAATTAAGGCCTTCCAAGGACTTGTAGGAATGTTTTTTTGTTATTGTGGAGAAAAAAAATAATTGGTCTCTTTCAGACAAACACATCGATACGTCATTCAATATGATCAGACTTTTAATACTGATGATATGATGAAAATGAAAAAAGGGAGCCCTACGTTCGGCAAAAAATTTTCAAAAATTTTTTAAAAATAGTTCTGCTGGAAATATTAATATACTTTCTGAGAAAAAGATTAATGATATTTTAAGAGCTTTATTTTTTTTAAATTAAGGTGGTGCATTAAGATGGTAGGAACTGAGAGGTCATATTGGTCTCCTTGAGATAAAAACATTGATATACCAAACTTTAAAATCCGACTGTACAGACCAGAGATATGAAGAAATAAGTCAATGCGCGACCCCTACGTTCGGTCCAAAAAAAATTTTTTTTTCGTAATTGTCTTGAAAAAATGCGTCATATTCGCTGGTATACGGCAAAATTTTTTTTGAGGTACGGTCTAATAATCATGTTAAATGAAAAAAAAATTTTTAAATTTGTGGATATTTTGAACATTTGTTGATAGGAAAAAAATTTTAGCACTTATGGTTAAAGTCATGGGTGATATTTCTAATTTTTTTTGTAGTGTTATTCAGTCTTCACATACTCGAAAATGTCTTTAAGAACTGTCATCAATGTTTAACCTTGATAAAATTTTGAGAATTTTAGGATAGAGTCTAGTTACGTAATTATATGCCTGTGGTGAGTTTCCAACTTTTTAATAATTTCACTACCACTAACAACTACTCGAAACTTATTCTATTAAACTCTTCAAAAATGACTCATAACATTTTTATTTTTATTTAAATAATAAAAAAACAAAAAAATGAAAAACATTTTTTCTTTTGACTACATGCGAATTTAAACCTAAGAGAGGTGGGTCTTAAAAACGTGGCTTAGCACGCTCGGCTGCCAGTTGCTTCTTAAATTTGATGGGAGCTATCACACAATTCGTAATGCTCGTGATGTTAACATAGCAAATATTTCATGTATTACTGTTCTTTGGTAATTTAATGCTACTTTCAAATAAATTTAATTTAATCAGAAATTTAATATAATGTTATGTTGTCGATGTAGTTTTTCATGTAAAATGTGTGTTCTTTTGGTTAAGTATAGTTATAAACTTTTATAGTTGTAATTTAACAGACATGTATTAATATGCATAAAACTTTTTGGCGAGCTTTTAGCTTATATTTTATCCCATGCATACCATGGTGCGGTGTGTGCTGTTATTCATAAACTGTAAGTTGGCAACAAATAATTTTGCACACCACACTCAAACCAATAAACACAACAAAACTAGCCAAACACATACGCATTCCAACCGAACACAACACCCAGCAGATGATATCAACCAACGACCAGCCAGCCATCAAGGTGCCAAAGGCTGTTAGAGCAAAACTTTCTGTTGGTGCTTCAGGTGAGCTTGCGGATGTAGTTATTTGTAATAACGGTTGCATCAGTTGTTGTTTTGACCAGTGCACAAGAACGCACATATAGACTCATACACATAAAAGCACACACACACACATAGATACACATGGGAACAATTTATTGCAAAAACATCACAGCAAAAGGTTTTCTCGGAATGAAACCAACAAAGCTATCGAGACAAAGTGGAAGCAACAGCACCAGTAAACAACAAAACAAAAACAACAGCAACATCAATAATAACAAAAAAACAAGTGAGACTTGTTTCGAAAGTGTAATTGACACTCGTTGTTGTTGTTGATTGTGTGTGGCATGTTAGTAAGCTCGAAATAGTTTCCGATTTATTGCAATTTTTTTTTTCTAGACCTATTTTTTCATGCTGTATGTGCAGAGCGAACAACAGCTATAAAAATAGAAAAATGAAAGCAAATATAAAGGTATCAACAACAGCAACATCAGTTGCAACATATCCTGCCTTTGTGTCAAAGCGACAGGAATTAAGGGAAACATATGCTGTCGCTCCAACACTCCAACATCAAACACACAAACACCCACTCACAAACAATCATTCATTTATGTAGATGTAGTTGTGACCTTGGCATCGTTGTCAACATCAGTTCCTTTTGTGATTCAGTCGCTCCTCGTTCATATTGTTCTTTGTTATTTTTGTTGCTATCGGCTGAATTATAACTTGGCTAAGCGAAGCTCGATGTAACTCTACATTTTTATTTAGTTGAAATAGGTACGAATGTTTGTTTGTGTGAAAAATTTAGGAAAATGTTCATATATTATTTTTTTGCGCTGTGCAAAAGTTTTGTAGCATACAACAACAACAACAACAATAACTAGAAAAAATAAACCCAATTAGATAATTAAAATCGACGTTGAGTGGTAAAAGTTCCTCTGAGCAAGTTAGCTAGAGCTTTATACACGTTATTTTTTTTTATTTTTCTATATTTTTACATTTTTCTGGAATTTTTATCAGCAGGTCATCATCTAACGAAATTCGGCAAATGGCTAAGTTTATGTAAAACTGCATAAACTGTAAGTGTAGTTTCGGGAAAAAGCTTTTAAATTTTTAAGCTTCCAGCATTATTCGAGGTTTTAGTTTGTAAACTTTTTCCAATTTCAAGTAATTGATATGCTTTTGATTAATTATTTGTCGTAATGCCCGAGAGTATTTTAGTGAACTTTCGAAAGCTACGCTTGCATACAGTTTGCCTATTTGTTTGCTTATGAAGAGCTTTTTTTCGTTCAAATTAATATACGACCTAAAATATTTAATCAATCAATCAACTGGAGGCTTAGTTGTAGCGCATATTTGTTTAACGTAATTAAGTTGGATATTGTTTTGTAAATTAAGCTCTTCCCTACTTACTCGAAAGCTTCTTGTGGTTATACTCTACATTTAATTTTTACAACGTTACGTTTTACGTGCAGGTTTCCAAAAAAGTTGAAAATGGCATTTTTTAAAAATGCATCGGCATTGCATGGAATTCTTACTCAACGAGTGCTATGATAAAAGCAATGATAGTAAAGGTTAATTCTCTAAAACCTTTGACAAAAATACAAAAAAAAAAAAAAACTATAAAGCCATCAGGACGCCGAGGGAGCTGCTGAAGCAACGGAACTGCAAATTTGTTACATAGAATTATAACTCACTGTAATAACAAGCAAGTAAAGACTGGCTCTTCGCCCTTACGACCAAAACAGGCAAAATTTATGACTTTAATAAAAAAATTTATGACATTGAGACTGGGAAGAGAGCCGCTACAAGATGGAAAATACAATGCAACAGCGTTACATGGTATCATTACTCGGAATTATGCAGCCTCGGTAGTCGAGTTGGTTTAATGCTTGATTGTCCCCCCAGAGGTCCGTGGTTCGAATCTTTACCAGGCCATGGCCCTACACTTTATCAGTTTTGCATTTATCTATCCTCATTTTCATTCCACTGAAATAGAAAAATTATCAGTATTTATGACTTGAAGTTGTAGTTGGTGGTAGAGAAGTTTGTAGATGAGATTGCTTTATAAACTTAAATTGACTGAGGTAATCGCCTCAGATTTTTAGTCACATATTTTTACAGCTTCCCACCATGCTTAGAACACCCTTCATATGTTTGATTGCTCTTCTTTCACACTTATCGAATATTACCCCATTTCGAACTAAGGCAAACTTGACTGAATAGCTACCTAAATCCTTGGTTTGAAGCAAAAAAGTGCTCGTTCATAAATGCTTGGTCATAAAAAGCAATAAAATAGAGAAATTGATAAAGTTAGACCATTTGGTAGTTCTCTCACCAAAGCAGTTCAAAAGTTAAACAAGAAGCCTATTTTGCAAAAAATTTGGATAGTTCAATGAGACTTCCATCCAAACTTCCATGGATTTTCCATGAGATCTGATGGACGCAGAAAAGTCTGTGAAAAATGACAATATGTCGTCAAATCATGTCAAGGAAAGAAAATAATACCAGGCAGTACTTGTCAAAAGCAAAAAATACTATTAATTTACGTGTTTAAAAAAATATGACTTTTCCGTTTTCCTCAACATGATTTAATAAAAATTTAAGAGCTGCAGAGAATACACTTCACTACTGCATAGTACTTCCGTGCACTGTATTTCAGTTTAGTTTTGATATCAAATAAAAACGCTTTATATAAAGCGATGTAAACAAAGCAAGCACTGCATCATTTGAAAGCTCTTCACTACTATCGCAGCAATGCTTTCTCTTGTGAAATAAAATGTTAAAACATAGAGCGACAATGAAGTAAGCTAAAGGCAAGACAAAGCAAGCACTGCGAGGGCTTAAGAAAGAGGTCTATAAATGAACACTTTTTCTCTAAATTAACTTTATCAAATGAAGCAGTATGCAATGTAAATCGAAATCAAAACATACTTCATACAGTGCAGCATATTTAACTTGAGTTTGATACTCTAGAAAAAATCTTGTAATAATTTTTATATCGATTATTTAATGAAATTAAATGAAACTCTTTTAAGCTCAAACCCTTACAAAAGCAAGCCTTTAATAAGAGGTATTTTTGTCATGATTTTGAGGGTGTCCGAGGGTAAAATGAAAATTATTTGTTTTATGTTTTTAAAATGTTTGCTAAGTTTTTAATGAAACGATGAAGGAGTTTTCTCGCAGTTAGTTGTCCAGTCCATGAAAAAAAATTGGAAATTAATTTTTTCAGGAAGCGAACTTATAAAAAACTTTTTAACAAAAAAAAAAAAATCGGCTACAAAATCACTACAAAGTAAAAAATAATTTTAAATAACTTTTCCTATTCATTTCTTGGTCATATTTTAAAAGCTATTTATATGTATTATAATATTGGAAATCTTATCATTTTCATTTTTTTCTATTTTGTCTTATTATTATCAATATATTAATTGCTTTATGTATGTACATAAAAGCTTTGAAGTCGGCGCTTATCTAACTATGTCGAAATCTTTTTATTTTAATTTTTTCTAATTTGTTTTATCATAAAAATATTATTAACTTTATGAATATAAAAGCTTCTTAGCGATTTTTTTTCTTTCAGTTGGCAATTTTTGAGTACGCTGAATGTAGCCAATGTGTTTCATGCATTATTTGTGCAGCTGTTACACACTATGTCATATTCAATACCCAAACCAGTTTAGTGAGAAATTTAATGTGTACAAAGCTTTTAAAATTACTACAGTGTCACCAAGGCACCAAATAGTGCACGGATGGTAAAAGATCATGATTGTGTGTCAAAGAAGAGTGCCGACTTCAAAGCTTTTATGTTCATAAAGCAATTAATATATTGATAATAATAAAACAAAATAGAAAAAAATGAAAATGATAAGATTTCCAATATTATAATACATATAAATAGCTTTTAAAATATGACCAGGAAATGAATGGGAAAAGTTATTTAAAATTATTTTTTACTTTGTAGTGATTTTGTAGTCGGTTTTTTTTTTTTGTTAAAAAGTTTTTATTTCTTTCTTTTTAGAGAATATGAAATACTTTATGTAATCGTATTCTTGAGGAAAATTTCGAACATGAAACTTTGTTCTTAAAAAATTTGTTTTATAAATTCCTGAAAGTTTGTTGGGTATTTTCCATTTCTGTTTCTTCACAATTTTTAGTGCCACGTGCTTTCTATAATCCCGCCCACTTTATTTACCGTACCTTATAATGATTCTACCTAGCCCTGTGCCAAATTTCTGTTTCCAAGTATCAATATTAACCATAATATAGTACTTTCCTGTGTACAATCCCGTTCACTTTTTTAATGATTCTACCTACCCACCTACCTGCATACCAAATATTAGTACGCTAGTGTCAATATTAACTAAAAAATAGTATTTTTATAATATTGACACGCCCCTTTGTTGAATAACGCCCACTTTTTTGGGCGTAATTTGTAGTAACTGTACCTACTAATGTACTAAATTTCAGCACCCTAGTGTCAATATTATTCGATATATAGTGTGTTTCTAATATGGCCACACCCATTTGTCGAATAACGCCCACTTTATTTACAGTAAATTTTAAAAATTGTGTCTACCCATGTTCTAAATTTCAGTACCCTTGTGTCAGTACTATTCGAGATAAAGTGTTTTCCCAATATTGCCACACCCCTAAATTTCAGCACCCTAGTGCCAATATTATTCGATATATAGTGTGTTTCTAATATTGCCACACCCATTTGTCGAATAACGCCCACTTTATTTACAGTAAATTTTAAAAATTGTGTCTACCCATGTTCTAAATTTCAGTACCCTTGTGTCAGTACTATTCGAGATAAAGTGTTTTCCCAATATTGCCACACCCCTTTGTCAAATAACGCCCACTTTATTGACTGTAATTTGTAATAACTATGCCTGCCCATGCACTAAATTTCAGCACCCTAGTGTCAATATTATTCGATATATAGTGTGTTTCTAATATTGCCACACCCCTTTGTCAAATAACGCCCACTTTATTTATAGTAATTTTAAAAAATTGTGTCTACTCCTGTACTAAATTTCAGTACCCTAGTGTCAATACTAGTTGAGATACAGTGTTTTTTTAATATGACCACACCCCTTTGTCAAATAACGCCCACTTTATTGATTGTCATTTGTAATAATTGTGTCTACCCCAGTATTTTTACTGTAAATTTCAGTACCCTAGTGTCAATATTAACTGAAATACAGTGTTTTTTTTATATTGACACGCCCCTTTGTCGAACATCGCCCACTTTTTTAAAAAAGGACCTCCGCGGTCATGGTATCTATCTGTTGACAAAAAATTACGGAAATCGGGCAAGTGCTTTAGGAGTTATCGATGTACATACATTTAAAAAAAAAAAAAAAAAAAAAAAAAAAAAAAAAAAAAAAAGCGCGGACAAACCAACCAACTTGAGAACCTCCTCCTTTTTGAAGTCGGTTAAAAACAGTCCTTCTCAAGATTTTAAAATCAAAATTAGCACCTTTTCATGCAACGAACTGCACTCCATTAAAATTTATGAAAACTTTCAAAAACTTTTTGCATAAATGTATGTCATCATCATCATTGTTTCCAAGGCAAGCGCAGAGAATTTTATTAAAATGTGCCACATAACGACGTGAGTGTAACTTTAAATTGATGGCAGGTAAAAAGGTTTAAAGCTTAAACATGATATTCAGCTAAGACTGAAACTCAACACTTTTGTGCACAAGCTTGGCAAACATTTGAGTTGCATTAAAAATGCATGCAATGCTAAGCTCCAACTTGTGCATATTTATGCCAACAACAGTAACGGTTCACATAGACACACACATATACAAAAAGAGTATTGCAAGTGCTGCAAGTTGTTAGGATGCGTTTTTTCAAGCTTCAGTTTCACCTTCAATAGGTTTTATTTTAATTTTTTGCTTGCACTTCACCTACTCGGCTGGGACTCTTGAACATACGCACTCCCACATTGACACACATTTTTTACATACACACACACACACACACACACACATATACACACACAAACATTATACGCAACGCATCGGAACGACCCAAATAAGAATGTGCCTGAGTGTAGGTAGTAGTTCTTTTATATTTATTTTTTTTTTAATTTTGGTCAAAAAAGATTTCTTGTTGCCTGCTCTAGGTTAACTACAGCAAGCACCAAGCAACCATTATGCGCTATTGTGCAATGCAAGGACTTCAAAAGGATCTTTGTGCAGTGAATTCATTTCGTGATATGCTCCATAGAGCATAGCAACAGACGAACATAGGTAAACAACGGAAACTAAAGCTAAGAGCTTCGAAAAGCGCAAAACCCACAAACGTTTTATACAGAGTAATATTTTGCCACACCTTAGTTTCAACGCCCTCGGAAAGCACAGTAGCAGGGTTCGTTCTCTCTTGCATTCATTGAAATGCTTTTAAGTTGTTGTAATTAATGCGAACGAACCTCTTAATGCAGCACTTGCCAGCAATGGTATGATGCTGTGTGTATGTGTGTGTGCTTATTTCTTGTTGTTGTTGTTGTTCTTGTTGCTGCTGTTCTATTTACTAACACCTTGACTTAAATTGTGAACTATTTTAGCCTCAATTGGCGAGTGTTTGCATTGTTTTCATTACTGCTGGAGTGTGGACGAATATTTACACAAGTTTAGCTCGCAACTAAAAGTTCAAAAGCTATGCAAATATTACAAAAAAAAAAAAAAAATTTAAAAGCTGATTGAACTGTAATGTTGTTGATTTCATAATGAAATAAGCGTTATTGTTTGAATTAAAATTTAATTAATTATTTATGTTTGATTAAACTGAAAAGGACATATCAGGTCAACTGAAGAGGAAATATAAAATTTTTGTTTTTAAATTGATTCCCTTGAACTTCTTTTTAATTGTATTGTATTTATACGAAAATGAATTGATAATGAAGGACTATTATTTTCCTTCAAACGCAAAGTTTTGAGTGAGAAAAAGACACTTTATTTAGGACCAAATTACAAAAAAAAAAAAAAAAACAAAACAGAAAAGTGAGGAATTTTTCAAAGTTCCACTTCAGATGTAGATTTAAAACTCGTATAGTAAAAAAAAATTAATAAAAATATGCGGAAATATAAAAAAACAACAAAAATTGAAAAACTATTCGCCGTGCACAGATTTATGAAAAACAAAAAATTTATTGCTTACGACATATAAATACAAAAAAACAAAAAAAAAATTGTCAAAAATTCCGGAGGAGTTTTATCAAACCTTGCCAAGGAACCTTACCTAATCTTTTGTACATTACAAATATAACTAATACGTAATGTACATTCACCAGTGAGGTAGTTGGAAGGTATGAAGTGATGCTATACAATTGCCAAATACAATTGCATTTGAATTAACAGCAGTTTTATTTACTAATTCTGTATTTGGGCCAAATACAATTGCATTTAAACCAACAGCAGTTTTATTTACTAATTTTGTATTTGGGCCAAATACAATTGCATTCAAACCAATAACAGTTTTATTTACTAATTTTGTATTTGGGACAAATACAATTGCATTTAAACCAACAGTAGTTTCATTTACTAATTTTGCATTTGGGCCAAATACAATTGCATTTGAACTAACAGCTGTTTTATTTACTAATTTTGCATTTGGGCCAAATGCAATTGCAATTGAACTAACAGCTGTTTTATTTACTAATTTTGTATTTGGGCCAAGTACAGTTGCATTTAAACCAACAGCAGTTTTATTTACTAATTCTGTATTTGGGCCAAATACAATTGCATTTGAACCAACAGCAGATTTATTTATTAATTTTGTATTTGGGACAAATACAATTGCATTTAAACCAACAGCAGATTTATTTACTAATTTTGTATTTGGGACAAATACAATTGCATTTAAACCAACAGTAGTTTCATTTACTAATTTTGTATTTGGGACAAATACAATTGCATTTAAACCAAAAGTAGTTTTATTTACTAATTTTGTATTTGGGCCAAGTACAGTTGCATTTGAACCAACAGCAGTTTTATTTACTAATTTTGTATTTGGGACAAATACAATTGCATTTGAACTAACAGCTGTTTTTTTTCCTAATTTTGCATTTAGGCCAAATACAATTGCATTTAAACCAAAAGTAGTTTTATTTACTAATTTTTTATTTGGACCAAATACAGTTGCATTTGAACCAACAGTAGTTTTATTTCCTAATTTTGTATTTGGGCCAAGTACAATTGCTTTTGAGCCAACAACATTCGCAGTTACTTATCTGTCACTTCGTCCAAATGCAATTCCATATTTGAATCAACAGCAATTGCTGTTGGGAATGATTTGAATGCGAATGCTATTTGAGTCAAATTGAAAATCATTTGGCACTATTACGTTTTTTTTTTTTTGTACTTACTATTGCCCTTACTGAACAAAAAGCATTTGTGATGGGCAGATTGAAAAAAAATTGAACTAAAAATTTAAATTAAATTAAATTAAAAATAAAAAATTAAAAAAATAATATTCAATTTTTTCGAAAACCAAACGTGTTGCTGTTTTATTTGTTCGTAAAATTTTGTTTTTTTTTTGTATCTTTGAAATAAGGGTTTCAGTCAAGCCTGCTTTGTTTTGAAATAAGGTGATAGATTAATGGGAAACAATTGAATTGACTGAACTAAAGGCATAACATATGCCTCAGATTCAAATTTACATGTTTCTACTGTTTTTATTTATCTGCTTACTTAATAGACCCTTTCTATTCAATAATCTAACATCCCATTTTCGAACCAAGGAAGACTGTTCTAAATAGGTCTAACACCTAAAAATCCTTGGTTCCAAGCTAAAATAAAAAAAAAAAAAAAAAAAAAATAGAACAGTACTCTACTTAAACTACAAGAGAGGCGACCCTATCATTCGCGTCAACTACCGTGGGATGAGCCTTCCTAATATCGTATATAAGGTGTTATGTGAAAGACTGAAGCCCATAATAGTCGGTTGGGTCTTCAGATTAAGAAAATATACCTTTTAATATATTATTTCGATACAACAAATATTGGCGAAGCCGTCTTAGACTGTTCAATAGGAAATTTGAAACTGATATTTTACCATGAGTTCTTAATTTGGTATAGCTGCAAAGTTTATTCGTCTCTTCAGGTTGACACTGAGCATTACCAGCAGCGCAATTAAATCTGAGAAGGGCCTCCTCCAATCGATACCAAACGATGTTTCAGACAAGGTGACTTCTTTTCGTGCGACTTTTTCAATCTTATGATTGGGAAGATCATACGAGCTGCTGATCTGAGACGTAGTAACGCGATAATTAATAAGAGTATTAGGCTGCTATTGTATTTTCATGGCATCAATAGCATTATTATCAGCCATAATTTTTCCAAGCGAAATATCAATGCAACATTCTTCAGATAAGAGAAAAAGCAGTGGAAGCAGAAAAGTTGAAATATCACGTTGTCAACAAACAAACAGTTCCAGTTACAGTTCTTTCATTTAATGTCTGGAATACAAAATAAATTCATCCAAAAATGTCAACATTGAGATCAAACTACAAAGAACTTTTGCCAATACGAGTAGGTTTAAATTAAAGCAGATTCTTCTTTTGAAGAAGTAAATTCTCGCTTTATTTTATGTGGCACAAACCTGCATGTTGAGCTGATCCGTTGAAAAGACTTGGGGAGCCTTCAAAAACAAGATACATCATAAGATTTATGATATAATCTGCATCAATGACTAGTTCCCAATACGATGAAATCACGAGCTGTATGAGCCGTCGACATAGTTATGCGCATAAAAACAGAGCATTTCGCTGGCTAGGTCTTGTTGACCGAATAGAAAACGATGCTTCAAAATTCCAAATTATTCAAATTATCCGGGGAATTATTTAAACGTCGCCGTTCATATAGAACAAAAAGAAGCTTTAATCTCCGTTGGAAACCTGACGACGCTTGGAATTTTCAACTGGCGCCAACAAGCGTACGATAAATGTGCCCGATGCAAATTCTTTGTTGTGGCCGAAACCGACTTTTTGCAATGAAAAGATGTTAACTATTATTTTGTTTGCTTGCGAAAAGATCGGGGAAGGGTTCATGTAAATTTGCTCCTACATTAAATTTGTTTTAATATTCTCCCTTAAATTTGATTTCATGTCCTTATTTGTTGCTCAACTGGAAGTTAAGTTTCAACCAAAGAACTTTTAGAACTGTTTGATGTTGTTAGACATAAATCAATAAAAGGTTAAGTGGGCAGCCTTAAAAATTTGCCTTTATTTGTTCGTTTCTTTGGGTAGGGTTTTTTGAATTTTGTTTTTCAACAATTATTTCCGCAGATATCCGGCTTCTCGCTCGTTTGGAATTTGCTGCCAAAATCACTTTTAGCCATAACCATTCACTCGATGAATTATGCCAACAATGTAGCAAGCTGCTAGGTAAGCAGCTATGTTTTTTGGCCACAGTTAAAAAATTGCATTTCGGTAAAAAATAAAAGAGAAAACTAAAAACTATGAATACAAAGATTGCCCAAGGCTGCAACTTGTTTTATGCCTTTGCCGAGGTGCATCCTTTAGATGCAACGCCTCCATCCATTTCTTTGTTTTTGTTGCATTTTTTTTCTCTGTTGTGCTGTTTTGCTATTCATCAAATTAAAGAATTCTCCTGCTCTTTGACGCTGCTCTGGCACTGAGCCAAATATTCGAAATATGGCAAATAAATGAAAATTGTTGGGTAATGCCGGTGCATTTTACAAACTGGCAGTTAAAAGAGATAAAGACAAAAAGTCAGAACATGAAAGCTGGAGCTGAATTATAATCACAGAGAATTCTAAATTTGTCAAAAATAAAAACTTGAGTAGCATTGCATAAATCCACTTTAACTCTTAATATTGTCCTATAATCCAAGGCTTGAACAGCTATTATGGCACTTTATAATCCTATTAATTGTAGCAAGACATTTAAATCTACAAAAACAACAGCTTACCGTGTTTAACTACGCAGCTAAATGAGGTTACCTCAGAAACGTCGTGAACGTCTTTGTCGTCCCTGTTTTTCTTGTGCTTTTGCTCGTTTTTGTCGTTTTGGCAACCCTGAGGGAAATCAGCGGCAATAACTTGTTAATGGCCAGCATAATTGTAGGCGAAAGTTTATAGATAAATGGCAACAACAACAAGAAGTAAAAGTACACCAACAACAACAAGTACCTACAGCTTAAGCAGCAGCTGTACAACAACAAAATTACTTAACATAGATATTCTAACTTTATAAGCAAGAAGATTTGAAAATTTTGCAAACTTTGCTTAGCTAATAAAACCACCAAAAAGAGAACAAAAACAAAAAGACGAAAACAAAAATATCAAGAACACGAAAAATGGCTTTTTGAAAGAAACTTTGAAAAGTTGTGTTGTCTTGTTGATAATTTATTACTTTGCATTGTTGTAAAATCTATGTACACGCTAGGTGTGCTCGCTGTTGTTGTAGTTATAACCGTTATTGTATCGTTACAACAAAAATTTGTGTAGCCTAAACATAAACAGGCTGTGTTATTTATAGCCATACTTTTCTCTCCTTTCTGTTGAAGAAAAGTTCCCAGTCAATGTGGTGAGGCTAACTTTAAGACTTTAAGGTGCTTTTAGCAGTTTTTCCAAAGAACTTTGGCATGAGCTGCCTCATGTTATGCGTTGCATGCTAATGTCACAATTACGTTAAATGATAAATTGCCGTATTGTTTTTTTTTGCTGCGTGGTAGGCAGTGACACTGACAAAAGGGGATGGAAATTTCAAAAATGTTTTATTTGCTCGTAATAACATTTAAATAAGCTTCTTCGAGCGACACCTACCTGCACAGTCTTTTTTCTCCCCTTAATCACATCTGGGTCATTGGCGATCTGATTCTCGATAAGATTACGTAATTTATCGGTGATTTTATTCTTGAATTTGCTTAAATACGTTTCATGTTCCTCGATATCGGCATCGATAGTGTGATCTGCGGTTTTGCCGGACACGCTGTATAGTGGAAAGAAGACATATTTTTATCAGAAGTGCACATAATAAAGAGATAGAGACTAAGGGTGACTCAAGGAGGAAGATAATTAAATGTTTATACTTACACCAAAGTCGTGTAGTTATCCGAAGATAGGTCCATTGTCAGCTTATCCTTAAGGCGACGCAGTCTTTCGGCCGCTTCTACATCCGGTGGACTTAGATGACTAGACCACTCACGAAAAACAGCCAGAATCTTTTCATTGGAAAGGTCTGTGAAGAAGAGGAAGAAAATTAAGCTATAAATAGAGGAAGTACATTGAAAGATCTGATTTGATGTGACGTGATGTGATGTGTTGGGAAGTGATGTGATGTGATTTTATGTGATGTCATGTGATATGATTTGATGTGATGTTGTATGATGTGGTATGATGTGATGTGATGTGATGTGATTTGATGTGATGTGATGTGATGTGATGTGATGTGATGTGATGTCATTTTATGTTATATGATGTGATTTGAAGTTATAGGATGCAATATAATGTGATGTAATGTGATTTGAAGTTATATGATGTAATATGATGTTATATCGCTCAAAGTAATATAATGTGATTTGATAAGATGTGGTGTGATATGATGTGATTTGAACTCATATGATTTGATGTGTTATAATGTGATATGATGTGATGTAATGTGATGTAATGTGATTTGATGTGATTTGATGTGATTTGATGTGACGTAATGTGATGAAATGTGTTGGAAAGTGATGTGATGTGATTTTATGTGATGTCATGTGATATGATTTGATGTTATGTGGTGTGATGTGGTATGATGTGGTATGATGTGATGTGATGTAATGTGATGTGATGTGATGTGATGTGATGTGATGTGATGTAATGTGATGTGATGTGATGTGATGTGATGTGATGTGATGTGATGTGATGTGATGTGATGTGATGTGATGTGATGTGATGTGATGTGATGTGATGTGATGTGATGTGATGTGATGTGATGTGATGTGATGTGATATGATGTGATGTGATGTGATGTGATATGATGTAATGTGATGTGATGTGATGTCATTTTATGTGATATGATGTGATTTGAAGTTATATGATATGATATGATGAGATGTAATGTGATTTATGTTATGTAATCACATCAAGTTATATGATGTAATTTGATGTAATATGATGTTATATCACCCAAAGTAATATGCTGTGATTTGATGTGATGTGGTGTGATATGATGTGATTTGAACTTATATGATGTGATGTGTTATAATGTGATATGATGTGATGTAATGTGATGTAATGTGATTTGATGTGATTTGATGTGATTTGATGTGATGAAATGTGATGTGAAGTTATGTAAAGTGATGTGATATGATGTCATGTGATGTGATTTCATGTGATATTGATGTGATATAATTTGAAGTAATATGATGTGATGTGATGTGATGTTTTGTGATATGATGTCATGTAATGTGATTTGATGTGATATGATTTTATTTGAAGTTATATGATGTAATAGGATGTGATATCATTTGATGTGATATGATGTGATGTGATGTTATTTGATATGACAAGCTGTGCTGTGATGTGATAAGATGTGACATGATGTGATTGGACGAGATGTGATGTAATTTTATCCAATTTCTTGTGACTTTCACTTCACTTTTCATACTTGACTTTAGAGCTGACCGCGTGTCTAGTTCCGACTCTAATACTGTCTCTTATTTTGACTCTTATTCTGTCTCTGTATGACTTTGACTCTGCCTCTTAATCTGACTATGAATCTCTGCCTATACTCCGACTTAACTCTACTTAAGTTTGTGTAGACTCTGTCATGACTCTGACATTTCTTAAGCTTGCCTTTTACGTTTATATTTTTCTAACTCAAATCTAACTTGGCTTTGACTTGACTCTAACTTCACCTGGACTTAGCTCTGAATAAAATCTGACATATCAATAGAATTTCCCTAACTTAACTTTGAAATTACTCTAAAATCACTCTGACTCTGATATTTTTTTATCTTCACTTTGACACGACTTTTACTTCTCTCTGACTTCACTTTGACTTCATTCTTACTTTACACAGACCTATTTACCTTTGGATTTCCTTTAAATTTTATCTGACTTGACTCTGACTTGACTTTGACTTGTGTCTGACTTGCCTTAAACTTGACTCCGACTTGACTCTGTTTTTACTCTTTAACTTGACTCTGACTTGTATCTGATTTGACTCTGACTTGATTCTATATTAGCTCTTACATGCCTCTAACTTGACTCCGACCTTTTTTTTTTTTTAGACTAAACCAACGCTCAAGGGATGCCCCCTATAAATGCGTAAGCATTGAGTTGATTCGGAAGAAGGGTGATAGTTTAGTTGGAGGGTGGAAAGATTGAGTAGTGTCGGTGAAGATTTGTTTTGAACCTACACAGCTGGAAGCCATCGGGAAACATACTCCGAAAAACGAATTATCTCTGTAATGCGATGTTCTATTGGACATCAAGGCAATGGTATAGGGATGGGCTTGGAGTGCTGACCGAGTGGACCTGGGAAATACTGGAGCTGGTGATGTCAGGTCTTGTACCTCCCTTGTAGCTCTGTCTTGCTCTGATTCGACTCGGATTTGACACTGATGCAACCACTCAACTTGATTTCAACGTGAATTCAATTAAACTACAAATTGGTTTAAATTTCAAGTTGACCGCAGCAAGACTTCAAATTGACTTAATATTTTAAAATTGACTTCAAATTGACTTCAACTTGGCTTCAAATTACATCAAGATGAATTAAACTTAAATACAACTTGACTTGAATGCTTAAATTTATGTTTTTCCCTTATAAAATTTTTTGTTTTTTAATATAAAAATTTTTTTTAATATATGTATTTCTTTATTTGCCCCACCGTACCTAATGCCTTGTACACCTCACGCTCCATCGGTGACTGCCGCAACTGCTGCAGACGTTCCATCAACTCATCGCTGTGGGTTTTCCGCTCACTCTGCGCTTGTATAACGCGATTGAGTGCCTTTTCCAAACTATCGAGCAGTTGCAAGTATACCGGATGCCAGCACTCAAGTTGCATGCCACTGAAAAAAGATGTATGGGAGAAAAGAAGAGGAAAAATGAAAAAAAAAACAAAAATTTTCATTTTATGTAAGCTAACTACACTTAAATACACCGTTAAAAGTTTGGGTAATTAATATATAAGTTGTTGAGGAGCTTGTATTTTTGTTGTAATTGTTGTTGTTGCTGTAGTGAGTGCTGCTGAAAATTTGTGGATAAAGCTTTAATTGTAACATTTGTTTTAACTATGGCATAAATGATGTTAATTGCGTGCATAAAAGTTAGCAACAGATATTTTTATGATTTTATATCTGTGTCTCAAAATTGTGATGTTGTATTTGTAGTTGTAAATGTAAAGCAGATGACAATTTCATAAGTAGACTGAGAACAACTTTTGTCTGAACCAGCTTGTTTTTAGTTGTTTTTGCTTGATATGCACGCTCCTATGGGCTAGTTAGTGTTATGCATTCCCAAGATATGCAGAATGTAAGCAGCATGAATTTCAAGAATTTTGCAAAGCATGTTAAACACTCGCGCTGCATTTCCATGTTTTTCTTTTGTCCTGCTCTGTTTGCGCGCTTAAAACTTCATTATTACAATGAAATTATTTGCAAGACTAGCGCGTAGCAGCTACTGCCAGGAGCTTTAAGTTGATGAGTACTTGCATTTAAATTTCGGTTCGTTCGGCTGAATGTCTGTCTGATATTTTTTTTTTTTTGTTTTTGGCTAACATCGAGAAATTTCATAAAAAAAAATTATGTCTGTCTGCACTTCTTGGATCTATGTGTGTTGGAGTTGCTGTCGACCCATGCCTTCATAAGTAGCTGTTGGAAATATTTAAATTGCTTTTCCTGCTGCGTTTTCTCTCATTCATGTTTTTCCTGCCCCCACCGTTTTTGTTGTTCTTAGCTGCTTTTGCTATATTTCTTCGCTTTAAGTTCTTTGCTAAGTTATGGTCGCACGTGATTTTTTTTTTTGTTAAACTTTTTTAAAGAAACGCAATGAAAGCAAATCTTTTGTTTTTAGTTTTAAAGGAAATTGAAATTTGTCGGATGCTGCTGGAAACTGCAGAGAAGATTTTTGATCTATTCTCGGAGTGAGATTTCCTTAAATAGTCTGAAGTCTTAGTTACTCAAAGTCTGACAAGTTTTATTTGTCTGTATTTAAGGTTATCTCTTGAGTGAGAAAATGATTTTTGAAAATTTTTAAATAGAATTAAACTTTAGTAAGCAAGGAAGAACTTTCTTTGGTCAAATATTTGGTCTTAAATATTTTTGATGTAGAAATATGTGCACATTTATTCCAGGCACTTAACTCAAAACAATCTGTTCTTTGTTTCTTGATGGTCTAAGATTGCTTTCAATCAAAGTGAAAAAAATCTACTGAAAACAAAAGCTAGATGAACGACTGACCACTTGATGGATAAACACTGCATCCTTTCCTTTTTTTTATGTGTTGTTTTGACGTTTCGAGTGTGATTTGGGTACGATTTGGGAATAAGTGGCAACTCGAGTTGTACTTGAAGAGTTTCCATTCAAGTGGATTGTTTGTGAAGCTTTGTGCGAAGCTATGTTTGTATTTGAGTACGAGCTTCAATTCATTTAGAAAAATAAAAGCTCGACAAACATAAAAATGGCAGCAGGAATACAAGAGTAGATATAATTTTAAATAAATTTCCCAGATGAATTAACACTACACTTTATTAAATCATAAATAGAATAATAAAAAGTCCTTAAGGAAGCTGTCAAAGAAAACAGAAAATCTGGACCAATTGAACAAAGACTGAAACAAAATGGTAGAATTAGAAAAAAAATGTTTAATTTATATGGCAAGTTTGATCTGTTGGTGGGTGGCTGTCGATTGTTGTGATGAGTTGAGCTCTTGACGAAAGGATAAACCCGAAAATAAAGCAATGAAAGCATAAAGAGCACAAAAACAAACAAACATTAGTGCACAAAAGATGAGTAAACAAAACAAAAGAAACCAAGGGAAGGGTGAAACGAAAAAATCACTTGAATAAAATTTGTTGATGTAGCTTTTTTGAGGTCAACAGCTGTGGCGGAAGGTAGGGCAATAGTAAAAGAGTAAATAACGTTGATGATTGTCTCTAAACAGCCAAATTCTCGAAACAATCAATCAAATTCCAAATTAAATCTACTCAAAGTGAGAGAATAACGGAACTCTGCACAAAACCATTTAAAGACAAAACCATTCAAAAAGCAATAAATAAACTTGCATTAAAAGTGAGCACACATAAATGAAATCCATTAAATATAATGAAAATTTCAACAATCCTTAGCCAGTTAGTTGTTTCAATTAAATACTAATTGAGCACCAACAACAACTACAACAAAAATAACTACAATAACAAAAAATAGAAAAATAAATCATTAGTCATTACTATTAACTGACACGAAATGAAATTACAAAATGCCCTGTCGTGAAACAGCACCAAATGCATGTCCTTTGCGGGCAAAGAGTTTGCGTGCTGTTTGAGCTCATTGCTTGTCGCTGATAGACTTAATAGGACTCAGATGGATAACATAAAAATAAGCAGCAAAGGAAATAGAAAACACACACACACAAGCACACCCACTCACCCGCACATACACTCACGTTCATTGTCGATTCGCACTTAAGTGCGTCTGCAGCTCGTCTGTCGCCATATTCGTCACCTACCACGTCGTCGTGGTACTGCACAAGCCGCACTTCACATCACAACGCTCTCAATTAACACAGTTGACAAGCCCACAACCTACACGCCCAACACTCACCCAACACCCGCCCATTCATCTACGCTCTTTCTACCCTTTGCCACGCCACTATTTTATCGTTTTATAAATACTTAATTCGCTGAAACACTTGCTTACCGATAGTCCTCCTTTAGCGCATATCCTTGCGTCGCTCTACTGCTCGCCGCGTCCACTTGTCTGCCGTCGTTCCCATCTGCAGCTACATTCTGCTGCTGCGGCCGCCTTTCGTACCACTTGCTGAGCAACAGACGGTCTTCGCTACTTGTAGCCGTTTCTGTGCTAATGACCCGGTAGATATCTTCATCAATGTGTGTAGGAAGCGGCATGCGTCCGATGCTGCCACCAATCAGCGCCTAAAAGCATTCAATGTGTTTGAAAGACATAAATAAAAAGTGTCGGAGTCAGCCATAAAAAAAGAACCGAGAAGGAAGAGCGAGAAAATAGCACAATAACAGAAATAAAGGCACGACAGGAAGGAAATGGCTTGGGGTGTAGGTCACAATCAAGCACAGAGTTCAGTGCCCTGGCACATTAATGGCACACTCTTATTACTTACAATAAAGAAAACACTTTTAGAGCTGCGATGACAGGCCTCAATTTCATCCAAGTAGTCGTGTAGAATGTATGGATCCTGTTCAATTTGTGTGACGTTCAGTGGGCCGGTGCCAAAGTGCATGTCGACTATTTCAATCTGTCAAGAAGGAGAAGAAGAGAAAATTGAAGTGAAATAAAAATGAATATTTTCTAGTTAAAATTGCTCCTTGAAAGATTTGAAGTGGCATTTGATAAGAAATTTCTTGGCACTCACCTCAATTTGACGATCATCATAGAGTGACTGCATCTCTGGTCCAACCAGTTCAAGCATCATGCGACGCTCCTGGCAAAATTCTGAAAAAGAAATATAACAGGATTTATAACCAGTAAATTGCTTGAGTTAAAAGTAAAAATATTTTAGTTTTTACATTTAATTTTTATCTATAAATATTAAACACAATCATATGAAAATTTTTTTGATGCGAAACCATAAGTAGTATAGAACGAAACTATGAGAAGTTGATAACTAAGAGGCAGAATATGTTTATTAATAAAAGCAAAGGGAATTGAAAAATGGGACCTGTCATGCCCCAAACAGCTCTAAAGGTGAAATTTTGATAATAAATAATTTTATTTTATTTGCGAAATAAATAGTGACAAAGTTCATATACCACCTATAGAGTATACGAGGTCGAACCAAACCGTTAGCAGAGTAGATCCTATGCAACTGTAACTCCCAAAAAACAACAACTTCGCGCTGTAATAGTTTCCTATTCAGTGGTGGTCACGGCTAAAGGGAAATGGTGAACAGAGGCGCAGCGTCAGATTATTCAGTAATTGAACTTCACTGGGAAAACCGTTGAGGAGTTGGCAAACATTTTAAATTGCTCCAGGAAGATGATGTGCAACGCACTAAGTCATATTCAAACATACGGGACCATCAAACATGTTAAGTAGTGTCCTAAATCAAGAAAAATATCCCGTAAAGAGGACGCTTTAATTTATAGAACCTCAGTAGCAGACCAATTTAAGAGCTCGACT
Organism: Pherbina coryleti; assembly: GCA_943735915.1. NCBI lineage: Eukaryota > Metazoa > Arthropoda > Insecta > Diptera > Sciomyzidae > Pherbina > Pherbina coryleti. Next base: position 7,072,429 of record OX030950.1, read on the forward strand.
GTTATTAAAAGAGATGTTTCGGAAAAATTTGGCATAAATGTCTCCCTGAGAACTATCAGAAGAAGACTTAATGAAAAAAATTTGGGAGGATGCATTGTTCAGCATAAGCCACACGTAGAAACAAAAATTTGAAGTGTCGAATTTTATTTGCCTGTGAGCATTTACAGAAACCCATGATTTTTTTTAGAAAAATATCCTCTGAGTGACAAATCAAAATTTAATGGGTTCGTATCTAACAGAAAACTTTACGTATGGCGTCCACCAAACATGCAGCACGACTAAAATACACGTAAAAGACAGTAAAGCATGTTGGTGGAAATGTAATGGTATGGGCTACGTTTTCTGAGCATGGTGTTGGTCCCATACGCAAAATTAATACACGGATGGATCAGTATGTGTACAAAAATCTACTTGTTAATGCAATGATTCCGTATGCCGATGAAAACATTCCTCTAAGATGGCGTTCTATGCACCAAAACTCCAAAACACACATAATGCGTTATTTGGAGCAGAACAGTATAGTTGTTTTAAAATGGCCATCTCAATCATCGGATCTCAATCCTATTGAGAATCTATGGAATGATTTAGAGCAACATCCGAACGAAACCAAGATGCTTGGAACGCAATACAAAGGAAGTTGTGCATGAATCTGGTGGGGAGTATGCCCAGAATGTATGCAGCTCTTATTAAAGATGGTGGATATCCAACTAAAAATGAGGTTTAAAATAAAATGTAATACTTAGGTTTGCTTCTTCTTCTATGTAAATATACAAGGTGGGGCAAAAGTAATCACCCCATGTTCTTCTGCTGTATTTTTTTTTAATGAAAAACTTGGGTTTTGCTTGTGAAATTGGTTTATTTAATCCATTAGAATTTGTTCCATCAAGTTGAGAAAATGATATCTGTCAAGTGGCTGCCGCCAGAGTTGATGACCATCAGTGGCGGATCTACATATGGGCTGAAAGGGCTTTAGCACTCCCTTGGAGAATATTTTGTATGGGAAAAAAATGAAAAAAATACCAAAAAGACGTTTCAACCAACCCCTAAACCCCCCCCCCCCCCCCCCTTTGGCGTATCCTAGATGACCATACTGGCTCGTTTTATGGCATTTTCCTTCCCTCTTGCCAGAACTTCGGGCGACAGGTTCTAGCATTCTTGGAGAATATTCTCTTTAAGAGCTTGAAGAGTCTGGGGTTTTTGACGTACACCTGTGACTTAAGAAACCCCATGAAAAGAAGTCTGGAGCAGTTAAATCGGGTGATCAGGTCGGCCAGTGCAAATCACCAAAACGAGAGATTAAGCGACCTGGAAATGCTTCTTTCAGAATATCGGTTGTGGCTCGAGCAGTGTGCGCCGTTGCACCGTCCTGTTGGAACCATATGTTCTCCAGTTCCAATTCATTCAATTGAGGAAGAAAAAATTCGGTAATCATGGCTCTGTAGCGTGCGCCGTCCACAGTCGTAGGTTGGCCCGTGGCCTTCTCAAAAAAAAAACAAAAAAAATATCCCGATGACTCCTCCAGCGTAAACAGCACACCACGCAGTAACTTTGAGCGGGTGCAACGGATTTTCAATGCCCTAGAAATGATTATTTTGTTTATTCATGTAACCGCAAAGATGGAAATAGCCCCATCGCTCATGATAATTTTCCATGAAAAATCGTCCACCCCTTCGTTGAGATTCAGGATGGCTTGAGCGTAGGTTACACGCGGTTGGCCGTCTACAGCTAACAGCTGATGTACTGTCTGCACTTTGTAAGGAAACATCTTCAAATCTTTCACCAACATTCTGCGTAGGGACCGCTGGCTAACGCCCAATTGCGTGGCACGTCGCCTAGTCATTGTTCCGGGATCTTCTTCGACATCTTGAGTAACAGCAGCAATATTCTCAGCAGAACGGCTGCTCCGGGGCCGGCCAGCCTTGGGAAGATCTCATGTTGTCCCAGTCTCTTCAAGGCGAGTCGCCAAACGCCGCAGTGTTTGTCCGGTTGGTGTCGGACGGCCAGGAAATCTGCGAAATTAACGCTGCGCCAACACAACCAACAAATTGTTGCCCAAAAAGATTGAAACAATTATTCCGCGATCTTGCGGAGTAAACCGAATCATGGCTTGTCGATTTGTAATCTGCGTTTGTTTACTTTACAAATGTCAAAACCGAATTGACATTTGGCGCCATTCGCAAAAGTTATAGGGTGTTCCAATAGTGTGATGACTTTTGCCCAACCTTGTACAAAATGTGTTAAATTCGTGTCCACTATTGTATATGAGAGATATCACATTCCGTGGGAGATAACACATTTAGTATAGAATTAAGAAATACTAGGTTAGAATATAAAGTGTCTGACAAATATTACAGAAGGCATCAGAACCACAAATCTCATGCGACATTTGTGCAGTAACATCCTTAACTATCAACATTATTTTGTTAAAAAAAAAATACATGACAACGAAATACAATCCAGTCATAAGCAGCAAGTACGCATTATAAACACCACCAGCTCAATAAAGCTGTTCCCATCAACAAGCGCGAACAATAATCATTGCCAGCTCAATAAAGTTGCTTTCATCTGCAAGAGCAAGTCAGCGCCATCTTCAGCGTGCACTATAAACGCATCCTAACATGGAATAGTTTAGTACTTCTGGTTATAGCAAATAAAGCTCTGTTGTGTAACTTTTTTCACCAAATTCATCAAACAGTGTGAAACTGTACTTTAGTAAAACGATATATTCATCGATTAAAATTATAAGAATCAATAAAGTTTCTCTATAAATTCTCAAGAAATCCCATCAGATATGCTATCAAAAATCTCGTTAAATGGATGACTGGCAAATCAACTTTTTCTTTTCTCTCTTAGTTTTTTTCTGTTAAAAAAGAAATTGAATCGTTCATCTGAAGTCAGAGTAGTAGATATTTTGAAAATTTTAAAACACTACGTTTTTTCATTATTTTGTTTCCTGATTTATGCTAGTCTTGGGCATCATAAAAATTCTTACTTTATCAATAAAATCTTCAAAATTAATTTTTGCTTTCTATGGGAATTCAGATTTTGTTTTGCTTTTTTGTTTTTGATGGGAGCTCAGCAGAGTTTTGAGCAATGTGAGACATCAACTACTCTGAATTCTCCAAGAATACGGGAAATATTTTCTTTAAAATATTCTATACATCTCTACAGACAACAGTAAGCCGCAAAAATAAAAACAAAGTAACTTGGAAAAGCTTTTATGGCTCAACAACTTTACAACGTTGTCAATAATGCAACTTAACGACCTTAAGGGGTAATTTTTACAGCTTTTTACAGTTCGTTTTTGCTCCAACTCAAATTTTAGATTGAACACACGTATAGGTTTTTCTCTGATTCACAGACTTTTCGTCACCCTCAGGCGGCAATAAAACAAGAAATTCAAGGCACAAAAACAAAGAAAAAGAAAAAAAATAAAAGAACACAGAAAACTTTTTGAACTTACCTTCCTTTAAGCTGGAGATGTAAATCTTAACAAGCAACGGCTTTGGCAGGCGCGTATTCTTGGACGTGACGCCCCGTAGGGCGTTAAGGACGCCCTCATCAATGGGCACAGCCATTGAAGCCGTGTATTTGTGTATATGTATGGCTGTGTGTTATGTGCGAATGTCAGTGAGTTAGAGTCTTTGAATGTATTTTGTGCGGCAGCTGCTTGTCTTAAGCAGCACTCTTGCTTTGCTTTTTACAAATGCAAACTTTTGACTGCTCCTCGTTCTGCTGCTGCTGCAAATTGATTCCTTGCGCATCTATTTATTGTGAAGCCTTTGCTTTATTCGCGATGTCCTTACGAACTTTGACTCCTTTTTCATTGCCCATCAAAGTTTATGCTTGGCGCATGATTTAAATATTTAAAACTTTTCACGTTATCAATGCATGGCGTAACATTTTTATTGCGTAGTGTTGGGTACCAAGTTCTGATGCTGCAAGGAAAAGAATCAGAGAGATAGAGAAAAAATGAAAAATTAGAAAGTTGGAATAATATGTATGTGAATATTTATTTGTTGGTCTACAAGCAGCTGCAGGAAATATAAAAATACTAAAGGAAACAAAACTTATAACTTCCTAATTTATGCAAAAAGAAGAAGTTGTTTTTCTGTGCGTACTTTTGGGATAAGTTTGTGTATAGAAATATCATAAAAGGTATCCACCGGTTATGGCGACATGAGTCTTTGGGTTGAGCTAAAATTGTCAAGAAAAAAAAAAAAAACCAACGCAGACGCTGACTTATAAATAAGTCACAAAGGCAGACATACATACTTGGAATAAATCTACGGAACAATTGAATTTAATGCTACAAAATCTTATAAAAATCTTTTTTTTAATAATTTTTTTTTCCATCATAATGCTGCTGTATTCTTCCATAAAGCAGCATGATTTAAAGTTAAGCAGCTTTAAAGTTAAGCTCTAAAAGTTAAAGCTTTTATAGAATGGAATTGATTTAAGGTTGTAAAATGAATAAGATTACATGACTTAAATTGCATTAGTGTGTGTATGCATGTTTTTTTTTTTTTTTTTTTTTTTTTTTTTTTGTTAAAGACGACAGGAGGGAATCTTTTATAGACAAATGGAAGCCCGTACTTCCAAATAGTGTCAGAGTCCCTGGTATGGTATACTGACTAAACCACTCCTTACTTTTCTCTCCTCCTGCAAGACCCTACGGAACCACCAATCGAGGCATTACTTCGTAGGGCAGGATTGAGTATGTTTACTCATCTACGATTCTACGCTTCTTCTTAACAAGGAAACGTTTTGCAGATCATGCTTGTTTATATTCCAAAGCGATGATGTGCTGTGCTTAATATGCAATGACGCGTTGCAGGCTCATCGTGATGATGATGCATCAGATGGAGACCGCCTCGGGAAATGGTCCCTAGCCGAAGACGCTGACGGTGCTAACGACTGCGGTCTCTTCTTGGAGAGGGGATTTCGGGGGGAGGCCGCTTCGGGAAATGGTCCCTTGACGAAGACGCTGACGGTGCTATCGACAGCGGCCTTTTCTTGGAATGGCATCACTTCGGGCATATGAATCCCTAGACGAAGACGCAAGGTACAATCGACTGCAATACCTTCCAAGATGAGCGCAGGGCTTCATCACCCCCTAACCTCTGATCTTCAGCAAATCTGCACGGTGCGGCCTACCAACTTTGTCTATAGCATAGAGTCTGCAGTTGATCTGCGCAGTCTTTCTACACGACGCAGTTCTTTGGTTATGGCGCATGCCATATTGCCTACTGAGATCCAGTTTTCTTCAGAGTTAAGCATAATGCCCACGAGAGTTTCCACTGTTGGTGACCTCCCTAGGTTATTGCTTAGCTCTAGTCTTTCGGCGTTAAATTTCGGACAGACGAAGAAGACATGTTCGGCGTCTTCAATAACACTTCCAGCACAGAAGCTGCAAAACGGATTTTCGTCGTGCTTGAATCTATGAAGGTACGACTTAAAGCACCCATGACCAGTTAGTATTTGGGTGAGGTAGTAATCTACCTCACCATGACGCCTGTTAAGCCACGGTTCCAAATTTGGAATTAGGCGGTGCGTCCATCGTCCGTTCTGTGATGCCTCCCAGCGCGTCTGCCACACTGCTACACTGCGGTCTCGCGCTATCCTACGTTTGGAGGATTTAGGCAATTCGAGTGGAAGCGAATCGTATGTCGCGTTCTCGTTCACCAGAAGGTCTATAGGGGGAGAACCCGCAATAACCAGCGCTGCATCCGAGGAGACAGTTCGAAACGCACTACATACTCTAAGTGCACAGATACGATACACCGATTCCATGCTTCGTAAGTAGGAGCTGAATCTGGTTGCCTCGGCCCATATGGGGGCTGCGTACAAAAGTATTGATCTGACGACAGTGACTATGATCTTTCTACGGGTTTGTCTAGGACCTCTGGTATTCGACAAAATTCTTGTTAGCGCTGCAGCTGCGCTTCCCGCTTTTCCACTTGCGTATAAAAGATGCTGCTTAAAGTTAAGCCTATGATCTATCATAACGCCAAGGTATTTAACGAATGGTTTCGATACAATTGTATGTTCACCAACCGATATTCTAGCGGTCTCAACGACTTTTCGGCTGCTTATTAGCACTGCCTCGGTTTTGTGCTCGGCCAAACTGAGACCCGCTGTATTCAGCCACTGCCGCACTGCTATAACCGCTTGGTTGCACTTGTCTTCAACTTCGTGCAAATGCTTTGCTACTACTATGAGGGCAATATCATCTGCGAACCCGATAATATGAGCCCTCTCTGGCAGCTGTAGACGTAGTACTCCGTCATACATTATGTTCCATAGGACTGGACCCAACACTGATCCTTGTGGGACTCCGCCAGTAACTTTATACTTTTCAGTACCCCCTTCTGTTTCGTAGTAGAGAATTCTATCCTCGAGGTAATCTCGAATGATTCTACGAAGGTAGAAGGGAACGCTAAAGCGCGCAAGAGCTTCCAGTATTCTGGTCCAATTCGCAGAATTGAATGCGTTTTTTATGTCGAGTGTTGTAACTAGACAGTACTCTTTGTCACCGTACAACCACCGAGTTCCTGAGATTGCCTGGAGTGCAATTTTTTTCACCGCTCCAATTGCATCTATTGTGGACCGAGCTTTGCGGAAACCATACTGTTGGTTGGAAAGATCTCCGGCATCTTCTATTGACGCACCCAGTCTATTGCTTATCAATCGTTCTAGGATTTTGCCGGCAGTATCGAGCATACAAAGTGGACGATAGGCCGATGGATCCTCTATGGAACTAGTATTCTTCGGGATCAACACAAGTCTTTGTCGCTTCCACATTGGTGGGAAGACGCCATCTTTTAGGCATGTGTTGTAGAGGTCAACGAAAACCTCTATTTTCTGCTCTATCGCAATCTTGAGCACCTTATTTGGGACTCCGTCAGGTCCGGGGGCTTTATTGTCTTCAACTTCTTTGGCTATTTTTAGGAGCTCCTCATTGGTTACATTTTGAAAATTTTGTAACTCTGCTTCAACTTCTCTGTTTAGTGCTGGCGTGTCGGGTTGTTGTGGAAATAGTGTGTGGACTATGTTCCTCAACAGTATGGGACACGTAGGTGTTGGTTGCCTAAACGAAGAGAGCTTCTTCATAACGAGCTTATATGCAAAGCCCCAGGGCTGCTGTTCAGCGTCGTTGCAGATTTGGTTGAAACAATGGGATTTACTCATTTTTATTGCCTTTCTAAGTTGGGTTCTTGCGGCTTTGAAACGCCACTGGTTTGGTAGAAATTCATCTGTGCCTCTCGAGCGATAGTATGTACGTCTCGCTCTTATGCAGCACCTTCTTAGGCTTGAAATTTCATCAGTCCACCAGTAGACTGGCGCCGGGCGATTGTTGCCTCTACCTTTTCTAACCATCGCGGCGTCGCATGCTCTTATTACGGTCTTCATCACTTGCGAGGCCTTGTCTCTAGCATAGCCAGTTGCAGACATACCTGCGAGCATGACCTCTAGAACGCTGGTATCCAGAGTGCTTTCTTTGTATCTCCTCTGGTTTTTGCACACCCTTCTTATGACGGAGTCTCCCGTGCTGAATATGATTGCGTGATGATCGCTTCCAGTGTAGTGTTCGCTTACTTGCCAGGCAGTTTTTGGCAATAGGCTGCTACTCACAAAAGTAAGGTCAATTATGGAACCCATCCCAGCTCTTTCAAATGTGTTTTGCTGTCCAGAGTTCAGCGTGACGATATCTAAGATCGCAAACGCCTCCAGAAGTGCTTGACCTCTCGAATTTGATCTTGGGCAACCCCAGTCCGTTGACCATGCATTGAAGTCACCCGCGATAACTATTGGGTGTCTTCCGACAGCGTCATCTGCTATTTCTTCTAGAACATTCGTGGCTTCTTGTAGAGTGAGGCTTGGGGGTAGGTAGCAGCTATAGACATAGAGTCCACCCAGTCTAGCCCTCACGAAGTAGTTCATAGATTTTGTGTCTCTAATTTGCTGCTGTCGTTGGCCACAGTACCATATGGATGTTTTCCCAGATCTATCACTGATCTGGTCGCCGGAGTTTCTAGTACGATAGGGTTCGCTGAGGATAGCAACATCGGCGTTTACATCCCGTACGTTTTGCTTCAAGAGATCATGTGCAACTTCGCAGTGGTTGAGATTAAGCTGATAAAACCTTATCGTGCTTTAGTCTCTCGCAAAGCCTTCTGGTAAAACGGACATTTGATGCTCGTTGTCGCGTGCTTTGTGTCAGACTTCTTATGTTTTACGCAGAGTCTGCATATTGCTGCGTGTGTATGCATGTGTTTGTGTGTGTGTGTGTGTGTGCGTGTGTGCGTGTGCATGTAAGTGTTGTAGATATTATCAATAGATATGGTTGCGGTTGTTAGAGTTGGCTTATGTGTGTGGTCTTAGGAGCATCTCTGAATTATCCCAGCAAGAAAATTATAAACCAGATAAAAAAAAACTCCTCCTGAAGATGACAGCGATACTGTTCAAAATATCAAGAAAATTAAATACAATCATTAAAAAATGTTTTTTGTTTAATTGCTTATTTAGAAGGAATAGATCTGGAGCTTAACCAAACAATAATACAACGAAGAAAAAAATCTTTAATTAACGCAAAAACTCAAAGTAAAAATTTGAAGAATTTTACTTATTCTTCAAAGCTTCACAAGTTCTTCGTAATATTTTTGAGCTTAAAAATAAAGTTGTTTTGGAAAATAGAAAGCTTTCAATAGCAAAATGAAATAAGAAGAAAAAACAGTGATAAGATCAGACTTCTTTCAAGGGCTTTATATCAGTGGTGATCAACGCATGGTTCAAACAACAACAAAGAGAGCTTTCCGAGAGCACAGTTCTACACTGAAACAAGAAGTTGTTAAAAGCTCTCACAATATTTGATGCAAAGAAATCTTGTAGAGAATTGGATTTTCAATAAAATCATTTCTTTTTTATTTTGCGTTTGTTTTTCGCTATTTTAACATAGAAAACATCAATAGAAGGTAAAATTGAAGAATAGAATGTATTAATGTTTTTTTCCTGAAACAATGCAAAATATTTAAGTATATTTATAAATAAAACAGCGAGCAACCACCATACCACATGAACGCTCGGAGCATACTGATTTGAGATTTAAAGCACAGCAGAAAAAACAAACTTTTACGCAGTGTACAAACACAGCGAGCCGATTGCTACTTCGTGTGCAAAAGCTCAACACCACACGATGTCTGCGGGCCATGGTATAATAATACAAGGTAGAATTGACAGTTGCTTGGGAAAACATCTCCTGTCAAAAAATATACTCAAAAAGAGAGCGCTCACAATCCGCCATTGAAAACACAAGCAATGCTGAAAACGTTGAAGTGGAAAAAACAACAACCACAGCAGCTGCAGATTGATTTACACAAAAAGCTGTTTTTGACAGGAGATGTTTTCTTGTAGAAGAGAAAATAAGCAGTTGTCAATGCTACCTTGTATTATTATACCATGCCTGCGGGCTATGGGAAACCATGTAGTGAGCACCACTGCTTTATATACGGCAGGAATAAATATATTGAAGCTATTAAAACTCGGTGAATGCATTCTTCCAGCACTTTTAAACCAAAAAGCTTGAAAAAAGCTTCAATTAAAATAAAAAATAGGAACCCACTGAACCATAAACGAAGGTTTAACGTATGTTGAGAGTTTTGCGAACGTTTTTGAGTAAATTTTTTATTTTAATTTTTTTTTTATTTTGTCGCTTAAAAGTGTTTGATATAAAAGAATAAATTCGTGGGAAAATTCTTTTCCCATAAATAACAAATGGACTTCTTTTGTGATATTCATAAAAAACTTCAAATAAGTTTTTAAGTAAAAATAAGTGAAAAAAAGAATAATTTTTTCATCATTTTAGAAGGTAAAAATTCCTCGTAAATTAACCCTTTTCGTTCATAAATGAATCATAAATGTCTCTTTTTGCATTCTTAAATGAGTTAAAAAAAAAAATGACTTTCTCATACACAATTTCTCCTAAACGAACCATTTGTTGTGTATAAAATGATATAAAAAAGAAAATATTTAAACCTTTGTTGATATTTTTGTAATTGTCAATGATATTCAGTCTGGATATTGATACAAAAAGGATTAATTTCCGAGTGGCAAAAAAAAACTTTTCTATGGTTCATTTTTCAACTCACTTCCTAAGGAAAATAGGTTCGTTTCAGAGAGGCATTTTCGTCCGGCGATTGAATCAAATAGGGTTCATTTTCAAGTGCTTTAACTCATTTAACTCATTTTAACTCATTTTTGAACAAATAAGGTTTTTTTTAAAGAGGCATTTTAGTCCGACGAATTATACAAAAAGGGTTCTTTTTTTTGTAAACTTTTTTTTTATAAACTTTAAAAATCTAATAAATTTATTAAGAAAAAAAAAATCTGCCTTAACTTTCTTCCCTACTGGGCAGCAGAGTATATCTATTGAATAGCAGCATCGACTTAAAGCTTCTTGCATTTATTAATTTAAGCATATCACTCGGTCACCTTTTTTGTGTTCATCATGTTTATGTGGTTCTGATAAAACCACAAAAACACACCTTTGGTAACATGATTGTAACTTTCTATAGATATTTGTACAAGTTTGACATCAATCGATTGTAATTATATTCGATTCAACGGATTCACCACCCCATTCATAAAAGAGAGTTCTTCAAGGGAAGCCCAGCAGCCGACCATCGCAGAAGCTGGTTCTCATCCCATACAATGCTTTAGCCTCGACTTGCACGAGGTCTTTGAATCGATTGAATTTATTTTATTTACATTCATGTGGGTTCCGTTCCCTTGATCAAACGGACAAGTTTTTTATTTTTAATTTTTGAAATGCATGCTGCAGGTTTTTCTTTTTGTGTTGTTTTTGTTGTAATATTTTTTTTATTTTGTGTCTATAAATGCTTTCATTATTAATACAAATGAAGGATTCAGGGCTGTGGGCTGTAGCATGGAGATTAAAATGGTCGTTCAGTGCGTGCAACCAAATAAAATTCTCAATTTGATTGCAATTGAATAGGTTTTCTTTTATGCGTTTTAATTCTATTTTTATTTGTTGTATTTTAAATTGGTCTTTATTTCCATCGATTATGGTAGGCGGATGTAATTAGTTTGAGTAAAAAATATATTAAAACAAGTTGTAAGTGGATGGAAATGTTAAGAAATAAGGCAGAGTTGGGTGATTTGGGGAAAATTCGGTTGACTTGGGGCAATTTGGAATGTTTTGGGCGCAAATTGGGACTCCATGGGAGATGAATTCATGTAATATTGGTTTTTATGAATAAATTATTGTTTATTATAATTAATTATTATATATTAATAATCTTTTTCGCAATAGGAAACGAAATTCTTCTACCTTTTAAAAGTTCTGAATCCTTTTGATTAAAATTCACAAAAACTTTACATTAACGGTTATTTATCTAAACTTAATTTGAAGTCAGTTGCGTTCAATTTAAAATTCAAAACCAGCAGCATCGTTAAACTTATGAGTTCCCGTAACTGCCGCTACTGTTGATTTCTGAATTTTCATGCAAATTCATTTCTACACCACATTCCCTATTTTGGAGTTCAGCCCAAATTTACCCACCCCTTCAACCTAGCAACATTTTCATTTTTATCATCTTTTCCAAAAAAATCAACTCAAGATATATCAATAAACTGAAGTAGCTTATTTTTATTTATAGATACTCAACAATTTTTTTTATTCGCTCTCCATATTACTTTATATTCTTTTCTTGCCAGCTCAGCTCGTCTGTTGATTTTTGGCCTTTTTCACTCAATACCATGCAATAATAAAGCATTCATTCGTTCATTTATATTCGAAGAACGTCGTCAATGGTTGTGTAACAATACGTTTTTTTCGAATTTTTTATTTCAACATTTTCTGTGCTGACATTAAGATCATAAAATTTTATTGTATATCGTCGAACGTAAAGGACGACATAAGAATTTTTTCCCTGAAACCCTCTTAAATATTTAATTTCTATTCTTGAATGTTTTGAGCGCGTTTTTTATTTACTGCTACTCCTGCTGCTATTGTGGGGTATCCTTTTTCCCTTATTTTTTTTATGACGTCGTCTATTTGTCGTATAAAATTGAAAAACCTTCGTTGGCTTGTAGTTATTGTAGCAAGGTATTAAGCGTAAAATTTTTGGAAACATAAATTTTTGAGAAGAGAAATGGGAAAATAATAAATCATGTTTGTATACAGCTGAAGGAGTAACAACGTGACCGAAGTTTTTTTATTTTCCCAACCAACAACTCTATTATTTTTCATGCTAAGAAACTGTTTTGTTAAGACAATAAAAAGTTTACGGCAATAAAAACGAAAAATTGTGTCCCTGATGACTTTATTTATGCAGAATAAAACTTGTATTGCACTCACAACATTGACAGCCTACAACTGTATTTTAGGAATGTAGTAAATATTTTTCAAACATTTTCTTTTTGAAATTTGATAATTTATTTTTTTTGATATTTGTTAAAATAATGTAAACAGAACAAGAACAAAAAATGTTCACAATTGGAGACTTAGAGATTAACATTACATTACATTAAAGACATAAAATTAACATTAACATTAACATTAACATTAACATTAACATTAACATTAACATTAACATTAACATTAACATTAACATTAACATTAACATTAACATTAACATTAACATTAACATTAACATTAACATTAACATTAACATTAACATTAACATTAACATTAACATTAACATTAACATTAACATTAACATTAACATTAACATTAACATTAACATTAACATTAACATTAACATTAACATTAACATTAAAATTAACATTAACATTAACATTAACATTAACATTAACATTAACATTAACATTAACATTAACATTACATTAACATCAACATTAACATTAACATTAACATTAACATTAACATCAACATTAACATCAACATTAACATTAAGATTAACATTAACATTAACATTAACATTAACATTAACATTATCATTAACATTAACATTAACATTAACATTAACATTAACATTAACATTAACATCAACATTAACATTAACATTAACATTAACATTAAAATTAACATTAAAACATTAACATTAACATTAACATTAGCATTAACATTAACATTAAAATTAACATTAACATTAACATTAACATTAACATTAACATTAACATTGACATTAACATTAACATTAACATTAACATTAACATTAACATTAACATTAACATTAACATTAACATTAACATTAACATTAACATTAACATTAACATTAACATTAACATTAACATTAACATTAACATTAACATTAACATTAACATTAACATTAACATTAACATTAACATTAACATTAACATTAACATTAACATTAACATTAGCATTAACATCAACATTAACATTAACATTAACATTAACATCAACATTAACATTAACATTAACATTAACATTAACATTAACATTAACATTAACATTAACATTAACATTAACATTAACATTAACATTACATTAACATCAACATTAACATTAACATTAACATTAACATTAACATCAACATTAACATCAACATTAACATTAAGATTAACATTAACATTAACATTAACATTAACATTAACATTATCATTAACATTAACATTAACATTAACATTAACATTAACATTAACATTAACATCAACATTAACATTAACATTAACATTAAAATTAACATTAAAACATTAACATTAACATTAACATTAGCATTAACATTAACATTAAAATTAACATTAACATTAACATTAACATTAACATTAACATTAACATTGACATTAACATTAACATTAACATTAACATTAACATTTACATTAACATTAACATTAACATTAACATTAACATTAACATTACATTAACATCAACATTAACATTAACATTAACATTAACATTAACATCAACATTAACATCAACATTAACATTAAGATTAACATTAACATTAACATTAACATTAACATTAACATTAACATTAACATTAACATTAACATTAACATTAACATTAACATTAACATTAACATTAACATTAACATTAACATTAACACTAACATTAACATTAACATTAAAATTAACATTAACATTAACATTAACATTAACATTTACATTAACATTAACATTAACATTAACATTACATTAACATCAACATTAACATTAACATTAACATTAACATTAACATCAACATTAACATCAACATTAACATTAAGATTAACATTAACATTAACATTAACATTAACATTAACATTATCATTAACATTAACATTAACATTAACATTAACATTAACATTAACATTAACATCAACATTAACATTAACATTAACATTAACATTAAAATTAACATTAAAACATTAACATTAACATTAACATTAGCATTAACATTAACATTAAAATTAACATTAACATTAACATTAACATTAACATTAACATTAACATTGACATTAACATTAACATTAACATTAACATTAACATTAACATTAACATTAACATTAACATTAACATTAACATTAACATTAACATTAACATTAACATTAACATTAACATTAACATTAACATTAACATTAACATTAACATTAACATTAACATTAACATTAACATTAACATTAACATTAACATTAACATTAGCATTAACATCAACATTAACATTAACATTAACATTAACATCAACATTAACATTAACATTAACATTAACATTAACATTAACATTAACATTAAAATTAACATTAACATTAACATTAACATTAACATTTACATTAACATTAACATTAACATTAACATTAACATTAACATTACATTAACATCAACATTAACATTAACATTAACATTAACATTAACATCAACATTAACATCAACATTAACATTAAGATTAACATTAACATTAACATTAACATTAACATTAACATTAACATTAACATTATCATTAACATTAACATTAACATTAACATTAACATTAACATTAACATCAACATTAACATTAATGTTAACATTAACATTAACATTAACATTAACATTAACATCAACATTAACATTAACATTAACATTAACATTAACATTAACATTAACATTAACATTAACATTAACATTAACATTAACATGTAATGTATCTAGACAGACCACTGTAATGTAATGTATCTATACTGACCACTGTGCGACGTTTTTTTTGGTTGACACACTTCTTGTGCAACATAATCGCGCTTGCTATTGAAACTGCAGTGTAAACATTTATGCAGCGTAATCAGTGCAGCGAACCCAAGTGACACTCAGTGCACTTAAGTTGGAAAGTAACCTAAATGCTGACGATCGCATTTTCTATTCATTGATTGGTCATCGATTCGTTTTTAGGGTATGTCTTTTTTTTTTTTAAGTTAAGTAAAATATTCATTTTTGTTATTGTATTTGTAATTTTAAGATATAAAAGCAGTACACTGCTCAAATAAAATTCAGAATCAAACTTAAGACTAAAGCGGCAACATTGCCTTGTTTTTTTGTTTTGATTTTCAAAACAAGATCGGCCTTGAGGCCTTTAACTTTCGGCGCGGCACGCCTAAATGCCAAAAGTTAGGGTTTTTCCATAAACACCAGACACACCACATGGCGATCCTGCCAAATTAATAACAAATAAAAAAAAAAAAAAAAAATATATATATATCTGCGAAGTTTGAAAAAGGAAGCACATGGAAGAAGAAGCTGAGAACATAAACAGAATATTTAAAAAATGGGAAGAAATCGTTCACCAATCAAAGAAGGACGAGGAATACACCCCAACTGCTTCAACTACATCAACAGAAGAAATACCAGTATACAGGCCAACACCAAAAACAGCTGGGCCTAAACCGATTACAATAGAGGAATACCGTAAGAGACAGAAGAAATCCATCCCAACTGTGAAACCTCAAAAGAAAAAGTCCCGAGGTGGAAAAGCAGTGCAAAAGAGGCGCAGACTCGCGGAATTATATAAAATAAGAATACAAGAAGAAATTAATACAAGAACTGACAACAATCAAGAAGCAACAATAGATGGGAAGCATTTTATCTACAACAGGAAGCATAATATCAATAACAAAAATGGGCAAAACACAATCCAAAATAGAAGAGACCGTCAACGTGAACCAGGCAGCAAGCAATAATGGAATTTACAGCAACGAAGTTAAAACCAGCGCTATAACAATTATATTAATAGTTATTATACTATATATAGCATTTAAGTTAAACAAATACATAAAAAATTATATATACAAAAAAATCAATGGTACCGCAATTATAAATGCATAAAATAAAATTAAATAAAATTTAAGTTTTTTTTTTTATATAGTACTCTTATGGACAGAATAGAAGAAATTATTGTAGAAATAAAAACACTAATTACAAATTTTAATAAATGTAAAAATAGAGGTTATACACAGAAGACTTTAGAAACAAAATCAGAAGAACTAAACAAACTACACAACGAATTTAAAATTTTGTCTATAAATTCTCAATTAGACCAAGAAATATTAAACGAAAAAATTATACATTTTAATCATTATTACAAAATAGCAACACAAAATTTAAGAGATAATATAACAATGGCTGAATTTAACATGGAAACGGCCATGAAGGCAATACCAAATTTTTCCGGTGACAACAGAGAACTCGACAGTTTTCTAAAAATTATTGAAATTCTCTCTAGAACTTTAACTGAAAACGGCAAAAAGAATCTGATAGAATTTGTTTTCCATGTCAAACTTAGTGTATGTGTCAGAACAGCAATCGGTTCAATTGCATCACCAACTGATTTTCAAACTTTACAAAAACAATTAAAAGATAAATATAAGTCACACAAAACCATTTCACAAATACAATCGACTCTTTCAAACTTTTCACAAAGAAATTTTTCAGTAAATTCATTTCAAGAAAAACTCATAAACACCATAGCAGAACTTAATAAATTACAAATAGATCAATTAGGTGCAACGGCAACTGACCCAGAAAAGGCAGTGGTAGTCAAAATTAATGAAAATTACGCTTTGAATATTTTTAAAAATGGTTTGAAAGATAACTTAAAAACTACCATATTTGCTGCACAACCTAAAACTTTGACTGAAGCAGTAAATCTTGCACTAGAAATCGAAAAAGAACACACAAAGACAATTATGCATTTTAACACGAATAACAGAAATTTACATTACAAAAACAACAATTTCAATAACAACAATAACAGAAACACTTATGAAAGAACAAACAATACCTACCCCAACAATTTTAATCGACATAATTTTAACAGCAACAATAACTATAGACCAAACTACAACAACAACAGGAACAGATTTAGTAACCAAAGTAGAGTGAATGACCGCAGCAATTTCCATAACCCAGAAAATCGAAACCGTCAATCCTACAATAACAATCAACACACAAATTTTAACAACAGAAACTCAAGATGCCCAATTCGCAACGTACGAGCTATTTATAACGACGACGCTGACTATGCACAAACAGCAACACACCAACAGGGAAACCTGCAGGGCTCGGAGTATGCAATTACTCCAGAAAGCCAAAATTAAAAATTTTCAGAATATCGGATAATAACACAAATTACATAAACTTCAAACATAAAAATAAAAATATGACTTTTCTGGTCGATACTGGAGCAGATATCTCCATTTGTAAACTTACTGACCACTTAGAAAATGAAAACTTCTACCCAGACGAAAAATGTAAGCTAACAGGGATTACTAAAGAAGAAACATACTCTATCGGTCTTATAGAACTCAAATTAGAAATAAGCGAAATAGTTTGCAATCATAATTTTCAATTAGTAACCAAAGAATTTCCAATCGAAACAGATGGAATAATAGGTAGAGATTTTCTGAAAAGATTTCTATGCAAAATAGATTACGAAACATTCACAATTTCAATACTAATAAAAGAGACGAATTACATTTTACCAATGCACTCAAAACCATGTCAAACATTAAAAATTAAAATACCACCTAGAACTGAAATTATACACCCTATTAAATTAAATTTGACAGAAGATGAAATCATACTGAACAAACAAATTGCAGAAGGTATTTTTTTAAGCAATTCAATCGCACCGAAAACAGGCATGACGCACATCAAACTTTTAAATCCAACAAATTCAGAATTTACTATAGAAAATTTAGAACTACAAACTGAACCACTTAAAGACTACAACATTATAACATACAATAAACAAAATCATTATGATAAAACACGTTTCAGTAAAATTATTAACAAATTAAACATAGACTGTGCCGATGATAAAATAAAAACTTCATTGCTAAAAATTCTTGAACAATATCAAAATGTTTTTCATTTAGATGATGAAAAATTAACTGTAAACAATTTTTATACACAAAAAATTACAACTCGAGACAACAACCCCGTTTATATCAAAAACTTTAGAATGCCACATGCACACATGGACGTAATTACAGAACAAGTTGAAAAAATGCTAAAAGATGACATTATAGAACCATCAGTTAGCCCTTACAATGCACCACTTTTGTTAGTACCAAAGAAAAATACTGAGGATAAAAAGAAATGGAGAGTAGTGGTAGATTTTAGAAAACTAAATGACAAAATTGTTAACGACAAATTTCCACTTTCAAGACTAGAAGACATTTTGGACAAACTTGGAAGGGCAAAATATTTTTCAACGCTTGATATGACCAGTTCATTTCATCAAATTAGTTTAGACAAAAATTCCAGACAATTAACAGCATTTTCAACAGTAAATGGACATTATCAATTTAAACGTTTACCTTTTGGATTAAAAATATCCTCAAATAGCTTTCAAAGAATGTTAACAATAGCACTTTCGGGATTAGAATCAGAAGCATTTTTATACGTAGACGATATTATAATCTACGGTTGCAGCATAAATCACCATAACGAAAATTTAAGCAAAGTTCTAGACAGATTACAAAGATATAACTTAAAACTTAATGCAGAAAAGTGTTGTTTTCTACGTCCAGAAGTAGTATACCTAGGTCATTTAATCACCAAAGACGGAGTTAAAACAGACCCCGCAAAATTCAAATCAATAAAGGAATACCCAACACCTAAAAATGCTGACGAAGTTAGAAGATTCGTTGCATTTTGCAATTATTATAGGCGTTTCATATCCAATTTTGCAGACATTGCAAAAGAATTAAACCATTTACTAAAGAAAAATACAAAATTCAACTGGACAACAAATTGTGAAACCGCATTCGAACAACTAAAAAATATGCTAATCAATCCTCCAATATTACAATACCCAAACTTTGAAAAACCATTTATATTAACGACTGATGCTTCGAACTACGCACTTGGCGCTGTTCTATCCCAAGGAGAAATAGGCAATGATTTACCGATCTCATACGCTAGCAAAGCCTTACAGAAACACGATTTAAACAAACCCGTAATAGAAAAAGAGCTTCTTGCAATTCACTGGAGTATAAATTTTTTTAAACCATATTTATACGGTAGAAAGTTTACTGTTGTTACAGACCACAGGCCACTAGTATCGCTATTCACACATAAAAATCCTTCGTCAAAAATGACAAGAATACGTTTAGACTTGTGTGATTATGATTTTGACATCATATACAAAAAGGGTAAATTAAACACAAATGCAGACGCACTATCTAGAATACACATCGACTCAAATATTTTAAAAGAAATGATACCAAAAGAAGTAGATGAAAATGCAAAAAGGACATTAATAATAACAAGAGGCATGACAAATAAAAATAATGAGGCAAATAATGAAAATAAATTACTAACAAAAGACACAAGAGATTCTCAGAAGCCTGATCAACTTCATATATGGGAATGCACTTCGGTCAGTGATATCACAAATATTATGAAATTAAAATTTAATATGGCAAATGAAAATGAAATATATGAAAATGAAAATATAGAAAATTTTAAAATTATTATTAAAAATAAATTCGTGCATGTAGGATGTAGTGATAATTCAACGAAACAAGTTTCGCCTTTGAACAAACTACAATCCAATATAAAAGAAAAATTTACAAAGAAAAATATGCATGCAGGAGACAGTGATAACTCTACAAAACTAGTTTTGCTTCTGAGGAAACTGATATCCAAAATGACAAAAGAAAATATAAAAGAATTAGCGCTTGCAAGCAATGATGAAATTTTTAAACTATATGAAAAAGAAGAATTTAAAGAAATATATATGAAAGCATTAAAGAACATAAGTCCTCAAACAAAAAGTCCTCATTTAAAAATTCTAATTTACGACCCACCCAAAAGAATAGACGACGACCTTTTAAAATTTAAACTAATAAACGCATTTCATAACAATGCACACTTAGGCGTCAGAAAAACACTTATAAAACTAAAACAAAGATATATATGGAAAAACATGGGTAAGATGGTAAAGAAATTCGTTAAATACTGCGACACTTGTGCACGAAGTAAACAAACAAAAAACACAAAAGAACCGATGACATTGACAGACACTCCAAACAACAGTTTTGAAGTAATTTCAATTGACACCGTGGGACCTTTTAGAATGTCCAACGATTATCGTTACATACTAACAATGCAATGTGACCTAACAAAATTCGTTATCGCACATCCTATGGCGACGAAAGATGCACTTACAACTGCCAAAACACTTGTAGAACAATTTATTTTAAAATATGGTAATTTTAAAGTACTTAAATCCGACAAAGGAACAGAATTTACAAACGAACTTATGCATAACATATGCAATTTACTAAAAATAAAACAAACATTCTCAACACCATACCACCACGAAACAATAGGGTCACTAGAACGAAATCACAGAGTGTTAAATGAATTCTTATTAACGACGTCAAATGATCATGAATGGGACAAATGGATTCCTTACTTTACATTTTCATACAACACGACACCACACATCGACACAGGGTACACTCCTTACGAATTAATTTATGGTCGTTTACCAAATTTACCAAACGACATAACCGAAAATACAACAAAAATATATGATATGGAAAACTATCTACATGAAATGCGCGCTCGATTACATTTTTCTCTGAACAAAGCCAAATCCATGTTAAATCAAGCCAAAGAAAAACGAGTCGCAAAAGACAAATTAAATTATACAAATTCACTTAAAATAGAAATAGGAGATTTAGTTTTATTAAAAGTAGAAAATAGGAGAAAGGACCAATATCCTTTTAAAGGTCCATTTAAGGTAATAGAAAAGAAAGGCGTTAATACTATAATAGATTATAATGGAAAAAATAAAGAAATACATAACAACAGACTAAAATTATACAAACCAGAACCATAAAACACAATAAAGCAAAAATCAAAATAAAAATGTAGTCAAAATAAAAATGTAAGCAAAAAAAAAAAAAAATAAAAATATAAGCAAAAATTGAAAATGTATACAAAAAAAAAAAAAAAAAAAAAAAAAAAAAAAAAAAAATAATAATAATTATATAAATATAAATTATAAATATTACAAATTAAAAGAAAATTCTTTATGTTCACTAAAAAAAAAAAAAAATATATTTAGCTCACACAAATAATTTTCTTCTTGAGGGTAAGGGTGTAATGTATCTAGACAGACCACTGTAATGTAATGTATCTATACTGACCACTGTGCGACGTTTTTTTTGGTTGACACACTTCTTGTGCAACATAATCGCGCTTGCTATTGAAACTGCAGTGTAAACATTTATGCAGCGTAATCAGTGCAGCGAACCCAAGTGACACTCAGTGCACTTAAGTTGGAAAGTAACCTAAATGCTGACGATCGCATTTTCTATTCATTGATTGGTCATCGATTCGTTTTTAGGGTATGTCTTTTTTTTTTTAAGTTAAGTAAAATATTCATTTTTGTTATTGTATTTGTAATTTTAAGATATAAAAGCAGTACACTGCTCAAATAAAATTCAGAATCAAACTTAAGACTAAAGCGGCAACATTGCCTTGTTTTTTTGTTTTGATTTTCAAAACAAGATCGGCCTTGAGGCCTTTAACTTTCGGCGCGGCACGCCTAAATGCCAAAAGTTAGGGTTTTTCCATAAACACCAGACACACCACAAACATTAA
Source organism: Pherbina coryleti (assembly GCA_943735915.1). NCBI lineage: Eukaryota > Metazoa > Arthropoda > Insecta > Diptera > Sciomyzidae > Pherbina > Pherbina coryleti. Next base: position 7,094,498 of record OX030950.1, read on the forward strand.
CATTAACATTAACATTAACATTAACATTAACATTAACATTCCATTCGATTTAATTTGTCTTGGGAAGCGGCACATAAAGATGAAGTGGATATTCTTTTTATATCACATTCCTTCTTAAAAATATTTTTCTTTTTAATACTCTTTACTTTTCAGTTCTAACGTATTTTCGTGACATTTCTTTGACAATTTAAACCTTTTTAAAATACAAAATTTTACAAATTTTTGAACTGTATTGAACATTGGAATTTAACTTAGAATTTATCACGCCTTCGCTTAATCTTTTAGATATTAAAAAATTGCCAGACTTGATGTGGGTGTCAGAATTCACTCAGAGTTAGTTTTGAATTGTCAGCCTGACGGTGCTTGATTTTAAACTTGCCAAGTCACGTAACCTTTTCATGCAATCCACCCAAAATATTCTCGCATCAGTCCAATTATGGCCATAAATAACGTTTTTTCTACTCTTGTAAAATAACTAAACATCTAGGTATGAAAAAAGTGTTTTCGTTCTTACATTGTTTTATTCAATCTAAATTGAAATAATTGCCAATCAATGTTAAAGAAGCATTGAAGTCATTTACGGCTGTCAGTGTACATACCACATATTTCACCATGACACATGCCACCAAGAATACCACTAACAACAATAATAATAAAAAAAAAAAATTTAACAATGACAATAACAGCAACAATCATTCGATACACATAACAAACTGCCACTGTCACTAATCTTCGCTTTTTGCCTTCCATATGTCAGCTATGATAATAGCAATTTCAATGACAACTACAACAACAACAACAACAAAAACACGAAGGAATTATACAAAACTGGTGGTGCGCTATACTTCACTCATCACGCAATTAAGTACCTTGGGTAGGAATGATTGCCAAGCATTTAACCCGATTATTAGTCAATTTCCTGAAGATATCATTGCATTCGTTTAGGCAGCTTTCATCTAAAGTTTAGCCTTTATCGTGTTGGTGTGTTTTCCTTCTCTTTTTATTGAAGTGAATGTCAAGCTTCTATACGTTGCTGCTGTCAGGTGTCAAAATTCTACGATTATGACATTTGATGTTGCAAACGAGTGTCGTCGTCTGAATTGATAGGCATAGACAGACCATAGATGCCGGAAATGGATGTTTATGAATCCGTTTGTTGTTTGCAACGTTCTACAAAAACTCAGCAACAGAAGTTATAAAAGGAGGCAAATACATGACGAACCATAGTTAAAGGCATATTGAATTGTGTGTGCGTCGGGAATGTACGCCCACATCTACCACCTACGAATGCACTTAAACTGTTGTGATGAATGCAGCAACAACCTTCCTTGTGATTCTCTTTTCTGCTGCAGACATTGAAATATGCCACTCGAGGAAATTTTCAGAGTGCGAGGATGAGAGAAGAAAGAGAAAATATTTATCGATTTTGGAAATTGCAAATGCTGAAGCTCGATTTCCGACTACACTTAACCGCATATAACTCAAACACCATACCCACACCCAAATCTTCATCTCCCACACCAACATATAAAGGGTGCCAAAGAATTTGCAGCCAAAAGCAGCGGAAGCTGTATGTTTTATGGCTTCCGAAAGTTTGCTGGTTAATGGATGCGTTGTCATTTGTTGAGTGAACTCAATATGCGTTTAATGCATTATGGATGCTTGAAAAAGTGTTTGGAGGGAGACAGAGAAGGAAGAAAAATTGCTGCAGTTTTTGCAAAACAAATGAAACGCGTTGATCAACTTAATACAAGGCATGACAGTGATTCATGCAATTCAATAATTTCATTCAAGAACACATATTTGCTAGTAAGGTATTTTTTTTCTATACGGACATGCTAAATATTGAATAGCGTCCATAGGGAGGATCAGGGGGTGGGCACTTTCCCCCTTGAACTGGAAAAATTTTATATATTTTTATTTCCTTTGTGTATATGTAACATTTTCATATACGATCACACCTATGCATACCTTCTAGAAAAATTCCTGCGGACGCTTATGTTAAAATTTTATATAAAATAAAGTGCTTAAGTGTCAAATAATCTTTTTCAAGCGTTATTAAAATTTTGCAAATTCCTCAAAAAATCACATTAAGTACTATCAGGAACCTTAATATATTTCTACAATCTACTTAGTAAGGAAGGTTCTGGGCTAAACTTTTTTTAAACGAAACCGGAATTATGTAGGTGCCTTTCAGTATAAATTTCCCAGTTTTTAATTATTCAAAATTTGGAATAGCTGACTTAATTAAAAATGTAAGAAAAAACTTGACTCATAAAATAAATGTTCTTAATTTTAACAAACAGACCGGTTCAAAACTATTTAATTTAAATACGTTTGCTTTTGATCTTATGTTAGAAATATTGCTTTCAATACAAAAATCTGTCTTTTTCGCATTGTTCAATTGAAAAACAAGTGTTTTTTATCTTGTAACTTGTATCTTGTATCTAGTATATTGTATCTTGTATCTCGTATCTTGTATCTTGTATCTTGTATCTTGTATCTTGTATCTTGTATCTTGTGTCTTGTATCTAGTATCTTGTATCTTGTATCTTGCATCTTGTATCTTGTATCTTGTATCTTGTATCTTGTATCTTGTATCTTGTATCTTGTATCTTGTATCTTGTATCTTGTATCTTGTATCTTGTATCTTGTATCTTGTATCTTGTATCTTGTATCTTGTATCTTGTATCTTGTATCTTGTATCTTGTATCTTGTATCTTGTATCTTGTATCTTGTATCTTGTATCTTGTATCTTGTATCTTGTATCTTGTATCTTGTATCTTGTATCTTGTATCTTGTATCTTGTATCTTGTATCTTGTATCTTGTATCTTGTATCTTGTATTTTGTATCTTGTATCTTGTATCTTGTATCTCGTATATTGTATCTTGTATCTTGTATCTTGTATCTTGTATCTTGTATCTTGAATCTTGTATCTTGTATCTTGTATCTTGTATCTTGTATCTTGTATCTTGTATCTTGTATCTTGTATTTTGTATCTTGTATCTTGTATCTTGTATCTTGTATCTTGTATCTTGTATCTTGTATCTTGTATCTTGTATCATTTATCATGTATTTTGCTAGCACATGAAAATTCTTAAAGCTTAAACACAAAGCCCATCTACCATAAATTAAGTTAACCTCTTTATTTTCTAAAATCTTTTAAGAATCTGCATTCTTTAGACAATAATTAATTCGAAAAGATAGCAACTGGCACACTTACTCATATCTATATCCGAAGAGCTAGGTGTAAAAGTTTAAATTTAAGCTTTTTCAAATGCTATGAGTTTTGTTTCAAGCTCAGCTTCGGTTTTTGGTTGCAATTTTGTTGCAATGCCAAACTTAAATTACTTTGTGGCAAAAGAATTCTGCATAATTTTCATGAAACAAACAAACATTTATAGGCAAGCACACATATATGCGGGTGCGCAATAAATACACATCTAGATACATTCAAACACCAACTGAATCACATACATATAAAGGACGCATTTGAAATTGTATAGAGAAAGATATGCAAATATGTAGTTGGATGCACTGGATTAATTCATTATGGCTGCCAGCTTTTTGCGAGAAATTGAATTTATGGGATTCTGAAAAGTTGTGTCGCAATAGAAAGCTCTTAATAATATTTGTTAGAAATACTGAGAAAGTTTGCGAAACACTCAACTATTTCGAATTATTTTATAATTTCAGGAAGTGTAAACAAATAAGCGAGATTATCTTTAAACGACGATTAAAAATTAGCATCGTATTTTATTTGCGCATAATTTTCTCACATTTAATGAATTATTGCTTTTTTGATAATTTAATGAGAACATTTTTATTAGCATTTGGTGAACATATTTTTATAATTTTGGGAGAACTTTAATGTATTTAGTGGGAGATTTTTTATTTTTTTTTTCTATTTTTATTTGAATTAATATATTTCATCAGTTTTTGTTTTTTTTAAAATCTTATATAAAACCTTGAGCACTTTTAAAAATTTAACATAAATTATTTTTATTTAAGGAAAAACGGTGAATACAAAAAAATTCTCATAGAATGGATTTGCTGGGATTGTGTCCAATTTGAGGTTAAGAAATAGTTTAAACAAGTGAATTTTACTTGACATCTCTTGCGTTATACTGCTTGCCATAGTGGAAAGGAAACTTTTTATTATATATTAAGTACAACTTCCGGTTGAGTGCAAACTTTTTCAATTGGCAAGTAAAAAATGTTGCAAAAAAGATATATGATTAAAAAAAAAATTAGGCAAAAATGAATGAAAATTGAATTTTTAGCAATTTTGCATGCATTTGAAAAAGTATGCGTGTGAAAGTTTCAACATTTAATTTATGTATATTTTTTAGTTGAATCACATGAGTTGATTCAACATCCCGCATTTGCAAACTTGGTTTGTTGAAACATTAAAAATTCAGTTCAAGTTTAAAGAATATGCATTTATGTGCACGAGCACGTGGACACTGTGTGACGCACACACACAATCTTAATGTTTTTGACATTTTTTATCACATGAGTTGATTCGCTTCTGATTTGAATGCTTTCTTTAGGTTTTTTTATATTATTTGCACAAAATTGCATACGTGTAGCTGCAATTTGTGTTCTCTTGTTGTGGCGCAAAACGTGCTCATGTGAGGCCAATCACACAGTGTGCAGCGAAAACAAAAATAAAATACTTTTTATTATGACTTGGATTTTCTAAGAAGTTTTGATTTAGTTTGCATTTGTCAAAGATTGCTCTTTAATGTTAAAATCACAAGTCGCCACAATTCCAATAAAAATAATTCATTGAATGTTACTCCTGCGCACTGTAGCACCTCGAGGTAGCTCTATTGGCACAAGAAAACACACAAATTAATGCTGCATATTTAATCAATGCAACAAGAATTTAATTAAATCCCAATAAAATGTATCGAATGAATTTATAATCAAGAAAACCAATATTCTTCAATATGATTGATTATGCATGTTGTGCAATAGTACCTTCGTCTGTCAATAAAATCGAAGAAGTGAGAGAGTTCAATTGTTTGCTTGCTGCAAGACAAATACATAAATTAACAAAATAGAAACAAACACAATTTTAGATAAATTATTAGATTCATGCGAAGATTTAAAAAAAAAAAACCAAAATAAACCTTGTCTTCAACAATGGTTCGAGATATAGTCAGGAAGCTACCCACTGTTATGCCATGAAAATGACAAACATACCCTTGCAAATATTATTTATATACATTCACAGAAAATGGTAAGGATGTGCTTTCAACTCAATCAGTTTGTTTGCCAGTGCAATGATTTTAAGGTAGACAAGCGCGCAGACGAGTCAAGTGTTACGTATCGGCTGCTAAGCGCGAAGATGCAATACAAACAATGGATTCACATAGCAGCGTTGGACAAGGATAGCGAAAGGACAGAAAAGATGCTAAGAGCATTTGTGCGGGTTGCTATTGTTTCGCACTGGCATGGCTTGTCAGCTCTTTCAATTGATTTATGATTTATCGTTGCTAGCAAATAAAACATTAATTAAGTTTGATGAACACATGCAACTGACGTGCGTCATTGTCTCAGAAAACTCTTAAAAATAATGGAGAAAGTTAAAACCGTTCTAAGGTCATTAGTGTATAGTTATGTATATAAAGAATGTGAAGTAAGGGTTCTTTAAAAAAAATCAAAACTTTATTAGTTGAAATTTTAAATTTCTTAAAATAAAGAAAATAAGGTTCTTAACCACTTTCTAAATACAATATAACAAATAAAGGATTAAGAAACAATCACACAATAAACAAGATACAAGAAAAAAAGATAAAAAATAAAAGATAAAAGACAAAAGAAAAAATATAAAAAATAAAAGATAGAAGATAGAAGATACAAGATACAAGAAACAAGATACAAGATACAAGATACAAGATACAAGATACAAGATACAAGATACAAGATACAAGATACAAGATACAAGATACAAGATACAAGATACAAGATACAAGATACAAGATACAAGATACAAGATACAAGATACAAGATACAAGATACAAGATACAAGATACAAGATACAAGATACAAGATACAAGATACAAGATACAAGATACAAGATACAAGATACAAGATACAAGATACAAGATACAAGATACAAGATACAAGATACAAGATACAAGATACAAGATACAAGATACAAGATACAAGATACAAGATACAAGATACAAGATACAAGATACAAGATACAAGATACAAGATACAAGATACAAGATACAAGATACAAGATACAAGATACAAGATACAAGATACAAGATACAAGATACAAGATACAAGATACAAGATACAAGATACAAGATACAAGATACAAGATACAAGATACAATATACAATATACAAGATACAAGATACAAAATACAAGATACAAGATACAAGAGACAAGATACAACATACAAGATACAAGATACAAGATACAAGATACAAGACACAATATACAAGATACAAGATAAAAGATACAAAATACAAGATACAAGATACAAGATACAAGATACAAAATACAACATACAAGATACAAGATACAAGATACAAGATACAAGATACAAGATACAAGATACAAGATACAAGATACAAGATACAAGATACAAGATACAAGATACAAGATACAAGATGCAAGATACAAGATACAAGATACAAGATACAAGATACAAGATACAAGATACAAGACACAAGATACAAGATACAAGATACAAGATACAAGATACAAGATACAAGATACAATATACAAGATACAAGATACAAGATACAAGATAGAAGATACAAGATACAAAATACAAGATACAAGATACAAGATACAAGATACAAGATACAAGATACAAGATACAAGATACAAGATACAAGATACAAGATACAAGATACAAGATACAAGCTACAAGATACAAGATACAAGATACAAGATACAAGATACAAGATACAAGATACAAGATACAAGATACAAGATACAAGATACAAGATACAAGATACAAGATACAATATACAAGATACAAGATACAAGATACAAGATACAAGATACAAGATACAAGATACAAGATACAAGATACAAGATACAAGATACAATATACAAGATACAAGATACAAGATACAAGATACAAGATACAAGATACAAGATACAAGATACAAGATACAAGATACAAGATACAAGATACAAGATACAAGATACAAGATACAAGATACAAGATACAAGATACAAGATACAAGATACAAGATACAAGATACAAGATACAAGATACAAGATACAAGATACAATATACAAGATACAAGATACAAGATACAAGACACAATATACAAGATACAATATACAAGATACAAGATACAAGATACAAGATACAAGATACAAGATACAAGATACAAGATACAATATACAAGATACAAGATACAAGATACAAGATACAAGATACAAGATACAAGATACAAGATACAAGATACAAGATACAAGATGCAAGATACAAGATGTGAGATACAAGATACAAGATACAAAATACAAGATACAAGATACAAGATACAAGATACAAGATACAAGATACAAGATACAAGATACAAGATACAAGATACAAGATACAAGATACAAGATACAAGATACAATATACAAGATACAACATACAAGATACAAGATACAAGACACAAGATACAAGATACAAGATACAAGATACAAGATACAAGATACAAGATACAAGATACAAGATACAAGATACAAGATACAAGATACAAGATACAAGATGCAAGATACAAGATACGAAATGTAAGATACAGAGTATGAGAGGCAAATGCGAAATGAATGAATAAATTGTATAGTGAATGAAGAACGACGAATGATAAGAAATTAGAAAAGAAGAATATAAAGTATAATCTATGAGGTATGAGAAATGATGAGATATGATGCATGCATGACGAATGATTAGTAAAGCATAATTTTTAATGAAGAATGATAAATGATGAATATAGAATAAGAACCTTTGAATGTACAGTGATGAATGAATGTTGAATCATATATAAGGGATGATGAATGTTGTACTCTGAATTATGAACTATGATGTATGAATGATGAATGGTTTTAATAAAATTTATTATTTTTATGTAGGAATGAGAATGGTGAATGTAAAATAAGGAACAATGACTGGTACATTTTGGATGAGGATGATAAATGATGAATGTATAGTTATGAATGATGAATAAATGAAGAACTATGAACTATGATGTAATAAAATGAGTCTTTGATGAATATAGAATGATAAATAATGAATGTTGAATGATAAATAATTAATAATAAATGATAAATAGTGTAAATAGAATGAACTAGCGACACCTGCTGCGCGTTGCTGCCCCCAGCAACTTAATAATAGTAATAGTAATATTCTAAGAGTTTTGCCGTTGTTTGCAAGCCCTCTATAAAGAAGAGGCAGAATAAAGTGAAATGTGAGAGGAAAATTGCAATAAAAAAAACTTGTATATATCTTGGCGATCGTTCAGCGCGAGCGGTATGTGAAAGCTTTACATTTTTCTGACTTTCATTTTGTTGTTAACAGACGCTCTATTAAGAAGAGACAGTAGAGAGCGAAATGTGAGCAGCGAATAGTTTTGCTCTGAGTTTGATGACGTTGTTCTCAGCTGCTCTGTTTACAAAAGAAAAACCAACATAAAAAGATACAGTAGTTTCGACTATGTCGTAACACAAGACGTAGAATTATTCAATTCGCTTTTGATGACATCTTTTTTAAAAATATTTATTCCATACACCTGAGGATATGACCTTTAAGAGAGTGCCGGAGAGGGTTAATATGTATCACCAACCCCCATTACTTTTGCAAAAGGAACATTTTTGCCTTTCACACCTATTCCCTCCGACCACTCCTTAGGGGCGCTCCCATACAAATTTTATGCTTTTGTCGATAAAACCGGAAACTGTCCATAAATAGGTAGAAAACTTAAACAAGCAAACAAAATTTGTTCAATGCTATCAAGTTCAACAACCCATGTGTCAAAATTTCACTGTCGATAATATGCCCGGATATTTAATTGGCTGCGTTTGACATTTCAATAACAGATTCTGTTAAAAAAGCATGCCCCTCAAAATTACTCAGTATTACTGGGCTACGCGAGTCTGTTAAAAACAACATGCCCCCAAAAGTATGCTTTTTTTTAATTATAAGATTTATGTCTTCACGCTAGATGGCGCTGTCTTCGCCGTCGAAAAAACCGGAAGCCGTCGATAAATAGGTAGCAAGTTTAAGCAAACAAAAACATCAAATGTTGGCTTTATATTTCATGTAATTGTGTAAAATTGATATAAGTTAGACAGTTCTAACATGAATTTTTGTCGCATTGAGGATCAAGCAGACCAACAAGTGCTAAGATCAACATTGTACGATTAGTACTTTAGGCCCACCAAAGGCTCAAAAAGTAATGTAAATACCGATACCTGATCACTATCAACCACCCTACTTACCTCCTAGAACGACGTATTCTACGTCAAAACAATTATTATATGCAATTATATGCAAACTTTAATATGCTACATCGTAAAAAATATAAATTTTTAAGTAATAGAAAGTCCAGTTTGCACATCCACAGGTCTAAGCCTATCAAACCATACTAAATTTATTAAAATGGACTTGTGCTTAAATAGCCTTACGCCGGACAAAAAAGTTTGCGTAATATATATAAGATAATTCCTGACTGATTTGATTTTCCAAGTACAACATTTTCCTTAACTTAATTATTTCGTGCAAACGTTTTTGCCCATTTTGTCTTGAAGACTATACAATAAATGGTAACTTTTGACGAGTAAAATAATTTAAATTTAGACATTCTCTTACTTTCGCATTGTTAACGTTACAAATTTTTTAAATATTTGCCTTAAAATTTAAGTCAAAAATCTACATGGGAAAGTTTTACTCCACAAAGCATTGAGTCAGATCCTTATTCATTAGAAAAGCGTTATTGTTATGCATTTTTAGGAATATAAAAGCAATTTTTCTTGACAGAACTAGACAGACATTATTAAAATTAAGCGCGCCTCTTAAGCTTTCTAAGAGGACTTAATTTAAGTGAGTGCTTTTTTGTACTAACTTACCTATAACTCTTAATCACACACAATGCTGCACATACTGAAAAACCGTAAAAGCATCAAATCTGCTCATACAGCTATGAGCACGAAATGTTGTCTCGTATTTTTTTTTCATCGGTGCTAAGCTAACATCAATTCAATTACTAGCCAAAATTTAATACCTTAAAATGACACACACACACACACATATGGAAATACATGCATACATACTCGTACACACACACACTTAAGCAAGGCAGTCAAAAGCTATGCAATCTTATTGAAGAGGAGCACTTTAAACATTGAATAAGTGAAGAAAAACAAGCTACAACATTCAAAAGCCACTGCTCAGCTGCTGCTACTTTTTCTACTCACACAAAGCTTACAAAAAGAACATTTTAACAATAGAATAAAAAAATAAAAAGAGCAGCAAAAAACTAACAATAGCAACAACATTAAAGCAATTTGGCAACCTACTTGATCATGTTTGTTGTCTTGAATTTTTTTTCCATTTTATTATAACGTATTTTTAAAAATTTACATTGTAGATGCCATCAAATCGCTTTTACTAAATCCAGCGAAAACTTTGGCATAAAATTTATTTCTCTGCAAGGCACAAATATTTTTGCACTTCTTTTTTGGTGTCTCTTACGTTTTTTTTTTTTTTTTTGATTTACACTTTGAAAGTGAATAATTTTTTGTTGTTGTTAGTGTCGTTATTTTCTATCACTTGATATCGCTGTTTTACGTGAAGCATGAAAAGAGCTTAATTCCTTATTCAGCAAGAAAGTTTTTCTTCAACTTTGCTAAAGTAAAAAAAAGTTCTCTGCAAAAATCTGCTAGCATACTTTTAGGCAAACGAATATGCCTTGCAGCTGTGCTGCAGCTGAGTGAGATTTTGTTGATGATTTTCCTGCTAGACAATTTTGTGTTAGATGATGTGGCAGTATCATTTTTTAGCTACTACGAGCACAAACTTAATTTGACAAAGTTCTGGCAAATTTAAAAGGCATTCACTCACTTAAGTATTGATAGTTGTATCAATGAGTTTATGTATTTACGAGTGTTTGTAGAATGTTCTACTCTGACCCTCATCAAAGATGTTTTAAAGTCTGTACAAATAGTCTAATGATGATGAAAAGAAGTGCCAATTTGAGAATAGCTTATAACTTTTCAAGGACAAACAAAAATAGTCAAATTCCGCACAACTGCAGGTTTTCAAATTTTTTAAGTATTTAATTCAACAAACTTGCTCGACACTCGACAAGTTTAAAACTTTTCCCGCTGAAAAATGAAGCGAAGCATGTTTCAAGGTTTTTGATAGCCGAACAGCTGTTAAAAAAAACTGAAAAAGTATCAACAAAGATTGTCAGTTTGCTGTCATAAATTATCAAATCAAATATGGCTTAAATAATTCACGGTACTAAACTTTTTTCGAATTTCATCCATTTAATATGCAAATTTGTGCAACGCTGCGTATGAGCAACATTTATTTAATTGGAATGGATATATTTAATATTAAAATTGTGGTCGTTGTTGTTTTTGCATTTAATTAAAAGAGCAAAAGTTAATTATTATTCGTATTTACATTATGCGATATTTATGAATTTTTTACAGCTTAATTTTTATGGCTTAGATTAAATTTTAATCGTTTTAATTTGATTTTATTTATTTTTTATTTAATAGCCAGTGTTGGAAGGGCCGGGGGGTAATGGGAGCGAGCAACTACTAATGAATATTTTAATATGTTACGGTGATTGGCAAAAAAGCTTAGTTGTTTTGAGGGAAGAGTTTTGAGGAACAAATTTCAGGGACAGTATTTCACGAGGGGCTTTCAAATAAAACTTCGATAATGAATAATGAATTATGAATGATGAATGATGGGTAGTGAATTATGAATTATTAATTATGAATTATCAGTTATGAATTCTGAATTATGAATTATGATTAATAATTTATGAATTATGAATTATGAATTATGAGTTATGAATTATGAATTATAAATTATGAATTATGAATTAAGAATTATGAATTATCAATAATACTTTATGGATTATGAATTATGATTTATGAATGATTAATGATGAATAATGAATCATGAATCATGAATGATGAATGATAAATGGTGAATGATGAATGATTAACAATGAATGATTTTTAGTGAATGGTGAATATTGAATGATGAATGATGAATAAAAAATGATGAATGATGAGGTATAATCTAGAAGGTATGAGTTGATGGATAGATCTTAATTTGTAAACAAGAATGACAAATGATGAACATACAATGATCACCGATGAATGAGTTGTATATGAGGAATGATGAATGTTGAAGTCTGAATTATGAACTATGATTTATGGATAATGATTATAAAAGTAATAATTTTTATTTAGGAATAAGAATGGTGAATGTTAAATAAAGAATAATGACTGATACATTTTGATGAGGGTGATAAATGATGAATGTATAGTTTTGAATGATGAATAAATGAAAAACTTTGAATTATGAGATATGAATTATGAATTCCGAATTAAGAATTATGAATTATGAACTATAAATTATAAATTATGAATTATGAATTATGAATTATGAATTATGAATTATGAATTATGAACGATGAATGATAATTAATAAATGCTTGATGATGAATTATGAATTATGAATTATGAATTACAAATTATAAATTATGAATTATGGTTTATGATTAACGAATTATGAATTTTGAATTATAAATTATGAATTATGAATTATGAAAGATGAATGATGAATTATGAATGATGAATGATGAATGATGAATGATGAATGATGAATGATGAATGATGAGTGATGAATGATGAATGATGAATTATGAACGATGAATGATAATTAATAAATGCTTGATGATGAATTATGAATTATGAATTCTGAATTATGAATTCTGAAATATGAATTATGAATTATGAATTATGAATTATGAATTATAAATTATGAATTATGGTTTATGATTAACGAATTATGAATTTTGAATTATAAATTATGAATTATGAATTATGATTTATGAATTATGAAAGATGAATGATGAATTATGAATGATGAATTATGAATGATGAATGATGAATGATGAATTATGAACGATGAATGATGAATAATAAATGGTTGATGATGAATGATGAATTATGAATTATGAATTATGAATTCTGAATTATGAATTATGAATTATGAATTATGAATTATGAACTCTGAATTATGAATTATGAATTATGAATTATGAATTATGAATTATGAATTATTAATTATGAATTATGAATTATGAATTATGAATTATGAATTATGAATTATGAATTATGAATTATGAATTATGAATTATGAATTATGAATTATGAATTATGAATTCTAAATTATAAATTATGAACTATAAATTATAAATTATGAATTATTAGTTATGAATTATAAATTATGAATAATGAACGATGAATGATGAATAATAAATGCTTGATGATGAATGATGAATTATGAATTCTGGATTATGAATTATGAATGATGAAATATGAATTATAAATTATGAATTATGAATTATGAATTATAAATTATGAATTATGAAATTATAAATTATGAATTATGAACGATGAATGATGAATAATAAATGCTTGATGATGAATGATGAATGATGAATGATGAATTATGAATTCTGAATTATGAATTATGAATGATGAATTATGACTTATGAACTATGAATTATGAATTATGAATTATGAATTATTAGTTATGAATTATGAATTATGAATTGTGAATTATGAATTATAAATTATGAATTATGAATTATGAATTATGAATTATAAGTTATTAGCTATGAATTATTAATTGTGAAATTATAAATTATATACGATCAATTATGAATTATGAATTGTGAATTAGTAATTATAAATTATGAATTATGAACGATAAACGATGAATGATGAATGCTTGATGATGAAGTATAAATAATGGATGATTTTTAATGAATGATGAAAGATGAATGGATAATAATGTATGATGAATGACGAGTGACGAATGACGATTGACGAATGACGAATGACTGATAACGAATGATAAATGACAAATGACAAATGAATATTGAAGAAAGACGAACAACGAACGACGAATGACGAATCACGAATGACGAATAGCTAATGACGAATGATAAATGGCGAATAACGAAGAACTCATGACGAATGAAGAATGACATATGACGAATAACGAATGACGATTGGCGAATGACGAATGACGAAGAACAAATGACGAATGATAAATGACGAAACACGAAACACGAATGACAAATGACGACTGACAATGAATGATTAATGAAAAAAGGCGAATGATAACTGACGAATGACGAACGATACAGATAATATAATTTTAATTTTATTTGGTAATGGTAGATGATTGAGAAATGCCAAATGATAGAAATGAGTGATTATAATGATGAATCATGCAAAATACAAGATTAATGGCGATAAATTAATAATGAACTCACAGTTATGTTAATAATGCACTACAAATGATGAATTATGTTTCAGAATTATGAATATTGAATAGAATTAATATTTACATTTTTAAAAATGGAAAAATTTCAAGTTTTATTATTCTGCTCTGTTTTAAATATTGTCATATATTAATAATGTTGTCATATCTATTAAAATGACTGCAAAGATCTTCTCTTGGGCTTCCAGTTAAGTTAAGTACCACTGATTAGATTCCTTTTATTTTTTCCATACACCTGCCGCATTTTAGTCTATCGAATGAAAAAAGAAGCAACTACGTAAAAAAGTCACCTTGTCCTCCCCTAAAATTCAGTAAACAACACAATAACCAATATATTTGCCAATAAAAATAAAAATAAAAATAAAAAGAAGAAATTAAAAAAAAAAACAAATAAATGATTTATATAAAATCAATGCAATCATCAAAAGCCACTCAATCAGCAGATAGAGTGTAAATATTTTCATTGAATTCCAGCACGTGTTTGATCCTTTTTTGAGCCTTAATAACGTATATGAAATAAATACCGTTTACATAATCTGCAATTTTCACATTTTTTTTTCCTAGCCTTTTTTGTCTTCAGCTCCTTCTTCGCTTAGCTATCCTTGAGCGAATAGCTTAGGTTTATTTTTTAAATTTTTGCAATAAATACTTTGATAACGGGGTATAAGGGGCTTGAAATGAAAGCCAGGCACGTCGTCCTTGAAACGCTAGGGGAAGTACAAAAAATCATTGCTGCATAAATTTGAAGCTGAGCACGTTTTCTATATCTTTGCATTAAGCGAAATAAAAATATATAAAGAAAGTAAAAAAAGTTAATATTTAATGCCAGACACTGAGAGCTGCTCTGATTTGAACCTATTTTAAAATTGAGCTTTTCGTTCTTTCAACGGATTAGGATTGTTTTCTTAAATGGAACAAAAAGTAAAAAAAAAACTCGAAAATGTAAACAAAGCCAAGTTAGCAGTTATGTGGACCAGCTGCTCAGGCGTGAAAATGCCTCATGACTGACAAACTGACAGATTGACTATCTGACGCATAGCCAGAATGTATGAGCCAGTCAACCAAAATCAAATTCCTTAACTTTACTTTTGTTTTTTTTTTTTTTTTTTGTTTCTTCTGTGCACTTTGTATTTGTTTTCAATTAAATTGGCGAGTCAGACGGGAGCTTCAATAAGTGGCGTATAAATAAACAAACATACAGTAACATAGAGTGTGAGAGAGAGCGACCCAAAAAAATAAGCTCGGAATATTTATTTTTTTCAATTCCCAATGGATGCTCAAAGCTCATAAGCCGAGTGGGCTGAGCTGTTGAGCGCTGATTTCTGGGCCTACGTAAAGTCATCATGTCTTATAATAGAACAGGTTGAGTGATGATGATGATGATGAAGAGCTTTAAATGTGCGCAAAAGTTGGCTTTTTTCTTTTTTTTTGTATGAATTTACAAGAAAAAGTTAAAAATATAAAAGATTTATATGTTTGTTATTTTGTTGAGCAATGCTATAAATATTTCAAATGCTGTTATGATGTTTATGTCCTTTTTTGGAAATTAAATAAATTTTTTAGTGCGCGTTTTTTGAACTGTCAACTTTAAGGTTGAGCTAACTATAGGCGAGGTAGCCTGAGAGTCAAATGCCAACCGTAGTCAAATTCATCTGAGACAGAGAAACAGAAGTTTATGAATAAAAAATTAGTTTTTTGATAAATGGAAAAAGCTTTGAATTTTTGATTATTTCTTAAATTCATTTGTTAAATTCAATTTACAAAAAATTGATCGAAGTAGGTGCTAGATAAATATTATAATAGCAAATCTAAAATACATATAAATTCAAATTTATTCATGATCAAAAAGAAAACACGCAAGCCGCGATTAAGCTTGAAAAAGCTGTTTAGTTAAGCCTTCTTAAGTGAGAGGTCTCACTCTTTAGACTTAATTATTTAATTAAAGCTCTCTTAGATGATACAATTTGGAAAATTACGGAGGATGGTTGTATTAAGCACATGTTAAATTAAGAAAAGCTCTCTTTGGCTTTATAAATAATGTGTTAAATGAAAATCTTTTTGATAAGCATGTGCTTATACGCATAAAAAGCTACAGCATGAACTACGGATTTGAAGATTGATGGCAGGTTTTTCATCATCCCTAAAAGTATACTCAAGTATATTTTAAAGGTTGCTATCATCGCTTATGCAATAATTATTAATTTGTTGCAGAATGCAAAAGGTTAATTAAAATTTTTTTTAAATAATAGCGAAACGGGCAGCTTTATTTTGAAAATTTTTTTTTTCATTGTTTTACAAAATAATTTTAAAATAATATCTTCCAATAACATATACATTAGACCGTACCTCAAAAAAAAAGTTCGCCGGAATATACTTCCTGAGCAAAAGATTAATGATATTTTAAGAGCTTTATTTTTTGATATTAGAGTGGCACATTAGGATGGTAGGAACTGAGATCTGGAGGGTAAGTACTAGAACGGTGCACCTGAGGTCAATGACCTCTATAGAGGTCTTTAAAATCCGATAGTAAACAACAGAGATATGAAGAAATATGTCAATGTGACAATGTCAATACGTGACCCTACGTTCGGTAAAAAAAATTTTTTTTTTCGTAATTGTCTTGCAAAAATGCGTCATATTCGCTGGTATACGGCGAACTTTTTTTTTTGCATAGGAGGTGGTACTGTCTAATGTACATCTAATTTTAACGGTTTAGATGCTATATCACTTTAAAGTTTAAAATTTTAAAAACAAGTGGAGTAAAAAATTTTTTCGGAGAGGTAGACGTGGCGGAAAAAGTGTTTTTTTTTTATGAAACACTTTAATTTATGATTAAAGTGAAAATAAAGCGTTTTTAATTTTTATGTTACATGGGAGGTAAGCGGGTTTGTGGGCGAATATCAACAAATTTTTGTTTTTATTCTGAGAAAGTCAAATTGACACTCATGTGCCTAATTTTATTGATCTACGACGACTACTTCTATTTTTTGACATTTTTTGTATGGGCTCAACCACTGTGCGGCACAATGTATAACATTAACAACATGAACATAGGAAAAGCAGCCAATCACACTTTTGTGGCAGCTTTCCTTTTTTTTAAAGAAAATCATTTTGAATTTTTAATAATACCCGCTACTCTTATTTCGTTTAAAATTAATAAAAATTTATAGAGCATGACTGACATGATCCCAGCGGGCTTTGGAGCGCTCTTTAGAGGCTTTACGAGCGCTCCTTTTGCAATACGAAGTGCTCCGTCTATATTCCCATATACATTGTAATTTTAACATTACATGTCATTGAAAGGGAGCACTACTGCTCCATTCGTGCTTCAAACTACACTGAAAGTATAGCACTCAATACTGTGCTTCGTTCTTCTTCTTATTTCCTGGCTTCACACAAAAAAAGCTCAGAAAAGAGTGCTCTTTGAGCGATCTTGTTGGAAGCACTCCGATTTTGGCCCGTTGGGATATATCATCACACACACGTGCACAAACACAGACACTAGTATGTAGCTTAATATCCCTGTAGGAAAATCAACTAATTTAAAAGTAGTGAAAATTAATTTTAAAAGCATAAAAATTGAAAATTTCTATATATCAAAGAGATAATTTATTGCATGGCTTTCAAACAAATTCATTAATTCATTAGGCGAATGCATAAGGCGAATACATAAGGCATAAATTAGTCTTTCATAAAATTAAAAATTTAAAATTAAAATTTGTTGAATTGATTCATGTTGGCGTTCTTTTTCTTTGATGGCCTTTCTCTGTATACATTGGTAATGGAAGTGTTGTTACTTCACATTTTGAAATTAATTAAAAATATAATTGAAAATAGTTCATAAACTAGTTGATTTTAATTTTGTTTTTAAATTTTTTTATTTAAGCTTTGAACCAAGGATTTCAGGTTTAATACCAAGCCTGCCTTGGTTCGAAATGGGGAGATATATAAGTAGGAAGGAAAGATCAATCTAGTGAAACACGTGTATGATGTTTCAAGCATGGTGGAACGACAAAGAATCAAGTTAATTTGAATCAGAGGCAAGTGTTATGCCTTTACCTCAGTCAATTCAAGTTAGAAGGTAATCTCATCCACAAACTTCTCTACCATCAACTACAACTTCAAGTTGTATATATTGATGAATTTTCAATTTCAGTTGATTAGAAATGAGGATAGAAAATTGCAAAATGCAAAAGGTTTAAAGTGTAGGGCCATGGTCTGGCCGGGAATCGAACCCGGGACCTATGGGGTAGCACGCTACCTACTCGATCACCGAGGCCGTTTTAAAAATCAAGTTAACTTTTTCCTATAGGGATATTTTTATATCGCTGCAGCAATACCATACAAACACACACATTCACACATCTATAAATGCCCGTATATCAGCAGACAGTTGTAACTATGTGAATATGTAGCTAATAAGTAGATAAGATGTAATAATATTTTTATTACCATTCGAACACATGTTCTTTTTTTATTATATGGGTGTTGTTGCTGTTTTTGTTATTGCTTATGTTTTTTGTTTTTTGGTTTTTGTTATATTTTGTCCTGTTTTTTTTTTCTTTTGTTTTTTTGGTGCAGCTTTTACAAACTTTCCCAGAGCAAGTAGCAGCAATAACTTATTCTCTTTACGAGCTGCAATAATAGCGTTGTAATGTTGGCTTCAACGTTATTGCTATTTTTCTTAAAGTTGTTGCTGTTGTTGTTGTTGTTGTCATCCTTGTGGCTATAATAAATGTGATTCTAGACATCACAGTTGTTGAAGTAGCAACAATTATTTTGTGGTTACAAAATGTGTTGTGCTCTTGAATTTTTTCCGCTGTTGCGTTCTCTTTTTTTATTGATGGTCTTACTTACTTATTTACACAGCATACTTCTAGGAGCTGTTTTTACACTGTATGTTACATGCGAGCATAGTCAAAAGTACCTATTAAATATGAACGAATGTCATGCAGGCAAGTTACACGTGCTACGTAATTAAGTCATATTTTTATGTCACTCGTAATAACAGTTAATTACATCAGCGTGTGTGTGTTTTGGTGGTGGAAACAATATGGCGATTAATATATGAGTCATACAGACATAAATGTTATATTAAGCCAACTGACATGATATGAACATGGTTAAAAAAAACTACACAATGCTTTAGCATGACGGGTTTTTTTAGTGTAAAGGGTGCGTTAACAGGAAAATGTGTGAGTTTTTCATTACTTAAGCTAGAAAGTAAAGGTAACATTTTCCTCATGGCTGGGAAAAAACACCTACCTATGAGGCAAGAGTAAGATTGTGTTGATTTGGTTTAATTTAGTTGAATGTTTTTTTTTTCTTTTTTTTTAACATTTGAACTCAAGCACATTTATGTAGTTCTTTAAAAAAAGAATATATTTTTTTTTTAAATTTTCAAGTACTTAGTACAACATCAAAATTTTTGGAATGTTTATGCCGTCAGGCTTTAGAAGTTTAACACATGTTCTAATGTAGCAGAAAAATTCAGTTGTAAATTTTGAATGATTTGTAAGGAAGTTGGAAAAGCAATGTTTTTGTAGTAAAAAACACTTATAATTCTGCTTTGGTTAAGTAGAATGAAGCCAGTTTTTCTCTATGTATGTATTATTGATTATTTTACTTTCAATCTGCTCAATCATATAAATATTTTATACAATCACTCAACTCTGAAAATACAAGCTTAAAATCGAAAAAGCATTAAGAGTTGGTTTGTTGACAAATAAATGGTTTGAACTATTTGTGGCAATCAATTTGGCTCTGGATGTCAACCATGAGTTAAACTCATATTTGTAATAATGATATCGATGACATGACGACTGTTGACCTCATTTACTCAAACTACAATTCTTGTTGTTGTAAGGAAATTCCTCTACAGTTGCCTGATAAGCAACCTTAAATTAACATAAAATAGTAATTTGCATGTTACTGACATTTGGACTGTTGCCTAGCTTTATGGCTAAGCAAATAAATGTTTAAACTTGAGTTTTGGGTGATTAATTGTCAAGTCGCATTTTGTTGTTTTTATTTTTTGTGTTTTGTTTTTTTACTAATTAATTATGTGTCCATTTGAGCTATAAGGCAAATATTTCAATAAGGGTGTATTCTAGTATTTTATTTATTTGTTTCTTTCTTTTTTTCTTTTTTTGTTGGTGACTAATCGACATATCGAACAAGAACCTTAAGTATCTACCTAATGTATTTTAGGTACATTGCATTGCATTTTATTGTTTTCCGAAGCTACTTATGAATTTACACTACAACGCTTACTACTAATACTTTGCCTCGTTTATCTGTCTATTCGTTTGTGCGTTTGTACATTTACATATATGTCTGTTTGTCTATTCGTCTGTCCGTCTATTCGTCTATTGACACGATTGCACCTGTAAATTTTGAAGTTATCGTTATGACATTTAATACCAAGTGTGTATTAACAAGAGGGTTGCAAAGGCTTTTAATTTTGCATTTAAGGGGAGCAACGCAGCCAGAGGCCCGAAAAAAAGGTCATGTTTGTGAATTTTTTTAAGGAAACCTATTGGATATTTTTAAATGAGGGTTTTTATACCTACAAATATACTCATTCAAGAGTATTTTTAGTTTTTGTTTTATTAAAAAAAATTTAATATTAAGGTCGATACAGCAGTTTTTGTAGAGCGCTCTGAAAAAAAGGTGAAATGCGGTGACCAAGATTGCTCCTTCTTAATTCATCTGAAACAAAAAAATGAAATATATCATTAAAGTAGATACTTAAAACTCGTACTTGTCATAGCCGTTTTTGAAAATATTGATTTTTCACAAAATGGCGAACTTTCTAACGTAAAAAAACGATGTTCGACCAAAAATTCGTCATAGTTTTGCGTATAAAAAATGAACGAAGCTAAAAAAAAAAAAAAATCCTATGACAAGTACGAGATTATTATGTGTACAATAAGCCTGCAAAAAAATCAAAACGATCGCTTCACTGAGCTTTGAGAAATCTTGGTCACCGACTTTGAAAACATGGTTTCGAGAAAAACGCGTTTGAAAAAAAGCGCCAGCACTGCGCACTCTAGAAGGCGGTTCACTTAGTAGGCTATAACTTTGTTATTTTTTGAGATATCGACTTGATATTTTCACCACATATTCTTGAGACTTAAGGCTTTAAGAAAATGCAAAAAAATTTTTGAAAAAAAAAAGTTCTGACTGCGTATCTCCCCTTAATTGCTGGTCGCTTTGCAATTATCAAATGTAGACTTTTTATTTATTAACCACGCAACGCTATGCAGTGAAAGTAAGAACAGAATTTGTTGAATTTTATTAAGAAAATTGCCTTCTGGGATATGTGTGTGCGTGCGACATAATCAAAAGCTTACAAGAGACTGGCTAAGTGCAAGATGTGAAGACATTGAAACGACTTTGCACTGGACGTTCGTCCAAAAATATCGTCACAGTAAAGGAAAGTGTTGAAAACGACTCAAGTATCTCAATTCTGTACCGTGCTCAAGAACTCGACCTCTACACGTCAACACTACAGCGAATATGGACAAAAGATTTGGTTCTGCATGTGTACAAGGTTCAATTGACTCAAGAGCTGCGATCTCTGATTGACTCTTGGAAAGCATGAATGGTGACGAAGGCAACGGAACAGACGAAGGTCATTTTCATATTGAAAGCTTTGTTAACAAACAAAATTCCCTTCAAATTAAAACACCAACATTTAATGCGTAAGGAGTACATCAATAAGTCAATATTTTGATCAACATCACAACCTATGTCATTAAGCCATGTGATGACTATCTGTCTGACAGTCTGTCTATTTGTGCGTTAATATATTTGTTCATCTGTGCATCTGTGCGTCTGTCCGTTTGTATGTGTACGAGTATGTGTACGTTTGTTGAGGGATCTATTTTAAAATACACAAAAACTATAACTGTAAGTATAAAATGGTTTCTATTAAAACAGCTATCGGCTCAATATTATTTGGAAATCTCTATAAAAGAACTGAAATTTAGTTTTTCTGTAACCCTGATGCTAAACACAGGTTTTTCCAATAGGGACTTGACAACTTTGAATTGAATTTCTGAACGCACCCTTTCACTTATCATCGAACTGTCACTGTCAATTCATTCAGTAAGCTCAACATTTTCATTATGGAAAAGTATACGAACGAACAACGTCTGCAAATTATAAAAATTGACTATCGAAATTCGGATTCGGTGATCGCAATTTGAAGAGCGTTAACTGCAATTTTCGGTCATAATTCTCGCCCTAGTAGACTGACAATAACAAGTTTAGTGCAAAAATTTGAGTCTACATATTCGTTGTGTGATGTTGCCGTGCAAGTGAGATAAAGGGTTGGTCGAAGTGTCGAAAATATCGCTGCCGTTCAGGCGTCCGTAGCAAATGATACAAAACAGTCAATTCCACGGCTTTCTCAAGAATTGGCATCGCCCAGACCACTTTATGGCTAATTTTGCGTAAGGATCATAGTTTACACCCATACAAGATCAAACAGAATCCAGAATTGAAGCCGAATTCTCCAATTAGGCTCTGGAAAAGATGCGCCAAGATTATGAATTTCATCGCAAAATCATTTTCAGTGACGAAGCTCATTTTTGGCTCAATTGGTTCGTCAATAAGCAAAATATGCGTTATTGGTCAGATGAAAATCCATATGTGCTTCATGAATCACCACTTCATCCACAAAAAATAACTGTTTGGTGCAGTTTGTATGCCGGCGGCGTCATTGGACCATATTTTCTCGTCGACTATAACGATCATATCGTTACTGTGAATGGCCATCGTTATCGCGCCATGATTACCGATTATTTTTGGCTCGAATTGAAAGATATGGAATTGAACGACATGTGGTTCCAACAGGACTGTACCACACAGCACACGTTACAATCAATTTATTGAAGAGAAAGTTCGATGAGCGTGTTATCTCAAGAAATGGGCCAGTCGATTGGACGCCTCGTTCATGCAATTTAACGACTCTAGACTATTTTCTTTGGGGCTACGTCAAGTCATTGGTCTATGCCAACAAGCCGACGACGTTGAAAGAGTTCAGAGTCAACATTGAACGCGAAATAGTGACCGTTTCGACCAAAATGTCTGGCCCAGTCATCGAAAATTGGTTCCAACGAATAGATCGCTGCATACGTGCCCGCGGTAGCCATATGAACGAAGTCGAAATCCATTCATAACTGTTTTGATTTTACTTTAAGCCAATTATAAACTATTTGAAATATCTCAAACAGTTTGCGTTTTATTTAAAAAAAAAAGTTGTCAAGTCCTATATGGAAAGCCCTTTAAAAGGATTTTGATTCTATGAGTAGTTTTGTGTTTTATTCTCTTCAAACCATCAGAAATTCTTCTAATAAAAGGAAAATACAATTTTTTTATGCGTTACAAAATTTCCAAAAGTTTTGGTACAAGCCATTTTTTTTTATTTTTTTGTTTTGTTATTAGGTATTATTATTTAATAATTTTTTTGTTTATAAATCACTTCGTTTGACAGTGTGATAATTTTCTACACAAGTTCCACTTGATTGTCCCTTAATTTTCACTAATTTATCACCCCATTTTGAACCAAGGCAGACTTGACTAAATAGGTTAAATATCTGAAATCCTTGGAAACTCTTATATTCATGAACATTAGTAAAACCTCTGGAAATAAATACCTAGCAATTGTGGCTTTGCTTTAAACAAAGTAAATGCTGATATCTACCAATAAACACATGTTAAGTTATCTCTATTTCTGCTATTGTATTGTAAATCATGGAAATCATGGAAGTATTTGCGCTTTGTTAAGACCATGTTAAACATTTTTTCATGACAACCCAATAGCACTGCAGCGGCAAGTTATTTGCCCACTTTTTAGTGCCAAAATTGTGCAAAAAAACAGTCAACCACTAGCTTGCAAATACACTCATAAAATAACAATAAAAAACAAAAAAACGAAATTAGTAACAATAACAATATCTCGCAATTGATTTGATAGGCTTTTAACACGTATATGACTAGTGCTCTCTAGTAAAGAACTCATAAAAAAACCTTCACGCTAACAAAATATGCAGCAATAAAAAAACCATGATGGCCAAACGTCAGGGATTAGGAGCGATAAAGTACGTGTTTGTTGTGAAAAATTACCACAAGAAAAGCATCAACAACAACAATAAGAACAACAACAACAAAAGAAAGAGCACATTAGCCAAAATAAGAATTACAGCGAAGACATGCTGATTTTCCTACAATAACGTCGTTTGGAGTTTCATTTTGTACAACGCGGCGTATGAGTAACATTTAATTCACAGCTCAGTGTGTTTACAAAGGCACTTCTTTTTACAGCATTTGCCTTGTTATTGTAGCTCAGCTTGTCTGAAAAATGTGCGCGCTGTGTAATCAAAATACGCAAAAATTGAAAAAAAAAATGCACAGAGCGCCCAGCGAAACGCGGCGCAACAACAACAAATGACAATGAAAAAATATTCGGCATCAATCTTAGTTGCGTGTTGTACACGCAACACGTAGATGTCCAACAACAAAAGCATAAATCAAATTGTTGGCATAAGCTTAAAGTCCCGTTATGTACATTAAGTAAGGTTTGAGGGCCACTGCGTTTGGGACTTGGATTGTTTTTTTGCGTGTGTGTATGTGTTTTGATTTGTTTATACTCGTATGGGTACTTTCTCAACCATTTGGATTGATGGATAACGGCGCTTAATTAACGTTGACTAGCAAAAAAGAACAAAAAGTCGGTTTGATTTTTTTTTTGTTTTCGTTTTTTTAGATCGACTGGCCAATAACAGATAAGCGAAACGCAATCAAACAGCGCAAACTAATGTTAACTAATTTATAATTTGTGTCCGCTACTTTTGATTGATATCTATTAGAATTTATATTAAAAAACAATGGCACAGCTTGAGATAAGCTTACATTGAATGGAGGGAAAAGTTTAGAAATTAAAGGGAACGCCGTCAATGGTATTATCAAAAGGATTTCGAAGTGTCGAAGTAGGTAATCGAAGTATTAACAAAGTGGTTAATAAAAATATTATTTAAAAAGAAGTGTTTTCTATTGATAAAAAAAGGTGATTATGAGTCGCATTCATAGTTTAATATTTATTTTTCACAATTCGACGAGCACTCAAACAATATTATGAAATGGGATGAAAATATTTTGCGTCATGTCATGATGGCGTCACTGCACACCTACTGAAAAAAACGTTGGCTCACCTAATGAACGGATGTTCAGACATCGTGCAAGCATAAAATTGTCATTAATATGACTATAAATGGTGTTTGGAATCTTTTTAAAGTTTTTCTTTTGCATTTAATTGCTATTTTCGGGATTTTCGTCCATGTTCAAATAAAACTTCAGAATGCCGTCATCGAAAAAATGTTAAAAGCAGAACGAATATAGATCCTAATGCGATGGCTGAGGCTATCAAAAAAGTTAAAATCCACCCTAAAACACTCTACTGTTTAAATTTTAGTGATTCACTATGAACCATTGAAGGAATAAATTTTTCATTTCTCAAAAACTAGCGCTTTTACTTCATTTTTGAATTTTTACAGCGGTTTATTTAAGATGTTCAGTAGCGGGGGTCGATTTTCGAGATTTTTGCTAGATGGACTGCCAAAATTTTATTTTTCGGATATTTGAAATTCCGCTTAAATTACTTATTAGCTATTGAACTCAGCTTTTAAACGAAACCAAGAGCTCTGAAAAAATATTTTTTTAAACCAAAGTTATTGCCTCCAAACGTGATCAGTAGGTGGGCATCCTCCCTTACATAAAATGTTTCGAAAGTAATATGTCTGCCTGCTAGTATTCTTTGTCATGTTATCGAGCTTTGTTCTATTGCTAACTACAACAGTAAATAAAGCTTTTTTAAAGGCATTTGATGGAAGTCATAATGTTGAAATTGAACCCAGTTGGTAGTTTTATAAAATTCTTATGAGTGTTACCCACGACTTCCCTGGAGTAACACAAGTACTCCATTTTTTTTTTTTTTTTTGGGATATTGACACAAGCTTTATTATAATATTTTCATTAGTGTTCTACCTATTTATGTTAAGCGACATAAGCTCCATAAAAGTGACGCCAAAATGTTGCGCCAAATAAGCAATCTCTCTCTTGAGAGCTTTCAATTTTCAACACCTTTAATAGCTTTTAAAATAAAATATAATTTATTTCATTTGCCATCAACCACGATACATGCGCAACATTCAATAAAAGCTTTTTGTTAAATTTTATGCAAGAGAATAAAAGAGAAATAAACAAATAAATTCAATTTGAAAAATAATTTCATTCAACAACTCAACAGCCAACAACTGCTACTTCATGCAAAACTTGAGATAAAAGCGTCATGAGAATAAAACAAAAAAGCAACAACAACAGCAACAAGAGTGCCACTATAGCACAAACAACAACCGAAGCACCATTTGCAATGGCCGTAAATTGAGTTAATTGAAGCATAAAGTTTTATTTATCTTATGAATGGCCAAAGAGGCACAAAAAAAAAATTGGATAGGTAAGAAAAAATTTCACAAATAAAAGAAAGAAACATTTCAATGACACCGCAAAAAAAAAAAAAACAAAAAAAAAAAAGAATAAAAATTCAATTGGTTGGAACTTTCTTACTTTTTTACAGGAATAGGTAAAAACTGACTAAATGCAGCGCTAGGAAAAGCAATCACGCTATGCAAAATAGGCAACTTATAGCAAAAGCTGAAAAGTTTTTTTTAGAAACTTCAGCAACAATTTTGAAACTAGCTAAAAAACGGCAGCAAATGTGGCAATATGGTGAGTTTATTTGTAGCTCATTTATTGCAAGTCATGTAAGCATTTGTTATAAAGTAATTAAAATGAGTAAAAAACGTAATGAATACTCTATAAAAAAAAAAAACGCTTTTGCGCACTCAACCATTCAAGCTGCTTAAAAACATTGCAAGAAAAACTTTGATCAACGCCACTTAAGCGGCATCTTTAACTATACATACACACACACCCACTGTATAAACGTGGGTGTACAAACAACACCCACAGCAGTACGAACACACGCATTCATGTACTACGGACGCAGCTACTTGCATCAGCTTATGTCAAAGCTGCTTGTGAGTGCAAAGAGATTTTCAAGTTTGTAACTTTTGGTCAGCTGCAAAAACTTTAATAAAAAAAAACAATGTTTAAAGTTTTTCATTTTTTGTCTATGTTTCTAAGCGTAGTTTTTTTTATTAGTATTGGGTGTTTTTTTTAGGGGTTTGTTTTTCGAATAGAGATAAAACTGGCATTTTGTGGTCAAATCTGGCAACTCTAATGTCATTTATGTTCAGTTTGGTTTGCCATTTCATCATGAACAGGTTGACAAAAAAACAACGCTTGCAAATCGTGCAAATTTATTTCGAAAATAATGGTTCAGTTCGCGAAGTTAACCGCAAGCTCCGTCCATTTTATGGTCGACATAATCGTCCATCAGAGCAATTAATTCGGTTAACCATGGGTCGTTTTCGCACTACGTTTACTCTATGTGATAATACGCATCCGCAGAGACGTCGAACAGTGCGCACCGAAGAAACAATTGCCGCTGTAGAGCAAAATGTTAAAGAGGTCCCGAATGAATCGGTTCGCCACCGTGCACAGCAATTGGAGCTTTGTCCATCAACATTATGGAAGATTTTGCGCAAAGATCTTGGCTTGCGACCTTACAAGATCCAGCTTGTGCAAGAATTAAAGCCGCGAGACCATGCAATGCGTCGTGATTTTGGTGTATGGGCCGAAAATGAGATTGATCTCGATGCTCATTTTCATCGCAAAATTTTGTTCAATGATGAGGCTCATTTTTGGTTGAATGGCTACGTCAACAAGCAAAATTGCCGCATTTGGAGTGAAGAGAATCCACATGAGATCCTTGAGACGCCATTACATCCACAAAAACTGACTGTTTGGTGTGCTCTATGGGCTGGTGGAGTCATTGGGCCATACTTCTTCCGAAATAATGCTGGAGAGTCAGTTACCGTTAATGGAGACCGGTATAGAGCCATGATAACCGACTATTTTGTTCCCGAATTGGATGGCATGAATGTGGATGAGTTGTGGTTCCAATAAGACGGCGCTACATGCCACACAGCGCACGTCACAATCGATTTATTGAAGGAAACATTCGATGAGCGCATAATTTCGTGGAATGGACCTGTCAATTGGCCACCAAGATCGTGTGATTTGACACCATTGGATTATTTCCTTTGGGGATATGTGAAGTCGCTCGTCTACGTCAACAAACCAGAAACGTTAGGGGACTTGGAGGCCAACATTCGTGGCGTTATTGCCGACATACGGCCCCATATGCTCGAAAAAGTGATTGAAAATTGGACCTGTAGAATTGGCTTTATTCGAGCCAGCCGCGGCGGCCACATGCCCGAAATCATATTTAAACATTAATGGCATAAAATTATCCTTCCAATAAAGCCAAATTGATGGACATTAAAACGTTTTGCTTGTGTTTTATTTCAATTCGAAGTTCTATACCTCTAAAAAAACACCCTATATGTATGCAAAAAGCTTTCGAGTCGAGCTTTTAAAAAAGTATGAAAAAGTAAGCAACAAATCATTCGAAAAAGGCCATATTATATAAAGTTATGTTATAAATTGGCAGATTCTAATATATACACACATATTCCTAAAAGTATGCAATCAAATGTTTGTCACTGTGAATTACTCGCATTGAGCATTAAAATTATGCTAACAAATGATAATAACTGCGTGAAGTTAAATTCGTAAATCCGAAAATAACTTAGCAAAGACACAAACCAATATTTTTTTTCCATACAAAGTTAAATTCGTAGTTTCTTGCAAAGTGCGACTCTAACTTTGTGTTCGAATTTAATCCAAAATGGCTAAAATCCTAACTGTGTCTCAATGAGTCACATATCGTTGGAAAGATGCATAAATTACCTGCCCATTGGTATGCATACTATAGGAATTCTGCGTTTCAGATTTGAGGATTCTGTCTTTGAAAAGTAGTACCATGAACCTAACATTTACTACTTTTCAAAAAATTGTCCAAAAAATGGCTAAAATCCCAACTGTGTCACAATGAGTCATATATCGTTGGAAAGGTGCACCAATTACCTAGCCATTGGTATGCATATTATAGGAATTATGAGTTTCAGATTTGAGGATTCTGTCTTTGAAAAGTAGTACCATGAACCTAATATTTACTTCTTTTCAAAAATTTCCAATGACCCAAAATCCTAACATTAATTAATTTATTTGCATTTGTTTAAATTTGAAAATATTTTTTCAAAATTTTTTAAAATTTTTCAACTTTTCTGAGTTTCCAAGTCGATATCAAAGCAAATAAAGTTTAATCTTTAGTGTCGCTCGTTGAATTCGTATAAAAAGTTAAATTCGTACTTTCCAAAACAGTAACAGCCTTATTCAATAGATTTCCTTAAACAACCTTTCAACGCTTGTTTAGTTACGCACTGTTTAAGGCTTTACGCAGCCTCTATGCAACCTTGCTAACATTGTTATTCATAAACATTTTTTCATTTTCTGCTTATGTTTGTAAGGTTTGTGTCTGAACTATAGAAAATCTCTGCAAAAATTAAGAATTCCTATGGATTTGCAATGGCCGCAGCATAAAAAAATGCTGCAAAGGGCGCATATGGAGCATGTCTTTGATATTAAACGAAAAGACAAACAAAAATCATGGTTGTATTTACGCAGCCTTTGAACGCCAATTTCTGCGTTTAAGTTACGCAGCTCTTAAACAACTGCGAAAAATGTTTATGAATAACATTTTCAAATATGTGTTTATGAATAAGGCTGTAAGAGTTTAAATTTGTACAGAGAAGAATTATTGGTTTGTGTCTTTGCTAAGTTATCTTCGGATTTACGAATTTAACTTCACGAAGTTAATGATTACACAGGCCGACAAAATTTGACAAACACTCTTACCCAGAAACCAGACTATGCTTTTCCGAAGGATTTTGACGCGCTGAATTCGAATCCGGCCTCGAAATTGGATTCGTGCCGGATATAACCGGAAGTGCTATATAACCTCAAAAATGAGAAAAAACGGTACTTTTTGCACTTTTAAGTTAGGATATCTCGAAACCCTGACGTGATAGAGCAATTTTGAAGCCAAATTCGAATTCAGCGCGTCAAAATAATTCGGAAAAGTATAGTCTGGTTTCTGGGTAAAAATTTTGTCGGCCTGTGTTATCAGTGTGAAGTATTGAACATGCCCAAATGTATGCAATCCAAATTTTTCAGCTATGTCATCTACACCATTCAGCAACTATAAGCTTTATGGCTTTCAAACTACTCTGAATGGTTTATGGCTGTGATAAAGGAGAACAAGCTCTATAGTTCACTTATTTTCTACAACAAATTCAACTATTTTAAAAAAAGTTGAAAGCGATCAGTCGCGTATTCATTTTCGAAAGTCAGCCTCCATTTCTTTAATTTAATGTTTAGCCATTTCAGCAGAACCCATTTAAATAAGATCAATAATAACTTTAACGAATATTGAAGCCATAGAAAAAATAGCAGAACTCAGCGCGACTTCAAGCACACAATTAAAACAGAGCTCACCAGGTAAAAGTCTTGCCACTTCATCAGCCATCAGTCGTGAGTATATGTACATAGCACAACAGTTTTCAATCACCGTAGACCACAAAATGAAGCCACTTAATTTGCGCTTTTGCTCTTTGCGCAAAAACCCTCAGATATGCAAGAAAGCCTAGAAGTATGCAAGGAATTGCTTTAAATCAAGCACAAGTTTTGAGTTGAGCTGCACAAAAAAACGTTGTAGTGAGATTGTTCAAGTTTATTAAAAGGTTATGATTGTTGTGCGGTGAAATGCTGTGAGGCAAGGGGGAGAAGCACCATAACCCTTGCTGACTTAAGCAAGCATGTTGCTGTGGTTAACAGTTGTGCTGAAATTATGAAATTGCATTTGTGGTCTACAGTCATGCATCAAGCACATCACCCAACCGTACCAAGTCTTACAACCCCTACCAAGTATGCAACCACTCTACATGACCCAGAACAACTCAGGTGTGCAATGGCACTACTACCAGCAAAACCACAAAAGTAGCTCACAGCAAAAAATAAAAAGACAGAAAACCTCAAAATCTACGATGCGAAATGCTATCCTTTTTTGTGGCTTCCATTGAAAGCATTGCAAGGATTCTGGAAATGCGGGTCTGTCTGTGTTTGGGTTTGGATTTTACTTGAAGTTTGCTTAAAGCTTGCTTCATGGCATAAATGAGAGTCGTGGCTGTAGATGAAATACACCGAATTGCAAGGCACAAAATATGAATTGGCCAAAACTCTTGAAGGGCAGGTTAAGTGCTTGTGTGCGTGTGTGTATGTGTGCGAACATAGTGGCTGCAAATTGGGGTGCACTGTTGTAGGTTATAATGCGATTAATTTATTTTTAGGGATTATTCAAAATGCTATGAAAATTAATAAGATTTTCAAAATATCAGTCGATGTTCACCGCAATGTTTGCAGAGAGAAACTTTTCATGGGACGAATGTGGGCATATTTGCTAAGTATTTTAATTGAATTAAAATTGAAAGGTTTACAAAATTTTCAAATATTACAAATTTATCTCGCTCAAGCAAGTTTTTCGCTCTATGTAGTAAAGTTGAGGTTAGGCTTAAAGGAGGAAGAGATTTTGTTATTTACAAAATTTTGGTGCTTAAAGCGACGTTGTTAGAGTTATGAAAATGAAAAATTAAGCTTGGGTGATATTTTAGGTAAAATGTATCGAAAATAGCATAAATACACAAAAGAGTTCGGGAAAGTTATGAATAATGAAGTGGATGACACTTTCTTAATTCAATTTATGCCACTTAAGTTTTTTGTATATTTAAATATATATAATATAAATATAAATTATTTAGAAAAGAAATTTCATTCCAGGCAAATACGAGGATTGCTCGAATTGAGTCGTGGGAGATACTTACTCATAATTTGATTTAAAAAACATTGATTACGTAAAATCTGAGAGCACTGCAGAGTGTGCCCACGTGCAAAGTTTTTAGAAAAACATACAAAAGCATTTTAATTTCAAATTTAATTCAAAGTGGGTGACATTCAAATGCGTCCAATTAGAGATTAAAAAGTTTATTAATTAAGTTCGAAGGAATTTGTATAGCAGAAAAGCAAAATTTACACAAAATGGCAAGTGGATCATTGATATATTTCGTAAGTAACACTCACAAGAAATTATTTAAGCAAAACAATTGACTGTATCTTCCTACGTTAGAGTAAATGAGCTTTTTATATGGGTGTTTGAGTGAAATTCGATTTGTTAATTACATGAATAAGCTTTGGGTGACACTAGCTGTAAGTTGTAAAGGAAATAGTTAGAAGTAACCAATGCTTCATCTTAGAGCAGTGGTGGTCGCTATCGTGTCTTGTGTACATCGCGTAAAAATTTGTTTCTTCTGCTGTGCTTTAAATCAGTGGTCATCGTGTGTTATTGAGCTTTTACACACGAAGTAGCAATCGGCTCGCTGTATACATTGCGTAAAAGTTTGTTTTTTTAAAGTCAGTATGCTTTGAGCGTTCATGTGGTATGGAAGTCGCTCGCTGTTTTATTTATGAATGTGCGTAAATATTTAACAATTAAACATTCAAGAAAAACATTAATACATTCTATTCACAACTGTTTCCTTTTTTTTATGTTTTCTATGTTTAAATAGTGAAAAACAAACGCAAAAATAAAAAATAAATGATTATATTGAAAATCCAACTCTCTACACTAAGGGAAATAACGCGTATTAAAATTATCCACGCCTGAGTATTAATTTTATTTAAATATTTACGTGGACAAATCAAATATTTTCCTAAAAACACGTTTTTTTCCCGTATTAAAATTTTATTTATACCACACACCTACACACACATTCCATACAGCTGAAATAGCCGACAAGCAGCAACAGCATCGCACTCTGTTCCTGCAGTTATTTGTTGCAGTTGCAGGTTTCTTATAGTTCTCGTTTAGTTTGTGTTGCAAGGGTAATATAGCATGGATTTTTGGTCAATATGATTTGTGAGTGCGATAGATGATGGGTACGATGTTGAATTTATGTAGGGTGGAGTGGCAACTCGATATTTTCTCAAAAATATCTTGCAACGGATGTCACTTACCTGCATATTTGCTTCATACTTTCTCTTACTTTTTCTTCCTCTTTTCTTCCTCTTTTCTTTCTCTTTTCTTCCTATTTTCTTCCTCGTTTCTTCCTCTTTTCTTCCTCGTTTATTCCTCCTCTTCAACTTAAATATGTTGTTTTTTAAATTCAATATTTTTATATAAATTTTCATTAAATGCGATAGTTTTATTTTCATAATTTTAATATAATTTTTATTAATTCTTTTTTAATATTTAAATATTTTATTTTATTAAAAAAGAATTTAAATAAATTTAAAATATTTACGTAGTCGATTTATGCAAATGCGTTATTGGTGCAAAATTGACTCGCTTTTTGGATAAATTAAAAAATTTTTTGGAGAAATTTAATATTTTTTCTCTTAGTGTACAAGATTTTCTTGCATCAAATGTGAGAGCTTTTAACAACTTCTTGTTTCAGTGTAAAGCTGCACACTCGGAAAGCTCTCTTTGTTTTTGTTTAAACCGTGCGTTGATGATCACTGTTAGATTAGTGCTTAGATTTTGAGCTTAAAGCTTTGCGATACTTTATCATGACTGACAATTTGTAGGTTTCTGTACTATGGGATGCAATTATAAGATGCATTAATTAATAAGATGTATAATTTAATTTTTGAATAATGTAAACAATTGTTTGTATGTCTCCATAATTATAGACATAAGGTAGATAGATATATAGTAGATATAAGGAGATTATGTATAAAATACAATATCTTTCAAAACTACTAAGCCACAGCGTTGTTAAATAATACGCATTTGCTTCCCTACCGCTCTTGTTGATACACTCCTTATGAATGATAGTAATTTGTTAGCTTTTTATTATAAGCCTGCCTAAAAACGCATTAATCGCTTAAAGCTTTGAGATAATTTAATATGACTGCAATTTTTAAGAAATTTTGTAGCCAATAATTATTTGCAATCCTTTTTTATAGTTTTTTTTTTTTCATCACATTGTGAGCTTAAAGCTTTAAGATGCTTAAATATGATTGATAATGTTTAAGTTATTGTAACAATAAAACTCTTTTCCATGCTTTTTAAAATTTAAGGAAAATAAAAAAAAAAAAAAATTCTAAGAATAAGCCACTCAAGAACTACAGATATTTGGTAAGCTCATTAAAAAAAAATCTAATCTATAAGCAGTATGCTGCTTCTTTTTGAGTTAAGGCTTTAATATTTCATATCCAAGAATCTGTCATCGCTCAGAATATTTGTATGTATATTTTTATTATATATAAGCAACATTTTCTATCTCACACCATGCTGAGCCTCAAATTGATGCATAGAATCCTTGAATCCTTTTGCTGTTGTTGCATATAAAACATCATGTTGTTGAAATAATCAAAGTGAGTGATAGCTGAATTTTTATGAATTTCTTTTGTTTTGTGCGTGCAAGCAAAAAAGATGTAGACAAAGACTAACGCGTTGGAAAAAGGATCAGAAAAAGAAAAATAAATAAAAAAAAAAATAAATAAATAACTAGGCAGTGCATAATCTCTAGGTTATTTGTTTATTTATTTTTTTTTTCTTATTAGGTTATTTTTTATTTATTTTTTTTTTCGTTATGAAATATTGTGGGCTTACACAGATAAACAAAAATTATTTTTAAAGCAAAACTAAAGCTTTTATGGAGGATTATGTAATGATAATGTAGGCGGAACGCAGAATGGAAGATAATTATTTGAAAGCTTTACATGCCTTTACATTTAATTCAAAAACATTGTCGGATATTTTCATAGCTACAGAGAAAGCTCTTTTTGGTTGTAAGTGAACTAAAGAACCTACAAATAAATTGGCTATTTCAGCCCTTGAAAGGACTTGACAGGCATGACTAATTAGTCGGTAGTGTTAATGTTTGTGTAAACGAGCGCAAACACATATACTACGCTAACAACGCACCAACAAGGGACACAAATATTATTACTCCGTATCCTTCAGAATATATACAGACCAATGTTCTAAAATATCAATGAAAAATATATTAAATAGATACAAAAAAACAAAATAATACTAATTTTTTTTATAGCCATGTTTCAAAATAAAGTCGAACTTTTTTGAAGTGACTGTACTTCAAAAAGATATTTTTGAATGGTTTAACGTAATTTCCAAAAATCTTCTATAATATTGGAATTTCACTTTTTGTTTTTAAAGTTGAAGCTTTTTACAAAAGTTCTTCCTAGAAAAATGTTAAAAATTTATCATATTCGTGTGGCACTATGGGGTACTATGGGGTACTATGGGGTAAAAAGCTTTGCAAAACTCTAAGACACGCGTTGAGCACATTTTTTTTCAAAAAAGTCTGATTAAGGCTGTTTCGACAAGTGGTATAGGGTTATTATTTAACAGTTTTGTGAGATTTATGTACGTAATACATAATTTACATGTAGTTTTTTTATAATCCAATAAAAGTTTAAGAAATATCCAAACAATTGTTCGTTTTATTAAAAAAATAAATTCTGCTCCTCTTGTTGATATGACCAGAGTGTAAGAAAGTGTCACAAAAAAAAAAAAAGAAAAAATCTTTAGTCTAATAATGAAACACATCTCGTAAGTACATTTTCTCTTTTTTGCCCGACTACTCCAGATTTAAAATTTCCGTAATTTTTCGGAAAAGTAGATATAACAAAAATTTGGCAGATAAATTGGAATATGAGAGATACATAAAAGCTCATAAATATGGAGCTTTCTAAAACTTTCTTATTTTTTAATTTTTTTTTCAGATGTGTGATGTATTGAATGTACAAACTTCAAGGGATGCTTAATTGCAAAAACTCGTCGCGAGTGTAATTTCAATAAATCTATGATGTTTTTAAGTTTTAGTGCTTTATTTCAAACAAAACTTTAAAAATCTTTAGGAGAACAGAACTTTGGACGTTTTATTTTTTGTGCTTTTTTTTAATTTTATTTATTATTGAAGCCATTAAGTGCTTTAAAATTTTAACATCACTGTTAATATTTCATTGCTCCTGGAACTTGGTAACATTAATTCAAAACTTCAAGGTAAGACGTACAACTTTAAAAGCTATGCAAAAACAAAAAAACAAAAAACAAATCATCTGCACAGCTAAATTTAATGCTTTCACATAAAATCTTTTTTATTTTCGACCACAACATTTTTAAAATTATTGCTAAATTTTTAAACTATCATCTCAAAACT
This sequence comes from Pherbina coryleti, assembly GCA_943735915.1. NCBI lineage: Eukaryota > Metazoa > Arthropoda > Insecta > Diptera > Sciomyzidae > Pherbina > Pherbina coryleti. The sequence goes on from OX030950.1 coordinate 7,131,399, forward strand.
TAAAATCAAACTGAAAGCTTTTCGAGTAAGCATATTTTATTTAATTTTCCTTCAATGTTGGAATATAATTTAAAAATGGCGAAACGAAATTAATGCTCTCTTATAGCAGGCTTAAACCGATTATAAATATGTTAAATAATGTTAATGAAGTTAAATCGAAAAATTAGTTCTCAAATTAAGTTCTAATGAAAGTAAATTCGTATAATTGTTGTTGGAAATTGAACGTGTTAAATGATTTCATACGTTTCGAAACTCATTAAATCACTGGTGTGTGTTCTTGCTAATGTCAGAAAAGCTGTTTTTTGCCTTTGGATTCGAATTTGGAATCGAATCTGAAAAGAGCTTTTTAATTTGATGTTTTTAATGTAAACAAATAAATTCTATGACAATTTGTTAACTTTTCTAATTTTTTTAAATGTTTTTATAAAGCAATTTTTATATATTTCAAAATTTAAACAAAGAAACCTGAAATTTTGAAACTAATTAAGGCAGTCTGAACAATCGTGTTAAAACAAAAGCTTTTTTCGAGTAACTTGTTAAATGAAGTCGGTTTGAACACGCTTTTAGAAAAGTTTTTATTATGATCGACATCAATATAAATATAAAGCATTTTGCTTTATAAATTAAAAATTTCTTTTTGTAATTTTCTTGCTCTTATTTTAGAACTTTAAAACAAACTGAAAGCTTTTTGAGTAAGGTCCTTTTTTGTTAACCCGCATGTAGTTATTGTCAAGCTTTCCTCAATTTTGCACATTTCTATCTCGCTTTAACTAACGCTCAAAACATCCTTCAAATATAAGTTATACTAAAAAAGCTCTCCTCAAGGCTCAATATAAGGGCTGTTTCAACAAGAGGTGTATGTTTGAAATGGTCTATTATTTAACAGTTGGTCACTTGAAAGTTATGCTATGATGACATATGTTATTTACAAGTGCAGGAAATTTATTAAAAAATGCACTACAGTTAAATAAAAATTTAAAAATATAAATTTTATTACGCAAATTCGCGTTCAATCGCAGGAGGTGCCATAGGACTGTACTTTGTTCAAAAAGGTTGGTGGAGAAGGTATTGGAGATGGAGCATACGCACACACACGATCTCTATATCTAACAGGATGGTGCTACGTTCCATAAAAGTCGTAAAACAATCGATTAATTGCGCACGTAGTTTCCTGGTCACGTAATTTCGTGTTTTTTTCACGAAAGATACTAATTTGCCACCAAGATCTTATAAATAAACACCGTAAGACTTCTTCCTTTTTGATTACGTTAAGAGTAAGATCAATGCTAACTATCCACAAAAATTGCAACTCTTAAAGCGAACATTGAAGTTGCCATCGCCAAAATAGGGTCCCAATTATGCGGTAGAGTGATCAAATAATTTCGAAAAAATTATTAAAGTTATCAAGCGGTTTTTTGAAAGAAATAGTGTTCCATAAATAATCTCCATGTGTCTACTTTATGTTCCTTTAAAAATGTAAAAGTTTATTAAAAAATAACTCCTACACCTCTTGTTGATACATACTTTACATTATTTATTTATAAGTTGCATTTTCCATTTTTTTCTTTCAATTTTTTTAAACGTTCAATTGAAATGTACAATTTCTCAGGAAGTGATAAGCTTTTCTCAAAAGCTCTTCTTGTGTCAAACCGCAATATTTATATTCCACTCCAGTCTTGCATTTAACTTCATTAGCAGTTACAACAAAATTTACACACAGAATTATACTCTACACAAACATTTTTCCAATACACACGTACACACACACACACACTATGCAACATCAACAACAAGAAAAAGCAAGGATTGCCACCCTTGCAGTTTCTGCTGAGAAATGTTGCACTTTTTAGTCTTTGTTTGAGGTTGTGTAAGTTTTAATTTTTTTTTCTTTCTTTTTTTTCTTGTTGTTTTCAGTATTGCTTGTTGTTACCCAGATGAAACCAACCAGCGTTGCCACGTTTTCTGTTATATTTGTTCACTATGCAGCAGCAGCAGCAGTCTTCGTGCTAAAGACGCCCCACTTGTTTTTTCGTATTTGTGGAAATTTCTTTGAACTTTATATTTGAATGCATCTCAATTTCATGGTTTTGTTGCTCGATGTCGTTGCTTTATTTGTTTTTAGGTTTTGTTTTTTTGTGTTTGTTTTTGTTGCTTTTTCCTAAGTATTGTTGTCAGCGTACTGCATGAAAAGTGGCATGCATGCTCGACAGTGTGCAGTAGTTTGTTGCCTGTGTTGATTTATTATTCCTACTGGGTGGGAGTGAGTGTTTTTGCTATTTATTTGCTTAATAATCTTTAAGATATTTTTAGTTTGAATTTTTTTTTTTGTGTTTCTTGAAGAAAAACTTTTCGAATAAAATTTGAAAAAGTTATGTCTGTGAGCAATATTTGGTGTTTTTTATTTTCGAGAGACATTGTATTGGAATTTATTAAACTATTCACTTTTGTTTATTAATGAAAGTTCTGGAAAAACTCTTTATTGCTTAAATATAGAGTTGCATAAAATGCATTGTAGCTACGAAGTTGAGGAATAAATTTCATCAACGAACACACTGAAATGAATATGTATTAAAACAAATTTTATTAGATTTCAAGAAAAGCTCTAACGTTAAAAACTATAATTAATCAGATAGATTGTCAGGTATAGAATTCACAAAATAAAAAAAAAATTTGAAGAAAAAAAAATAAATAAATATTTAAACAATCCCCCCGAACTCAAATGTCACAGTGTTTATTTATTAAAGTTGATTTCAGTTAAAGCTTTAAGCACGCTTCACTGACTAGCATAGATTTAAATTTGTTGAATTTTAAGCGCTTAACAATTCCTCTCAATTGGCTCAAATTGAATATAAAACAAATACAAAATGCTTTTCCCAGAATTTCAGAGCTATTTTCGCATTAAAAAATATAGCGAAATAATATAAATGTCAAAAGCATATCAGTGTTATGATGCTTTGTTGTTCTTGTTGTGTTTTTTTTTTTTTTTTTGGTTTGGGAAATATGTACTTTATATTAAATTTATAGAAGCTTTCACAGCTTAAGGGATTTTATTGTGCTTGAATTTTAGTTGATGTAAAAATAACGCATCCAAATTGATAAATATCCCTTAGAAATTTTTTAAAGCTTTATAAAACTTTTTTAGATAGCTTAAATACAAAATCATTTAAATAATATTAAGTTAAATTCGTATCAGTGACATTTTTAAAAATTAAAAAAAAGAGTTGGCTGTGTCGTGGACGTATTTCATATCCTAACTCTTGTTTTAATTTATGACCAAATTCTTAACTTAATCAAAGATACCGATTTCCTTCCCTAGTTTGGAAAGGTGTGTTTTAGGTGTGTCTTAATTTTTGTCCTAATTCATATCCTAATTCATGTCATAGTCCTTTTTCGATTTCATAGTCCGGTTTTATTGTGTTAATTTTTGTTTGTGAGCAGTGTTGTTTGTCACGAAAAAAACTGTTGAAATCATAACCACGAGTAACTAGATTTTTCCTTATTGTTGTTGTTATTGTTGTTGTTGTTGTTGTTGTTGTTGTTGTTGTTGCTGTTGTTGTTGTTGTTTTTGGTGTTGCTTTTGCTTTTTTTTTTATTGCTTCTGCATTTGTTGTGCTTTTCCTCTGCCTTAGCTGTATGCAATGAATCCTGCAAAATTTATGAATATGCGTCACATTAGGCAGTTCCCTGAAGGCCCTAATGACGCCGTCAATTTTTTTTTTGTTATTTTTATTATGTGCGCGAAGTGCTCACCTTCATTTTCGTTCCTTAAAATTTATCGTCACGCCAGTAGTCACAGAGTAAAAATTCCATGCAACGTTTTTTCATGGTTGTAGCATTTTTAATACATTATGTGGTTGCCACCCTGAAATTATGACGATTACAATTTTTTTTTGGACTTTTATTTGTGGGTCGTAATAACACATCTATGCTGTCGTAAAACAAAATTTACTGTAGCACACCTCCCGAGTGAGTAAAAATACCATGCAACGATATTTAATTTCGGTTACGTATATTTACGATATGGTAACGTCGGAATTTTTTTTTTATTTTTGTCGTGAGACCAAGTATAAATCCTTCATTTCCCTTTTGAAACATTTATCGTAGCTTATATGCTCACCGAGTAAAAATTCAATGCAACGCCGTTGAATGAATCTTGCATTGTCGATCTTTGAGAGGCTCTCTCTGTGTCCCCATGACGTCAGACATTTATGTCTAATTTTGTTTTGAGAACTTAAAGCAGGCCTTTATTGGTATATCATATTTTTAAAACTGGCACTAATACTCAGCGAGCAATAATTTTATGTAACAAATTTTCAATTGGGTTGCTTCAGCAGCTCCCACCACGTCCTAATGACGTTATGATTATACGTTTGGTTTTTGTAATGAAGTCAAAGAATTAACCTTTACGGTTGTACAATTTTTTTAATCATACACTAAAGGAAATAACGCATATTAACATTATCCACGCCTGAGTATATATTTCATTTAAATATTTACGTGGATAAATCAAATATTTTCCTTACAACTCGTTTTTTCCCGTATTTAAATTGTATTTATGCCACACACTGACACACATATTCCATACAGCTGCCAAGCAGCCGCCAAGGAGCAGCAACATAGCACTCTGTTCCTGTGCGGGGCTGCTGCAGTTTCTTCGCACCAGCAGTTGCAGGTTTCTTATAGTTCTCATTTGGTTAATGTTGCAAGGGTAATATAGCATAGATATTTGGCAAATATGATTTGTGAGTGAATGAATTCATGATTTCATCATGCATCGCACTCACCACCACACTCAGAAATCATATTTTCACAAAAAGAAAATAAAATATACCACTAAATGACGTTTGATATGGACGCAGCTCGTGGGAAATATTCAAATAAATTGTTTTTCAATTTCAATATTTTTATATAAATTTTCCTTAAATAGTAAATATTTGAAAGATATTTAAATATATTCGTGCATAATTTTAATATATTTTTTATTAATTCTGTTTAAATATTTTAATATTTTATTTAATTAAAAAAGTATTTAAATAAATTTTAAATATTTACGTAGTCGATTTAAGTAAATGCGTTATTGGTGCAAAAATTACTCGCTTTCTGGATAAATTAAAAAGTTTTTGGATAAATTTAATTTTTTTTTCCCTTAGTGTAGCTTTTATACTTAGCGAGTAACAAACAATTCAATGCAACGCCGATGAATTGTGACAAAATGCCTTTATCAACTTTTTTGGAAACCTGCTCGGTAAAACGCAACTTCGTCACGTCACAATTACTCTGAACTATACTTTAATAGACAAAATAAACTTTTCTAAGATTTGCAAGTTAACATACTTAAAGCATTTTATGTTATGAGTGAAATCGACTCAAAGTGACTTTATGACTTACAAAGTGACCATACAAAGTGACTTTATCAAAAAATTGAGATCTCTTCAAATTTAACAAAAAAGGAATTTAATGACTTGAAATTTTGCTCACAAGCTTTGAATTTTATTTTGTATTTTCTGAGTTTCTAAATAGGCCGAATAAAAGTGACGTCATTAAAATAACAAAACTGTCAAAAATTTCACAAAAACTAATGAATTGAATTAATATTTTACACAAAAGCTTATAAACTTAAAGTTTACTAGGAGTTTGACATTTGACCACCTTTCTCCCACACAAAGTGACGTCATCATACCTAATAGTGAAATTTTCATAAATTCCACAAAAATCAATCAATTAACTACATAGATATTTTATGCTTAAGCTCTGATATATTATTTTTGTGTTATATACATTTTTTTATGACAGTAATTTTGAACGTGTTCTGAATTTGATAAAATTGAATGAAAGCTTTACTTCTTATACAAAGTGACGTCATCAAAGTAGCAAACCGTCATTAATTCCATGAAAATAAATGTAATGATGTGATATTTATCACAAAACCTTTGATATTTTTAACGTAGTTACAATGAGGTTAAAACTTTCACCAAGTGAACGAAAACCACGCCCATCCCCCATACAAAGTGACGACATAAAAATAATGAAATCTTTATAACTTTGAATATATATGCGAATAGGGCTACGAAGGTATTTTAACTGCAACTGATATTCTTATAAGATTATCGATCAATCGGTTATAATTCTAACGGTTAATATATGTATATGTAGACTTGTTTAATTAAGAAGTATAAAGAAGTAAAAGAGAATGTCAGAATGCGAATGGTTTAAGATTTATCTCACAAAAATCAATGGATTTTCCTAAAGTATGTTAGAGATTTAAAGGAGTTTTACTAAAATACTTTTCTCCCTATAAAAATACTCGTGTGCAGTCCCTGTGTTTTGAGCACAAAACAAATATTTGATCTTTGAGTTCCATAATCATCAAAGCGAATTTTTGCACAAAAATATTAAAATCTTGATATGAGAAAAATATCAACCCAGGTATGAGATTTTAGTTTACCTTAGTTTTTTTTTTTTTTAAGTTACCAGAGCAATTTCACAGTCAGACAGTAAAAATGAAATTGTTTAAAATGTTTGTTCATGCCATTAAATAATAAAAACAACTTTTGCCAAATTTGTTTAAATAATTCTTTGAACTTTATGTACAAAATCTTGCATAATTTATGGCTCCAAAACAGGAAAGTAGCAAGCAACATAAAAAAAATGAAAAAAAAACAAATAAAGAAAATAAAAAAGAAAAACAACACACAATTGCAAACGATTAAAATGAAATTTTAAAGCAAACACAAGCGGATTGAAATGGCAGAAATAATAACAACAACAACAACAACAGCCGCCACACTTTGCCAACAGAATCAACGTAACAGAACGTGAAAATTGTTGATAATGCTGGAAAATTAAATGAATAATATAGTAACAAAAACAACAATAGTAGGCGCAGGATATGGGGCAACAGCATGCAAGAGGAATGAGTGGCAAAAAGCGTATTTAAATAATTTATGGCTGCATTAAATTTGACTCACTTCATTTCATTCGGATATTTTAAGTGTTGTTTACACAAGCTCAGAAACACACACCCACACCTACGCACACACACACACACACAACACTTACAGGTGAACACAAAAGCTTACACATTACAAGCCATGAAGAAACATTCAAAAAGCACAACAACCCATATATTCTTAATTTTTTTTTATTTTTTCTTATTCTTTCTCCATTTAATTTCAATTTGAAATTCATTTAATTGCATGCAACATTGCTTGGCAGCGTTGCCAAACAATTCTAAATTGCAAAAATGTTCCAATTGATTCCGACCGCACTGCCAGCCAAGCTCAAAATCAAATTAAATGGCAAAAATATGTGTTCATGTAAGAATTTTTATGGCTTATGTTTAAAATATAGGCGAAAGCTCGTAAATTGAAAAAGCACTAAACTGAAAAATAGTTCTAGTTTAGTTATAAAAACTCAATTTCTATGTGTTGCTTATTGAATATATGTGTATTCTGTAGGGTGGTGTGTAGTTGTGGCAACTTTTACACAACTTTTAGTCAGCAAGTTTTTTGTGTGTAAAAGTTTTTCATTTTTATATTTTTGAATGGTATCTTCTGGGAAATTAAGTGAAAATATTAAGTTTGCAACAGCAACAATGCGAGAGCTTGTGTTCTTAACTTTTGAAATTGTCGAGCCATTAACCACTCCAACCAAGGCAAGGCCAGTTCTCATCGACAGCTGATGCAAATATTTATTTTCTATTAACTTTTGAAAAGGTGAACAGTGAATGTTGTTGTTGTTGTGGTTTCTTTGTGGCTATCGAGATATTGTTGACTGTGGTCGTCTATTACTTTGCGTTGCGTTGCGTTGCGTTGTTGCGACCGGTCAGTGCGACCTTTTTAAGCTCGTTATTGTTATGATGAGCTTTTGTAGATAATTTCAACAATATTAAATTTAATTATATTTGAAGTATTATCTTCGTTTTTCCCTGAAATTAGTTAAAGTCTGCGTAATAAAAAAGGAAAAACTTTTTTTGACATCACTTCAAAAGAACTAAAGTTATTTGAGCTTTTGTGTTTTGTTTATTGGAATTTCCATTATGTATTGAATGATGATGGGTCTTTCTTTAAAAGTCCTTGTGAAACTAGACTACTAAGTAATACAAAGCTAAGGAATAGCAACTTTTTTTAAGTTTTGTTCATAAATCAAACGTATTCTTTTCATGTTTGAAGCAAGAAAAGTTCGTGTTGCCAAAGTTTAAATTAAAAACAAGAAAAAAAGTGAGCTTAAGCTTCAAGAAAAATACTTTAGTAATTTGAGCATTTTAGAAAGTGGAACCTTCAGCGCTTGTCCTATTTACCACGAAATGTGCTAATGGAATAATGAAAAGATATTTTTAAAAAACAAGCAAAGTTAGAGAATTTAAATATTTATTAAAACTCCTGTCAAATTCTTTGATGTCTAAAGTTTACTAAACTTTGATTGGTTAATTTTTTTTTTTTTAAATATTTTGCCAAGCTTTGAATAATTTCTATCTTTATGAAATCCACGCCCGTGCCTAAGAAAACTTTTAGAATTTAAAGATAAAATGAAAAATTGTGTGGATGTTATAAAGTAAACACATGGAGAATAAAATATCTTTCAGATAGCCACTTCGGCATAGCTTGCTGATCACTCTTTCGCATAATTGGCGCTCTATTTTGGCAAGTTCAATGTTTAATTTACACGAATAGAAAACAATCAAGCATTCTATGCTTGAATCAAGCAAATAGGTTGTCAGTTTACACTTAAGCGTAAATTTCTTTAAATTCTTAAATTCAAGAACTATTTTTGTAGAATTGAGCAAATTTAAAATACATGATATTAAGAAAAAAATGTTTAATTCAAGAAACATTTGCTTAAACCTCAAGAATACTTTTTCTAAATTCAAGTGTAATATTTGCTTGAAGTGAGAAAAATTTGCTTGATTCAAGTAAATAATTTGTTGAAAACTAAAATAAACCTCTGCGATTGCTTAAATTAAGAAAATATTTTCTTGATGCAAGTCTTTTACCTGCTTCTGGAATCAAGTATTTTATTCTTGTTTCAAGCAATTATTTATTTTACTCAATTTTAGATATATAGGCTCATTAAATGATAAATTTATTTTTCTCAATTTTAATTTTTAGTGCTCGATTTGAGCAAATGAGGCTTCATTTTAAATTTTCTTAGATCAAGATATTCCGTGTAAGAGTTGGAATTGTTTGCGGATGATTAGAGTAGACCTAACTCTTTACATTTCTCTTACTGAGGAAGTCTAACGGTGTTAAATCGCCAGATCTCGTTTGTAAATTGGGGTCTCCAAAAAGCGAACTCCTGATGGTCTGCCGGCTGAAGCTTTTGAGTCAATTGAACCTTGTTCGCATGCAGAGCAACATCCATCTTTTGCGAATGTTCCCACAGTATGGATGTGGAGAGGTCGAGTCCGTGAACAAGTTGAGCTTGGGTAGTTTTTAACACTTTCCTTTACTGCGTTGATATTTTCATCAGACGTCTGGGTTATTTCGAAGTAATTTCGTTGTTGGTACATTTTTTGATTATGTTGCACACAAACGTATCAGAAGACAAATGATTTGCTCGAATTCGTGAATTATAACTGCGACTGAACGTAAATTTTCAAAAAAAAAAAATTCAATGTATTTTGTTCGTTTTTCACCATGATTAATTTGCCTTTGCCTTTGCCTTTGCCTTTGCTTTTGCTTTTGCTTTTGTTTTTGATTTTGATTTTTCTTTTGCTTTTGCTTTTGCTTTTAATTTTGATTTTGATTTTGATTTTGATTTTGATTTTGATTTTGATTTTGATTTTAATTTTAATTTTGATTTTGATTTTGATTTTGATTTTGATTTTGATTTTGATTTTGATTTTGATTTTGATTTTGATTTTGATTTTGATTTTGATTTTGATTTTGATTTCGATTTTGATTTTGATTTTGATTTTGATTTTGATTTTGATTTTGATTTTGATTTTGATTTTGATTTTGATTTTGATTTTGATTTTGATTTTGATTTTGATTTTGATTTTGATTTTGATTTTGATTTTGATTTTGATTTTGATTTTGATTTTGATTTTGATTTTGATTTTGATTTTGATTTTGATTTTGATTTTGATTTTGATTTTGATTTTGATTTTGATTTTGATTTAGATTTTGATTTTGATTTTGATTTTGATTTTTATTTTGATTTTGATTTTTTTGAAAACGTTATGTTGTCACGTCAATACGCCTTTGCAACCATACACTTTTTGCTGATACACCCTACATCAATTTTTATCTACTTATACTCATACTTTTTCTTTTTTACTTTACATTCGCTCAGTCCAAATATCAATCAACGCAAGATTTTCTTATTTTCCGCTGGCATATTTTTCATCGCTTGAACCTTGAAATTTTTGCCAGTGCAGAGTATTGAATATTTTATTTGATTGCTTCGGTTGTTGCTGATGATGTTGTTATTAGCGAGTGTTTTACTCGCTTTTTGTTACTGAATTTGTTTTTGTTTTTGTTGTTGCTGTTGGCTGATTTTAATTCCGTTCATTGCGGTTGCTCTTTATTTTGGCGCAATATTTTGCTGCATAATTTAACGTGGCTCGTGACTGACGAAGTTCGAGCAGCGCGTGGTTATGATTTGGTGGGTGGTTCAATGGTTTGTTGGATGATTGGTCGGTTTGACTTCGTTAACACTAATTGGGATCAATTTAAACATTCAGTCTGATAACTTAGTTGTTTGATGTCCTTTGTGTATACACGGAGTAAACAGTTGAAATTTGAGGTTAAGCACAGGTTAAAACGGTTTATAAGACATTTATCGATTAGCTTTTGTCAGTGGTTAGAAACACAAGCCGTAGCTTTGAAAGAAGAAATATGTGGAATTGTGAAATTATAAAATAAAATGTATTTGAATATATTTAAAATAGATGAAATTTGTCAATTTTTTATCACCAAAGCTTTTCATTATTACATTTAATACTATACCTTGAACAAACAATATTTTACCCTTTCTAAGGAAATTTATTGCATTCATTTGAGTCCAAAACAAATATCAACATTTCAGCTGATTGCTGAGCAAACTCCAAGTGACAACATTCAAATATATTTATGCAATGGGTAAAAGCTTTTCATGTGAATGCAAATGAAACAATTCAAATAAATATTTATATGTGTATACAATGGTTTAATAGAATAACAGTTCATCAAGGGTCAGTTATTGAACAAAATCAATAAAATACTGGTGAAGAATACATATTCGGCTTGGCCGATTCCCACTATTTGGAAGTTATGAGGGTTTATTATTTTGATGTTGCATGATTATTGCATTTCTCGGATTGTAGCGGTTCTCTCCAAGGACTCATAACGTCATGCATTTTTTGGTTAATTTTTGTTCAAAGCGCTAAGAATCAGCCTTTACTGGCATGTACCATATTTTACCATAGCACGTTTACATATCGCGTTATAATTTCACGATAATAAAGTAATGTAACAAATTTGCAGTTTCGTTGCTTAAACAGCTCCAATAGCAGCTAATTTTTTATTTTTGTCATATCGTCACAGAATTCACATTTACTGTGGTGTGTTGCTTTGGTGTGTATGCTTTTATCATAACGACAGTACTTATTGAGTAAAAATTTCTTGCAACGCCGATGCGTTCCTTTCCAACATTTTGAAAACCTGCGCTGTAAAACGTCACGTTGTCATGTCAAAAAGTTCAATAACAAAAGATCAAGCCAACAACAATGAATAAATTTTTTTTGACGTCACGAAGTTACGTTGTACAGATTAAGTTTCCAAAAAAGTTGAAAAATGAATTTTTTAAAAATTCATCTGCGTTGCATTGAATTGTTACTCGCTGAGTATAAGAGCTATGATTAAAAAAATGGTATGACCGTAAAGGTTAATTCTTTGACTTTATTATAAAAACAAAACAAAAATTCAAAACATCATCGGGTCGCAGGAGGAACTGTTTAAGCAACACAACTGAAAATTTGTTACATGGAATTATTACTCGCTGAGTATTAGTGCTAGGATTAAAAATACGATACGCCAATAAAGGCATTCTGTAAGCCCTCACAACAAAGTTAGACAAAAAATTTCTGTCGCTATGGGGACGCTGAGAGAGCCGCTCAAAGATCGATAACGCAACATTCATGCAGCGGCGTTGCATTGAATTTTTACTCAATGAGTATATAACCTACAATAAAAGTTTAAAAAGAAAAATTAAGGTTTTACAAATGGCTTTACTACAAAAATAAAAAAAAAATTCCGGCGTCCTTAGGTCGTGAATATAGCAGCTTATGTAACAGAAATGTAATATCGTTGCATGGAATTATTACTCACTCAGGAGGAGTGCTACGGTAAATTTTGTTTTACTACAGCATGGATGTGTTATTACGCTTCACATCTAAATTACAAAAAAAATTCTTGTTGTCATGATTTCAGGGATGCAATCATATAATGCAGTAAAAATGCTACAGCCATGAAAAAACGTTGCATGGATTTTTAACTCTGTGACTACTGGTGCAACGGTAAATTTTAAGGAACGAAAACGAAGGTGAGGTCTTCGGGCATATGACAAAAATAAAAAAAAAAATTGACGGCGTGTCAAAGAACCGCCTAATGTGACGCATATGCATCACTTTTGCTGGATTAATTGAAATTAGAGCGCAACCAATGGGGAAGCAAAAAAAAAAGCTAAAAGAAAAGCACCAACTCCAAATCCAACAACAACTTCACGTCAACACCAACACCAACACCAACACCCACACCCACACCAACACCAACCTCAACACCAACCTCAACACCAACACCAACACCAACACCAACACCAACACCAACACCAACACCAACACCAACACCAACACCAACACCAACACCAACACCAACACCAACACCAACACCAACACCAACACCAACACCAACACCAACACCAACACCAACACCAACATCAACACCAACACCAACACCAACACTAACACCAACACCAACACCAACACCAACACCAACACCAACACCAACACCAACACCAACACCAACACCAACACCAACACCAACACTAACACCAACACCAATACCAACACCAACACCAACACCAACACCAACACCAACACCAACACCAACACTAACACCAACACCAACACCAACACCAAGACCAACACCAACACCAACACCAACACCAACACCAACACCAACACCAACACCAACACCAACACCAACACCAACACCAACACCAACACCAACACCAACACCAACACCAACACCAACACCAACACCAACACCAACACCAACACCAACACCAACACCAACACCAATACCAACACCAACATCAACACCAACACCAACACCAACACCAACACCAACACCAACACCAACACCAACACCAACATCAACATCAACATCAACATCAACATCAGAAATATGTGAATTTGGATTTGAGTCAAGTGTTATGCGTTTACATCAGTCAATTCAAGTTGTAAGGCAATCTTATCCACAAACTTCTCAACCACTGAATACAATTTTTTTAGTCGTAAATGTTGAAGAATTTTTAATTTCAGTTGATTCGAAATGAGACAAGAAATGCAGAAAGATTAAAGTGTGGGACCATGGCTTAACCTGGATTTGAATCAGGGAACCTCTGAGTTGGAAGTTTAGCATGCTACCTACTCGGCTACCGAGGCCGCCGCCTGTTGCTCGTAAGCATTCAATGTTAATTTTTAACCAGTGAATTGAATTTGTCAACTAAAAGCAAACATTACAAAATTTCTAAAAAATTTAAAACAATTTTTTTAACCAACCACTAAACTTTTTTCGGGATAAAAACAATAAAACTTCAAAAAACGATTCATCTCTCTTCATTATTATCACACGTTATAAAAGTTTTCCCGTCCAGTGTTAAGAACTGATCCGTTTTTTAAGCAATGTCATTAAAAAATAAGCGAAATATAACCAAATAAGGGTTTTTTTTTTTTTGGTGTTTTTTTAAGCAACTCAATGGTGATTATAAGCAAAAGCAAATGCTAACATTTTTTTAATCAATCCCAACAATATTTCTGATATAAGCGTGCTGATATAAGCTGTACTTATAACAGTTAATATCAAGCTGTTACCAACGAATTAATGTCAACATCTACAAATAGGTGTTGCCCATAAATATGGCATTTGAATGCTTATAAAAACTCAGAACATTACTTCGATAAAAACAATTTTTTTTTTCGCTAATATTTTTTATCTGAAAATTCTTTCTGCATTTTTTGCCATTTATATATAATATTTTTTTTTTTGTTCATGTTTGCCGTTAGCAGCAAATGATGCAGTGCAGATTTTTCAGATAGAAAAAAAATCTTAAAAAAAAAATTGCATAAACTTACACACACACACACAAACATATAGTTTTCAAACAGCAGCTAGCAAGATACACTGATACACAGATACATATGGCATCCAACAGATTGTATTTGTGCACTTGGAAGCTTTTAAAAATATTTATTTTATTTCGATGAAAATAAGTGAGCAGCAATAGTAGCAATAACAACAAAAACAAGAACAACAAAAAGGAAAAAAAAAACAATAGCAGCACAAACAGCTACACACATACACATACCCACACATGCATCCATACACATGGCCATATTAATAACACCAGTTAACACAAATGGGCGAGGGTGAGTGCGAATGCGTTCCTTTGTTTTTTTGTTTCTTTTTGTTGTTCTGTTCTTAAACTCACACAAGCACACCTATGTAAATATGCATATAATATATGCTTATTTATATACCTATGTGTGTGCACATAAAGTATATTTAACAGATAAGCAGCTTAAAGCAACGATAATAAAACGTATTTTTTGTATAAATTGTGTTGCGCTTAAAAAATACTGTTTGATCTGACTCTCTCTCTCTCATTCTCTCTCTGTCTGTTCCTCGCCGGTCCGACTTTGTGTATATATTTATATATACATTTTTGTTAGCCTATATGTACATGTATGTTAGCCTTTTTAGCGTTATTGATAAATTTATGAAATTTTAATGGACCGTAGTAATTTTTTTGGATTTACTTATAATTTTTTTTATTTTTTTATAAATATTTTTTATTTTTTAAATATACTGAGATTAATAAGCGGCTGCATGCATTTAAAATTTTACAATATGTTAGAAAATAAAAAATTTAGCAAAATTGGAGATTGTCCAATATTAGATTAAAAATATGTATGAACTTTAAAGATCTAAAGTCATAATGAAGATGTTCAAAGAAGGGATTTACAGTGGAATATCCAAATATTGGGTCGGCCAGTTATATATCATACAAATTTTCTTAGATGGAGAATTATCATGGTAGAGATGACAAAACATTAAGTTGGTTTATTAAATTGAAAATAAAATATATCCACTCCGCAAATGGAGTTATCTCCAGGATATCGTTGGAACTGCGTGGAGTCTAATTCGTAAATCCAATGGTAACTTAGTAAAGAGACAACCCATGCTTCCTATCCGAACGAATTAAAATGTTTGCAACAATCTATCCAATGATCCAATGAATATCAATCTGTCAAATGATACGAAATAATTTGAACGCCGATTTGGAACAACTTCAGAGTTGAAATATTCATAAAAAAATTGTGAAACTTATTAAATTAAGCATTCAAAAATTATAATAAAGGTAAAATTTTGGCAATCAGAAATTTTGAAAAAAATAGTGAATGTAAGGTTCATTGTAATACCTACAATTGTAATATTCGAAATGCAGACTTGATGTGTTATGCACATTAAGGAATAGGTAATCAATTGATACACCTTTCCAACGATATCTGATTCATAACGGCACTCAGGATTGAGGGCATCTGAAATTTTTAAAAAAGTAGTGACTGTTAGGTTAGAGGTAAAATCTTTGAACGAAAAAATTCTAATATCCAAAATGAATGCAGAATGAAGACAAGGTATGACAAGATGAAGACAAAATAGGAAACAGAAAATTTACTAACTTTCCAAGGACAGTTTTACATTTAACATTTTTTAAAAGTCGTAAATGTTATTAATTTCCTAATTTATACTAAAATGAATTTAAATTCCTATGGAGAAGAAAGAAAGGTTTGTGTCTTTGCTAAGTTATCTTCAAATTTACGAATTTAACTAAACTAAGCTTATCTCAGGCATTTAGGTAGTAGGCAATCCAATTCGGATTCGGGATTCCAGCCAATCTAGCTAGTAAATAATAATAATAATTGCAAGTATTGTCCAGTGAGATTATGATATATTTGCCAAAAAAAACGGGTTCACTAGTTTAAATTAAATTGAAATGTAGTTGCTGGAAAGCAATAAGGTTGTTAAATTTTAAATAATATTTCATATACTTCAACTGTTGATTCAACATAACTGTTCCCACCCCTCACTTTTCGAAAACGTGATGGATAAATTCCAGAGAAAATACAACTTTCCGTAACACTCAAAGAAAAATAAAAAGGAGATGATTGTGTCGTAGACAAACTCGTAGCTTTTGACGTTAGAGTGTACCTTTATCCTTCTCCTTATTCTTATCCCTATCCTTTTCTTTGTTCTCAATCTTATCCTCATCTTTATCTATATTCTTACATTTATTCCAATAATTGTATCCCAATATTCCAATAAAACGTATAGTTGTCACGTCAAAAAGTTTCTAATGTCAGACCCCTGTTGTTCAAAACTCATGATAGAGGAGGCCACAATGCTCAAATTATTCTTCACTGGCACCAATACACCCGTTGGAATACGGTTTATTTTGTTCATTTGGTTCTAGGCTTTCTGAATTCAAAGCTGAATTCAATCAATTGTCGCAGTCAAACAAATCTGCTGTTCATCGAAAGCAAACTTTTTAATTAAGAAATGATATGTCGTAAAAAAACAAAATTAACCAGAACATTAGACATCGCCAAAATGTAAGAAATGAACAAGAATATTTTAGCCACTCTTATTGCTTAATATATGTATGAATAATTCATGTTAAAATAACCAAGGATTTCAGCTGTTGTTGTTGGCATGTTTGTGTGGTAAAAACTTAGGAATTTCCACTTATTAAATTTTTCATAAACAGGCCTAAAAAAAACACAAGAAGTTTCATTGCCATGTTAAGAACAAAAGTTTTTATCAAACAGCAATGTTCTGTTCAGGATGCACAGGCACCAGGGGCGAACACAGGTAGGGGTTTTGGGGGTTAAAACCCCCCCAAATGAACGAATAAAAAAAAATAAAATGTATAAAGTAAAACAATTATAAATTTGAAAGTATTATTTATTTAAGTTGTAATGTTTTAAGCTATTTTTTATGGTGTGATTTATTATTTATATTTTATTTTATTTATATTTTATTAAGCAAAGCTCTGTATACGCATAAGAGCCCTGCATAAGTATACTTTTTCGCCTATTCGAATATATTCGCGTGTTGTAGAAAAAAAGCTTACTCTCATCGCTTTTCTAAAGTTCTCATATGTGGACGTACTCTATCTTGGTATTATGCGCGAATAGGAAACGAAGAGAGTACACTGCTGTACTAATACTAGCAAGAAACGGATAAAATAATAAAAAATAGCGCAAATACTGTATTCATACACTGAATATTTTGTGCATATTTCTTTATGATGAAACATCTCTTGTTATGCGAGAATTTTAATACGAGATGCAAGAAATATACCATCATATACATGTATGTTTTGGCAATGTTTTAAATAATATAGACAGTCATGCATTTTGTGAAAAATTTCGTCTTTTTATTGAAAAGACTTACCTAAGATCGAAAAAGTTAAAATTAAAATTTAATAACTATTTTATGAACAATAAAATTAAAGTAAAATTCATTAAATGGTAAAACAAAAAATTACTATGCCAATTTGATTTCAAAATATATTTTTTATATAAATTTAATTTAAAACCGCAATGATTTTGCTTTTAGCAACAACTCATCAATCACCAACTCAAATTAAAGACATTTCGCTGACATTTTTTTAGTGCACCATAGTGCATTGCTGAATGTTAGCATTCGTTATGAAGTATTCGATTAAGAAACAAAAAGAACACAACTCACAAATTCAGATCAGCGTAAATAGTGTGTTGTGAGAGAACAGAGAACGAATTAGCAGTTATTCTCATGCGCTGATTTTCTCTTTACTGCACGATCTGTTGTTTACATTTATTCGCTTGCAGTGTACTCCTACACCGAAAAAAAAAAACATTAACTTGAAATTTAACACAATGTGTTCATAATTTGCCTTTTTTGAAGGACATATGAAAGACATATGAATTCTTTCAAAAGCTTAAAACACATTTGCTTTTACTTTGACGAAATTTGTTGCAAGCTATTTTTAAAACACAAAATTCTTCAAATTAATAACAATTGTCGTCAATTTTAAAACATCTTTTTTTTCAGTGTACAAAAGTGAAGTAGTGTATATTCGTTTATCGAATATATTCATGCAGAGCTCTAATACGCATACATGTTCTACCACGCAGTTTTTCTCTGTAAAGTCAAGTTCCGCTATCGCAGCAGCTTCAATGTGATATGAAATTAAAACTAGAACTCTCGATTTTTTCAAGCACCCGGGCTACCCGGGTATTTTCGAGTATTTCGAGCTACCCGGGTACTCGGGTATTAGTCGATTTTGAATTTTTGTTATCTACAAAACTTAAGAATCTTAATGAAAAATTAAGATGCGGTTTAATTAGTAATGGTTATTAAGTACAAAAAAAAAATCTACTCTTAACGAGTCCCCATCAAACATCTCCACGAATTTCCTAGTAGTTTCTTTTTTATTTAAATGTAATCACACAGAACCAAAACAACCTAATAAAAAAGAAGGAAATCAATAAAATTTCTCTATGGTTTTCATCCAATTTTGTATTATGCAATCCACATAATTTTAAGAAGAATCTTATTATATTTTATGAGAAAACATTTCAAAACAATAAGGAAATCTTATCAAAAATAATTAATTTACTTATTGATTTCAAAAGTTTCCTTCTTGATTTTGTGAATTCAAGAAGGAAATTCTATTGTTTTAATAAGATTTCTTTTATAATTTTATTAAACCTTTAACCTAGAAATATATTTTCAATTGCCTATAATATTAAATAAACAGACATTTTTAAGATTTTATTAAAGTTTATACATTAGTAAATAAATTTGTTATTTATGAATATTAGATACATATGTTAAAATTGAATTAAATTTGACTTTGTCACCAAAATGTCAGTACAGTATTATTGAGGACATATTAAATTCAGTGGCACAAACTAAATGAATAATTGACTTTGTACTCTAAATAATATATAATGAATAAATAAATTTTAATAAGTCTATCAATAAAAACATAAAACACCCCCCAAAATTTTTTTCTGGGTGCGCCCCTGACAGGCACATAATCTTACCCACACAAACAGCTAAGCATGATATGCGTGTGTTTGTTTTGATGTTTTAAGCAACTTCTTAATTTATTAAAACGCTGGCAGCGGCAACTAAACTTGGTTCAGGACAAAAAAACAAACAACAACAAATTAATATAAATATTTATAGGCAGCCACAAAGAATGAAGTTTATGTTGCGCAGATGGAAAGACATGAAAACATTTAGCAGTTTTCTGCCAACTAAATAGTAGCCGCTTATGTGAGTACACAACCTAAAGTATGTAGTTTTTGGTAGATTCTATCGAAGTATCTGTCTTATTGAAGGCAGTGAATTAATTTTTGATAAAAAATAAATTCTTCTCCTGACCATTACAAAAGTTCTGGTACGAAAGCTTTCCTAATCTGAGCTTAGATATAAGAGCTAAGGATTAACTCATAACCATAAAAAGCAATGAGCAAAAAATATTATTTATACTCATTGGTTGTCCCTATCTTTAATATATTGACTACACTTAATGCACACAAACATAGTTATATTTGTATTTAATATCAAGCATTTGTCGTTGAGTTCTTGTTATACTGTTTGTATCAGTGTCAATGTCTGCCTTCATGCTTGCTTGTTTGCACACTTTTTCCAAACCATTCAAAATAAAGTCAGTTATACACACAGCACTGCAAAGACTGCCAAAACAAACACCGTTATACATAACTTTGTATACTTCCGTTTACTTTTTTATTTCTCTTTTTTTTTTTTTTGTCGCCATTCTTAAGCTTCTTTATTTATACAATTTCTATTAATATTTGAACAGCCTATTTTTTTTGCTGTGCTAGCTAAAGCATAACAAAAAAATATCTATTTCCGCTCTTTATGTTTGTATATTTATTACTGTTATTTTTATCTAGTTTGTTTGATTGATTCACATTTGGAATTTTGTTTTTAAGTCACATTAATAAAGAGTTTTTCTTTCAATTTTCATCAATACATACATCAGTTCATACGCATGTTTCTTAAATTGTACTAGCCTTAGGCATAATCTTTTCTCCAAGCTAATGTCTTGCTCTTGCAGAGCAACATTATAACTTCATGTGCCAATTTATAAGCCAGCCTCTGTAGATCGATGTTAATCATCTACAATCCAGGCAAAAACCTTTGCCATCAATCATTGACCCACTATCATTGCTCAACATGTCCAACATAAGTGGCAAAAACATTTGCTTTGCCAGTCTGGCCAAATTGGCTGACAAGCTAACCGAAGCAGTGACATCAAAGTATCATTTATCAGTTGGAAATCATTTTGCAGCGGTTAGAAAATTGAACTTAGCTGGCATTAAATATCGCTTAATTTCAATGAATTCCATTGAATTCTTTAATACTATAGAATGAAGGAAGCAAATTTTATTAGATATCAGCAACAGCTCCAGGGACTACTCTTCAATTAGTAATTTATTTATATTTTTTTACATCAAAAGTTCTCTATGCGTAAAAGAAAATCATAGTCATATTCAACAAAATCAAGTCATATTCTGAGAAATTAAGACCAGAAAGAAATTATCACGATTTTTCGATGCGACAATACGAAGTTGTGCAGCGCAGGTTTCCAAACAAGTTGAAAAAAGCAAGTTAAAAAAGCACAAAAGAAAAAAGCACAAAATATATATAAAATAATATTAAAGTCGGAGAGAGCACCTAAGCAACGAAACTACAAATTTGTTACATGGAATTATAACGCGCTATATGTAGGTGCTACGATGAGAAATATTACACGCCAGTAAAGGCTGGTTCTTAGCTTTCATGATAAAAATAGAAAAGAGAATTCATAACGTCATGAGGCCGCGGAGAAGGTTGCTACCAAAATGCAACAATCATGTAGCGGCATTGCATGGAATTATAACTCGAAGAGGTAGGTATTTGAGGTAGCGTAAATGTTATAAATGGCAATGTAGGGATTTTTAATTGGTCAAATGCGAAAAAAAATTACAATGTCGCCAAATCGTGGAAAAAGCAGATTATGCAACAAAATTGCAATATTGTTGCAAGCAATTATTACTCATTGAGTAGAAATGCTACGAAAATTTCATTTTACGGCGATAAAAAAATGGTTCTGTGACCTCGTAACGAAAATAAAAAATAAAAACAAATATAATTAAAATTGTATCCACGACACCACGGAAGCAAACGCTTAATGTAGTAACAATGCGACAAAAATGAAAACAATGTTACATGGAATTACAACTTTGTGACTATTGGCATTGCGGTAAATTTTATGGAAGGACAGTAAAGCTGAGTTTTTTTTTTTATTACAGCCACATGAAAAAAATAAAAAAAAAAAATAAATAATGAAGTCATGAGCGTTCTAGGCATACATGTATGTATGCAATACTTCTATATTGGCAGCAACCTACATTTTCAATGAATTTCAACTACGAAATCAAAGAGAGATAGCCTACATGAGATTTTGTTGTTTGTATTACTATAAGTATCATATTTGTATATATGAAAATTACTACACACAAAAATATGTCAAATCGTCACAGAGGCGGTTGTTATTAAAAATGTTTGCACCAAACATAAAACAAAACAAATCACATTTGTTCTGCATAACTCACAGGTACGCACCATCAGAAAACAATTGTAACAACAACGCCTGAAATGTAATTAATTTTCAACAAGAAAAGCAAGAATTTATCCATTAAAATTCAAACAACGAAAATTTCAACTGAAATTTTTGATAATGGAAGCACCGCTCCTGAGTTTTTTTATTTTCAAAATTAATTTCGGGATCATTCGTTTATATATTTCCTCGCTCATATAACAATATATCTGCACTCTAATGTTGGCGAATGTACCTTGAGTGTGCTGCCAATATAGAAGTATTACATATATGGTTCCAGGGTTCCCTTTTAGCAAACTAAATGCACCAAACGCAATAACAAAAACAAAAATAAAAAAAAAAATTAAATTTAGATTTAAATAATGACAAAAAGAAAATAATGAAGAAATATTTAGCTAAGGATAAGGACAAGGATTAGAAAAAAAGATTAGGGCAAGGAATTGGACCAAGATTAGGACCAGGAATAATATAAGGAGTGGGACAAAGGTTTGAATAAAGGCTAAGGTATGAAATTGGACAAGGATGGGGAAAAGAACTTTGACAAGGATTGGGGCAAGAATGAGGACAAATATTTAGACACACCTAAAACAATATTTAGTACAAGATTGGGAAGAGAATAAGGAGAAGAAAAGGGGAAAAAAATATACTAAGGGTTGGACCAACTGGACGACGATACAATCAATATAACAAGGATATAGACACTTTAAGGACAAGAATTAGGACAAATATTGGGAAAGATAAGGATAAGGAAAGGGATTCGAACAGAGATGAGGAGATTAGGAATTTGTGCATGGATTAAATCAAGAGTTTGACAAGAAGAATTCTTAAATTTTAGAATTAGGATAAGAATGAGATCAAGTTTGAAAACAAAGGAAAGAATAGGGACAATAATACAGACAAGAATAAAGATACACAAGAAAGAAGAACGTGGCCAAGCCCATTGTTGGAGGGGTTGGGGGTTGGGGATAATGAGGTTGGGGGCTCTTTCATCAAAAGTCATATCGTCTCGAATGAAAATCAGAGAATGCGTTCAAGTATTTCCAAAAAAAAACAGCCTTCTTCCTTTTGTTAAGGCAAAAAGATATGTGCCACTAATTTTCCAACAGGATGACGCTCGCATTGACATAAGCAATTAAACGAAGCGATATTTTACTGACTGCTCTATGCTAACTTTGACAAGGCAGGTTTGCTCTACGTATTCTACGTCTACGTAGAGAATGTGTGGGGTATGTATGTGAGAAGAGTTTCGCAAGTAATCATCGCAAGTATGATAATATGACATCACAGAGGAGCTAACGGTTGAATTTGTTGCGAAATGGGCAAATATCGTCCCAAGAGTGATAGAAAGAAGGTTACGTACTCCGCAGTCCCGTTATCTAACGCTCTCTTTCTCAATTGACTGCATGACGTCACGTAGCGCTTCTGCATAACAAAGTAAATACAACTGTGCGATCACTTATGCAAATTAAGGAAATTGAAAATAAATTCTTGCGGAAAAGTAAAGTAAAAAGAACTACTCTTCTGTATAAAAAATGTATACTTTCAAGATTTTTATCTCCTAAACCATTCGAGATCGACAAAATTTTATTACAACTGTAGATTAAGGAGGTCCATATACATATTATAAAAATAAGAAAAAAATATTTAGGCTTGGACCCTAAAGTAAAATTATTCCAAAGTTTGCCATAGTATAAATGCATGCAATTAATGTAGACAAAAGCCTCATGTTCGAAGGTGACGTTATGCTCTCTCTCTCTCATTTGCGGAACGCGTAATCTTGTTTCTATCATTCTTGATCTGGTCCTTATGAAAAAATATGTGAATCGATGAAATAACGATTGATTCGCATTGCAAAAGCCAGTGACCCATCTTTTGATTATTACTAAGATGTTTATTGAATTAGTTTAAACGACAATGAACAATTTCTTATCATTTTGAAACAGCCGTTAATATGTTTTTGTCCATACAATTTTTCCTTAATTAATAAACTAAGGATGTGTTTATTTAAATTTTTTTAATTTTTCCTAAGAATGTTCTTTCAAAATTCTACTTTGCTACCAACACTATTAGTCAAAATATTTTAGAAAAGTTAGTTGTTTTATGATTATGAAGAGTACCTTACGAACAATAGATTTTTTTTTCAAAATTAAAAAGCTCTCTTTTTCGTAAGAGAATCGACATTTTTCTACTTTCGAATTGCTCTCTAACTTATCTGTAGATTATAATTTCTTACCATTATCTTTAATGTTATGAATTTGTATAACCTTCTGCACAAAAGCACTCATATACTTAAGTATACCGCTATTAAAGGCATTTTTTTTTTTGTTTTTTTTTTTAATACAATTTATCTTTCTAATTTGCCAAGAGAAGTTATTCTATTTCTAAAGGATAATTTTTAAAATATGTTGCACTTATTGCTCATTAAACATAATGAGCGTTTTTTCTTAAAATTTCTTGCCACTTTTAAGCTTATCTCCATCCATTACTTCACTTTGAGGATCTAGTAAAATTTCAGTGTTCTTATCTGAGTTTTTCAATTTGTTTTATTTTGTCTGCACGAGCAGCTTTTAATATAAATCTTTCTTGACCTAAGTCCTTAATTTCTTCCTTTTTTATTTTTTCATTTCGAATGCAACGTGCTAAGAATCTAGAAAAATAAAAACTCATTCATTTCCACTACAGACAGGAGGAGATAAGCGCATCATTTTGTGTGTGCTGCCAGCAGTTAAGCGAACTTAATCTTTGCCAACCACCTCTAAGCTCTACGATTAATTGAAGTCTTAGACAAATATTTAATGTTACCAAATAGAATGTCCTTTGAAAGCAATACGAGCCGAGTGTTCTGTGTTTTATGACGCATATATTGATGTTGATGTTTTAAAATAACGCTTTAAGCTCTCTTAAGCGGCAGGAATTTATGCTTAATAAGTATTAAATATAATATCCTTGGGAGCTATGCTCATAAACATTAAATACTGACAGAGATAATGGCGCAGATACAAAGATACAGAGCAGATATACAAACACATAGATATGCACACACACACACATACAGTGTCTTTGCTACTCACTCGACTGAATTATAATTGAAATCGATTTTCGATTAAAAATATATAAATATATATTTCAGCGCCAAAAGCTTGCTTGTCATCTATTAGGATATTGCTTGGTTAAATAGACAAACAGTTTGGGTTGAATTTGAGTTGAATTTGGGTTGAATTTAAAGGCCAAAAGCATAGCTGAAAGCTGCTTCTTTTGTGTGGAAAATGCATTTGCTTTAGTTATTTAGAACAAAGAACAAAGCATTTATGAGAGGGTTTAATTAAGATCGTATCTAGGAGGTGAAAAATATGCTGAATTTTCTCTTTTTTCCTGCTAATTTTCGCTGTTTTGTGCAAAGTTTATTTATTTTTTTATTTTTTTTTTTTGGGCTTAGTAGATAAGAAGATGGAAGTGTTATCTTTGACTTTTATTGGTGAAAAAAAGGACAACAAATTATCCATTTAATATCCACGTTAGAAAAATAATGTCAAACTACAAATGTTGGATGCTATAAATTGTTTTTTTACTTTTTTAAATAAAGTAACAATATAAATTGTTTTTTTTTTAAACTGAAAAAAAAAAACATTAGCTTAAAATTGAAGACAATGTGTTTAAAAAATGTGTTCATAATTTGCCTTTTTTCATATGTTTTTTCAAAAGTTTTAAACACATTTGATCTTACTTTGACGAAATGTGTTGCAAGCTATTTTTTAAACACAAAATTCATCAAATTAATAACAATTGTCATCAATTTTTCACAGTTTTTTTTCAGTGTACGAAATCGTAATATTTGCCCTACTAACGTGAGCTTGAAACTGTATAATTCGCAAATAGTTTTTCAAAACAGTCATAACAAATAGTTGGTTTAGCAAAGCAAACCTCGGCTTAGCTTTAACCTGCTATATTTGATCTATTCGTATTCTGAGTTTTGAAGAATTGTCTGGAACAAAAACTTTTTACTTAAGAATATTTTTGCGATGTTCTATTGGGCATCAAGGGCTGGGTTTGGGGGGTTCACCGAGTAAACATGAGGATACTCGAGTTGGTGACTTTAGGTCTTTTACACCCCTTGAACACTTACGATGGTGGTACCTATATAATACTCTTATTTTTAGGCATCCACTATTGTGCGTTGATGCCTGAAAGAGTCAAGAGAAGATGAAATATTTTCAATCCCTTTCAAATATATCGTACAACATTGGATTCGTTCCAGAAGCTCCAAATAAGATCTTAAAGCCACTGTCCAAATGTGCTCCTCAAATTTTGATATCTGTTAAGAAATATCCACTGATTTCAGGTATAATTTTTTTACTGATCTCCGCTTTCTACAAAAATTCTTGAAAGTTGAAAAAGTGATATTTTTGAAATTTTAGTTCATGAATTTTCTGTTATACTTTATTATATTTTTGAAATATTTCCAAAAGAGTTAAAAACATACAAGAGAGTTAAAAATATACATACTGACATACAGGCATACTTCATGACAAATGCATTTTCTTTTGAAATAAAATAAACTAGAGTGGTCCCCGTCGAAATCGACTTTTCTTTTGTTTTTTGTTTTTAATTAGAAAATAAAAAGCTATTTTAATAAAAGTCCTTAAACAGGGAAATTAAGGTAACCTTTTGTGTCTTCTTTAGAGATATACTTCAGTTTTGAGTGGTCTATTTTCTACAGTTTTTTTTAAATATCAATTTATTTGTTTGCCCCAAAAACTTGTACATAAAAAAAAAATCTTTTCCTCTCCATACCCCCTCCAGACTACATAATTATCGTAATTAAATAACATTTTGTAGGTATTGAGTAGATATACTGTTAGGAGAATTGTACCTTCGAAGGCTCACTATACGATAGAGCGTATCGATTTAAATTTTTTCCGAATTTCACATTCTAAGGGGTCTTAAAAGTTGCATGGGGTTGACAAAATCACCCGAAAAAAAATTAGGGAAAAAAAAGGATGTCTTTCTCTCCCGGAAGGACAAAATTGTTTTTTCAGGAAAACAGTTAAAAATAACGATCTTAAAATGCTTTGATTTTTATAAAAAAAAAACTACATAAAGAAAATGTTTTGGACTTTTATTTAAACTATTCAAACACAAACGGGATACTTTCAAAATCCATGAATTATGAAGGACTAATCCAAGTCTAAGAGGTATGTTTGTAATTTTCTTCGTTTTGACCGGGCCTTTTTTAATGACTTAAAGCAATAAATTTAAATGTTATATTGTTTGATTTAACTCTAGTTCGAAAATTCGTCTTGGGCTTGGTCTTGATTCATTGGATGAAATTTAAGTAGGAATGGAAAGGGGAAACTAAATAAGGCGTTTGTTGGATATTTTGAGTAAATCAGTAAAACATACTTAATTTTTTGCATGTGTTATGCCTTTACCTCAGCCAATTCAACTCTTTTAGTTTTACTATCGAAAATTCTGGCAACCATCTTTGTGTATTGTGTGAAATGCTGTTTATTTGTAAAATAGAATAGTTACCCGTTTGGGGCATGGTATTGAACGGTGGTAAGCTTGCTACCACTTGTTTCACCGAAACTCAAAATATTGTGAGATGCCCGTTTTTAACCTTGGTCAAAACATTTCAGTGATTCAGCGGTTCATATTTGCATACATACATATGTGGTTTGTTTAACCCGGCGTTAGTGTGGTGGGGTATGACATACCCCAGAGACCTTATTTCCTTCAATATCTTCTTTGTAGTATATGTAAGTTTCAATAAAACTATTTTTTATTTCAATTGCAACGCACATTAAATATTATTTTTTTAACAGTAAATCAATCAAGAAATGAAAAGCTATTTGAATTTTTTCGATAAAATTTTTTTTGTAGTATTTATACGACTTATACTTTTGGGGTATGTGATACCCCACCACACTAATGGCGTGACTTTTTTCCACCACACTAACGCCGGGTTAACAGGCTTGAAATCAATTGTTTCACCAAAACTCCAAAATTTGTGGAAGTGCCTTGATCCATTTTCCAACCTTGACCAAAACATCAGTAGTTGACATCAAAATCATTCATCGTTTTCATATACTACATACATACATACATACATACATATCTACATAGAACATATTTTTTTTTATGTTTTTTTTTTCATGTGACATTTTTTTGCTTTGTTATTTTAAATTTTATAACTTCAATCACTTTATTTTTCAAAAAAAAAAAAAAAAAACTTTAGCTACTCTGTTCGTATGTTGAAAAAGTTCTTTTTGTTTTTGTTTGCTGAGCAGTAATAATAACGGTAGTTATATGTGTCTACACGAACTGATTAATTAATTACTTATTTTTTTAATCATTTAGTAAAGTTATCTTCAAAAACCTGCAACTGTGTGGTCGAAAATATTTTTGTGGATTATGAAAGAAGTAAAGTTTATGTAAAAAATTTGGCGGCCTTGGTAGTCGAGTAGGTAGCGTACTCGACTGCTACCCCAAGGGTCCCAGTCCATGGTCCTACCTTTCGCATTTGCAATTTTCTATCCTCTTTTCTAATCAACTGAAACTCAAAAAATTTCAAATTCATCAATATTTACGACTTGAAGTTGTAGTTGATGGTAGAGAAGTTTGTGGATGAGATTGCCTTATAACTTGAATTGACTGAGGTAAAGACATAACACTTGCCTCTGATTCAAATTCACATGTTTCTTTGGCTTTCCACCACGCTTAGAACATCCTACACGTGTTTCACCTGATTGATCTTTCCTTCGCACTAATCTATCACCCCATTTCGAAACAAGGCAGACTTGACTGAATAGGTATAGGTATTCCACCTGAAATCCTTGGTTCAAATCTAAAAAAAAAAAAATTACTGATTTGTAAACAACCATCAGGTGAGTAATTTTTAACGTTTTGAAGTTGATTGTGGGTAACTTTGGGCAATTGTGGTAATAAATTTATTTGTGCTTAGATGTGAGACAACAAGAGAAAGGTTTGTCAAAAGAATACACAGATCGAATTTTGTCGCGGTCTAAAACTTTAGTTGCGCCAAAGTGACGTAGGGACAAAACTACACGGCGACCATTTTATGTGTAGTCATAAAATGACGATTTTGTTTTGTCCGGACGTAATCACTGTGCGTTTGGAGTGGCGTCCAACACACACATGCACTCCAGTGGTCATTAAACCACTTTGTTTATTTATTACTTTCGTAACTCGGTCTGGCTAAGGTTTCTCCTTGTGCTCCATGCTCGACGAAACTGAAATCCCACGAGTGACTGAACGCACGGAATTGCGCGACAAATAAAACGAACAGGACTAGGACTGTTATTGTGGAAAAGAGAAAAAAATCACTTGGCCAAGTCACAATGAGGGTAGCCATTGTGGGCTGTGGAAGGTGTGGAGTGTTGACACACCAATACTAGCATAGATGCCGCCAAGATGTAGAAAAACACTTGGTGGGTAGAAGGTTTTATTTAAATTTGCTCAAGATGCACCTCAAAAAATCCGGAAAACGATTTTGAAAATAGGTGTGAGCAAAGCCTTCAGGTGTGAATACCGGTTTCTGCGAAAACCGCATCTATGCTAGAAAAAAGATGGCTGTGTTTGGGTTCCCATCTTGTGGAACCTAAGCATCGTCAGTCTGCACCGCTGGTTGGCAGTTCAGTTCGTTCTGAACATTGAAGAAAGGTGGAAGTGTGCCAAGAAGGTGGTAGTGCGTGCAAAACAAAAAAAAAACGAAAGTGAAAGTGCCAAGTGATTTTTCGACTAGCGTCGAAAACCATAGTAAGGACAAAAAAAGTGAGTGAAGTGGTTCCTGCGGACGCTGTTGGACCCCACGACAACCGACGTAGACCGTGGGATTTAGGACTTCGTCGCTGGACCAAGGAAAAGCCTGGAAGGCCAGGAACGGAGGACCTGGATAGTTATCAGGGAGTACCCTTGTATATATGTATATATATATCTATATAATATAGTTGAATATTTGCGTGTGTGTGTTGGTGCGCTCAACACATACAGTGCTTTACTGTTTATTGCCGGTTTTTTTCGGTGTTACCGCGCTTCCTTTTTTCTCTTTTCCGTTCTTTTCTGTCGCGTGTAGTCTTGCTCCGCGTTCGCTTTGGCGCCTTTTTTTTGTTTGTTAGGCCCCTCGCACTCGAGCCTAGTTCCGTCCGGAACAGGTAAAATAAATTAATTCCACCGGTGGAATTGTGAGAGGGTCCAAGTCATCTCCTTGGACCCGCAACTAGAGTGCGACCCAAAAATTGGGTTATTTTTTTGTGGTATACTTTTTCTTTTAATCGAAAATACGTAAAAATTGCGATACTTTAATAATAAGAATAACATATTTTTTTTTATCGTATTTTATTTTCGTTTGGTCCCACGGTGCATAAATTTGATAAGACTTTGATTAAAAAGTCTCATCAAACGCACCTGCATTATTGTCTTCGGTTTTTTTTTTCATTGTAATATAAACACCCACACCCGTCTCCGCTGAACAGGTGGCAACTCTCATCGTCGGCACTATTGTGCACTTAGAGTCCACAAAGAAACCGAACAGCTGTTCGCGTACAAATTACTTAAATGTTAAATTCGTGGTCGCGCCAGCAAATTCGGAAGTGATTTAATTAATAATTAAAAACGTGTGCGCGGTTAAAAAAAAAAAGTCTTATAATAAAAAAAAACTTAGTGCCGAAAGTGTCGCGATAATTTTAACCTTCGATTGGAATGATTTTAGTGACGAAGAAAGTGAAGATGAAATGGAAGATATTTCTGCAGCTCTGGAGAAGAATTTGGAACAGATCGTATAAAGAGAAGAATCTATATAGATCGGCCTTCCTGACAATGGAATTACGGAAGAATGCGCGCAAGCCTTGTGGTGTTGCTGATATGTTCTTCGAATTAATTGACATGAAGACACTTAAATGGAGATCAAGGCCTTTTGAAGTTCCAGACAGTATTTGGAAATATGACAATACTTTGAAAGTGGATACCGTTCTTAGACCAGTAGAATATTTCTACACTTTTTTTGATACCCGATCAGTTGCTTTGATCACACAGCAAACTAATTTGTTTGGGCTGCAAGAACTCGGCATAGAGCTTAAATGTACTAAAGAGGAAATTAAACGCTATACTGGTACTCTGTTGTACAATCGTTGTTGCCTGGTACCAAAATAAAAAACTTACTGCTATAACAGACTCAATTCCGCGTGGCTGGTTTGAAAAAATTAAACAATGCTTTCATTTTAATGATAATAGCAAACACCTAAAAAAGAAGATTTAAACTATTACAAGCTGTACAAGATACGCCCTTTGCTAAACATCAGCAAAGAAAACTTCAATCAGCTACCTCACGAAGAACATCAAAGTGTGGATGGACAAATCATTGCCACGTATCCATGAAAATTCATAAGTTTTGTGTCAGATGGAATTGAACCAGGGTTCTTTGGCGTATGGGTTACGCACTCTACCCACTCCGCCACGGCCGCCACTATTATTTTTTAGATACAAGCTTAAATATCGAAGTTAACGAAGATAAGCTTGAAAATTACGGCTGTAATTGTGATCACAGACAGACAGACGGACAAACAGGCAGATCATAAAATTATTCTAATATTGTTAAAATGTGAAAAAATAAAAAATACTTAAAGTTAGAAATGTTTAACTTTAAATTTCGTTATCGCAGCTTTTGTCATTTTTTCGTTATGGGCCTAAATATATTTCACGTATATGGGAGGTGCTACGCCTACATGTCCAATTTCACGGAAATTTTGGAGGACCTTTAAAGATCACATATTAGTCATCCACCGATAGTTCTATTAGCGTTACTGTTAACATACGTTAAAGTACAGCGCAAAATGTGTTTTAATTGTATGGTAGATGCCACGCCCAATTATCCATTGCACCGAACTTTTTAACATTTTTTGGAAATAAGTATGCCATTAGACGTCTAAATTTGATTTTTTTATTACACTTTATCTCATTTCTTAGATATAGCTCAAAATGTGTTTTAGTTGTATGGGAGCTATCATGCCCAAAATTGACAAATCTGAAATATTTGTTTTTTTTTACTTTTCTATACCTAAAACATCTAAAACTGTAAAAAAAAACCACAAAAGAATTTTTTCCGTCTAACTTGTGCCAATCGCATCACTGTGCCACGTCTTCGGGCACTTCCAGTTAATTTCTAGGAAACCAATCATCCGATTTAGATGAAGTTTTTTCGTGATAGTCAACACCCAAATGCATGGGGTAAACCTCTCAAGCTAATTGTTTTTAAATTTAATTACTTCGAAAACACTACCCATAATAGTTTATCTCGAAACCACTTTTTCTCGATTGGTTGTGATAAAAACTTATCGAAAAAAATTGTCCGATTTGAATAATTTTTGCACATACTTTAAATGTCAGTCATTCTCACTAGTTGGTACCAGAATCATGAGTGTAGCTCCAAAAACAATGGAGCTGGACCTATATAAAAATATATTTCCATTATATTTTTAACGACCCTCTTTATTCTAGTACCGACGATAACGGCATTAGTTCTTAACATATTTCCGTTTTGCTTTTAATCTTCAGATGATGCACAAAAATTTTTTGATAACAACCAGCGGCATAGCTTTTATTTAGGTCTACTTTAACATAACATACAAAAATAACAACAACAATAATTTTTTAACAAACTTTGTTATATTATCTATTGAATAAAAACACCGTTTGACGATATCTTTTATAATTTTTGTGCAATTTAATTTTAAACCAGGCATTAAATTTTGAGTTGTCAAGGTAAAGGGCGCCCTTTGTATTTTATTTTCAAAGGAATTAAGGAGATAAGAGAATTGACAACACATCATTTTGTGTCGCTAAACAACTTGAAATTTCAGTTCAAGGTCCGCCCTCTTGAGAGCACAATTCAATGGTATTCAAGTTAGATAATGAGTTGTATCCTTTCATCTTTATAATAAATAGGAAATTACAATACGTTTAATTTTGAAAGCTTAAGCATTATAAAAGATTGAATGATTGGATAAGAAATTTGCTAAGAAACTCAGTATTGTGAACAATTTTTGAATTTGTCTTTTATACAAATTAAATGGATTTATTTAAGCTGTTTATCCTGCCAAAGCGTTTAATAAAGCTGGCTTAGAGATATTTTGTTGTTGGTTTTCTAGAATTTCTGCGCTAAATTAATTGAAACAACCTTTTGATGCTGTTAAGTTCCTACAAGAAAAATGTGTCCTTGATCAGGACTTATGTAATGTCATATTAATGACAATAATAATAATAATAATAATAATAACAATAAAAATAATGACAATGATAATTATAACACAACAAAAGCAACATGATTTTAATCTTTTATTGCCTGGAGCAACAAAATAAATGTCATAACAACAACATTTGGCTTTCCTTCGATTTAATAAAAGGCACACTCTAAGACGCACGAAACATAAAGAAAAAAAAAAGAAATAAATAAAACATCAATTAAAATGCTTAATAATCGATTCAGTCTGCTGCGGCTTTTGACCGCGTTCCGTAACCCAACCCACATAAAGTAGAATCCATGCAGCTGGTCTTAAAAGCAAGGCATGACGATTGAGTCCACCCTACAAAGAGGGAGTGGCAGCGAATCAAAAGCAGCAAAGAACAGACAAATAAAAAGCGAAGGACACTAAAAATTGTCGAATTAAATGCTTCACTTACCGCAAAACTTAACAGGACGAAATACGAAAAAGGTCGGCCTTTGAGTTGGTTTGATGTAGATGTGCTGCAGCAGGACTGTTGGGATAGGCAGAATAACCAGGACAAGTAGATTTAATTATGTTGAACAAGCACAACTACAGCTACAACAAGCTGCAAGATTTTTCCCGATATTTGTTGTTTTTGTTTTTGGCGGTTTTAATGCGTTGCAGCAGAGACAGATACAAGCTGCTTTGGCAGCGTTTTTAATGTATCTCTGCAGGATCGCTGGTAACGCGGGCTGAGCAGTGCTTTTTTTATCACTCTCTGGTTTATTGCGAGTTGCTCTTGCGCTTGTTATTGTTGCCGTCGTATGCTAATGAAGAATAAAAATCAGCGTTGAAGTTATTCCCAAGTGTATGGTTGTTGTTGTTATTTTTGTTGCTCCTTCACAATAAATCTTTTGTAATTAAACACGATTTCTTGTTTGTTTCACTTCAAATTTCTGTCTTGCTCTGTATTAAGCTACAATATTGCGAATTTGGCATAATTTTCATTTTTCACATTTTTTTGTTTTTTTTTTTTTGTGTTTTTGTTTAATTATTAGCTGGGTATATTTTCCAAGATTTTGTTTTACATTTGAATTAAATTCTTCTTCAAGTTTTTCTTATGTGTTTTGTTTGTATTTTTATTCGTTTGTTATGCACATCAATAAAAAAAGCTGAGGAGGATAGAAAAAAATATGTATTTTAGCCACAAACCTTAAAAGCTTCAATTTTAAAGTTACTTGTAATATTCAGGTTAAAAATATTTCAACATTTTTATTATAACAGCTGACGTTTCTTTTAATGTTTCGGTTTTCTTTTTGTTGATTTTTATGATTTTTTTTTTGTTTTTTTTTGGTCAAGTTGAAGGTAAGCTTAAGCGCAAGGTTAATTAACAACTAAGTTGTTAAAAAGTTCTTTGGACTTGGAAAGAAATAAGAAAATAAAGGCGAAAAAACACCACAAAATAAAAACCAAAATTATTAATGCATTCAAACAACATAATGAATTTAAAAAATTTAAATGCTTTCTCTACATTTTTGACCCTTTTTCTGAAGGGTTTCTGCGTATGCTGCCAAACCTTAACAAAAAAAAAAAAATCTGCTCAAAATTTTACTTAAACTTATTTTAGGGAAATCTTCAGTTTGTGATAAAACTTATTTTGTTCTGTTCTTGGGGTGTTGACAGAGAATTGTAGAATTAATGCAAAAAAAGGTAAGCAGGTTAGGCATGAGAGACAATATACGAAGAAAAGCTCAATCGAGCTTTAAAAGATGCGTTTCATAATCATAAGGGGTCGTTCATAAATTACGTTACCAATTTAGGGGGGGTCAAGGGGTTTTAAATGTACTACAATAAGTAACGATAGGGGGGAGGTGGTCTCAAATATAGTGACATGACCAAAAATAAAAAATACTTGAAAAAATTGAAATCTTGAAATGAGTTCAAGATCGTGTCCTATCTGCCGCTTGTATTTCGTTTCAAAAACATCTATGAATTCTCATAAGTAAGTTTTATTTAATTTAAAATAAATTAGAATAAAAAGAACTATTCAAAATTTTAAATAAATCAATTTTAAGGAAGCATTTTCATAAAATCACTGAACTTTATGCTGCAGCCTTGACGGATGCAGCCTTTTCGGTTTCTCTCTCAAAGACCAGGCGAATTTCTTTGCATAAGAAATGAGGATACATCTGAATGGGTCGATATGGAATCCGTTGCAGAATTCTATTTCGAAGAGTCCCCAAAGTTTCCAGCTTCTTCGATTTCAGTGATTGAGAGCATCGACTCTTGGATTGAAGATGGAATAGATTTTATCGATGAAAATAATTGATTTTTAAAATTTTTTCTTAAATTGAATGAAAATTCTAATTTACTCGACTCTGGTGATAACAATGTAGTAATACCTGTTAATGAATTTTATTTTAATGCAATAAATGAGAATGATGTAGCTCGGTGCATTAGAAAAATTAAATCAAATGCTTCTGGAGAAGATGGGATTTCCATGAAATTTATCAAAATCATACTGCCTTTCGTTATCAGTCCGCTTACCCATATTATTAACCATTGTTTCACCACTTCATGCTACCCTAAAATTTGGAAAGTTGCGACCATCGTTCCAATTGCAAAAAAACCGCTCGCTTGTCAACCATGTGATTTTCGACCAATAAGTCTGCTCTCTTCCTTGTCCAAAGTTTGTGAGTCACTCATGGCTGAGCAGATCTCTCGTCACATCAGCACTTTTGGCCTATTGTCTAATCTTCAGTCCGGTTTTCGTCCTGGTCACAGTTGTTCGACTGCTGTTGTCAAAATTCTCGACGATATTAGAGTTTCGTATGATATGGGGCAAATAACATTACTCTGTTTGCTAGACTTTTCCAAAGCATTTGACACAGTCAACCATTCAATTTTATGCAGAAAACTTGCACGAAATTTTAGCTTCTCTGATGCTGCTCTACGTCTTCTAAAAAGCTATCTTTTCGATAGGTCTCAAAGGGTCAAAGTTGGGCTAAATGTCTCGAAGTTAAAAAGTAGCACTAGTGGAGTACCCCAAGGCTCAGTACTGGGACCGCTGTTATTTACATTGTTTACTAACGACATTTTCAGCAAGTGTAATCATGTAAAAATGCATGCGTATGCGGATGACCTTCAACTACATTTGTCTAGGCCAATTGGGTTAGTAGAAGATCTTTGTTTTAGGGTTAACGAGGATTTAAAGAAAATAGCTGAGTGGGCGAAGGTAAATATGCTAAACTTAAACCCTTTGAAATCATTTGTCTTACCTATAGCTAAAAATCTACTAATTACACGAGACTTGCTTCCAGTCCTTCTAAACGGCGTTGAGCTTAAATTTGTTAGGAAGGTTACCAACCTCGGTTATATTATAAACTCATCTCTGTCATGTGAGGATCATATTAACTCATGCGTTAGTAAGTTGTATTATGGGCTACGCAGCCTTCGGATAACTGGAACTTTTGTGCCCGTCGAAGTAAGACGCAAATTAGTCGTGCAGCTCCTGCTGCCTATAATCACCTATTCGGAAGTAGTATACCCTAAGCTTGACTCACGGTCGGCGCATAAGCTTCTGGTTGCTTATAACAATGCAGCCCGCTACGTTTTTGGCCTCAAAAGTTTTGACCATATTTCTATCTTCTCAAAACAATTACTTGGACGAGGTCTTCTAAATCATCTTGAAGCAAGAAATTGCATTTTCTTGCATAAAATTATTCATACTCAGTGCCCCAGTTACTTGTTTGAAAAACTCTCTTTTTGTAGGTCAAGCAGAAACTTCAATATTTTAATACCTCGATATAATTTCATAAACTCTAGTAAATTGTTCTTTGTGAGCGCAATTAGATCTTGGAATTCATTACCCATTAGAATTCAATTTGTTTCCAATAGTAAAACCTTTAAGCATTTAGTATATGAGCACTTCTCCTAACTTTCTACCTACTTTCTTCGCTTTTCTTTGATTCTATCTGTTTTCTTTAATTTACATAATCTTTATTATTATTTTTTATAATTTTGTAATTATCATTAATATTAACTTGATTTATTTTTTTTTATTTTCAAATAATTTTGTTTGTAACTTTTTAATCTAATTGTTGTTATTTATATTTATTTATTTATTTATTTGTTGTTATTTTATTTGTCAATGTGGCATTCAAAAGATTAAATCTTATTTGTCAACAATTACCTCAATAAAAATACAAATACAAATACAAATACAAATTTATCTAGTCATCATAGCACACGTACAAAGAGCTTGTCAAGATAATAATATTTTTTAAATATATTTTCAAATATTTTTTAATCAATTTATTTTTCTATTTCATATACTATGGGGGGATGGAACTTTATGGGAGGGGTTTTTAAATGCTCTATGAAGAGTAACGGGGGGGGGGGGGGGGAAGGGGTAAAAAAGTTCAAAATCGGTCACGTAATTTATGAACGACCCCTAAGTCACTAGAAATATTTCGACTAATAATTTTAATAACGAAATAGTATTTTGAGAGAATAGTTTAAGGGATAAAATATCATTGGTTTATTAATTAACAAACAAAAACGTAAAGGGTGTTTTTAGAGCTTTCATTGTAGAGAAGAAGTTTATGGTAGAGAATTTTGTGGATGAGATTGCGTTATTAACTTGAATTGCATAACACTTGCCTCTGATTCAAATTTAAAAAGTTTCTTTCGCTTTTCACCACGCTTGGAACATCCAACACATGTTTCACTTGATTGCCCCTTCCTTCCCACTAATCTATCACCCCATTTTCGAATCAAGGCAGACATGACTAAATAGGTATAAAAAAAGATCTGAAACTCTATTATAATTTGTGTCCACTTTGGCTCGCCATTTTATAATGAATAGCAAAAGGCCAGAATAATGCTTTTTCAATGAAAACTAAAAATACAAACTAAAAATAAACTGGAAGCTAACGCACTGCTTTATCGCAATATTCTGTTTAGTGATGAGGCTCATTTTTCTCTCAATGGGCATGTCAACAAGCAAAATATTATTGGAGTCTTTTGCCGCAGAAAAACCACAAGAGATTATTAAGGCACCGCTACATTAAAAAAAAAAATTACCTTACTGCCCTAAACATGCGGCCATCGAGAGTGTTACTGTCAACGTCGAGCTCTATAGAGCCATGATTGTCGATTTTTTCGTGCCCCAATTGAATGAGATGTCTATTGAAGACAAGTTTTTCAAACAGGAATATGTCATACAGCGCATCAAACAAACAACTTACTGAAGGAAACATTTGTCGAACGCGTTTTTTCTCGAAATGGACTATAAATTGGCCACCAAGATCATGTGGCTTAACGCCTTTGAATTATTTTATGTGGGGTTATGTGAAGAAACCAGCAACTATAGACGAATGACATTGCACATTGTGCGAACCATTGAGATACTGCCTCAAATGCTTGAAAAAGTGTTAAAAATTGGACTTTCAGAATGCGCCACATCCGAATGAGCCGACATGGCCTCCTGAAAGAAATCATATTTAAACACTAATAACATAAAATTATCTTACTAATAAAGTAAATTTTCAGTTCAAAATTATGTTATCTTGGTATTTTATTTAAATTCAAAGTTCCTTACCACAAAAAAAAAAAAAAAAAATCCTCTATTTTCGGTTGTTTCAATATGATAAGACATTTTTCATTTTGGTTTTAACTAATAAAATTAATATTATTTCTACGATTTTTTCTTTTTAAAGTCTTAGTACTTATGAATAATCAATTGATAAGCAACTGACTTTTGCAACTCAAAACAATCTATTTGACTATCATCCAGGGGATTCAAACCCCTCAGGAGGGTTTCGAACTATACTTTTGAAATCCACAGAACTGTCTGATTATGGAAAATTTCCATGAAGCAAAGTTATATTTATTATGATTTATTATAATTCTTCATCATTGAGGCTTCCCTATCAAAGTTTAAATTAAACATGGCAGCTCTATTGAAAAGTAACTCAACTGATGTAACGTTATTTTATAGGATAAGTAGTTTTAAAGCAGTGTCGGGCAGTGTGGAATATTATCGAATTTTAGATGTTTTTTCCATCAAAAATTTCAACCCTAGATGAAGAAGCCTGCAACCAATTATTTTACAAATACACCACGATTTTGCATGACGATTCTTTCGAGGTATGTATCAATGAAGTGAAACTTTGGCCAAGACGGATTTTTGATAAAAATATCAACAGTCCTATCGAAGCTCTTGACATATGCAATACAACTGCTTTTCCAAATGTTCACCAAATCTTGCTGGTAATGGCTGCGTTATCAGTAACGACATCGAACGAACGCTCTTTTACAACTTTACGCCGGTAAAAACATTACTTGCGTTCTACCATGAGCGAAAATCGGCTGAACGGATTGGCTGCACTTAATATTCATCGGGACGTTGAAGTTCGTTTAGATGCAGTATTGGACGATTTTTTTTTTCTGTACCCCGACGAATTAATTTATTGAGGCATTAGTTTTGTATAGAGTAATTGTATTTACTCGGAATACTAAAAAATAATCTGAAAATGTATAACTGGAATCTTATAGTTTTACATCCAATAAATAATATTTTCTGTACATCCATTATTTGATAGTTTTCTTTGTACTTAGAATTATTTATTTTTTAGCCAAAACCCCCCCATGACCAAATCCTGTGCACGGGCCTGGCAATAACTGATTGTGTCCCAATCGGTGCATAGATGTTCTTCTGCAAATCGAAGACGCGCGTGCTTGAGCGAGGCAAAAGATGGATTACTTTTATAATTTTTGAAAATTTGAAATGATTGCAGCACTGCAGGATGTGTCGAATTGTGGTTTTTAACACTTTGTTGTGAACGGAAATGGCCAAGTTGACGCATGACTCGATTGAATTCGAACTATTTCTGAGAAATATCCGCTGCTTTCGGTCAGACAGCGTCAGTTTTCTGCCAATAGACCTAAAGTCATTATAGTTATGGGGATTCCGTAAAAAATTTCGAACTTCGTATCGACTTTTATACATTATTTTTTTTTTTTCATTGTCTCGTTGTGTGAAGATATTTTTGCTCTCTCTTCATGTGGCATTTTGTTTATAAGGATTTTTATTTTAATTAAATTTGATAAAACTTGTCAAATCACTTGTTGTCATTACAAACAAATTTTCAACTTTTTCTTATCATTATTAAACAGCGAGAAATACAACAAAAAAGCAATCGACAAGAAAAATATAATGGTTCTCTGGCGCTTTCACACCAAAAACGGTATCTCAAAGACAGAAAAAAAAAATTGTTCAAGCAATAGACATTGTTTCAAATTATTGTGCAGGTCTGTAGTGCAGTTTACAACCGGGTGACAATACCCCATATTGTCAGAGATTTTAGATCGGTCTCGATTTCTACCAATAAATGTAGATGGTGATAACACTAGCGTTCCATGATTGGCACTATGGACTCTATATCGGTATGCAATCCATACAGGATATTTATTAAATTAAATATGCTTTAGTGTGGTGGTGGAACCGTTATTGAGGCTATAAAAAGAGAGGTTGGTCGCTTCTGGGATCAAGGAAGTGGGGTGCAGTGGATTGTCGGAAGGACGCTAATGAAACGTTGCTGGGTTAGCGTCCGAAAAATCATCTGTATTGGATGGACGTTAATTACCGTATGTTACTAAATTGGCGTTCCTGAAGATTAATTCGCTGGATGTCATTTCCTTGAACCAATAGACTCCTTGTGCCAAGGGGCACCATAGAATACAGCCGTCAAGGCAGGTATCTACGTTAAACACTTACCGAAACTTATCTGTTCATATTGTGCAAAAAATTAAGAACGTTTTCATTGATTTTATTTATAACTAAGATTGAATTCTTAATGTGTCTACGATTATGAAATGTACTTTAACCTTTTCCTTCTTCCATGATTATGAATAGCCTTTCTCTTCAAATTTCAAGTCCAGTAAAAACAAAACAAACAGA
The DNA here is from genome assembly GCA_943735915.1 of Pherbina coryleti. Classification (NCBI taxonomy): domain Eukaryota; kingdom Metazoa; phylum Arthropoda; class Insecta; order Diptera; family Sciomyzidae; genus Pherbina; species Pherbina coryleti. The sequence continues at coordinate 7,172,523 of OX030950.1, forward strand.
AAAATCTTAAAATGCGAAAATTCTCGTTAAAATCGGCATTACGGTCAAAAACTTTTTTTTTGGTGGATGTTCATGCTCAAACGGCTCTTTTTTATTGAGATTTTATTTTAGTTATTTCCTGAAATTATTTCACAATTGGTTTAAGCATATGAAGTAAAATACTCTTACAAAATACAAATGACCGAGAACTTGACTTATGTAGGTTGCTACTTATTTTTCAAAATCTGGCAACGCTAATGTTATTCCCGTCAAAGACGCTTCAATTAGAAAATGTGACATTTTTTTGCTTGTAACATAGTCACAACGTTTTGGTGTTCGCACGCTTATTGTGTTGTTAACAGTGCTTTTAAAATTTAACTTTAGCATAAAAATTTAATTAACACGTGAACATTTTCGTGCTGTTATTTTTCAACACTTTTGACGTGAATTATCTCAACAAGAGTGGATCAATGTATTCATTCGACTTTTGGCGATGAAACACCATCAAAAAAATTCCTGTTTATCGGTTGTACACAGACTGTAAGCGAGGCTGTACTTAGCTCACTGACGAATTTCGTGAACGCGAACTGATAATGCTTGATCGTCATGTGACATTCGTGAGATTGCGGCCTCATTATTTTCACCAGCATACATATAATTTTACATGAACTCAAAGTTTTGTGTGAAGATTTGTTCACGTTGGATTCCTATGATTTGACAGTCGTTAAAAAAAAAAAAAAAAAAAATCCGTGTCGATTGGTGCAAACAAATGGTCCAGAAATACAATCGCGGTGCTTCAAAAGACTTACATAAAATCGTGGTTTGTTTTTCGAATAGAGATAAAACTGGCATTTTGTGGTCAAATCTGGCGACTCTAATGTCATTTATGTTCAGTTTGGTTTGCCATTTCATCATGAACAGGTTGACAAAAGAACAACGCTTGCAAATGGGCCGAAAATGAGATTGATCTCGATGCTGATTTTCATCGCAAAATTTTGTTCAGTGATGAGGCTCATTTTTGGTTGAATGGCTACGTCAACAAGCAAAATTGCCGCATTTGGAGTGAAGAGAATCCACATGAGATCCTTGAGACGCCATTACATCCACAAAACTGACTGTTTGGTGTGCTCTATGGGCTGGTGGAGTCATTGGGCCATACTTCTTCCGAAATAATGCTGGAGAGTCAGTTACCGTTAATGGAGACCGGTATAGAGCCATGATAACCGACTATTTTGTTCCCGAATTGGATGGCATGAATGTGGATGAGTTGTGGTTCCAACAAGACGGCGCTACATGCCACACAGCGCACGTCACAATGGATTTATTGAAGGAAACATTCGATGAGCGCATAATTTCGTGGAATGGACCTGTCAATTGGCCACCAAGATCGTGTGATTTGACACCATTGGATTATTTTCTTTGGGGATATGTGAAGTCGCTCGTCTACGCCAACAAACCAGAAACGTTAGGAGACTTGGAGGCCAACATTCGTGGCGTTATTGCCGACATACGGCCCCATATGCTCGAAAAAGTGGTTGAAAATTGGACCTGTAGAATTGGCTTTATTCGAGCCAGCCGCGGCGGCCACATGCCCGAAATCATATTTAAACATTAATGGCATAAAATTATCCTTCCAATAAAGCCAAATTGATGGACATTAAAACGATTTTCTTGTGTTTTATCTCTATTCGAAAAACAAACCCGTAAAAAGAACACCCTATATAAAAACCTGGTGATGAATCATAGATCTATACGTATAAGCCTGAAAGTAAACAGAAGTCGAATGTATGGGTCTTTCAAGTTTAACCAAATCCAACAAAAGTTGTTCGAGATCAGAGCACTGCGAAGCAAATGGTATCCCGTTTCTTGGTAAAAAACTCGTCATGTATCCACGGTACCACTTGAGACACGTAGAACGGTCGATTCAGAATAGTACACAACCATTTGGTTGCCACAAGTGTTCCGTAAAATAAGGAAAAAAACAAGCGCCGAAGAATTATTCTTCATCAAGACAATGCGAGCACTCAATACATCGAATTAATGGGTCATAAGCCGAATAGTTCTGATTGGGCCCCAATGACTTATTTTTGTTCATGCAAATCAAGAACAAACTGCGTGGACAACGATCTTCGACGCCAGAAGAAGCCGTTGATGCTTTCAAAAACCATGTTTTGAAGGTGTCTCAAGCGGAATGGGATAACAGTTATGACCGGGTATGGGCACCACTATATTTGAAGCTTCTGTGTTATTTCTGTGTTTGTCTTTTGTCTTTGCTTTGTTGTTGCGTTTTTGTTGCTACATAAGCCCTTGCTCTCAATTGCTCTCAGCTGACTCCGAAGCTTGCTCCGTGCCCATAGCTGGTTATGACAAATGCTTCAACAGCATGCAAAAATGTATTAATCATTAAATGAAAATATTACGAAAAATAATAAGAGCTATTTTCAATGAAAAACATTTCGGTCTTTATATTTATTCCCGCTACATTTAATATATGTAGCAGACCTCGTACTAGTTTTATGCCTACACCGGACGGCTAATGTACACGTTCGCCAAAAGCTTTATATTATATTACTGAGGTTTGCCATTGTCTGCATAGAGGTGACGGCCGATCAGAAAAATGTATTTCAATTGAAAACTATTTTCTGTGTCAACCCTAGAAAATAGTTTTATGTTCGAATCCTAGAACATATTCGGCCACGGCCGCCACCTAGGGATGGGTCTAACCATTTGTACAATGTGCCTTTGTTATTCAGTCCAAAAGTATTGACTATTATATTATGTTCCATATACAACCTTCTATATGTCTAACGTTCTATGATATACCCTATATATTTCACATTCCTTGTCATAAAATTTTATTTGCGGATATCTTTAAAAAGCTTAATAGCTGGATTACGAATAAATTACCTTTGGTTCTACTTTTAAATACACTTACTTAATTTTTTTTTTTTACTATAACCTTCCATAAGCTACAAGTACATACTACTCGTATAAACGCTTGACATCTGATATGTAAATTCTTAATTTTATTTTGTTTTGTTTTTTTTTTTGTTTTTTGTAGACTTCTTAATTGAAAAGTAAGCTTGATGTGTAAGCTTGAATATCTTTTGAATTGAGACCAATTAGAATGACGAACATGATCTCCATATAATCGAAGCTTCAAAAAGGCGAAGGTCACTATGTCGTCTGGCTGCTTGGCAGTTAAGATACATTTTAAATGCTTTTAAAGAAAATATTTTTGTGTGCGCTTTGTTTATTTATAAAACAAAAAAAAAAAAAAAATACGAATACATTTTTGTTTTGTTGTGGAGCAAGTTGATAATAAAGTCAATGAAAGATGCATCCAAAAGTATAAGATTAAAATTACTAGACATTTTATTGGTGCATGTAACTAGGGCATTGGTCGATTTGCATCTCATCACTTGTATCACTGAGTAACTGTGTAAGTTTGATCTGAAGAGATGATTGCACATGTTTGAGATTAAATTTGAAGTGATTTAATGCGCACCGATAAACTTAAGCAAAATGTCACTATCTACCGAGAAGGTTTTTAAAAATAAACAAAACCTATTAGTTTTACCTGTTATCAAGAAACTTTTGAAATCACAGGAAATCACCTTGCCAGCTAACGTAGAACTTTACTGTTAATAATTGAGCTCAATGCGCTATTTTCAACGTTTACTTTCAAACTTTTAAACTGGGAGCAGGTGTATGTTGAGCGCTTAATGAAAGTGTTAGAAATCTACACCGGAAGGGTGCTCAATGTGATACCGGAAGTGTGTCTGAAACTCGATTAAAAACAGCGGTAATTCCCGAGAAAATAATTCACTAAGTGGAAAAAGGTGTGAAAATGTATGTTAAACTAAAAAAAAGACAAAAAAAAAACAAACATTAAGTATACTAAAGATATGTATGTAGTACAGACAAGAAGAAAAAAAAAAAAAAGAAAACACTCTTAAATACATTAAAATAAAAATGAAACAAACCATGCTGCCTGCTGCTACTGCTGTTGGAGAAGCGTGAGGGGCGTGATAGTTAAATGTTTAATTTATCTGTTAGTAATTTTGTTGTACTTGTTTTTCTTGTTGTTGCTGTTGTTGTTGTTGTTGTTGTTGTACTATAAACCATAAACATTAACGCTACATTAGCATGAATTAAAGCTATACAAACGCACAAATAACGAGCTGTACACCACCCATAGCGGGCGCGCGCAAATCACTTTAGAAAAACAACACACACACACACGCACACATAGTGCCAATGTTATACACACACTCTTAGTAAATTGTTCTAATTTATAAATATGTATGTATGTGTGTGTGTGTGTGTGTGTGTGTATGTCTGTGCTAGCCTCACTTATACCGCCACAATTTGACACAATTTTCCGTTTTTTACTAGATTTTTCTTAATTTTCTCCTGCTCAACTCACTGCATAATAATTTTTTCACCTGATTAAGTTTCCATCTCTTTCATATTGCATCTATCTATTCTATTTTAAATATTACTTAATGAGGTTTTTTTTGTTTTTAATTTTTTTTTTCACTTGAGTTTCCGTTTCTTTTTAACAGTTACCGTACGCTTTGAAAGTTGCCGCTAGACTGTTTCTTGGGAAATGTGTGCCGTTTTGAACAAAAGAAGTGCGGTCTTTGAAAGCTTTTTGCTAGCTGTGCCGGGAACACTTTGGCAAATATAAACATGACCCGCTTTTAATGTTTGCTTCTCTAAGAGAGAGAGCGAGAGATAGAGGGAGAACTTTCACTCAATTGTGCTCCAGTTGACAGTATCTGGCTTTTTTCTTTTATTATTTTAAATGTGTTTTTTTTTATTGTTGTTGCTGGAAAAATATTACAAATGTTGCTGCAGTGACACTTGTAGCTCTAGCTAGCCATGTTGCGGCAACATTTTTGCATTTGGAGGTTCAGGACTTAGTAAATTAAAAAAAGATTGCATTTCAGTCTGGTAAATTTGAGAATTTCCATATAAATGTAAACAATTTTTTAATTCCAACTAACGGCTTTTAAGAAAAAATATTTGCACAAATTTTTATCCTACTAACAACCGACATAACGCTTTTTGGAACAAGAAAAAATTTTGCATTGTTTTTTATATATTTTAATAAGTTCGGGCTTTTGCTTAGAATATAATTGTTGTTCCAAAAAAGGTGAAAAAAGAATCGACATTTACAAAATGCATCGGCATTGCATGGAATTATTGCTCAAAGAGTATAGGGGTCAGTAAAGTTGGATTTTTCGACATTATGACAAAAGAAAAAATAAAGCTTAAGGTGCTGCCTAAGCAACGAAATTTTAAATTTACATGGAATTATAACGCAGTATATGTAGGTAAAAATAAAAAAATAAATAACTGGCCATTTCAGCCCTTGAAAGGACTTTGACCTAGCTTCTTAGGGTCAATTGTGTTGTGCGTGTTATTAAGTTTGTACACAATTGACCGAGAAATGGACCTACAGGCTTAACGCCGACTCCGAACGGCGATGAACGAAATGTTCTTATTCTCAAGAAGCTTTACATGGCATTTTAATTACTCTCTCAGGTTTGCCATTGTCTGCAGAGAGGTGGCGGCCGTACAGAAAAATTATTTTAATTCAAATAATTTTCTGTCGCTGTTGGGGTTCGAACCTGGGTCTCCAAGTTCGTTGACATAGCGGCCACGCATTTTAACCAACTACGCCACGGACGCCACCTACAGTATATGTATAGGTATATGTAGGTGCTTTGCTAAAAACTAAAATATTACAGTAAAGGTCTGGTTCTTAGCCTTCATGTCAAAAATATACGAATAATTCATGATGTCATTGCGCCGAAGAGAGACCTGCTAGAAAAATCATGCAACGGCGTTGCATGGCATTATTACTCAGTGTGTATAAGCGGTACTAACACTCACGGTGACTCACCGTGTTGCCGTGTATAGCAGAAATAAGTTTTTGTAGTTGACCTTACGACAAAAATAAAATATGATTAATGACGTTGTCAGGTCGCGTAAATAGAAGCTTATGCGACAAAAATTGTTGCATGGAACTATTACTCGCTGAGTAGAACTGCTACAAAAAATTTTATTTTTAAATATTTCTTTGACCTCATAACGACGGTACAATTTTTTTTAACCATAACACTGCAGAGGTAACCGCTTAATGCAGTAAAAATGCAACAACAATGAAAAAACGTTACATGGAATTATAAGTACGTGACTATTGGCGATACGGTTAATTTAATGGAAGTACGGGAAAGCTGAGGTTTTCGGTCACATGATAAATAAAAACAAAAATTAATGGCGTCATCAAGAATCTGAAGGAAACCCTAAAAGTAACTTAAATGCACCAAATGCAATAGCAAAAGCAAAAAAAAAACATTAACAAAAAAATTAAAAACTTAATTTAAAAAAAAACATCAAATAAGAATGATTTAAGATAAAAAAAGAATGAAAACACGGTTTTGGACAAAGCTTGTAGCATTTAATTGGACAAAGCTTATTAAGAACATAGATTAAGACAGACGTAAAACAATATTTGGGAAAAGAATAAGGACAAAAAATGGTACAAAGAATATAATAAGTATTTGGATACGCTAAGTTAAAGATTTAGGACAAAGATTGGGAAAAGAACTGGACAAAGGTTAGGAAAGGGATTCGAACAAGGATAAGATCAGAAATTCTGGCATAGATTATATCAAAAATTTTAACAGGAAGTAGTACAGTTATTAGAACGACTTTAAGAATAAGGATAAAGATGAGAATAAGTTTGAGAGCAAATGAAAGGATATGGACAAAAATAAATACAAGGTTAAAGTAACGCTTTCATGTCAAAACCTATGGGAGTGGATATGATATAGCAAAAATTGTTTTTTAATAATTAAAAAAATAAAAAAAAATAAAAACACCCAACAGAATCACAAATTATTCATAATTCACATGCTTCATACCATGCTGCATACCTCCCGCCACGTAAAGAAAATCCAAGACATATTTAACTTGATTATTCCTTCTTTCCCATTAATCTATCACCCCATTTCAATCAAAAGCAGAATTGACTGAATTGGTATAACACCTGACATATTGATTTATTGAAGATTTAGATCAAATGAAGCAGTTGAAATTGAAACCGATTTATATATTAAAAAGTTAGACAAACCGACCTTATATAACCGAGTTATACAAAGGTTATCGAACTGTGGAAAGATCGCTGGACTTTGTAATCCGACTTTAAAGGAGAATAAAAATAACTTCAGCAAAACAAAAAAAAAAATAACGTTCTTCTTAGTTACACCAAGGACTTATGGAACAGCTTAGTAAATAAGTCAATAAGACGAAAGTAACTGTATTCGAGGCAAAAAGCACTGAATTTTATTGCAAGCACTTTCCGGCCAAACAGCTTAATATGATAAACATTAGAAAGCTTGCACAAAAAGTAGCTTATGACCCAATATGCAAAAAAAAACAAAAATACACTTTCGTTCCCTACAAAGCCAGCATCTTTCTAAATAATTAAATTTTTCGCCCAAAGCAGTTCAAGTGCTCTAAAAACAAAACAAAATCCAACAGTTAATTCTTTTTTTTTTTTTTTTTGTTTGCTTCAATTAACTTTTTTGTGTATCTCAACGTAATTGAATTCAATGCTCGCCTCGCACGTCATGGCAACACATCATTCAAAGGCAATTCATTAAAAATTAACTCGAATAAAATTAATTAGCAAAGAATGTAAAAAAAGAAGAACTTGCGAGCAGAAAAACTAAACAATGTAGCAGAAAAAAAAAAAAAATTAAAAAAAAAAATAAATAAATAAAACTGAAGAAGCTATGTGTTCTATACAAAGTAACGGAGCCAAAAGATAAAATAAACAAATAAAAAGCAAGAGAAGCGCAGAAATGGAAAGGGAATAAAAAAGCACAATATAAACAAAAACGTAGACAAACGCTTACGAACGAACACGCACCACCCAAAGAAACATGTGTGCATAATTTACACACAGATAGCAACAGCAACAACAACAACAACAATAACAACAAACACAAAAACACATCAACTGCAGAAGCTAACTCATTTTGGCCTAAAGTTGAACATAAGTCGCAGCGTAATTTAACCTCAGCGATACAAGCGAACGTACACTTAAAACCAGATGCAACTTTAAGCCAGATACAGTTGTATCTGACGAATTTGAGTTATTAACACGATGAAATACATTGCGATGCGACACAACAAACGGATGCGACTAACACTAAATGCGAGACTAAAAAAGCTTAGTAACGCAACTTCAAATATTTGGCTTAAAGTGAGTCAGTCAGAAGCTGTAACCACCGAAAAACGCAGTCGTGTAAAATAACGAACCCGGCGAATGACCCACACAAGAGCGTAAATTTATTAACTAGCGGCAGATACAAATTCGATAAAGAGATAGAGAGAGATAGAGAGAGAGAGAGAGCGACTGTGAGATTGCGCCAGCTTAGGGTGTGGGAAAAAGCTCCCAAGTGTTTTGTTTCAATACCAAATCGTTCCCATGCATTATTCAGATGAAATGCGGTGTTTTTTGCCACCTGTAAAGCGCACAAGTGGATAATAAATTAAGTAAGAATAACGAAGAATAACGGTAAGGCAAAAATATGCGTGAATAACGGAAATAGCTAAGAAACAGAACTTCTATTGAGTCAGAAATCAGAAGAAATGTAAGAAAAAGGAAAAAAGTATTTCTAGAATAAATTATCTTTAAGAATAGAAAAGTTACTAAACTTTATTAGGCATGAAGAGCAACGATGTAACACTAAAAATAGAAAAAAAAAAAACACAAATGAAAGTAAAGCGGAAGTGACTGATATCTTCCAGCAAGGTGCGAAAAAGCAAACACAAAGTAAAAGCTTAAAAAGTGTATACTTTGGAAATGCGAAATTTAAGCCGACTTAATTCTTGCATGAGTTTCGAAAAGGTGGAGTAGTAGGTGGGGGAAGTTTAAGGGTCATTGAGATAAAAGGACACTTTTATGGGATTTATTTAGTTGAATAACTTTTGGGAACAGAGACAAGGCGTAAAATGCAAAAAAAAAACAAAGTAGTTATCTTCAAAGAATGTGCTTTTTGCAGGATTAAAGTTTTTCTTAAAGATCAAGCTTTATTTTTCCTTTTTAAAAAATGTAATTTATTTTTAATAAAACTTTTAGTTTAAGCGTGATTTAACAGTAAGTGCAGTTTGTTCTTTAGTTTCAAAATGTTATTATAATAAACTAAAAAAACACAGAAATAAAAATCAAACAAGCTTTTAATTACAAATTCAACTTTTAACTCTACATATACAACATTTTTTAAATCAAATTCCATTTTTAAAGTTTAAATACCAGATTTAATTTCGAAAAATTTAAATTAATACTATAAAAACTTGAATTTAAAGCAGCGGTGCGTTAAAGGATAGCTTTCACATGCATAGGTCTGCTTTCAATTAAAAAAGCTTTTTAGTCGGGGTGAGAACTTACACTGAAATACACTGAATAAAATGAAATTTATTTATATCAAATATATTATTATGGACAAATAAAAAGTGAAATCAAAGCGTAATGATGTGCATTCGTACCAGTGATGTGATTTGGTGGGATTTCGGGCTCATTTCGGGATATTTGGCCTATTTGAGAACGTGTGGGATTTCGGATGCTTAGGTGGGATTTTCTACTGAATCATAATTTTTTAAAGTGTAAATTAGCAAAACTGGTTGGTATCACTTTTTTGTAATCTTTCAAAATTTTTCGTTTAATTGCTGTTTCATTCATTCTAAATATGTAAGAAAGGGATATGTATATTCAAGAGGCTTAAAATTAATGAAAAAAGATCCTCATTTAAAAACAAAAATATAAGCTCAGTTTCATTACTTCATACACTTGAGAGAGTTTTTATAAAAAACGCAGTGTTTAACTTTTCGTATTTTTTTTTTTTTTTTTGTGGACAATTTGTTATATTTATTGAAAAACTTCATTATTTACATTATTAAACTATAAAATTATTATAATGTTGAAAAAATGTAGGGGAGGATGCGCGCCTACCAAACACGTTTTGCTTGGAGGCTATACCTTTGGTTTAAAACATAATTTTTCAAAGCTCTTAGTTTCATTTGGAAGCTAAGTTCAATAACTAACAGGAATTTTAATCAAAATTTAAAATTTCCAAAAATTATAATTTAGGCAGTCAAACTAGCAAAAGTCTCGAAATCGATCGCTGAAAAAATCGGCCCAGCTACTGAGCACCTAAAACAAATCGTTGAAAAAAATTAGAAAATGAAGTAAAAACAATAGTTTTTGAGAGTTTCTAAAAAGTTTATTCTATCAATAGTTCATAATGACTCTTTGAACTTGAAACAATAGAGATTTGAATTTCTTTGATGGCTGCAGCCATCGCATCAGAATTTATATTGGTTCTTCTTTTCAATTTTTTTTTAGGCGACGCCATTCTAAAATTTTATCTGAACGTGGACGACAATCACTATTTTAACTTATTTCAAACACTATTTTCAATCATATAAATGCCAATTTTTTACTTACACGATTTCTGAAATTTTGTTCGGAAGGTGGACCAACGTTTTGTTCAGTAGGTGGTCAGGCACGCCATCATGATATGACGTGAAATATTTTTTTCCCATTTCTCAATATTGTTCGATTGCTCGTCGAATTGTGAAAAATATACATTAAATATAGAATTCTACTCATATTTACCTTTTTTTATCGATAAGAAACACTCTGAAATTCAGTAAATAGAGATGAACTATTTTTGCTCAGCTTCGTTTTATTCGAATATTTTATTTCTCAACGGCCGTGGGGCTAAATCAGCATGCGCATTCATCTCAGTGATTTATCAAAAGTGAACATTCAATGAGATGTTACTGCAACACTTTACACATTGGCGCATCATACAGACGTCAGAACTCACAGTTTTCAGCAGTAGGTGGGCATCCTTATTTCCTTTCAAAAATTGCATAAAAAAATCGTTATTTGTATAAATATTTGGGTGGGATTTTTTGTGGGTTTTTCGTGTCATTTTGGTGGGATAAACAGGTCTAAATGGGGATGTTTTACTAAATCAGAATCACATCACTGATTCGTACTATCACAGCATACGATCAGTCGCTATTCGAACTTCATGCTCTAGTGCAGTGGTGCTCAACGCACGGTTCAAACAACAACAAAGAGAGCTTTCCGAGTGCACAGCTTTACACTGAAACAAGAAGTTGTTAAAAGCTCTACCAACATTTGGTGCAAAGAACTTTTGCCGAGTGTTGGATTTTCAATATAATAATTATTTTTTTTATTTTTGCGTTCTTTTTTCGCTATTTTAACATAGAAAACAACAAGCAAAAATGTATTAACGCTATTCCTGAAACATTGCAATATATTTACGTATGTTCATAAATAAAACAGCGAGCCACTCCCATTCCACATGAACGCTCAAAGCATACTGATTTGAAATGTAAAGCACAGCAGAAAAAACAAACTTTTACGCAGTGCACAAACACAGCGAGCCGATTGATACTTCGTGTGCAAAAGCTCAACAACACACGATGCCCGCGGGCTATGGGAAACCCATGATACAATAAGAAGGTAGGGTAAGGAGCTTTGACAAGACCTACTGCTAATGTCAAAACCATAAAATACTGTGCTACCATATCTTTAGAAAAAAATCCTATGACAAATCCATGTTTCATGGTTTCCGTAGGTAAGCGTTTTATATAAAATGTTTTGCTGAAAATATTGATAAACGAGGAACTTTTAAAAAAAGTTGATTTATCTTCAACAGTTCCACTATCTTAAGAAGTTAAGTAAAAAAAGTTTTTTATAAGATATTGTATGCACATTAGAATAAAATTAAAAAAAAAAGATATAAAGAAAACAAAATTAAACAAAAAATTATGGGCAATATTAAATTAGTGAAAATAAAGCTATAAAATAACTAAATAATGCGTTGTTTCAATTATAGACACATTGATTCACATTTTTCCTTTTTACCCTATATAAAATTCCTTTTCTATGTGTTTATCCCACATTTATGAAATATACAGAAAAGCGGTATCGCTAAAATGCTTTTTGACATAAGCAGTAGGTCTTGTCAAAGCTCCTTACCCTACCTTCTTATTGTATCATGTGGAAACCATGTAGTGAGCCACTGCTCTAGTGTTACGGTCGGTCGCTTCTCCGTTGCCTTATTGCATACGACAAGCTATCATCTGCGTTAGTTCGTTCATTCAATGTTTAGACTTTCTGCAAGCAGTAAAGTATTCGGGTAAATTTGATGTCACATCACGGCTTACAGCATGATGGCTGAATTACAATACTGCGTTAGGTCGGTCGGCCTTTGACAGCTCGACTAGAAACAATGGGTTCTTATGAAGCAACACAAAATATGACCTCATGCATTGCGTCGACCTCATCCCGTAAATATGAATTTGAGGGGGTGACGTACGATCAACGCTATGAGTAGCGACATGCTCAAGCTAGGTCGTGCTTTTGACATTCCATATTAACGCTGGGTTGCATTTTCGTTGAGCAATGCTAAAATGTGGGTGTTCTTGGATTCCGATGGAAAACTCAGATTTTCATAGGATTATCGTGGGAATTTATATTTTGATGCGAGTTTTTTTTAAATTGATCAAATTTTTTAAATTAACATGCTGCTTAAGTAGTATAAAAATGATTTTGATGAATTTAGCATGATATTAATATTATTCAATTGTATTTCATATTAAAATTTATGCATTTTTTAGTATATTATAAATAATAATATAAGGGTATTCATGCAAAATGGCAAACTTATATATTGGTCAATTAGATATTTTAATGAGGTTGGTTGAGGACGAATACCCTTAATATCATTGTTTGAATAATATAACACACAAAGGAATGTTGTGGTAAGGTAGATTGGCAAATGCCGTTCACTTTGTTTTTGTAAAGTTGTACCCAAGTACTCACTAATTACAAGTGATTCAGCGAGCATTGTACAAGGGGGTGTGGCAGCTCGAATCTGCAATATCGAATAACTTTGGAATTATAGGTCGCACAACATTGGAATTAGGTGTTCGGCCTCGATTTACATGTGCCGTTCCACTGGTAAAATTTTATGGGCGTTGGGAAAAGGGTGTGGCACTTTTTCCGCTGCCCAAATTGTGGATATAACTTTCGAACTATTAGTCACACATCAATGAAACTCGGTAAGAATGTACTATTTAGTCTTGTCCTTTGACTGGAAAAATTGAGTGAGCATTGGACAAGGGGGCATGGCACCGCCCATATAAGTCAAACTTATGGTATCAAATAGCTTTGGAGTTAAATGCCACATAATAATGAAACTTGGTATGGAGCTGCCACTTGGTAATGTCCATCTACTAGAAAACCTTCAGCCATTCTTATTTTTATGAAGAGAACTTCTGAAATGCACTGTCGAATCGTGGCGTTCCAGAAATCGTTATCTACCCTATTTTTTAGACCATTTCGTACAAGGGCAATCATTATATCATAGAAAAACACGATAAAAGTTCAAGTAAATCTTAAATTTAATACACCAAATGAAAGATTAATTTCCAAGCTTTAATAATATATTGTCTTTAATCCATAGTAATAAAGGTTAATTTTGAAGAAAAAAATGGTTTTATGTAAAAAATAAAATTACTTTTACATGCATTACTAAATTTAAGAAAAATTATATATTTTCATCTGCATCCATAAAAATATCTTCAAATAACATTAAAACGTTCAATACTTAAAAAGCTTTTTAATGCTAAAAAGTCTTTTAAAATTTTGTTAAAAATAAAAATGTTGTAAAAATGTTGTAGCTGCTTTGTAGTTAAAATAGGAACACTTTCGATTTGAAGTGGGAAGAGTGTCAATAATGGTTTGTGTATTTGATAAATTCAATGACTTTTAATTTATTTGTCACAATTTCGTCAACATTTTGATGTTTAAACATCGTTGTTTTTTCGAACCTACTCTCTGCACTGAAAACATCGTCATTTTATTATCTTGTTTTGTAAATATTTTCAAATGTTTTGACCAATTTTCTTGTTTTTATTTTGTTTTTCTTTTGAATTTTTTTATAATTTTGAATTTTTTTGACATATTATCCAAATTTTTGAAGTATTTTTAATTATTTTTCACAATATTTGTCCTCAAATGAGAGCAAATAATTTTAAAAATGCTTTATGAGGGGTTTATTGGATTTATTGGATGTTCAGCCATTTTTAAAAATCCTCTCATTTATAAACAAACATTTTCAATAATTTTTTTTTACATTTTCTGTTTTTTTTTTATAATTATGAAACAATTTGATGTATTTTTGACATAATTTGTGCTCAGAACGCTATTGAACGCTATTATGACACTATCTTTTAATTTTTCATTGATTACAATTATAATTGCATGATTTCGGAAAAAGGGACGTTTTGTGGGATTTTTAGTATAGCTGCTTTTATTGGCATCACCAAAATGACAGACGCACGATCTGTCAACGCAACATTTAGTTTTGCAAAGTTTGAGGTCGTCCGTTTTGACAGCTTATATCGTAAAGTTTTTACAACGGAGACCAAAGTACGGTCAAAGGCCGACCGACCTAACGCAGTATTGTAATTCAGCTATGAAGTGTGCACAGCGAATGATCGTGTACTGTAATGGTACGAATAAACGAACTAGTGCTTTTCGTTTATTGCAAACTTTTAAAAGAAAAGCTTTGGAATACAAACACAGAAATTTGTATGGATAATTTTGCGCACCCCTGGTTTGAAGTAACTTAACCTCTAACTTAGACCTAAGATAAGACCTTAGTTCCATTTAGTTTTGGTCACTTTGACTTTATAAGTCATTTCAGATGTATCATTCAGTTTGAAAGCACAAACATTTTTAAGCAGTATTTATTTTACCTTCTTAAGATAAGAAATTGAAGAAAAAGAATAAAAGATGGAAGATAAGAAGATAAGTAATAGAGTAAAAGCTGGATAAATGAAAAAACTGCGATGCAAACTTTTTTTTTCTTTTGTTTTTTGACGCGTTGAAAGTTTGAAAACAATTAGAAAAAAAAATTATATTTAATTTAATAATTTTGGTGTATTGAAGACATTTTTTTTTTTTAAGAACAATTCGAAATGTAAGCAAATATACGAGGTCTGCTCAAAAATAAAAGGGCATTTTTAAATTTTTGTCATAAAGTCAAAGAATTTACCTTTGCTTCGTATCTGTACTTATATCATAACACCTATATTTCTTAAGTGACAATTCCATGCAACGCCGATGCATTTTGAAAAAAACACTTTTCAAGTTTTTTAGAACCTGGGCGGTGTAACTTAACGTTGTCACGTCAAAATAGCAATTCTGTTAAGCCTTAAAAATCTTGAAATACTAAAGTATAGATACAATTGACATGTAGTATAAAGATTCTCCTGACTCAAGATTAAAAGATAGGCTCTCAGAAGTTTCAAAAACTTTCGATAGAGGGCGCTTCAAGTAATAAAATATATATATGACTCTATAACCTCTGATCGACTGGAACGATTTGAAAGAAATTTGGTATAAAAAAAGAAACTAAACGGAGCTGAACCGAAGACTAACGAACAAACTCGGAGATGAACGAAAATCAACCGAAAGCTAAATACCGAAAACGAAGCCAAACTTGACCGAAAATTAAATTCGTTGTAACTTCTTTTTCCTACGACTGAAATCAAAAAGTTTCTTCACAAAAGTTTAGTGATTTTTTAGGAACTTTTATTTTCGTAAAAAGAAAGAAAAAATACAGTTGAGGAAATAAGACGAAAAGTTGAAATATCTAGTCAAAGATGGAATCGGAGGTAAAAATGTTGTTAAGACGAATTGTTGTCCTTATTGAGATCTATCCAAAGACATACCTTTTTTACGATCGGTTAAAAACTGATGAAGTTATACAAAAAAAGACCATTTGAGGCAGATTTTGGGTCCACTAACAAAAAATGTGTATGCTTCTAAAAGCCCCTTAACATAACCTTTCAAAAGAGGAGAGGTCTTTTGAAATATTTTTTTTTCCATATGTTATGTGGTAACCCACCTTAAGGTACATACAAGTATTTAAAAAATTCCTGATTCATTTGATCTAAGTTAAGAGTTTTCAGAGTTGTACAAAATACTATTTATCTTCAAAACCATCATAACCAAAACCAAATTTTTAAATCTACTTCAGTTTTAACCGCCAAATTATGTTTTATTTGAAGATCATTTCTAAAAAGGATAGTCTTTTTGTTTCTTTACTTAAAAAACTACTTCAGTCAATGTCTTTCTTCATAAATAAAAATGTGATGTTGTAATAAAATTTTAATAAAAATTTTCCGCCCCATTAAAATAAAACAAAAAAAAAAAAATAATGCAAAGGCATCAAAAACATTTTATTTTCATAAAAACGAAAAAACAAACATACTCACATAAATCAACAAAGGCACAAAATCTTAAAACAAACAAACCAAAATAAATGGCTATTAAACGAAAATTGGCACAAACAAGAATATCGTAAATTTTACAATAACACAACTGTTTAAAGGGCAATAAAAATATAAAACATTGCAGATGTTCAGCAACAGAAATTGTTGAAAAATAAATCCTTCCAAATCCTGGATAGAATTGTTGTTGAAATATAACCTGCAGCAGCTACTCAAGCAACATTTAACAGACATATTGTACATCGGGCCCACACAAACTCATTAAAATTAGAAACATCAGCAGTCATTGAACAGTCAGACACACACACTCACACACACACACACCCACATAAGCACAAAATAATATTAATCCTTTTGGCCTTTTTTATGAGACTCGGCTTACATGTTCATAATTCCTGCTAATATTTTTTTCTCTTGCCTTCTGCTGCACGCCTTTTCGCTTGGCTCGAATTTGTTGCTGTTGTTATGGTTGTTGTTGTTGTTGTTTTTGTACAAAATCATATCAAATGCAAAGTAAGCCGAACGAGCGCAACGAGTTCTACACGTTGCTGCTGAAGTCCTGTTTGGGCTTTACTCTTTAATTTCTCGCTTTGCATTGTTTTTGTTTATCTGTGTTCCACTTTAAGTGTGTGTTTGTGTTCTCATTCCTTTTATTTACTTGGGTTTTTTTTTGGATTTTTTTTTCTGCTCCTTTTTATCTTTATTGCTATGCTTGCTGCTTGTTGAATCCTTGATTCATGTGTATGTGTGTGTGTGTGTGTGTGAGTGTGAGTGTGTTAATGTCCTTGACTGCTCTGTGCGTGCACGCCTAAACATATGCAACAGAGAAGATGAAAAACTCATAACATGACTTTGAGCAGATTTTAGCTGCCTCGACAGATGTTTGCTTGCTTGCGTGCAAAGTAAAATAACCGTTATGAATGCCTGTCGAGTGGCAAGCAAGGCGAAGTGAAGTAGTAAAGGCTCGAGGAATAGCGGTTGTAAAGCATGTTGGCAAGGACATTTTCTGCTACAGCTACGTACGCTCGAATTATAAGCGAATGAATAGGCAAAACAAGTGACACACCAGCAACGAAAACAACAACAACAACAACAACAACGACAAAAACGCAAAATTATTATTAGATTTTTGCCTAATTCAGCGTAACAGCCACGTAAAAAATTCATTAGGCTTAAGAAATTATCGTATCGTTCAATTTAAGAATGTCTGCTACTACGTAAGGACATGCTGACAAAAGAGAGCTCTTCAAATTAATAGTTAAAATAAACTAACTACTTACACGATTGACTAGAAAATAACAAAAAGAGAAAACCGGAATTCGAAGGTACCATAAAGGTTATATTATCAATTTATTAAGGCAATTATTTATGAAAGCCTTGCGAGCATAAGCCTTATTTGAATTGAAGTTAATACAACAAAAAGATGACTATTCAAGAAAAGCAAACCTTTGAAGCACGCTCTGGATAAAAAGGTTGACACACAATATAAAAACAAAACCCACACTGAACGTACCTAGCTCAAAACTTTGGTACAATCAAAAATATTCTTAATAAGAATGACGTACTATATTGATATACATCCTGATTATGTCCTTAAAAACAAAAGCATCTATTGTACGATAAATGTCAAAATATAATGGGAAAATATCAAGAAATTTTCAAATTTTGAGTGAGGTCAATCGATGTTAAATCATGCATTAGGTAAAGGTTGTTATAGAGAAGATTTTTGTTTTTGGTTTTAAATTTAATTGTGTTTTAATTTGAAACTGTTCAATTGATGTTTTAAAGACAAAGAGAGAAAATGTTAAAGAAAAGAGAAAACAAAAATTGTTAAATAAAGGCACTCTCCTCGATATATAAAGTATATATTATATTATAATTGAATTAAGCTAGGAAATTTTTAATAATATTATGTAATTCATAGAAGGATGTGAGGTGTTAATGGCAAGAGGAGAGAAGTCAAAAGAACAATATGCAAAATTGGGCAAAATGAAATAATATGTTAGTTTTCTATAACAGAGCTCGAGGAAATTAAAATGTATATTAAGACGAAAATGGAGTCAAGGATAAGGATAAGGATAAGGATAAGGATAAGGATAAGGATAAGGATAAGGATAAGGATAAGGATAAGGATAAGGATAAGGATAAGGATAAGGATAAGGTAAGGATAAGGATAAGGATAAGGATAAGGATAAGGATAAGGATAAGGATAAGGATAAGGATAAGGATAAGGATAACGATAAGGATAAGGATAAGGATAAGGATAAGGATAAGGATAAGGATAAGGATAAGGATAAGGATAAGGATAAGGATAAGGATAAGGATAAGGATAAGGATAAGGATAAGGATAAGGATAAGGATAAGGATAAGGATAAGGATAAGGATAAGGATAAGGATAAGGATAAGGATAAGGATAAGGATAAGGATAAGGATAAGGATAAGGATAAGGATAAGGATAAGGATAAGGATAAGGATAAGGATAAGGATAAGGATAAGGATAAGGATAAGGATAAGGATAAGGATAAGGATAAGGATAAGGATAAGGATAAGGATAAGGATAAGGATAAGGATAAGGATAAGGATAAGGATAAGGATAAGGATAAGGATAAGGATAAGGATAAGGATAAGGATAAGGATAAGGATAAGGATAAGGATAAGGATAAGGATAAGGATAAGGATAAGGATAAGGATAAGGATAAGGATAAGGATAAGGATAAGGGTAAGGATAAGGATAAGGATAAGGATAAGGATAAGGATAAGGATAAGGATAAGGATAAGGATAAGGATAAGGATAAGGATAAGGATAAGGATAAGGATAAGGATAAGGATAAGGATAAGGATAAGGATAAGGATAAGGATAAGGATAAGGATAAGGATAAGGATAAGGATAAGGATAAGGATAAGGATAAGGATAAGGATAAGGATAAGGATAAGGATAAGGATAAGGATAAGGATAAGGATAAGGATAAGGATAAGGATAAGGATAAGGATAAGGATAAGGATAAGGATAAGGATAAGGATAAGGATAAGGATAAGGATAAGGATAAGGATAAGGATAAGGATAAGGATAAGGATAAGGATAAGGATAAGGATAAGGATAAGGATAAGGATAAGGATAAGGATAAGGATAAGGATAAGGATAAGGATAAGGATAAGGATAAGGATAAGGATAAGGATAAGGATAAGGATAAGGATAAGGATAAGGATAAGGATAAGGATAAGGATAAGGATAAGGATAAGGATAAGGATAAGGATAAGGATAAGGATAAGGATAAGGATAAGGATAAGGATAAGGATAAGGATAAGGATAAGGATAAGGATAAGGATAAGGATAAGGATAAGGATAAGGATAAGGATAAGGATAAGGATAAGGATAAGGATAAGGATAAGGATAAGGATAAGGATAAGGATAAGGATAAGGATAAGGATAAGGATAAGGATAAGGATAAGGATAAGGATAAGGATAAGGATAAGGATAAGGATAAGGATAAGGATAAGGATAAGGATAAGGATAAGGATAAGGATAAGGATAAGGATAAGGATAAGGATAAGGATAAGGATAAGGATAAGGGTAAGGATAAGGATAAGGATAAGGATAAGGATAAGGATAAGGATAAGGATAAGGATAAGGATAAGGATAAGGATAAGGATAAGGATAAGGATAAGGATAAGGATAAGGATAAGGATAAGGATAAGGATAAGGATAAGGATAAGGATAAGGATAAGGATAAGGATAAGGATAAGGATAAGGATAAGGATAAGGATAAGGATAAGGATAAGGATAAGGATAAGGATAAGGATAAGGATAAGGATAAGGATAAGGATAAGGATAAGGATAAGGATAAGGATAAGGATAAGGATAAGGATAAGGATAAGGATAAGGATAAGGATAAGGATAAGGATAAGGATAAGGATAAGGATAAGGATAAGGATAAGAATAAGGATAAGGGGGTAAGGATAAGGATAAGGATAAGGATAAGGATAAGGATAAGGATAAGGATAAGGATAAGGATAAGGATAAGGATAAGGATAAGGATAAGGATAAGGATAAGGATAAGGATAAGGATAAGGATAAGGATAAGGATAAGGATAAGGATAGGGATAAGGATAAGGTTAAAGACAAGGACAAATAATTTCATTTTTTGTTCTTGATTTTGAATTGGCAAGTATGAACAGAATAGGATTGAAAGACTTGTTGTACAATGGGTGAAAGACTAAAATAGTAGCCTTGTGACTGAGTCTTTTAAAAACAGAAGTCGACCTTTTTTATATTATGTTTTAAACTGCTTTGTGGTGACAGGTTTCTTGGACACTAGCCTTTGAATATTAGTTTGCCTCGAAAGTAATATTATTATAGCTAACATATTGAAATACGAGTACATATCGTCCCCTCTATGCCAAAAACGCCAATGTGAAAACACATGGGTTTTGAGTTTTTAATTGCATCTAGTGCATTTTAATGCAAAGAAAATTCCCCCAAAACAAGAAAATCCAATTTGGTCTAGAAAAAATTATAAAATTCCCTTCCATATCCATCTATGGGATTTTCTGATATTTTTTTCATGCCAAAAATGCCAACGTGCACATTTTTTCACTTTAAATATTTCCAATATTAGTAAATAACTTTTTTTTATTTTTCTTTTGAGGATATTTAATATTCATGTCCCCCTGCGTACGCGACACGTCATAAATAGTAGTTGTCCATGGTTTACGCGGTCTGTTAAAATAGCTCTCAAAAATCCTAGCAAAACTTATCGTAAATGGAAGCGTAAAACCACCGCTTTAAACTGGGATGAGCATAAGAAAGCCAGGAATGACGCCACATCTGCTGTACGGCTGTCCAAGTCCAAATACTTTATGTCCAAACTGAACCCTTCGCTGCCCTCCAAGCAGTTGTGGAAAAATTTAAAAGGAGTCGGAATATGCAATAAAGACACCGAGGCTTGCGACCTAGATCCCAATCAGTTGAACGATTATTTTGTCGGTAACTCTGCATCAGATGATATCCATTCCGCTGATTATGATGATGATGTTGATAACGGTTGTGATTTAGTGTCTTTGAATGGTTTCCGGTTTAATGCTGTAAGTGAAATGGACATAGCCCGCAGTGTAAAGAAAATAAAATCGAATGCATCAGGCGAGGATGGAGTCTCCATCAGGTTTATTAAGCTCATTTTGCCGTATGTTCTTAGTCCGCTTGTCCATATAGTAAATCACTGCTTTACCACCTCGTGCTATCCCAAAATTTGGAAAGTGGCTACTATTATTCCTATAGCAAAAAAACCCAAAGCCTGCAACCCATGTGACTTCCGTCCAATAAGCATATTGTCCTCGGTGTCTAAAATATGTGAGTCGCTCATGGCGGAGCAGATATCTCATCATTTAGGTCTTTTTAACCTAATGTCTCATCTCCAGTCTGGTTTTCGGCCTGGGCACAGCTGCTCTACTGCCGTGGTCAAAATACTAGATGATGTAAGAGTTCCTTATGATAATGGTGATTTGACATTGCTCTGCTTGTTGGACTTTTCAAAAGCATTCGACACTGTCAGCCACTCACTTCTTTGCAAAAAACTGTCTCTTAATTTCCGATTATCTAAATCAGCCGTCTGTCTCCTGAGAAACTACTTGGAGGGTAGATCCCAAAGGGTTCGTGTGGTTCACAATTTTTCTATGCTAAAAAGCACTTCTAGTGGAGTCCTCAAGGCTCCGTACTTGGACCGTTGTTATTTACAATGTTCATAAATGATATTTTCAGCAAGTGTCACCACGTCTCTATGCATGCATATGCTGACGACCTCCAATTGTACCTTTCCAGACCATTAGGTCTAGTTGAAGATCTATGTGCTAGAGTTAATGAGGACTTAGCTTCAGTATCTAAATGGGCTAATGAAAACATGCTTACGCGGAATCCCTTGAAATCATTTGTTTTGCCTATTTCTAAAAACCCATATAGATCAAGTAGAAGCATGAACCTCATTATTCCTACCTTCAACTACCTCAACTCCAGTAGATTGTTTTTCGTCGCTGCTATTAGGTCATGGAATTCATTATAAATGCTAGTATAAAAAGCGTTTCTAATAAAAGTAACTTTAAGCATTTAATCTTCAAACATGTTTCATAACTCTTTACTCTTTCTATTTCCTCTCTCTCTCTCTTTCTCTCTCTTCCTCTCTTTCTCATCTATATTGTATTATTTATGGAAATATCTTTTACTGTCTAAACTAAAGTAATTTTTAGAACCATTTTTGATATCAGTCTATTATTTTAACTTGCATTTCGCATGTTGTTATATCCATTGTAAATTCGGCATGCAAAAGAATCATTCTTATATGCCAACAACTTTTGTTAAATAAATTGAAAATTTAAATACGTTCAGAATAATTTGTTTCCATCAAAAGTGAAGAAAATCAGTGGTCTTCAGTATATAATAACTAAAATAAAATCAGTAGCAGTTACAAGCTCAGTTTTAGTGAAAAAATGTGCACATTGGTTTTTTTGGCATAAAGGAAATTAACAATTCTGAAAATTTTCTACATGCGACTCTATAAAACCTTTGGTAATGAAGATCTATCTCATCAGTAGCGGTTACAAGCTCAATTTTAATCTCAAAAATCTCAAAAATAGCATTTTTCTGATAATGTATTCAGTTTTTTCCATATAACTCCAAGGTCAGAAGGTCAATTTCTGAAATTATTGGTTCAAGACATTAACAATGCTTTGAAAAATAAACTCCAGAAGGACTTTTGCAATTGTCTCATTACCAAAGTTTTTACAGAGTCGCATGTTCAAAATTTTCAGAATCGTTAATTTCCGTTATGCCAAAAACGCCAATGTGCACATTTTTTCACTAAAAATGAGCTTGTGTCCGCTACCGATGAGATAGGACATTGATTGTTTTTTTCTGTTGACGAAGAACATAATTTGCTGTGTAAGTATGAAAGACATTTTTTAGATGGAGCTTTTTTCATAATTTTGAGATTTATTTTAATACAATTTTCTAGCAATAATTGTTACATGATTGCACAAAAAGTTTTTTTTTTAAATGTTTTTGTAGAGTAACGGGAACCAAATTTTAACTGTGTATAACGAAGACATGTGCCATCCATTTCCGAAAAGAAATCTTGGAATATTTAAACTCAATTTCCCAAAAAACACAAAAATTCACATTGGCGTTTTTGGCTTCAAGGGGACGATATGCTATTTTCTTTTATTCTGTATATTTTTATTGTTATATATTATTAGAATTGGGCAATTTTTTGAAATTAAACAATTGAAATTAAAATTAATGAAAAAAAAAAAACAACCTAAGTGAAAGAGAAGATTTTTTAGACTTCACGCAAAAAAATTTTTCGTTTGCCTCAATTAAAAAATTCACCAACCAGACTTCGTTTGCGAGTTGTATTTGCCGCAAATGAATATGCGGTTGTCATCAACTTTAAACATATCTAATATATATTTACCGCAAGCTATTTCGGACATTATTATTAATTATATTTATTATCTTTCTCCCTATGTCCATCCGTATTCTTATGGATGGCACTCATCGCACTTTCGTTACTATCTCCGTCCGCATATTAAGCAACTTACCAATTTGCTTATGATAGCAATTTGTCGAAAAAGTTACTCTAAACTATAAAGTTTACAACGAAAGGAAAAACAAACAATGTTTTCAGGTGAGAAAAACAAATTTTTCAATTGTTCAATTGTCTCACTAATTTCAATTCAGGTGAGACAAACGAAATTAGTTTTCTGCAACTAAATGACCCGTTTCTTGCAAGAGACTTTTATTATGACAACTGTCAAAACGTTTGAAAATAACGATTTCAAGCACGACAAACGAAGTTCGTTTGCGGCAAACTGGCGATAAGCGTTTTTTTTTCTTTGCATGTAAGTGACCTAAAAGAGAACAGAGTAGCATTCTATGCTTGTAATAATGAATGACATTAAAGAACAATTAAGAAACCTAAAAATCACATGAAAACATAACTGACAGTTTGTATAGATACAGTAACATGAAAGAACATTTAAGAACAAATATCCTTTAAGTGCAAAAATTTCAATATAAATTGAGCTTAAAGAAGCTTTGAAATAATTCCCAATATTAAAATAAGAATGACTTTATTTGTTCGCTTACACATGTACATATGTAAGTTGTACATTAAATGCCGCTCAAATATGAATGCCTTCATTCAAATTATCATTATCATCATCCTCATCATCATCATCGTCATCATCATCCACAAACACTGTCGCAAGAATTGCAAAATCTCTGAAATCATGTCGCATCATTTACCTCAAAATGACACAAATTTTGTAAATTAGGTATTTAGCAGTCACAAAATATAACGTTGACATCTCAAGAAAACAACAACAATGAAAAACACAATGCGTATAATACTATGCTGTTTTTTTGTTTTGTTTGTTTTTTTTTTTTTTGATGTTTCGTTCTATTGTACAATTTCTTTGTTCAGGTAAATATGTGAAGAATAAAACTTACAGACTCGTCCTTCTTAACCCGAAACTCAATCATACAATTACACAGTCATGCACACTTACATCAATACAACATATACACTAGCAAGTTGACAGAAAAAATAAAACAAACACACACACAAATGTATGCAGACAATTGCGAACCCACCCATATCCAGCTACGGCAGGTGAAGCTAAGTGCAAAATGAAAGCAGTTAAGCTCAAGTTGCAATTTTTATTTGTGTGCATGTGTGTATGTGTTTTTTTTTTTTTTTTTTTTTTTTGTTAAAGACGACAGGAGGGAATCTTTTATAGACAAATGGAAGCCCGTACTTCCAAATAGTGTCAGAGTCCCTGATATGGTATACTGACTAAACCACTCCTTACTTTTCTCTCCTCCTGCAAGACCCTACGGAACCACCAATCGAGGCATTACTTCGTAGGGCAGGATTGAGTATGTTTACTCATCTACGATTCTACGCTTCTTCTTAACAAAGAAACGTTTTGCAGATCATGCTTGTTTATATTCCAAAGCGATGATGTGCTGTGCTTAATATGCAATGGCGTTGTAGGCTCATCGTGATGATGATGCATCAGGTGGAGACCGCCTCGGGAAATGGTCCCTAGCCGAAGACGCTGACGGTGCTAACGACTGCGGTCTCTTCTTGGAGAGGGGATTTCGGGGGGAGGCCGCTTCGGGAAATGGTCCCTTGACGAAGACGCTGACGGTGCTATCGACAGCGGCCTTTTCTTGGAATGGCATCACTTCGGGCATATGAATCCCTAGACGAAGACGCAAGGTACAATCGACTGCAATACCTTCCAAGATGAGCGCAGGGCTTCATCACCCCCTAACCTCTGATCTTCAGCAAATCTGCACGGTGCGGCCTACCAACTTTGTCTATAGCATAGAGTCTGCAGTTGATCTGCGCAGTCTTTCTACACGACGCAGTTCTTTGGTTATGGCGCATGCCATATTGCCTACTGAGATCCAGTTTTCTTCAGAGTTAAGCATAATGCCCACGAGAGTTTCCACTGTTGGTGACCTCCCTAGGTTATTGCTTAGCTCTAGTCTTTCGGCGTTAAATTTCGGACAGACGAAGAAGACATGTTCGGCGTCTTCAATAACACTTCCAGCACAGAAACTGCAAAACGGATTTTCGTCGTGCTTGAATCTATGAAGGTACGACTTAAAGCACCCATGACCAGTTAGTATTTGGGTGAGGTAGTAATCTACCTCACCATGACGCCTGTTAAGCCACGGTTCCAAATTTGGAATTAGGCGGTGCGTCCATCGTCCGTTCTGTGATGCCTCCCAGCGCGTCTGCCACACTGCTACACTGTGGTCTCGCGCTATCCTACGTTTGGAGGATTTAGGCAATTCGAGTGGAAGCGAATCGTATGTCACGTTCTCGTTCACCAGAAGGTCTATAGGGGGAGAACCCGCAATAACCAGCGCTGCATCCGAGGAGACAGTTCGAAACGCACTACATACTCTAAGTGCACAGATACGATACACCGATTCCATGCTTCGTAAGTAGGAGCTGAATCTGGTTGCCTCGGCCCATATGGGGGCTGCGTACAAAAGTATTGATCTGACGACAGTGACTATGATCTTTCTACGGGTTTGTCTAGGACCTCTGGTATTCGACAAAATTCTTGTTAGCGCTGCAGCTGCGCTTCCCGCTTTTCCACTTGCGTATAAAAGATGCTGCTTAAAGTTAAGCCTATGATCTATCATAACGCCAAGGTATTTAACGAATGGTTTCGATACAATTGTATGTTCACCAACCGATATTCTAGCGGTCTCAACGACTTTTCGGCTGCTTATTAGCACTGCCTCGGTTTTGTGCTCGGCCAAACTGAGACCCGCTGTATTCAGCCACTGCCGCACTGCTATAACCGCTTGGTTGCACTTGTCTTCAACTTCGTGCAAATGCTTTGCTACTACTATGAGGGCAATATCATCTGCGAACCCGATAATATGAGCCCTCTCTGGCAGCTGTAGACGTAGTACTCCGTCATACATTATGTTCCATAGGACTGGACCCAACACTGATCCTTGTGGGACTCCGCCAGTAACTTTATACTTTTCAGTACCCCCTTCTGTTTCGTAGTAGAGAATTCTATCCTCGAGGTAATCTCGAATGATTCTACGAAGGTAGAAGGGAACGCTAAAGCGCGCAAGAGCTTCCAGTATTCTGGTCCAATTCGCAGAATTGAATGCGTTTTTTATGTCGAGTGTTGTAACTAGACAGTACTCTTTGTCACCGTACAACCACCGAGTTCCTGAGATTGCCTGGAGTGCAATTTTTTTCACCGCTCCAATCGCATCTATTGTGGACCGAGCTTTGCGGAAACCATACTGTTGGTTGGAAAGATCTCCGGCATCTTCTATTGACGCACCCAGTCTATTGCTTATCAATCGTTCTAGGATTTTGCCGGCAGTATCGAGCATACAAAGTGGACGATAGGCCGATGGATCCTCTATGGAACTAGTATTCTTCGGGATCAACACAAGTCTTTGTCGCTTCCACATTGGTGGGAAGACGCCATCTTTTAGGCATGTGTTGTAGAGGTCAACGAAAACCTCTATTTTCTGCTCTATCGCAATCTTGAGCACCTTATTTGGGACTCCGTCAGGTCCGGGGGCTTTATTGTCTTCAACTTCTTTGGCTATTTTTAGGAGCTCCTCATTGGTTACATTTTGAAAATTTTGTAACTCTGCTTCAACTTCTCTGTTTAGTGCTGGCGTGTCGGGTTGTTGTGGAAATAGTGTGTGGACTATGTTCCTCAACAGTATGGGACACGTAGGTGTTGGTTGCCTAAACGAAGAGAGCTTCTTCATAACGAGCTTATATGCAAAGCCCCAGGGCTGCTGTTCAGCGTCGTTGCAGATTTGGTTGAAACAATGGGATTTGCTCATTTTTATTGCCTTTCTAAGTTGGGTTCTTGCGGCTTTGAAACGCCACTGGTTTGGTAGAAATTCATCTGTGCCTCTCGAGCGATAGTATGTACGTCTCGCTCTTATGCAGCACCTTCGCAGGCTTGAAATTTCATCAGTCCACCAGTAGACTGGCGCCGGGTGATTGTTGCCTCTACCTTTTCTAACCATCGCGGCGTCGCATGCTCTTATTACGGTCTTCATCACTTGCGAGGCCTTGTCTCTAGCATAGCCAGTTGCAGACATACCTGCGAGCATGACCTCTAGAACGCCGGTATCCAGAGTGCTTTCTTTGTATCTCCTCTGGTTTTTGCACACCCTTCTTATGACGGAGTCTCCCGTGCTGAATAGGATTGCGTGATGATCGCTTCCAGTGTAGTGTTCGCTTACTTGCCAGGCAGTTTTTGGCAATAGGCTGCTACTCACAAAAGTAAGGTCAATTATGGAACCCATTCCAGCTCTTTCAAATGTGTTTTGCTGTCCAGAGTTCAGCGTGACGATATCTAAGATCGCAAACGCCTCCAGAAGTGCTTGACCTCTCGAATTTGATCTTGGGCATCCCCAGTCAGTTGACCATGCATTGAAGTCACCCGCGATAACTATTGGGTGTCTTCCGACAGCGTCATCTGCTATTTCTTCTAGAACATTCGTGGCTTCTTGTAGAGTAAGGCTTGGGGGTAGGTAGCAGCTATAGACATAGAGTCCACCCAGTCTAGCCCTCACGAAGTAGTTCATAGATTTTGTGTCTCTAATTTGCTGCTGTCGTTGGCCACAGTACCATATGGATGTTTTCCCAGATCTATCACTGATCTGGTCACCGGAGTTCCTAGTACGATAGGGTTCGCTGAGGATGGCAACATCGGCGTTTACATCCCGTACGTTTTGCTTCAAGAGATCATGTGCAACTTCGCAGTGGTTGAGATTAAGCTGATAAAACCTTATCGTGCTTTAGTCTCTCGCAAAGCCTTCTGGTAAAACGGACATTTGATGCTCGTTGTCGCGTGCTTTGTGTCAGACTTCTTATGTCTTACGCAGAGTCTGCATATTGCTGCGTTTTCGCATGCTTTGGCTCGATGGCCCAAGCTGCCACACCTAAAGCAGGACTTTGAGCAGTCTTCTTCGCTCTTGCACTTTGATGCAGCATGGCCGAAGTCCATGCATTTAAAGCATCTCATGGGTTGTATTTTAGGCCTTATGCGGCACACAACCCATCCTATTCTAATTTTGCCTGCTTTAGTCAGCTTTGAGGCGCTTTCGGGTGGCAAACTAATTGTTGCTGTTTGGGTGCCTCCATATGCTCTGCGTAGGCTGAGTATGTTGGATGGTGACACCTTCAATTCAGCAAATTGGTGTTTTAGTGCCTCAAGCACTTCCTCTTTCGTTGTGACCTCATCGATATCTTTTATCTCTATTTGGATAACTTCGGTGAGGATTTTGACTTCGGCATTAGTTCCGAGTACCGTTTGTACTGCGTTTTGGAACTTTCCGGAGGCAGGGTCCGAGGTTTTCTCCAGGAGAAGTAGGAGCTCTCCCTTGGCCGTTTTCCTTACGCCGCAGACATTTTGGCTTAGCTCTTTTAATTGGGGTTCAGCCTTCACCTGTCTGAGGATATCCGCATAGGAAGCTGCGCCTGTCGTTTTTATTACGATGGCGTCCTTTCGCGGTGGCCTCCTCACTTTCCTTCGTTTTTTTCGAACTTTTGTCCACTTCCGGTTCTGGACAGTGCTCTCGTGTGGGGTAGCAATCTTTTCAGTTGCTTTCGGCAGTTGCTTCTGGCTAGCTTTGTCAACTGCACCCCGTTTCACCGCTTCCTCACGTGGTGGGTTCTCCTTTTTATGCTCACTCACGCTGGCCTTCGAATGGGCCTGGAGGATTTTGTCCCCAGCAATCTGAACCGTACCTTGACCTTGAAGAGACGTTTTATGCTTCCTCTTCTTGGCGGATGGTGTCGGCGATTGGGGGTCACGTTGTTCTCCCCTTGCTCTCTTGGTAGAGCTAGTTCCTGACGTAGGAAGCATTGTGGACTCTGTTTGAGTCTCCACACTCTGCCTTTGTCGTGGTTGCGATGGTTTTGCTTTGGCGGCATCTTGTTGGTGCCGCTCTTTGCATGCCTTCTGGTGCAATGCTGCAATTTCGTCCACGAGGTCTCTTATAGGCTGGTGGATGCTTCGTCGAGGGGGGGCCATCATTTCCACGAGCTTCCGGATTTTGACGGAAAGAACATCATTTTCCGACGTTTCTTGCTCGTAGTTTGCTGGTGGCGTTGATAGAGCTGGTGGTGATGAGCGTGTACGCTCATGTGCTCTATCGGCCGCTTTCTGGGGAGAACGCGCAACCCTTGGAGTACCCTTGAAGGGGTTCTGAGTCTCCCAGCTATATGAGGAACCGGGAGTACTACCTCTTTCGTTATTGCTTGTAGCATTATCTGCTACGGCAGCCAAGTTAGCCACCACCGTAGCATTGCGGTAATTTGATGACGACGACTGGGAGCCCGCTTGCTCACTCCCTACAGCCGCCGATGCTCTCTTAAAAAGAGTGTTGGATGGAATGTTGGTTGGGGCCTCCAGAATCTTTGCCCCGACCGTGGGAGTTCCCACGGGTGGATTTCCACTACTGTGGTTACCACCTGGAGTATTTATGTTTTTAGCCGACATTCTACTCAATGGTTTTTTTTTCTCAGGGTGACCTTCCCCTATCCTTTTATACCTACGGACAGGTATTAAAACTGCCGACCGTTACGGTACAGACGCAGACCAGGGAGCCGCTCATTCTGAGTCAGACGCGCCTGGATTTTGTGTTAACTAGGGACCGCGGGTTCGTAAAGCCCGAAGGATTGTTCTGAGAACTGATCCCCCCTTGCGGAGATGTGTATGTATGTGTGTATGTGTGTGTGTGTGTGTGTGTGTGTGTGTGATTGGCTGAATTCATGTCATACTGTGGCAGCTGGTTTATGTCTGTGCGTTGTGTGAATGCGCTGAACTACTTCAAAGTCGTTGTTCGTTACGGATTCTTTCGTAATTTCCGTTTCCGTGTGGAATATATTTATTTTTTTTGTCATTTTTTCGTTTATGTTATTATGTTCAAAAGTAATATTTCTTGGTGTTTCTTTTTTTATTCTTCCTTTTTTTCTTTCATTCTCTTCTTCAATGCACAAGTTCGAGTTCGGATGAAAATATGGCTTTTCACTTTATCCATTATAAATGCAGATGAATGGAACGAATGAAAATGTCATAAATTCAATAGAACTAAAATAACGAAGACTAATTGTAGGTGGGTAGGACTTATATACATACATAACGTCAGCGGATTGTGTGTGACGCACGATTGCGTGACGAAATGATAACAATGATTACAACAATCATTGACAATTGAATTGAAAAAAAAAAACACAAAACATGATACTGCTTAAATTATGACTAAGTTACTAAAAAACATATTAATTCGTATGAAAAACATTGGTGCCTGGGTAATAAATTGGGGCTAATTTCTTGTCAGCATTTTTAGTTTGCTGATTGTGTTCCCCACGAGGTAGAGTCATCTATCTGCTCCGGCTTGTCTTGCATAGATACAAAAATACTTAAGTCCTCCTTTGGCTTTAGTCGGAGATATTTACAGTCATTGGGGAGAAAGAAGTACTTGCCTAGGTTGTGGTTAGAGATAGGTAAGAAGGAAATGTTGAACCCTAGGTATATTGAGCTTCCAGTTCTTTAAGTACCTTCCACACTTGAGGCGGTTATTCTTTCTCGTTTACAAATGCTGCGCACCTTTTACGTAGCTACTCTACGGTCCCTGTATCACTTAGACTATGTTTCTTCACCAAAGGAACCAGATCCAAAGAAACCATGTGTGGTGTTTTCCAAGTGGGTGGTTATTATGGGGTTTGTGGTTCCCATATTAACCACCATTGGGGGGTTTTGGTCCTTCGCGGATGCAGTCCTTGCTCGGGTAGCAAACCTCTGGACGTTACTGATTTTCCAACGTGGCATGCTTTACGGTTGTCCAGAGTCGGAGTAAAAAAATTGTACGATAGGTTATATCGATTGGAGTTGTGTTTAATTTTTTTTTTTTTTGTGAAATTTCGTTGGTTGAATTCCAATTACATCGAGTTCTTACAATTTGATAATTAAAGTTCCTTATCCTGTTAAGGTGTTCAGTTGTGGATGAAAGTGTACTAGCCCAGCGGTAATCGAAGCGTTTCAAAAGCACTAAACAAGAGCTTCTGCCATAGCGTTTCACACATCTGGAGCGCTTTTTAAGTAAACCAAATTCAATAAAATTTACATTGGATGTCCTAGGATGGAAGCGTTTCTTAAATGCAGCTAAAAATCTTTTAAAAAGCTCTTCAACAATAGTTAAAAAAGTTCTTTTATGTGTTAGTGCAAGGAACGCTGTATTCCTATTCCTGTAAAGCGAGAAAATTTTATTCTTTGTCACATCCGAGGATTGAACTTGGACTGCTGGCATTACAGTCAAACGTCTTACCGCTATGCTATTTCCTTGCTTGATAGCTTGTGAACAAAATGTATATAAAAATATGAGCTCCACAACTTTGAACTCTGAAAAGCGCATCCTCAAAATAAGCGCATAAAATGCGCTATTTCTAGGAGCGCTTTTTATTTTTCCGCTGGGAGGCTAGTCATGTCTTATGGTAGTCGTGAATGTGTGTATGCTTGTGCTTCAAATATTTGATTAGGGTGAGTTAACCTGAGTTTTTAAATTTGACTAATCGGAGTCGGAGTCGGAATCAGAGTAAGATGTGTAAGATGTTTAAGATTTTCCAAAATATATTGGAAAACAAAACGGAAAGAGAGAAAACGAAAATAAGCACTTGTCAACGTTGAAGCACTGTGCTGCTTATAAGCGGGTATGAGCCAGTGTTGCCAGATTGAGGTAAATTTCCCTAATTGAGGTAAATTTTGGCTCATTTTTTGGGCAGAGGTAAAAAATGTAATTTTTTATCAAAAGTGGTAAATTTTTTGAAAATAATAATTTTTTAGACTTCTCAGTCGGAAGGTAGGCGAACACCTCTCTAAAGTGATCTATCTTTTCTTATTGCTTCAAGTATAAGAAGAAGGCACTAATACTTTAGGAGAAGAACACGGCAGCTGCAAAGAGAGGTGTTGGAAAGAAAATGTGAAAAATCAAAACAAATCGACATCTTTCATTGCTAAAAGATGGTACTCGGATTCTTGACTAATCACTTCTTACGTGCTCGAAGATGTTACTAAGGGATTAATACCCTATACGTAGCAGCTCCATACAAAATACGGCATTCTGTAGTGAAGGGTTATAATCGCCGAGCCTTAAATGATGTGCCAAGAATTTATCTTGGGATGATCGCTTTTCCTACTGGGTTGTTAATTTTTTGAGTTATTGGCAGCACTGTTACCTTTCTAAACATACTCACAAGCAGTTTAAGAGCCCGAATAGAACCAAAGCGGTTGTCGTTTGGCGATCCTCTCTCGGAGAAATCCGCTGAGAACTCGTCCAGAATAGGAGCGGTTGTCGGATAAGCATTGCTTTTCGCTGTGTGAAGTGAAAACAAATGTTATTTTTCTATGTTTTTATTGTTTTTTTGAAGTCTATGTATACTAATAAAAAATAATTAGAACGGTTGTTAATCATTTAAAATTTTTTTAATTTTTTTCTTTCCGGAAAAGGTAAATTTTTTCCTAAAGTGGTAAATTTTTTCCCAAATAGTGGTAAATTTCAGTTAATCTCTCTGGCAACAATGGTATGAGCACCACTACATTTAAAGCTTCTGTGTTGTTTCTGTGTTTGTCTTTTGTCTTTGATTTTTTGTTGCATTTTGTGTTGCTACAGAAGCCTTTGCTCTTAATTCTTGCTCTCAACGCTCCCAGAGCGCTCTCTGCCCATAGCTGTTTATAAGTAATCAAGATTATGTTACGTAGAACTGCGCTCGTGTGTGAGATACATCATACCGAATGGATCGAATCGCTGCATTTCGATCGTCGTTATAACTCCAATTCAAGGTGTCAAATCAATAGGAAGTTCCAACCTTTCGGAAATGAATTCGAAGCTCCGTTACATCTCTAGGGGGAACCTACTTGGGCGAGGGGTGTTAATAATAAAAAGATAAGGATAGACCCAACCTACCCACATGTGAGTTAAGGTATAACAGCGCGGTAAAAGCAAAGAGGACCCTGATAGAGGCATTGAGTGGCGAGGAAAACAAAAATGGACAAACATCATAAAAGAGGGTGAATGAAGATACAATCTGGCAGTACGTCAGCTCAAGTCTAGCAGCGATTGTAGAAAAAATATAAAATTAAGAAAGATGCGTGATAATTCCGGATGTAGAAAGACCCAGCGTGAACTGCTTGATGGCCAATTGACTGATCCATTTCGAGAAATAACGTGTTAGTCAAATGTTTCCTTCGACTTACTGATTATTTGACGCGCTGTATGTTATGTGGCGCCAAAGAGTTGGAAAAATATGTCTACAACAAACAACCCATTCAGTTGGGGCGCCAAGCCGAAGATATTACATTCCTTAATAGTTTGTATGTATTTTGTATGTTTATTTGAAACAAAAATTTGCCATTATTCCGCCTTCCGCTAAATGTCCTGTTTTAACTCTTACATGAATTCTTCCTTGTTTATTCTCTTTTATATCTAGTTTAACAAACATACTTTAATGTTTTTTGTTTGTTTGTTGTACTTATTTCTGCCAACTAGTAATTAATGGCTAATTACTTGCTCCATAACTTTGTCTAATAACTTACAATTCAAAAGTATCTGAGATACCGTTCAGCTACGTATTTTTCTCCCTACTTAATTAACTGCTTTAAATTGTATTCTTTTTGTTTGCGTTCTTTTTTTTTTTCTATCAATTATTTTTTTTTTTTGCTCAGACTTTTTAAAGAATTTCACTTATTCTTAATTGTTATTGTTGGTGTACATCTTTTGCTTTTTGTTGTTGTTGTTGTTGGCATTAACACAAATTTGAACATCAACGAACGTCAAACGTATAAAATGGAACCCCCCGAAGGCAAAGCTTACTCTAAACAAAAGTACCAGCAAGAAAAACAACAACTACAACAAAAAAGGAGCAAATATGTTGAAAGGGCCACGAAGCAGCCAACAAATGAATGAGCTCGCAGCAGGCGAGTGCCACCCATGCACTCACTATTCACTCCCCCTCTCCCCCCCCACATACACAAACACAGTTTAGTAAAAGCGTCCTTAAGACGCAGCAAAAGACGATGACGCACCAGGTGTCGCTGCGGTATCCCAGGATTATCAGGAGTAACCAGTAGGTATGAAAAATTTAAACAAAGCAAACCGGGTAATGAACGGGGGGGACAAAGAAAATTAAAGTCAACAAACACACGTACACGCACAAACACACACACATATACATCAAAAAGAAACCAAAAAGCAAAAACAAAGGAATATAGCTAGAGATGCGCCTTAGGAAAAAGGATACAAAGCAAAGGTGGAGCAGGAAGAGAGACGTATTTTGGGGAATGGCCAGGTTTTGATGGTTGACTGGCTGCTAGCTGGCTGGCTGGTTAGCTGCTTGGTTTGCGGTATTGGTAGCAGGCCCGCAGCTATGATGATTGTATGTGTTTGTTTGTCTGCTTCAACTGGGCTGTTGGTGAAGTGGTGGTAAGCATGGGAGAGGAGGAAAATACAAAAATTCAACGTGCAAGTGAGTTCTTTGTTTCTCTTGTTATTTTATCTTTTTCGTATTTTTTTAATTTTTTTTTTTTTTTAATTTTGTTGTTGATGTGAACTTGACTGCTCGAAAGTAGTTGTTGTCTTCATTGTGTTGTTGTAACTATTTTTGTTGTAGTCATAAAATTAATAGCTTGCCTAAAAAGCCATTGGGAGTACAACACACAGCACAGCACAGCTAGTAATGGAAAAAGTTGCCCCAATATATTAGTGGCTATGTGAGATCCTGTTAATATCCTGCCATAGCCAGAATTAGACACATTTCCACTGACCCCCTCTAACTTAAGTACTGCGATGTGCGGTAATTAATGGGTAGCTCCTGGCATATGTTGCGTTGCTTGTTAGGTGCTGAGTACCAGCAGGATCAACAGCAGAAGCAGAATATGGCAAGTATTCTTTAATGTAAGGATTCGAATATCTGTTGCTCGTGTGTATTGTTGTGCCTTGAGCTTCGTTAATTACTGACATGTGTGTGTGTGTGTGTGTGTGTGTGTGTGTGTGTGTATTTGCCTTTTGTTGTCTATGTATTAAATACTTTTTCTTGTTTTTAGTATGTGTTTTTATTACACTTGTTGTTGTTACTGTTGTTGCAGTTAATAAGTAAATTAATTTCTTCGAATTGCAGACAACAACGTCGTCATTTTCCGCCCAATTGCTTCAATCAAAAAAGAATTAATAGCAATTATTTACTAGAGCTTTTTTAAACTGAGTGAGTGGGTTGCTCAGCAGGCGGTTCTTTTTTCTGAAATTGGAGTTGTTTGCGTCGAATTTTTTTAACTACAGTTCATTAAGTCATGTTGAGCTGGCATTAGGTACCATTACATATTTATTTGTTTTTTTCTTGGCGATAAAGCACCATTGTCTAGTACTGACTGTTAACTGTAAGGATGGTGCTCTATCGCCGTATAAAGAATTAAGTTCATCGATGCATTCTTGGCATGATAACCTACGTCAAAACGTATAAATAATAATCGCTCGAAAATTGTCAAGAGTTTATTTCATCTTTTGCCCCAAAATAAATTTTTCAAAGTTACTTGTAACAACATAAATCAAGCTCAAATGACAAAATTTTCTAAAGAGGGGTATGTTCAAAAATGCCAAGTCTCGAATGGAAACGTCAGATGGTAAATATTGCTATTTACTGTTGCTAAGGCTAGAAATATAAATAATAACCCACGTAAAAGCTTATTTTTTAAAAAGAAAGATCATGTTCGAATAAGAACTAAATCGGATGAAACCCACGCCTGCCTCCCATACAAAGTGGGGCCAGATATGCACTGAGAGTTTGAAATTTTCCAAATAGAATGAAAACCACGCTTAGCTCCCATACAAAGGGTCCTCATTAAACTGATAAAATCTCTAAAAATATCACAAAAGTTATTAACTTAAGGGATCATTCTCCTCAACAGGACTGTAATGTAAAAATAGCAACTGTCACGATTTTTATATTTTTTTTTTTTTTTGGGAAGTGAAAACAAGCAATCAATGCAAATCTTGTTACCAATGATTTATTATATCGCCACGGACGTTTGTTCCTCTTACTCATTTATAAATTACAGGAAAACCACGTCAAAAAATGTGTAGAAAAGTTGCACACCGCGAAACAAATATACATACATACATTAATACTAAACATCAAGTCGGATTGAGTCTCATTGAAAGTGTAGAGAGATAAAGCTGAAAAACTCTATATAAAAAAAAATCCTGACCATGTTCATTGGTCAGTGAACCTCCTTTTAACAAAACTTGTAAGGAACCTAAATTTTACAAATTTATGCCTTATATTTCCCTCTGATCCACATCTGCACAGAGGGCCCCGCCGCATGAACAACACCTGAACCGCACCTGGTCAAAAGCCCGGTCATACCGCGAATCGCCCCTGTTCATAAACACGCAGCTGGGCAACCCGCAACAAAACAATAACAAAACATGTAGCGAGCCGGTAGCATGATCAAGTGGCGCAACAACAAAACAACGTAACGAAGTCCCGTAAAAAAAACTAGCAAAACATACAAACAACATGCATTCTATGCACCCACAAGTGGCAATAACAAAATACATAGGGGTCAATAAACAGCGACAACAATAAAATGCGACTATGACAACAATAAAATGCAGGGCAAAAGGTTGCCGCTATTTCTAGGCAAGCGGAACTCAAGGTCGAGATCGGAATGAAACTGGTGACACAAATAAGAATCCCGT
Source organism: Pherbina coryleti (assembly GCA_943735915.1). Lineage (NCBI taxonomy): Eukaryota > Metazoa > Arthropoda > Insecta > Diptera > Sciomyzidae > Pherbina > Pherbina coryleti. Next base: position 7,210,246 of record OX030950.1, read on the forward strand.
TACCCTTTTTGGTGATAAAAGAAGTCAGCGAACTAACAGTGACTCTCTTTTGAAGTCAACACGCAATCAACGCACATCGGTAAGTCAAGTGACCAAGGACAAAAAGTGAACCAGTGCAGTGGACAGTGAAAAAGTGACCAAGTACATCAGTGAACAGTGTTTTATTATCGGCCCGAGTGGTTTCATATCGGACGGCCGTCCATAAAACACGCTAGTGGCATAACGAAAGCTGCTTTTTTTGTTGACCCGAGTGGTTTCATACAGGACGGTCTGCTCTAAGAGCATCCAAGGAACTGGAAGCCACTTTTGTTCAGTCAATTCTCAAACGGATTACGGATTTCACGGATTCTATTTCTAAGGACTTCGAAGGAGATCGAGAAGCAGCAGAACATGAAACAACTGTGAAATTTAAATAAAAATACAGTAGACTCTCACAAATTAGAACCACTTCGTTCCACGGGTGGTTCTAATTTCTGAAATGTTCTTATTTCTGGACGTTTTCTTTTTTCGCAGAAATTTAGAAATTTAAAAGAAAGGAATGAAACTGATTCAAAAAAATTGATGTTAAGACAAAATAATTTTTATTTATTAATATTTGATGTTCTTTCAAAACATAAGACTCATATCGTCGCTCGTATGACTAACTGACGTAACTAACATTTTTTGCGAAATTGAGTTAGAGATGCCAATATACTTCTTTAGCCCTATTGTATCATGTCAGAAAATATTATAACTATAAATAACACGGTTTGGCAAAACGCAAGTTACTTTGAGTCATATCTAACATATTACACGTAAAAACACAGAAACGAAAAGTAAAAAGTGCTCTCCTGAATAATTAAGAAAATTCAGATACGTCAGTTAGTCATACGAGCGACGATATAATTCACCTTTTTATATTTATATCAATGAGCAAAGATCACTTATGAATTTAATAAATAAAGAAACGTTCAGAAGTTAGAACCAGGTTCTAATTTCAGAGCGTTAAATATTGAAATGGCAGGTTAAAATTTCTGGTCAATTCGAATTTGTGAGAGTTCTAATTTTTGAGAGTGTACTGTAATAACTAAATAAAACAAATATTGTGAATTTAAATAAATAAAAATATTTTGTTTTTAATTAACAACGGAAGAAATATTTTGTACGAACCCCGGCTATCCGGCGAGCTAACCCCGGCTAGAAAGTTCGTTACAAACTGTGTTGGATTACTTCACCACATCAAAGCTTATTTCAACATATTAGAATTTACTTCGATTGGCATTTGGTGTGGTGAATTCATGTGTTCTTTTGTTTTAAGCGCAGCAGAGTATGTATGTATATGTATTTTTTTTTTATTTTGTTGTGTTGTGCTTGCTGAAAACAAAGAGAGAATAAAGTAGAGAGCAACATGGAGTTTATTGAAGCTCTCGCAGCACAAACGCATGAAAAGCTTACGATCAAGCAATGCATGGCATTGTAGATGATTTTTTAAAAAACTTTACACTCTACTTATTACTAAAATTTCGTAAAGAAAATACCCTTACATCCTTTTGTAGCACAAATGTGATATTTTAAAACTTATTTTGTAAAAATCGGACCAGTACTTTTGGAGTTTAGCGGCAACAAAAAATGTTCACTTTAATTTTATATAATAGTATAGAGTATAGATGAGTATAGAGATATAGGTATGGATTGATGTACAAAACCGGATTTTGTTTTTTTTTTTCATAAAAATTGGTGCTCATTTAACCCTCCCGAAAATGAAAACCGTGACAATCCCCCATACAAGCTGGCACGAGAGTATGTGTGACAACATGCTCATTAACCGTTCGGAGTCGGCATAAAACTAATAGTTTTAGTTCTAAATCATTTGCCTACAAATACATATAATTAAACAAAACCACAATTTGCTCATAAAAAGTTCTTTCAAAGTCCTTTTAAGGACTTAAATGGCCAATTTTTTGGTTTTATTTTTTATTTGAATAATTGACCAACTCATAAACAACAATTGAAAAAGCACATGATTTGTAAACGAACAACGATTTTAGCTATTATCCAAAATGGTGTAATCCACCAGCATTACCCAAAAACAAAAATAAAAAACACCGCGAGCTATTGAGACAAATAAAAAAATGTCAACATTACTGTGTGCAAGCTTGTATTATTTTGTCGTTATGCTTGTATTTGTGTATCTCAACATCCGTAGCGTACTTTTTATGCGAGGACTTTTCTTGTTACTGTTGAGGTTGCTGTTGTGTGGTTGGGGTTCTTTTAGCCCTTCAGAGACTTGCGACTTGTGATTGGGTTTGTGTTTTTTTTTTTGTGGTTTCGTGTCTTGAGATTGTTTGACATAAAAAATATAATCAAAAAAGTCATAAAACAAAAGAGCAAAAACAACAAGATGCTGATGTTTGTTTGTTGTTTTGATTAAAATTGTTTGAGTTCTAGATATTTATGTATATAAGGAGCAATAAAAACTTCTGCAAACTTTAGCTTGGTTAATATTTAATGATCACTTAACTTGCTTGCCATAAAAGACATATGTTATGTTATAACAACATTATTAAACCAGTCGTGATGTCGCTGACCTCGAATGCCAACGAAAATACACCTCTGACACATGATTTTGAAATCGACATTTTCTTCTATAAAGTCAGTATCCATAAGTTGAGAGAAAAAAAAATAAATATATATATATTCTTCCCTCATCAAATATCAATATAAGACCAACTGTTCCAACTACAAAAAAAAAAAACATACACATCAAATAAGGGATATTTTTTCCTTTTTTCTTTTTTTAGCATATTTTTATGCATCTGTAACTGAACAGCGTGCTGCTGTATTCAGCTACGGTTCTGTAATTTCGAAAAATCAAGCTTGAGCTAATGAAGCGAAAAATCAAAACAAATCGAAGCAATAAAGAATAAAAAAAAAACATCAACAATGTTATGTAAGAAATAAACTCAATGGATCAAAAGTTTGGCATTTAATATCAATGAATATCAGATGCAAGAAATGAATGAATCAATGCTAAATGAAAAAGGCAAAGGCTTCAACAAAAATTGTAAAACATTTAAAGAACTATGGAAAAAGTAGTTTGATGCTACTAAAAAGCTTAAAATTAAAAATGCATGCATATTTAGTAGAAACGAAAACATTACAATTTTTCACTTGTGTGCAAACATAAATCACCAAAGATAAAATTAATAAATAAAATTCAAAAATATTTGATCACAGAAAAGCATAGCAAAAGCAATAGCCAAGGCAAAAGCAAAAGCGAAATTAAAAAAAAAGCAAAAGAAAAGCAAAAGCAATATAAACATCATCATCAAAATCAAAATCAAAATCAAAATCAAAATCAAAATCAAAATCAAAATCAAAATCAAAATCAAAATCAAAATCAAAATCAAAATCAAAATCAAAATCAAAATCAAAATCAAAATCAAAATCAAAATTAAAATTGAAATCAAAATCAAAATCAAAATCAAAATCAAAATCAAAATCAAAATCAAAATCAAAATCAAAATCAAAATCAAAATCAAAATCAAAATCAAAATCAAAATCAAAATCAAAATCAAAATCAAAATCAAAATCAAAATCAAAATCAAAATCAAAATCAAAATCAAAATCAAAATCAAAATCAAAATCAAAATCAAAATCAAAATCAAAATCAAAATCAAAATCAAAATCAAAATCAAAATCAAAATCAATATCAAAATCAAAATCAATATCAAAATCAAAATCAAAATCAAAATCAAAATCAAAATCGAAATCGAAATCGAAATCGAAATCAAAATCAAAATCAAAATTGAAATCGAAATCAAAATCAAAATCAAAATCAAAATCGAAATCGAAATCAAAATCAAAATCAAAATCAAAATCAAAATTGAATTCGAAATCAAAATCTAGAGCACAAGCAAAAAGCAAAATCAAAAGCAAATCCAAAAATAAAATCAAGAGAAAAATCAAAATCAAAAGCAAAACCAAAAGCAAAATCAAGAGAAATAGTCACAGAAAAATGCAAAAGCAAAGTTAAAGACAAAATTAAAAGCAATAACAAAAGCAAAGTTGAGGGAAAAATAAAACGTTAATATTGTCACGTCAATATCTCCTGTGTATCTATCTATACGCCAATATCTGGATAGATATACAGCCAACTCCTTTTTAGTCATGAAATAACATAAGGATTACATTTTTCACATACATCAAGGTCTAGCTTTATAGAGTCAGTTAGCTTTTCAATACAAATAAAATAAAACGCAGACATGCTAGACAATAACTGTGTTCAAATAAAATCGTCAGCATGACGTCCCCTTTCAGAAATAACATATACCATAGTGTAACGACTTCCTGTTTCCCAGGATCTCAAACTGGGTTAGATCAGCGAGTGTTCAAGTTCGTACAATTATTTATTGATTTTGACACACAAAATTGGGTTTCAATATTTGTTTTCTTTATTTTCTCATATCGCGTAAAAAACTTTGTATTTATCTTGTTCTTGACATTATAGAAACTTCAAAGAAATTATTACTAAATATACCCTGAATTACTGATTCTGAATATTAGCTTCCGTCTCAGCTACCTTGCGACTTACTTAAGTGACACAGGGACGTGTGGATTCCTTGTACGATTGTTAGGCAAAACTAATAAAAAAAAAAGACCAAGGAAACTCGAACACAGATAAACAAGTGAATATATTACCTTTTTATAAGTAAAAAAAAAATAAAAAAGGTAAAAGGAATACATAGTTTAAGAGTGTTGTACCTATGTCTGTGCAATACCCAGGTTTCTTCTCTATTGGCGCAGTGGAAACTCGAACATCGACAAACAAACGAATACTCTAACAATTCTACAAAAAGGAAATTCTATTCATATCCACACAATCCCACTTCGACTTTCTTTCCTTGCTCTTTGATCTGTCGGTGACTTTGCTGAAGTCCCTGTCGACAGCGCTGTCGACGCATATGCTGTGGTTCTATGGATGTCTCTGCTGACGTCCCTATTGGCATTGCGGTCGAAGTTCTGATCCTGCTGACGCTCTACTACAACTTTCAACTTTTAATTCGCGACCCATTTTAGATTTTTGCCTCTTTGTTCTCTGTTATTCACCAACTGATCTCAATTTTTTTTTTGTTTTGCCTTTTATACCTACGATATTGGAGTGTGCTTGGTTTGTATTTGATCACGTAATACTTGGACGACTTGAATTCCTGTTAATTGTTTTTACTTGTTTATGCATTTGATTCCAGATCATTCGATCATCCGATTGTCCCATTGTGAGAGTGCAGTCTAACAGGCTGCTTACTTTCATGAAGAAAATAAAGAAGATATTTAAATTTCAGTGATTTTCTTTTAGTTCATCAAATTAATTTTTTTTTTCATCAATCTGTTCACTTGATCTGCTCCTCGGTGACTTACTTAGTATAATCGACATGAATTACCAGTGATTTAACTAAGTAAAATTTATCGATACGGTGCATTTCCAATGACTATTTAACTTAAACAAAAAAATAGATATTTCAGAGTAAAAAAGTAATTCTCTCGAACTTTTACGCCCTCACTATATAGATAAATTATAATATAAAGTAAAAAATATTCAATAAAAATAGGACTTAAAATATTCTGGTGGGCAAAATAGTAAAATATACGGAATGTCTGCAGGTTATGTGAGATGATATTTAATAAAAAAATAAAAATTTGTCGCAATGGTTACTTTGTTGGATTCAAAAAGATCTATTCTGTTGTATTTGTCAATTTCGAGACGCTTTTTTTATCAAGATATTTAAGAAAAATATGTTTTGTGTATAAAAATAATTTTCCCATTTATGGTATAATATAACATACGTGTAAATTTTTCGAAAATGTGTTCTTTTTTGCTTAATGTGTTCTTTATAGTTTTAAGAATATACATACACATTTTAAAATCGATATTTTAAAAAAAACAGAAGTTATAACGGTTTTCGTTAACCTATGTCTAAGCTTCATACACCAAATAAAAAACTTTAGACGCGATTTCCTCGAAACTAGTTTTTTTAAAACGGTTCGATAGATAACTTGAAATCTATTGGTTCAATTTCAATGATTTTTGTTTGCATTTTGTTCGTTATTTTGTTTTTTAAGCATCCTCCCTAAATTCAAGTATATATTTTTTTTTTTGGGTTTTTTTTATATAAACAAAAAAAGCGCGCGAAAATGTATCTATTTTTCGAACTTTTTACTTCAACTTCCGCCATAATTAAAAAGCAAAACCCCGGGGTCTTGCGTAGGGGGGGGATGCTTAATATAAGGTCTATGCTTTAAAATGTCATTTGATTTTTTTGTTTCCGGTACATGGGAAAGGCCATATCCATCGAACCGTTTGGGATGTGTTTTTTTCAATGCCATTTTCAGCGCCATGTATATAAAAGCCAGAACTGTATTAAAAAAAAAATATTTTTATAAAGTATTTTTTATGTACATTAACCTGTATAAATTTAAAAAAAAATAATAACTTCTTATATCTAAAAAAATTTTTTTAAAACAGCTCCTGTTTTTTGGTTGTTACACGTATATTATACCTTAAGCCCTTGAAAGAACTTTGACCGAGCTTCTCATGATCAAATTGTGTTGTGCGTGTTATGAAATGTTTGTACAGAAATGATCGAGAACGGGACCTACTAGTTTTATGCCGACTGCGAAGAATGTTCTCAAGAAGCTTTATATGGCGTTATTTACTCTCTGAGGTTTGCCAGTGTCTACAGAGAGCTGACGACCGATCAGAAAAGTTCATTCAATTGAAAAAACTTTCTGTACTTTTAGCTGGGGTTCGAACTCGCATTGGCATCGAGTGGTCGCACACTGTTTAACGCACTCAGTGACGGCCGCCGAAAGAAAAATATATTTATAAGTTTTTTTTTTTTGTTGATTCGACTTGACATCACTGGATTCTTGTTTTTCAAAACCAATTTTTAGCTTTTTTCATAATAACCTTTTCCTTTTTTTTGTTTTTTGCTTTCCTTTTTTTGCTATAAATTTTTATGAAATTTTTAAATAGCATCTCCTATTTTTTGTGCAGCGTCTACAAACTATTAAAATAAGGCCGTTTGCATATGATTATTCTGCTTTGCTTTCAAACCTTTAAATTAAATTAAAATTTTTTAATTAAATAAGAATAGACCACTTAAGTAAAAAAAAGCAGTAAAAAAACAAATAAAATTAAATATAAGTCAAGGAAAGAGGAATTATATTTTAAAAGATGCGCAACTAAGGAGCTCAAAACATTAAAAATATACATACCTGTATACATCTGCGTTTGTTTGGGTGTTCCATCATACATGAATTATATTAGTATGCTTGCATGTAGCATCATTCAAGCTTGCTGCTGCGGCTTATTCAGTTATTGGTCTTGAGAAGCTTTATTTATTTATATATTTTGCTCTGTAGGGCAGTAAATTTATGCCAAAACCCTAACTGTCTGACTGCACACATTTCTTCATTTTTACATGGCTTTGTTTTCGTTCTCTTTTCCTTTCATTTTTAAGTAAATATCTGCATCATTAGTTTCACCTGGATACGAGTACCTTATGGAATAATGCGTTTTCCTCAAAATAAAAATTATTATTTATTATTTTCTTCCTGTTGTGTGGTTTTTTTCGCATCACTACGGATGTTGGATCAGACCAAGAGAAATTAATAAATATTAATGTAATAAAGGAAATCAAATTAAAATTTTTAAAACATTTGCCCATAAAATATGGTATGAAAAAAAAACAAAAATCTGGTTTGGTTAAAAGAAACTAATCAAGCTTTGAATCTTTGTTGCACATTTCAAAAATTTTTCGTTTTAATGCTTCAACACCCACAGATATATACATATAAACAAAAACCATTTTCAATTTGAAGCTTTTGAATATTTCCAAAAGGAATGAAAAGAAAAAAAGAAAAGTTTGACTGAATGAATCCTGAGTTATTTTCATCCCGAATTAAAATAAGCAAATGAGTTCGTGGAACTCACTTCAAAGAGAACAAAAACATCTTTGCACATTTTATGCTTAGGTGTACCGTCAAACATGCTTGAAATATTGTGGATTTTAAACAATGAGAATTAATTATGCGACTAAATCTTCAACATCAAATGCTTCAAACATATATGGATAAAAGCTTTGAGCAATTTCTTTACTATTAAAATAAAACAGAAGAATTCATAGAAATAGGAATTTCTTAATAAATTGAATGGAAAAGTTAATATGAAAAAGGAGAAAGTTAATAAAGTGGGTTCAATGAAATGGCAGTGCTTGTCTTATAATCAAATAAAACGTTAATTGAGCAGCTTTTCAAATGGAAATATAAATATGTTTATAAATGACAAATGTGAAATGTTCATTATACAGTGACTCATACGTATAACCGGACAAAGATTGTTACAACTTCATGTCGCTTCACATTTTCACTTTTTATTCCAAAGTACCGTTATACTTTGCATACACACCAAATTTATAATCTGTTCGGTTAGTTGTGTGAGGTTATTTGTCCACCAAAATTATTGTATTTCACTGCCAGTACATTGTTTTTGTTAATATCTGTTGTTGTTATTAAGAAAGAAAAAATAATAAACTTTAGTTTGATAAACATCTATATAATTATTACGCAAGCGCTTTTTTGTGATGACCATCAAATCTATACCGTAAATGCGATTTTTATAAAGAGGGTATCAATAGAAAGGTCTTCCTCTGTAGATGTGCAATAAGGTCTTACTTTTTCTTAAAAATTGTGTATTTAAATAAGAAAAACCAAAACAATCTTCTACGAAGAAAGCCAGGTTTCTATTTAATGCCTAAAACTATGTGATACATTTTTTCTCAAATTTTCAATTTCATACTATCGTATTATTAAAGCAGTTGAGCGAAACGAAAAATGTACAAATATATTTTATATTGATACAGTAGCCACAAAATAGCAAGTTCATGCAAAATCGCTATTCCAGGAGCCTTTACTGACATCGCCGCCAGCTCATTTGAAGGAGAGCATACTTTGCACAGCTAATTCAAACATCCTATACCTCTTCTTAAGACATCTGTATTGGGTGATAAGCCCAAATCTCCGCACGGAAGGTCAGGTCGTGAAGATAGCAGCTTATCCAACAGAAATTTAGTATCGTTGAATTATAACTCGCTCAGGAGACGTGCTACGGTAAATTTTAGTTAACGACAGAATAGATGTGCCTCACAACGAAGATATTGCGAGCGCATTTTGGCGTTTTAACGCCATACGGGTTTACTAGTAACATGATATTCTGTAATTTTGTTTTTTTAAGAAGTAGCAAAGACAAAGTTGTAACAATCTTTGTTCGGTTAGACGTGTGAGGAAGTGTATAATAACCAATATCAAAAGAGAATATATTATCTTCGACTTGGCCGAACTTGAAAACTTTTTCTGTTTGGTAACGAACTTGTAATCAACGACTCCGAAAACCTCCGAGAAAAATCTTTACTTAGCAAGTATTAAAAATTACCAGTACCATACACTTTGCCCATATATAAAGAAACTACACTGAATAATGGGATTGGAAGGAAAGTATTAGGTGGGTATAAGTATTGGCGCGTTATACTGCATGTACTACCCGTTGACCACCTGATGTTGGTGTTTTCAAGGGATAGCTCATTTATCAGTAGCTTACATGTTGCGAGAGGTATTCCAATTTGTTCCTTATCTGTCGAGTTCATTTCTAGCGAGTTCGTCTGCTTTGCAGTTACCTTGGAAGTCTCTATGTCCGGGGATCCAGCATAGGAATATATTGAGCTGCTCTGCCATCTCATTTAGAGATCTGCGGCATTGAAAAAGTAACGAATACTTAATATTCTGTTGGAAACTCTATGTTTTTAATAATAATGTTAACGGGAACTATAAAAATTGCATACCTTTCAAAGAAGACTGGAACGTCTCCTCACACATTTTATTTATGTTTGAAGTCATTAATCTTACACAGCATTTCTGACGTCTTTTCAAAGCTCCATTATGTGATTGGGATGGGCAAGGCAAAATCAAAATTATTTCATATTGAAAACAAGCTTTGGTAACCGGGTCTAACCTTGATGAAAAATTCTTCTCATGAAACACCGTTATTTTATTTCTATTTGTTTATTTTTGTTATAATTTTGATGACCGTGGCCGAATGCGTAAAAAAGTAAGCGCGTGTGGATCGTTTGATGTCAATTTTACGAACCGTGAGGTTGGAATAACTTATTCTCCATTAGAAACAAAGATTTTTCAATTGAATTTAGTTCTTCTAATCAGACGTCTTATCACTGCATACAACTGCAAAACTCAAAGTGCAAATTATGCCATGAACAGCTTCTTAGGAACGTGCACATTAGGAGTCGCAATAAAGTTGGTAGGTTCAGTTCTCTATTATTTGTGCACAATTTACGTTGAACACAATTTGGTCATAAGAATCACGGTCGAAGTCCTTTCAATATGACCCCACGCAAATTGCGTTAAGGTTATATTAAGTTTGTTACTTTATTTGTAATGCCTATAAGGAGGCGTCGAAATTTCCGTCGGAAGAACTCCAATACACAATATGCAAGATTATGAATGAAAAATAAAATTTATTAATTATTTTTAAAACTTCGGATATAGGTAACATAATAAAATGTTTAATTTTATGTAAAATTATATTTCATAGTTCTTCATCTTTATCTTTCAAAGCAATCTCCAATATGAAGCATACGAATGGAATGGTTTAAAAAAATCTTCGGTGGCTGAGAGCAGACATACGGTCGCAAAGAGCTAATATAATTTTTTTTAAAATAAGTAAGATCAAATCCGAAAATGAGCCAAATTGAATGAAAACAACAATTTAAATTAATTTAATATAATTTTGCAAAAGCTTCCAAATCCAAATATGCTCTTTCGGCTTGAATTTCGGGAAAATCGGATGATAATCACGCCTACCACCCCAGGAATATGACGTCCTTAAAATAGTACAAATTCCTCAAAAATGCACCAAAAACCGTGAAATATGCACATAAGCTCTGATTCCAAATACACTCTCTACTTTCGATTGAATTTTTCAAAGTCGAATGAAAACACGCCATAACTCCACAACAATTTAAAGTATTGACTTGATATGTTACACATATTTAACACGAATAATGAGGTTCGAAATTGATATAATTGAATAAAAACCACGCCTATCACCCATACCAGCTGACGTCATCATCAAAATAATAAAAACTTCATAAACACGGATATAATTTATATATTCAACTCGAATGTGGGGATAATTCCACTTACTTACTAGTTTTAACTGAAATTGATGGCTCTCACATCTTTGTAAACAATAATATCCCATTATTTTACGGTCTCCAATATTCCTCGCAAGGTTATCTTCGAACACATTTCTAGTGCTACTAGGACCGCGATTTTTAATTTTGAACTTTTCAGTTCAAAGAATATTGCTCCATATATGAATGATATGATGATTAGAGGTGTCCTTATTTTTACACATCAAAATTTCGTCGAGCGCTGGCCTGATTCTTTTTCCTTTAGGTCTAAAACTAAAATATATAAAATTTGATGCAAATCCGACAACGTTTGATGGACCCGGAAACGATCGCAAGTACTAATTTAGGGCTATATAGGAAAATTTTTTTCCTTTTTTTAGGTTTTTTATGTTTATACATAAAAATACAAGTGTTTTTGTGTACAAAATGCAAATTTGAATATTTTTTATGGTTAAATCAATGGTAAATTCTTGTAAATCAGTATTATAACTTGTAAGTCTTCTTTAAAAGTTGATTAGCGAATATTTCTTAAACATTCTTTTAAAAATAAATTTTGTTTTGAGAGTTTTTAAATATTCTTTAAATTTTTCTCATTATTATGCTTTCTTTATATTTTTGTTAATTATTTAATAATAACTTTTTAATGTTTAACACAGAGTTATCTTTTATTATTTCAAATACAGTCGATATTCTCTAAAATGAATTTACAGTTATTACTTTGACTTTGACTTTGTTATGATTTTGTTTGGGGAATCCCCTAAATATGTTTTAACTTTTTCTCAAGTTTTATTGATTTCGTTGTATAGAAGTTCCTTATTAGGAAATTCGACTGAAATAATAGTGAATTTATATTAAGTTAGCTACAATGGGCACAGCCATATCTTGGTGCTCCAAAAAATGTAACTGGTCCAGTGCTAAAATAGCAGATGTGGTTCATCAACTAATTCAATGGAATATTATAGATAACATGAAAGGATTATCATTTGACACAACATCCTCAAATACCGGTATTCATTCGAGAGCTGCAGTTATTTTAGAAAATCAGATGGCTCACAACCTCATCAACCTACCTTGAAGGCATCATATAGTATATGAGATTATGGTGCGTGCTGTTTTTGAAATTAAGCTTTCGTCAACTTCTGGACCAGAAGTCCCTATTTTTGAACGATTTTCAAAATCTTGGCTTGGTTTAAGCCAACAATTATTTACAAGTGGAACTAAGGATGGAATTGTTTTATTAAAAATAACTTCAAATGAACGTGAGAACATAATAGAGCTTTGCAAAAATCAATTTAGAAAATCACACTATTGCGCAGACTTTATAGAGTTTGTTCAACTTGCATTGATATTTCTTGGAGATGGGCATTTTTAATTTAAAAAACCAAGTGCAACAAGTCACGCCCGATGGATGTCCAAAGCGATATACTGTCTAAAAATATTTTTGTTTCGAGACGAGTTTTCACTCACCAAAACTGAAAAAAGTGGCTTAAGAGACATTTACATTTTTTGGTTAAAATCTACATAAAAGCTTGGTTTGGATGTAGATATGCAATATCAGCCCCGTATCAAGACCTGAATTTTATTAAAAGTACGATAGAGTATGCAAAAACAGATTCCACAATTTCAGCTTGTGTTATTCAAAAATGAGTAATCACTTATGGTATAACATATAGCTGATGAAGCAGTAGCTTTGGCATATTTTGACTCAACGGTATCTTTGGAAGAAAAACGAGCAATGATTCATAAACTACAATCCAAAGAACCTGCTGTACAGCTGAAAAATGGAAGAACCTACATATGTTAATTTATCAGATTTCCATAAATACACTCTGAGGGACTTCGTTTCAGAGAAAACAAAACACTTTGTCAGTCGGTTCGAATTGTCTGCAGAGTTTACAAAAAATGATCCGTGGGAAATGAAATTTGATTTTGAAGAAGGCTGGAGCTTATGACGTGATCTGTTTGTCGTAAACGATACAGCAGAAGGGGGTAAAAAATTCGTTCAAGATTTTAATAGAATTTTGACAAATGATGAAAATGAAATGCAATAGGTTCTTCAGTTGGTTGAAGCTATTAAGAAAAAAATATCCTTCTGTCAAAAAATCGGTTGTAATAAAATAAAATTTGACAAACCTTAAAAATTTTAAAAAATCATAAAACAAGTCGTTATTCATAAATTTTGGTCGAAAGTATTATTGCTTGGAGAATATATATCTATAAATTACAGATCTGCTTTGAATAAAGTCCGTTTAATTAAAAAAATAGTGAAAAACCATAAAATTCGCATCTTTTCCATAAAAACAACAAATATGGCTACTATTGACCGTTTTCGGGTCCATAAAACCTAATGGGATCGGTACCAAATTAAATATTTTTTGTTTTAGATCTAAAGGGATAAGAATCAGGCCAGTGCTTTTGCATTTATTGATTTTTAAATTTTGTCATATAAATAAGGACACCTCTAATGATGATGTGATATTTACCAAACATGATATTTATGATATTATTCAAATATGAATAATGGTCAACAAGCGAGTTCTCTAACGAATTTTTTAATTATTGTACCGGGTTTATTGATGACCACACGCATTTTTTTGGGACTCTTAACTTGTAATAGTGGCTTTAATAGAGTTATTCTTTCAGTAAAAGTACGTCCACCTGCACTGAACCAAATATTGTTCTTAAAATCAAAGAATCTCGTTCATAAAGCGAAATTCATTGATTTTTAAGAACTATTCATTGCCCCAAAGAACGAATTCTTTGGTTCAATGAATCGTTGTTCTTAATTTTAAGGAACAGTTCATTGTTCGTGTTCATTAAAATTTTGTTCCAATTCTTGTGTTGTAATATCTAAAAAACCATTAGAGAATTTTATCTCAATAAGAAAATGATTTTTTAAAATATATTTTGATATTGTTTTAAAATTTCTAAGGACAGACTAACTTATTGTAACAGTTGTATGTGTCATTAATTAATCATTTTTCTTCATAACATATCAAAGAAATAACGTAAGAACAAAGATTCATTGAATCAAGGAACTCGTACTTTGGACCAATTTTAATGTATAATACATTGGGACAAAGAACTTTTTCTTTGTTATTAAGTACGTTTTTGGTTCTGTGTGGAGGATATAAATGGTTAAAGTTCGAATAAATTAATATTCTAGGAATGTTGTTCTTCTGGATTTATCGTGAGTAAATGAAATTTTCTTGATATAAAAAAGCAATATTATCTTTTTATCAGAGTGCCCCAATCTATTTTATTTGAATTTATAAATTTTTTTTTACAATTGTATTGAACTTCAACGTAAACTATAATTGTTGTTACTGATACTTTGAGGAGCAACCGAATAAAAATTTATTGAGAATTTCTAGGGATTACATCCAAATAGAAATCATGGATGACCAATTTTTTTTGGATCGGATTTAAAAGAGTAAATCAGAAACATAAAAAGTAATAACATGAAAAACTTAATAAGCTTTTTTATATCATCACCTCACATAACTGGGACATATAAACACTAATCAAGCAAGAATTGAAAAACAAATGTTCATAAGAAGCTCTTCGTTGATTCTAATACAGCTGTATGCCTTAAGCTTTATCCCAAAATATCCACAAACTTATCGATTTCATAACAATAAAATAAAAACACAAGTAAATAAAATTACCTTAAAAGCTTCAAAGCCCTTAACTCAATAATTTTAACTCAAAAAGGCTCGCAAGAGCTCATGCCACTTTAATCTTCTAAAAGCTTAGATACGATTATTTATCTCTTCGTTAAAGTAGCTCATTATGTAATTAAAAAGTTCATCGAAAGTTTCTTTGTTCTTTCGTTTAGCCGCAGCCATGATACTTTCAAAAACATCAGGTGCAGATACAGGTGCTTTGACTTCAAAAGCCTCAACTCATACAAACTTCATAAATCCAAGTAATCTGTTCCATCTATACAAGAAATCAACCACAAACGATATTAAAACTTCAGTTAAATTTTTGCCTCAGTTTAATGAGAAATAATTTAAAGGTTAAACATTTTGTTTTTTTTTTTTCAACGGAACACGAAAATTTGTTAAATACAAATTATTCTAGGAAAGTTCCTTCAATGGTCTCGGTAGTGCTTCGAGATATGAGCTTAGGAGGGATATAAAGGAAAGAGCAAATCGATTGATGTTTTAGTTTAAATGGAAAACTTATTAAAGCTTTTATTGCTTTTATAAAATGGAAATGCTAAAAACACTAAGTCTTTGAAATTTTAGTGCCGAGCTGAGGTCGTAGTAAACCAGCGAAATAATTATGTGTAATAAAAGTGTGATTTTATACAAATTCCGAAACATTTTCATATATTGATTTAAGATTTTTTTATTCAATTTAATTTAAGCTTTAATAAACGAAGTCAAATTATTGTACTTTATTACTTAAACTTCTTTAATGCAAAGGCATTTAATATTTATAAATATTGAAATTATTTTGGTCCAAAATTCGACCATCATTTATTTATATTAAAAAAAAAAAAACGAAAGTGTTTGAAGAAGTGAAAAAATATGCGTGTAATACATTATCTCGCGGGAGCAAATTAATAATAAATAAAAAGCTCAACAAAAGGAAGCTTAAAGCACTAAAATGAATCTATTCTGAGCTGGGCCGAAGCTAACAACCAACTAAATTCTGACAGAAAGTTTTGACTCACGCTTAAATTTTCTCTTCTATCTTATTCTAAGCAATCACTCTACGCCTTCCTTACTATGTTGAACTATTAATAAATTAATTTTCATTTCATTATTAAGTAATTGATTAAGCATTTTGATAACTACTTAATCCTTGTTAGAAAACTCTATACAAACACTTTGGCATAAAACACCCCCACTTATCTTAAATACGCCCAAAATAAAGCTGTAAGCTAACTTATAGCTATTGTTACCGCTTGGAACGGCACAAATTATGAGGTAACACGCAAGCACCAATACGTAACACGCCACTTATGCGGCAATTTAAAGAAAAGCAACAAATCGAAATAAAGTCCTTAACAATTTCACGGTAATTCTAACAGCCATAAAAATATATAAAAACAAAAATTTATGGCGCTAACACTTTGGCCCTAACCAAAGTACCCAACAATACAAGACATACCTATATAATCCTCGCCAAGAGCAGAATAAGCCACCTAAAGAAATTGCGGCAGTGATGGCCACTGCCACCAAAAACTCGCCATTAACAAATAAAACAGCTATAAATCCGCTCAGGTAAGTGAGTGGGTTGAGAAAGACAGCAACAAAATAAAAAAACAAACAACAACACTTACCTGCAGATATAACGATATAAATGAAATATTGCCATGGTTGCAAAATATGCGCCACTTATTTATAGTTTCATTTGTAGATTTTTATGGCCAGCAAAAAATAATTGCCAAGAATTAATGAGCCACTCACTTATTGCCAAGTTGTTGGAATGATTGCAAATTTAAAAAAAAAAAAACTTGGTTGATTGAAGCCATTGACTGACTGAATGCAGAAGCAAACTATTCAATTGCATACTTTGCGGCATCATTTCATGGCATCTTTAACTCTGAACTCGAGAGGAATGAAATGCTGCATGATTGGCCGCAAAGTGAGCACTCCATGAAAAGCCTCTGTAAGGAAATGGATGAGAGAATGGTCGATGTAAAAATGAATGCAAGTACATGCTTGCAAAAATGCGGAAAATCCAACGATGGGTTCGAATTGTTTTTAGGAATTTATACACTGAATATTATATGCAATAGGATTAAGGGGGAAACTAGGTTTAGATAACTTAAAAATTAGCTAAAAAAACAAAATTAATATATAAAAATTTTAAAATTTAAAAAAAAAACAATTATAAAAATAAATAAAAATTTTTTCCACAAATTGTTAGTTAGCCCATTCAAAAAAGATGTTCTCAAAGTATCAAATAAAAATTTGTATTCTTTCTAATGTTATGAACAATTAAGTGAGCGTCTTTAAGTGTCGGAGCAAAAAAAAAACAAACTTTCTTCAAAACATTCTTAACTTATAATTTTAAAAACCTCGAACAACCCTTAATTTGGAATAATATCAATATTCAAAGTATTTTTTGTATGGTAAAAAATTTTATAAAAAATGGCAAAAATTTTATTTTTTTAAACCCTCTAAAAAATTAAGTTTTCAATAATTTTTTTTTGTGTTGTTTTTTTTACATTTAAGCTCATATAGAAGACAAAAATATGCCCAAAAATTAAATTTTAAACCTTATGGATGACCTCCGAAATGTACCCAAACAGCTAAGTTTGATGCGTCGCACAGTGGTGTAATAAAGCCAAATTTGGAGATCAATTGACAGGGGCCACTTATCGAGACAAAAATAATAATTAAGGGGTTTTTGGGGTCGCTGATCACGAATCTGAAGTCAAAAATCTGAAATTCAAAATGGCGGCTTCAAAATGGCGGCCATGAACAAGCCAACTTCCACAAAAAACGTTTAATGGAGGTAAAATTTTGTATAAAGGGGTTTGTGGGGTCGCTGATCACGAATCCGAAGTCAAAAATTTGAAATTCTAAATGGCAGCTTCGTTATTACTACAAATTGCACAAAACAAGCTTTGAACGACACTTTATACAAAAACAAAGGATTGCAATAACAATAGTTAATAAACATAAACAATGATGTTGATTTCACATGTACCCTGCAAACTGCAGGGCAAACAATTTATATCTTCCTAATATCAAAATCAGAAAATAAGTGTTAAAATCGAACGAATTTAATTTAATTTAATAGATTAACACATTCATCTGCTTCTTTTAACATATAAAAAGCCAGTGTTTGAAAGAAACATCAACTATCTACCTTAATTGTGGAAAGGTGCACTGAATATGCCGCTTTCCATAATGTAGGGTAAAAAATAGCGGATAGCAAAAAAAAAGTGAAGAAGAAGAGAGCTCGTAAGCAAAAAAAAAAACAAAAAACAGCAAAATCTGTTTAGTTTAGTTTTAAGATTTATGTTGTACTTTATTTTCATTTGTTTTATTTTTTCGAAATAAAATCGTAAATTCGTGACATGTAGGTTAAAGTAAAAAAATTGAAATACCGTGAAAGTGCGCAGCATTGTCGCAACTTTTTTTTTTATAAAATATAGCTTGAATGTTCATAGCTTACATTCCGCTCAACACACAACTATATCTCTAATAACATATTGAAAAATCCAACTTTTTAAGGTTAAATTAAAATAAATAAATTAATATATATATAAAATCTATTTCATAAAAAAAAATTAATTTTGTATTACTTCAGGTATACAAGAAGGTTCCATCGTACTTTTTTGTAGTTTTAAAAAATAATACACAAAAAAAACTTGAAAAATTTCGAATAAACACGTTTGTCACTGTGCACACTCAAAGAGAAAAAAAAATTATGACTTTCAAACTGCATTGCGGGTAAACGGTACAATATTTTTTAACTATTCTTTCACCTAGTGATGCAGAGTTTTATCTTCTTTCATCGGGTACCTAACATCACTATATGCCTTGAATATTTTTATTAATCTGCACTTTTGGCATAAATTACCCCATTATGCGTCGGTGACCTACAATGCGTGGCAGCTGATGTCTTCCGTATATTTCGAGAAATACTTGAAAAATTTAGAATATTTACTCAAGTATATGAATAACATATTCTCATAGTTTTAATTAAGTAAAAATATTGCTTATTTGTAAAAATCAAAATCATGAAAATCATTAAAAAAACGTAGTCAAAAACCTATCTCCCCCCTTAAAGCGCACAATGGAGAATTGTGCTACTTGCTGCATCCCCTGAAAAATGCTACGAACTAATTGCAACACCAATAAGAAGCACTTATTTGGCCTTCAGTAATGCCGTGCCTACACAGAGAGTCTAGTTTGAGTTTCCAGTACAGAGTTGAGTTTTGCCACTGAACGCAACATAAACTCTTGAGTTCTCCAGTACAATTTTGAAGGATGAAACTCAACTAAACTCAACTTTGTTTCTGTGTTTATCAAAACTCAATTCGAGAAATGCCTAAAAGTATGCTAATGTTTTTATAAAAAGGCACTTTCAGGCCGGTTCGAATTCGGGCCAGGCCATGGTCCTACGCTTTAACCTTTCGCATTTGCAATTTTCTTTAATCATTTCTAATCAACTGAAATTGAAAACACATCAATATTTACGGCTAGAAGTCGTAGTTGGTGGTAGAGAAGTTTGTGGATAAGATTGCCTTATAACTTGAATTTACCGAGGTAAAGGCATAACACTTGCCTCAGATTGAAATTCACATGTTTCTACGGTTTTCCGCCACGCTTAGAACATCCTACACATGTTTCACTTGATTACCCTTTCCCACCCACTAATATATCACCCCATTTCGAACCAAGGCAGACTTGACTGAATAGGTATTACACCTGAAGTCCTTGGTTCAAAACAAAATAAAAAACATAACAAAACTCTCTGTGTAGACATGGCATACGATGGTTTTATAAAATGTTAAAGCTTTTTTAATTATTCAGATTCAGTTGTGCCTAAAAGAAGGCTATGATTTTTAATAAAACAAAGCTGAATGAAGTTCAATAAATTTAGAAAATGTAGAATATTTGTTTATAGTCAAAAAATTTTTCCAATCCAAGAAATATTATATAGTAGCTTAAAATCCATTATTTTTTCGAATATTTTTTTGACAATAAGCTCACAAAAACTTCGAAAAAATTAAAAAATAACTCCCTAAGTTTTTGACTATTCATCATTATATCCATAAAATTGCGAAATTTTATTTCGATATGAATACTCCATCTATTTTTTCCCCCTTTTTTATATGGAATGTATGCACTGTGCACCGCTTCGGAAAAGCATTTCTGGGCTGCCAACCGCAAAGCTAAAACCATATCAACGTCATACGACCTGCATGTCTTCCGTAAATTAAAATCCTCAGCTAATCTCTGCAAAGCGCACAACTTAATCTTTAGTTCTACTCGAGAAAAAAAAACAAAAATTCAACAAAAAACAAAAAAACTATCTGTCATCCACACAAAATAGTGCAGATTTTGTGCTAAGTCCTTGGCAACTGGTTTGCCCACCCAGCCAAGCCGCATGTAAATCCAAGTATTTTCCATAATTTAATTCAAATTGTTTTGTTCTCTGCCTTCTCTGCTACGAAAACAAATTAACATTTTAATTGAATTAATTCAAAACAAAAACAAAACCCAAAGAAAAAAAATAAAACGCATCAAAAACGAAAGGAAGAAATGGACGAAGAAACGCAGAATAACAAGAAGATTAGAAATTCATTTAAGTTTTCAAGCGTACACTTTTGCATTCTTGTGGCCCAAAAGTTCTCATACCTGCTGCGGATACGCGGCTATTATTCCGTATATTCTGTTGAATTCAGTCAATCTCTCTGAAGCATAAATAAACTTTTGAGCCAATATTTAATAAATAACCTTGCGGTGGGTGACATAGCGCAAAACTAGGACGCGAACAAGGATACGAATTTGAAA
Organism: Pherbina coryleti; assembly: GCA_943735915.1. NCBI lineage: Eukaryota > Metazoa > Arthropoda > Insecta > Diptera > Sciomyzidae > Pherbina > Pherbina coryleti. The sequence continues at coordinate 7,230,980 of OX030950.1, forward strand.
TACAAATAAATTCAAGATAAAGTTTTGAGAAACAAAAAAAAAAAATGAAATTATTTATGCATTTATGTGAGTGCAGATCGTGATTGAATTGCTAAACAGGCTAAAAGCTAAGCACAAGTTCGTTGGCAACTCGGTTTCGCATAATTATAATAAACAATAAGCTAAGAAGTGTGAAAAAAAGAAAATTAGGAGATGGTATCGATTATTTTGCAAGAAATAAGCGTTAATGCGATGTTAATAGAATTCATTAGTTAATGAGAAGACAAGAGGGGGGATAGAGAGAGATTCCTAGTGGGGTTTTGATGAATGAATGATTAAGTGTAACCAATTCATGGTATTGGTGTGAGTGGGCATAGCATTAATTGAATTATGCTATGATTCTGATTAACAGAATAGCTCCTTAAAGTATGCAATGAAATTTGGATACTATTTGCTTGAAAAAAAGCCTAAAAATATGCAATAACTAATATTCTAAGTGTGTCTTAAATCAAGTTGTCTTGTAATTAACCTTAAACCCGTTTATCGGGTCATATTGACCCGAGGCACTTTTCATTTGCAAAAAAACACATATTAAATGTCAAAAATTAAAAAGAAAAATACCATTTTATTTGTTGAACTTTTATCTTTGCAACCAGTATGAAAAAATTGTACACATGTGACATATGTATGTGCATAGCAGAAACAAAAATGACCCGACATTTTCTACAATACGATTTATATGAAGGATCAGGTTTTGTAGTACTTTTTTCACTACTTTTTGCTGTTGTGCAATCCTTTCTAAATTTTTTGCAACTGTGAGTACATAGGAAGTGAGAGACAGCATTATTCTGTCGTTGGCGTATGTACTTTTCATACTTATGTACACTTACATGTATGAAAACATGCTTTCTTTATGGATCTGTTGTGCATGTACAGTATTCTCTTTTGTGTTGTCTTTTAGTATTTACGTTATATCATGCTAAAAATCAATTAAAAAAGCGATGCAACACTCCAACGAAACAATCAAGAAGGCTGTGTGCTATTCGGAAACTTTTGACTTGTGGTAGAAAAGAAGGACGATGAAATTTTGACAGCTAGAAATTTTGACGTTTTAGATTTCGGTAGTGTAGTAGCACAAGAATTTAATTTAATTTGCAAAAATGTTAATATACACAGTATTTTTTATTTTATTATGTTTTATTAACAGTATTTTATGCAAATATTTTCCACTTCTGGTTGCTATGCTGTCGGAAACACAAACATTTTTTTTCTATTTTTACTTGCGTCAAAAATTGTCTTGCCGATTATCAAAAATTATACTAGCTCCTGGGGCTACATGAATTTTTGACAATCATATTCATCCCCATCTGCCAAATACTCTCATTCAGACTATCAAAATTTCGTCATCCGAGTGAAAAGTTTCCGGATAGCACACGGCTTAAGAATTGCATTGAGCTTGATTGGTATGAAGCTAAAACGCCTTACAGAATCGCTTCGAATGCCACAAGTTTAGGTAAAAAAAAAATAAATACTTTCCATTTCAAATGAATGTTGTTCATTCTTGTTTCATTCACTGTTTTTATTGAACTAGTATCGCCTGCCGTCGAAATTCGACAATACGAATATCGATTTTTCCCTTGTTTTTTTTTTTAATGGAAAAACGCTTGGCAAAGTTAAAAAGAAGCTGGCTTCATCTTGGACGCATCGGTAGGTTTTGACGTGACAGTGTATCTTATTCTTGTCCCTATCCTTGCATTTGTTTCCAAACTTATCTTCATTTTTATTCTTATTCTTATATGTGTTCTAATAATTGACATACTTTCGCTCCAAATTCTTGTGTTAAACGATGTCCAAATTCTTGACCTTATTCTTGTTCAAATCCTTTCTTAATCCTTGTCCCACTTTCTTTCTAAATTTTTGTACTTATTGCGTTCAAATCTTTGTTCTATTCCTTGTTCTATTTCTTGACCATATACTTTTCCCAATCTTGCCCCAAATATTGTTTTAGGTGTATCTCAATATTTGTCCTTACCTTTGACTCAGTCCTTGTTGAAGTTATCTTCGTAATTCTTGGCAGAACTCTTATCCTAATACTTGTCCAATTCTATACTCTAATCTTGTCCTACTTTTTACTTTTGCATTTAGTGCATTCTGGTTACTTTAATCAAGGGGAGATAATATGCCATTGATTTTTTATTGTTGCAAAATATATAAAGTAGATAAGGAAATGGCTTAAAACATATATTTGTGTATATAATTTGGAGTGGTTTGAACTATTTGAAGAATTTTTTCACAGAAATTATTTTTTTAGCTGTAGAACTTTATAAAAAATACAAAAACAACATTTTGAAAAATGTAATTTTCATCAAAAAAATCATAGGGGGTAGCTCATGATTTTCGATAATAGATACACTTACTTAAATGATGTGTCAAAATTAAGCAATTTTTGCAAATAAATGATATGGTATATGAAAGAGTGTGAGAGAAGAAAATAGAAAAGCAAAAATAAAATTGCAAAAAAAGAATGTCTGGTCTAATTTTTAAGCAACAATTGAATATTTTAGAGTTTTTTTGAAAACAACATAAGAAATTGAATTAGTGAGATAACGGTAAATCTTTTCTTATTTCTCAAAAGTTATTTAATTAAACTTTCAGACAAAGGAAATTTAGGGAAAATCGATTGAAAAATGGCTGAGATATTTACATGCAAAATCAAAATTTGAAATATCAATTGTTTTTTCTCATTCTGAGGCTATGACATTGCTTTAAGAAATGCATTGCATGGAAAAAATCTACAGGTTTCGAAATATCGCAATACTTTTGATGTCATAATAACGGGACATTTTTTTAATATACTATTCGTGGAAAATATTAGCAAAAAAGTTTTCTTATACCGTTATTTTTCTCAACCAACGAATTTTCATACATAAAACGTTGTACTGAAAACATCTATAGTTTTCGAGATATCACAATAATTTTGATGTCAAAATAACGGAAATTTTTCAAAATTTACTATTTGTAATCAATTTTACCATCACAATATATATTTGACACTTGTTACATGAAAAAGTGCTTATTGTAGGGTAACCGTAAACGATTGTGAAAAACATTAAATTTTTTTTGCACATCTTATGAATGTCTAAATTTCTTTCTTATATCGTGTTTTTCCATCTCGTATAGTTTAGCTTTTATTTAATAAATGCTCTTTTTCCGCTCATATTTGAGGTCAAAGGTCACCAATCTTATATTCAATCATATTGTGTAGCCAGACCTTTCATCTGATACCACATTCTTCATTCTACCTCTTCCCAGTTCTGAGATCCCTTACTAAAATTGATATAAACTTTCAACTTTAATATTTCGGGTCAAAGGTCATCAATTTAAGAACTAACATAATTCGGCACATCTATGGTGCAGTACCTTTCGAATGTATACGTTTCATTGTCCTTATTCTAAAATAAATATTGAAAAAGTGTACGACAACATTTGATGTTTGCGTATTAATATATAAGATTTGAAACCACGACGTAGATGCGAAGCATATAAGGGTAACAGCAAAACAAAGGATAATAAAACGTCTGCTGTGTGTGACCATTGCTTACAAATTTTTGACCTTTGCATTATGTTCGTGCTTGTTAATCGTGTTACCTTCACAAATACAAAGAACCTGATATATTTGAAGATAACGATGATAATGATAGGGCAGATCTACCAATGCCTAGAACATCAAATGCAGCCCAATTTAATCGGATTTATCAATTGGTTATAAATCTTATGTAAAATGCAAATGTTTTGTGCAAACATGTATTAAAAAAAAAACAAACAAATACTAATATTAATATTTTATGAAATAACAGCACTTTTTAATTTTTTCTCATTGAAAAATAGACAATTTCCATACAAAATACACTACGGGTCAATATGACCCAGATAAACGGGATTAAGTTGTAAAACATGTAAACGGGTCTAAGGTTAATGACTTAAGAGGTAATATAGGTTTGGGATAAAAATTTTCTTATGATTTTCATGATTTTATTTTTTTTTTTTTTTAATAAGGAATTTTTATAATTTATTAAAGCTATTATTGCATTTTATACTTATATTAAAGTAAATTTTGTTTATATTGTTATTTTGCTTAAGTATGTCCTCGAAAAAAACGGAAGATATTAGCTGAAACGTCACTGGAATTTTCTTGGGAAATAAGTAAGTTTTTGACTTTATTTTAAGAGCATGTCTTTCTTCTATATGAAACTAACTCATGCGGGTTTAGGTAGTCAAGAAGGTAACTGAAAATGTATTACACTGAAAATCCTTGGTTCAAATTTACAAAAAAAAAAAACTTACTTATTTCAAAAAATTGATAATTGCGATATTTTAGAGGCGTTTAAACAAAAAAAGTGAAGTTTTTTGCCTTTTTTGTTTATTTTTGTTTTGAGTAAAACGCGTTTGAAGAAAAAATTAAACAAAACACAAAAAAGAGATAAAAATTCAAGACTGGAAGGAATTTATTTTTTTACTACTCACTACTTTTCTAGTACGCTACTACTCACTACTACACAACTACTCATCAGCACTGATAGCACCATATAGCAATCGTTCTTCTTCTTCTTCATATACTTCGTTTTGAACTGGCAAGTCTTCTTTTTGAGCTTTTTGAGCTTCCTTAGAGCATTAGTCCAAGGCGCAGCTAAAGTAAGCTTAAGACTGACAATTTGTTAAAAGACGCCAATTTTTCTAGTACTTTCTATTCAAAGTACTTCTTCTAAGTACAAATATATATCCATGATAAAAATAATTAAAATAACATCTGTCAACATTCCCTTGGCTTCCAAGTACATTAAGGATTACTGCTTAAGTGACCGCTCCGTTTAACATGCCACACACTTCGGCATTTGACGAAGGACGTTCACTTAATCCTTCATAACATTATAAGAAATTTGAAATTTTTATTTGAAATTTTGGGAACATAATTTTGAGCGGTTTTACGAATAATTTCTAGAATAAAAAAAAAATTTTGTTTTAGGACATTTAAACCTATTTCCCTCCTGATGAACATATGAGTACTCAACATCCTCATTTTAAGAAAATTAAAAAAGCCTATCAAAGCAAAAACACTGAAATCTTGACCTTAAGCCAATTGAGCTTCACCAGAACTTTCACACTCCATAACAACATGCACTTTAGCACTTTAAGTGCTTCAGCTTAAAGCTCTAGGCAACTTAAAATCATTTGGTCTTCATGGAAAAAAATAATTTTTCTACCAAAAACCAATTTAAGCTTTGGCTAAAAAACAAATATAGCTAAATCGATTATCCTCAAGAATCTCAACTTATTTACAAGCAGTGCAAAAGAAATTATCAGTACGATGATAGAAGTCACAAAAACTCGTAATAAATTCAATAAAGCCAAAAACATCATCATCTATTTTATTCTGCCCCCTTGATAAGCCATCCACCTAAGGGGGTCCTTTTCATAAACGCACATCAACCAACACGCTAATGGTTTTTACCACCGTTGGTGCCAGAGACAGGCATTGCGAGGCTCTTCTAGCTTACTTGTGGAGAAAGCTCCCATGAGCCAGAGGGTGTTAGTAGCAAGAACAAAAACCACGTTATAAAAACAAAAACAACAGCAACGACAGCAACAACGACTTAAGCGACAATAAAATTTAATATGCTTGACAGGAACAACTCAATGACAGTCACAAGCTTTTGATAAAGACGCAAGGATAACTAATAATAAAGTGCAACAACAACAGTAAAAACAAAAGCATTGCGGAGCAAAAACCTGACGCAATGAAGAGTGAGATAAAAAGCTATCCTGCTATCCGTTTCACAAGTAAGAAATACCAAAAAAAAAACACCAGAAAAAAAAATAAAATAATCCCCAACAACTAACGCGCTCTCCACGCAACAACCTCCAACGACAGCAAAAATAATTATAATCAATGGAAAAGCTTTTAACGACGAATTCAGGCTGATGTAAATTATTTTTCATGAAAACAAAAAAAATCCTCCAGACAATTTTTAATATTATTTTTTTACCGCGAATGCTTTTTCGCGCACTCAAGTTGAAAATTTGTACCGTGAGACAGCAGTAAAGTTGGCAGTTGTATGGCCAGAACTGAAATTTAAGCTAATGGCGCTGGCCTGGCAGGCAAGTATGGCAGGCAAGAATGTATTATTCGTGTAAACTTTTCCTGCACTTTTTGTTACTTTAAAAAGGCCGACTGACTGAAAAATAATTTTTTCCCCTTCATTTTGATTTTGATTTTGATTTTGATTTTGATTTTGATTTTGATTTTGATTTTGATTTTGATTTTGATTTTGATTTTGATTTTGATTTTGATTTTGATTTTGATTTTGATTTTGATTTTGATTTTGATTTTGATTTTGATTTTGATTTTGATTTTGATTTTGATTTTGATTTTGACTTGGATTTTGATTTTGATTTTGATTTTGATTTTGATTTTGATTTTGATTTTGATTTTGATTTTGATTTTGATTTTGATTTTGATTTTGATTTTGATTTTGATTTTGATTTTGATTTTGATTTTGATTTTGATTTTGATTTTGATTTTGATTTTGATTTTGATTTTGATTTTGATTTTGATTTTGATTTTGATTTTGATTTTGATTTTGATTTTGATTTTGATTTTGATTTTGATTTTGATTTTGATTTTGATTTTGATTTTGATTTTGATTTTGATTTTGATTTTGATTTTGATTTTGATTTTGATTTTGATTTTGATTTTGATTTTGATTTTGATTTTGATTTTGATTTTGATTTTGATTTTGATTTTGATTTTGATTTTGATTTTGATTTTGATTTTGATTTTGATTTTGATTTTGATTTTGATTTTGATTTTGATTTTGATTTTGATTTTGATTTTGATTTTGATTTTGATTTTGATTTTGATTTTGATTTTGATTTTGATTTTGATTTTGATTTTGATTTTGATTTTGATTTTGATTTTGATTTTGATTTTGATTTTGTGTAATTCATAAGTGCTCACAAAGTATGGAGACAATTTAAATGGTGAGTTTATTTGATTTTGATAAAGCTTTTGCCAAAATTAAGATAAAAAAGTTGTCTCTCTCTAAGCAGAACTCAATCATAGCCTACCTCAGTCGTATTTCAGTCACACAAAAGATAAGGTATGTTTTTATATTTCTTAGTTTAATGTGTGACGCTTCATTATTTTCGTGTATTTGCTTTGTTGGGACTTCTTTTGATAATCAGAGAAAATTAATTTACAAAATCAATGCTAAAATTAATCAAATTCAAACTTAGTTAAACTTCTATTGAAACCTTTTCGGCTTTTCCATGCAGAAATGTCAACCAAACCTGTGCTCTATTACACACCACTCACTCCACCATGTCGATCGGTGCTGTTAACCGCAGCAGCGGTTGGTATCGAATTGAATTTGCAGTAAGTTTAAGTGTTCAGGTTTGAGTGCCCTAAACTTAACCTTTCTCAAAACTTTTAGTGACATGAATTTGGACACTTATGACCACATGACAACTGAATACATTAAACTCAATCCTCAGCATACTATTCCTGTACTCGATGATAATGGTGTTATTGTCTCCGATTCACATGTCATCTGTTCATATCTCGCTGATAAGTACTCGGCGGACGAGTTTCTCTATCCGAAAGATCCGATCAAACGCATGGAAGTTGATGCGCGTCTCTACTTCAATTGTGGTCACTTATTCCCGCGTGCACGTTATATATTTGAACCTATTCTCTACTTTGGAGAGTATGAAGTCCCAACAGATAAAGTTGTTTACATGCAAAAGGCATACGATGGCTTGGAGCATTGTCTCCAACAGCCTGGCTATGAGTATCTCTGCGGAGCTAACCTCACCATTGCTGACTTCTGCTGTATTGCCACAGTCTCGACTGCGATGATCTTTGCTCCCATCGATGGTGAGAAATTTACCAAGTTGAGAGCGTGGATTGAACGCATGTCAGAGTTGCCATACTTTAAGAAAAACAACAAGGAAGGAACCGATTTTCTTGGCAAATTTGTGATGCAGAAGGTGATGCTGAATAAGAAGGCGAAAGAGTTAGCAAGGAAAGAAACAGAGCAAAACTAAACTATTCAGCAACAAGCACAAGTCTTGTGCAATAAGAGCTAGTTTTGAGCTAGTACAAAAAGTCATTAGACTCAGACTAGTTTTTATTTTTTTTTCTTGTTTTTGTATATTTTGTGTATTTTATATTTCCTATGTAGGTCAGCAATGTTCAATATTTGAATAAATGTATGAACATTTCATTTTTATTGGTTAATGGGTGAAAAATATTACAGCACCAACAATGGAAGGTATGATATAAAAACTGAACGGTACTCTCGTTTTATATGTTTGAAAAAGCCTTCCTTTTGATTTGTAGGATGATTGTACATATAATTGTAAATGGTATTATTGTAGCATAGGGAAATGGTTGAACCTCAACTAAGATTGAGTTAAAATAATGTCGTATAAATATTTTCAAGATAAAATTTTTTTCTTAGATTTAATCTGTGACACACAGTGTAGCGAGTGCGGACAAAAATAGCTTACGAAAAAAAGTATTAACATTCTACGTGTAAGAGGAATTCGCGATATCATTTCAATTATGGACATGCCACTCTTTAAAAGTTGAGTTGAAAGGATTATGAAATTCTTCTATTTACAATTTGACACTGTATATATCATAATAAGGCGTAAATTTTAGTATAAAAAATATGCAAAAAAATTAACTTTTATATATTTTATGTGTTTTGGCAAACATTTTTTAATTAAAAGCAAATGTAAAAAAATGTTTGTATAACTAAGAACAGGTTCTAGAAATCTAAAAAAACCAAAACTTTGAAAAGCAATAACAAAAAAAAAAAAAGAATATCAACACTTTCTCAACATGTTCTTAAAATTTGGTTTCCCGAAACTCAATAATAAGGACTATATGCCCACTTTTCTGGAGCATGTTTTAGCGAAAATGAGCAATTTGTATGAAAAAATAACAACTTTTTCACAAATTTCAAAACACAATAAAATAAAAAACAAATTTTTGTTTTCTTTTAAGTTTTAGTATGTATCCAAAATTTGGTTTGGCGAAACTCAATAATAAAGACTTTATGCCTACTTTTCTGAAGCATATTTTGTCGAAAATAAGCCATTTTATATGAAAAAATAAAAAAAAAATTTCTCAAACTTAAAAAAAAAATTAATTTGTTCACTAAAACTTTCAAACTTTCAAATAAAACACTTTATCAACAAAAAAGCCAAAAAAAAAGGAGAAATGGCAAATTATCTTAATCTTGTTTTCGCTAAAATGCCCTTCACGTTTATACTGGAAAACAGGTTATATGGGAGGTGAGCGTGTTAGTCGGTCGATTTCGTTAATTTTCACACCAGCTATTTATACCTACAAAATAACTAAGTTTAGTAAATTTCAATGATCTGGGGTAATTTTTTGTGTAAATATACCTGATTACCGATTTGAGTTACAAGGGAGGTGGTCATATAAGTGAACCGATTTTCACACCAGCTGTTTATAACTCTAAACGAACTATGTGTACCAAATTTTATTGATCTAGGATAATAATTTGGGGAACTATTTCATATTACCGATTTCGATTATATGGGAGGTAGGCGTGCCATTCATTCAATTTGAACGAAATTTTTCGAAAACAATTCTTTCATCTCAAAAGACTCATTTTTACAAAATTTCATGATTCTAGGATAACTTCTTCTATTTTGTCCACTCGCTATATGGGCTCGTCACACTGTGCGACGCAGCCATCCATTCCCAATTACATAAGCAATGTTTAAAAAGACCTCAATACGAAAAACAAAATTTATATGAAAGAAAACAAAAGAAAAAAAAAAGAAATCAGTTTTAACGAAAGTAATATTAACTCACTGAGACCTCTTTTGCCGAGAAAACAATTTTTAAATATTTACATATTAAGAAGATTTACTCTTTCTAGGCTTTTTATTGCACTTTGAAGGGATTGATATCAGTAAGGATATGTGTATTTGTTTGTGTTCTTGAGCAGATTTCATTACATACACAAACTTTATAGCTGAATTAGACAATAAAAATAGGTTTAATACCAAAGACCATCGAAAAATGGCTTATAACTTTAAAATATACTCGTGTATTAACCGAAGAATTTCCATATGACTTTTAACTATTTTAGTTTAATTGTTTTAAAAATCCTAGAAAAAAAAATGTAGAAAAAGCCTAGAAAAAAAATTGTTCCAAACATTAACTCATGCTATAAATAAACTTGTAAAATGGGGCTATTGAATATTAGAAAAGAGGGGACAATTAAGTGAAACATGTTAAGATGTGGAAACATATGAATCAGAATCTGAGGAAATGTTATGTCTTTACCTCAGTCAATTATAATGCAGACTCATATACAAACTTCTATACCATCAACAACAATTGTTAAGTTGTAAATATTTTTAATTTCAGTTGATTAGAAATGAGTAAAAAAATTAAGAATGGAAAAAAGTACCATGGTCTGGACGGTATTCAAATTCCTGGGCGGCACTCAAACGCGCTACCACTCAACGAAGCCGCCAAATTTCCATTTTAGTTTTCACTTAGGTTTTTTTCTACCCTTCGAAAAATCATTCTAAACTTTTGTCAATTTCAAATACTTACTCAAGCGTTTTTCAAAAATTAAGCTTAACTTCTGACCAAAAAGTTTAATTTAGTCGCCTTATATGATATATGGCAACCCTATATAGCAGTAATCTGAAAATTTCTCTCAGTAGAGCTCATTGGAATATTCCACATAATTACACTGTTGCTTCTAGCCAACTTTAGTCGCTCCCAAACCTCTCAAGAGATAAGGTAACTAAATATTTTTAAAATTTTATCAACGCAATGATGACGTAAAACACGCTACTTAAAAATAATTAAAGTGTTCGTGCTAATTTTCATTGTTTGTCATGTTAGAAATGTCATCTATAAAAATAAATAATTAAAATAACATTTCGTATTAAATAAATATTAAAATAAATATCGTTTACAAAAGTGTTCATTTATTGGAAATACAAATATGAATTAATAGCTAACAATTTTATAAATTTTGTTTTTAAGTTTAACGAAAGCAGCAACAAGAGCATGTCACCCAAACCCGTTCTTTACTACACACCACGCAGCCCACCATGCCGCGCGGTGATGTTGACGGCAGCAGCGTTGGGTATCGAATTGGATTTACGGTAAGTTTTAGAGTTGTGCAAAACAAATGAACTGCCTCTAACTAAGTTATCTGTGTGATAAATGTTTTGAACTTTTCATTTACTTTTACTCGCATGTTGCAGCAACATGAACCTGAAAGATGGCGACCACATGACGCCTGAGTTCCTTAAACTAAATCCTCAACATACAATTCCAGTGCTCGATGATAATGGTGTCGTCATCTCCGACTCACATGTCATCTGTTCATATCTCGCTGATAAGTACTCGCCGGACGAGTTGCTCTATCCTAAAGATCCCATCAAACGCATGGAAGTTGACGCACGTCTCTACTTTGATTGTGGACACTTGTTCCCGCGTGCACGCTTTATGGTTGAACCGGTTTTGTACTTTGGTGAGCATACGATCAACGAAGATAAAGTTGTTTATATGCAAAAGGCCTACGATGGTCTGGAGCACTGCCTTCTACAGCCTGGCTACGAGTATCTTTGTGGTTCTCATCTAACCATCGCCGATCTTTGCTGTATTGCTACGGTCTCCACTTCAATGATTTTTGCGCCTATCGATGCAGAGAAATTCCCAAAGTTGAGCGCCTGGCTTGAGCGTATGGCAGAGTTGCCATACTATGTGAAAAACAACAAAGAAGGTGCTGATATGCTAGGCAAATTTGTGATGGAGAAGATGACAGAAAACAAGAAGGCAAAAGAGGCAGCTGCTTGAGAGAGCAAGTTGGAAGAGAGTGAAATAAAACAACATGAAATTAACACTGAAATAAAACTGGTCTCTTTTGTGAGAAATATAAATATAAATTGATTTATTTTTGTGTTATTTTGTTTTTGCTTAAGTGAATTTGTTCATGGTAAAATGAACAAGCAAAGACCAAAGTAGTCTAACATCTAGAAGTTTTTTCTAAGCAACCTTATATATTAAAACAAGCTCTGTTGCATAGTGTCAGTTTTAAGTTTAACATAAACCTAATGGTAAAATACAGAAGCACATACCGATTAGTTCTTTAACACAATGTAGGTAAGAGGCATCCAAGGGGTGTATACAATGCTCTAATAAATTTGCGCTACATGGCAGCTACAACACAGATGACATGTTCTTTACATTGTAAGCGAGAACAGGAGTAGATTTATTGAATTCGAACGCAAAAGAAGGAAGAGAGAGCCAAAAGAAGGAAGGGTTGATACAATTATTATTTGAATTATAACTCTTTGTTCAACATAGTTTTACTCACATAAGGAACAAAAAAAAAATCCCTTTACAGGAATGTCATTATTCCAAACTGGTTTCAAGACAGTGTTAATAGGTAGCATTTTAAGCGGGACTTTTTCGAACATTTTCGACATTACAGGCAACAGAGATATAGGTCTCCACGACGAGACCTGATGTAGATTTTTTTAAAGTATACCTATCATTATAACCTTAACCACTTCCAAATAGCAGGCTATATAAGCAAATTGAATGGATGCTTCGAGTTAAGTGAGTTGTCTCAGTGATTTGTTTGGGAGTTTACTTAAAACTTCGGATGTTAGCAGCGACCGCGCGCAATTCATATTTAGTATCTACTAGTTGTGAAAGTTGAATTTTTGTTGAAATTGTTGTTGCACTCTTCAAATATATCTTGTGGGCATCGCTGGTTTACACCATGTGTCCTAATTGTAATAGACTAAGGCAATTTTTAGGCTAAAATATATAAAAAAAATGAAATTTTTTCTTCATAATAATCCATTTCTGGCAACATTATTCAAACCATCCCATCTATGTTGCCTACAAAACATCCTATATTGCAAAGACAGCAAAAAGATTAATTCTTTTGTCTTCGATTCCCATGGGGAAATGTTGGCTAACATCATGTGTATAAATAGAACTATAATATTTATAGCTTATAAAGTGATGCCGAACAAGCTCAATTTGATGAATGAATTGATAGACATGCAAGAGAATGAATGATTAACTGACTGATAACATAGTTATAGGAACATGATAAAAGTGTGGGTAGATTAATTAGATTATCAACTAAAAGTCATTCCATAAATCATCGATTTCTGTTTAGAAAAACAGGATGAAAGCCCTTACACACATGTAATCAACAAGATAATACAATTTTGGGTGTAAGGATATTAAGCTTAAAGACTTTATTCACTAAGAAATCGTACAAAAATTAAAACAAATGTACGAGTGTCTTAGTACTTTAGTCATTGCACTGTCCAACAAATCAATAAATCACAATAATACACGATTTATACCCAACTTACTAGATTCAGGGAAACATGGAACACCACAGGCAGGTCGGATAACTCCTATTCTCGGGCTCATTGAAATGAACGATGTGCTGAATATTGTAAATAATAGTGATGTTAAGATGGTAATATACGCGGATGGTGTGGTTATAATGGTTTTTGGACTATTTACATCCATACTCACAGAAATTATGGAGGCAGGTTTGCACGAGTGCAATTTTTGAAGTCAGTGACTTTTTGAATTTAAGTTTTTTTTTTAGCAAAAAAGATTTCTGTTTCTCATCATAGTTAGCCTCTTTTAAAATCGATACATTTAGTCTAGCGTTTTTCCAATTTTTTTATTCCTTCCAAATAATAGGTTCTATACCTCAAAATAGTCGTTTGTTTCTTCATTCGAATCAAATCTCTTACCGCAGAGCCATTCTTTCAGGTTTGGAAATAGAAAATAGTCGCAGAGGACTAAATTTGAATGGAGGGTATGGATGGGGAAGTAGTTCATAGCCCAATTTATGGATTTTTGCCATGGCGATTACATAAATGTACGCCGCACAATGGTTCCAAATCAAAAAAAGACGGCCAAAACCTCAAGAAGTTGTCCAATCTGCATGAAAATGATGATTAATAGGTTTTTGGGGTCGCTGGTCACGAATCTGAAGTCAAAAATTCGAAATTCAAAATGGCAGCTTAAATATGGCGGCCATGAACATGCTAATTTTTATAATAACTATATTATGCAGTACAATTGTGCTGCCCCAAAAGTTTTCGGGGTCGCTGATCACGAATCTGAAGTCAAAAAATCGAAATTCAAAATGGCGGCCATGAACATGCTAATTTTTATAATAACTATATTATGCAGTACAATTTTGCTGCCCCGAAAGTTTTCGGGGTCCCTGAATAAGAATCTGAAGTTAAAAATTGAAAATTCAAAATGGCGGTAAAAATTTAGCCATTTTTTATTCTGTTCCACAAAACGGATGTTTGTTCTTTTGCTTTTGTTGCACCTCTCAAAATATTTATAAAATAATTTTTTATATAAATCAATAAGAATCTTTTTTTTATGTCACAGTTATTTGCACATTTTATTTTTTCTGCCACAAAATTAATGATTTTCGGCTTAATAGATTTTTTTTGTATATTATCAATATCTGCACACATCAAATCCACAGAAATTAAAGTGAAAACAAATGCCTACTCAGCTAGCTTCGATAATGCGACAAGTGATGTGGGCATGTAAATTTTTATGTTTTAATAATAATATACAGACAAAGTTAAACTCATTAACTAAGTATGTTTAATACCAATTCAAAAAAATAAAGATAAAAATAATGCTTTAAAAAATTTTTTTTAGTTTCCGACACCATTTTAGCTTTTCTTAAAATTTTCCTACAGTGGCACTTTGTGGCAAAAAAATTTTTTTTTATTGGTATAATAACATACCCCACATAGGAACCAATGCCTTTCTAAAGGAGAAAGGGGAAAACACTTTCGTTTTTTCCATTTTATCTGAGTCGAATTTTTAAAAAATGTACATTTTCTTTGTATTTTTTTAAAAAAAGTGTAAGCATATTTTTTAAAGTTTTACTTTTTTTCTGATTACTTAAATTTGTCAATACATGAAAATATAAAACATTAATAACTTATACAAATAAAACAACAAGAGCTAGAAATTGGCTTAAAATATTACTATTTTTTTTGTAGAATTTTTGTCAGACTTTGAAGGCCTCAAAAATCCTTAAAAAAATTAAAAAAAAAAATTGAGAACGCAGTTTTTTTCCTTTGTCTATCTTAAATAGATATCTGAAGTAAAAAATTTATTTAAAATTTCTTTAAAAAATAGGTTTTGGCCTTTTTTTTCGATTTGGAACCATTGTGCACCGGTGCGTTGTCATGGTGGAAGTATACTTTTTTCTTCACCATTCGTTGTGTTTGTCTTTGCTTGATATCAATGTCAAATTTCTTCAACAGCTATGAATAGTATTCGGCGGTGATCGTTTTATCCTTTCAAGGTTTTATCCTTTCATGTGAATGACCTTATTTGCCGAGAGACCCACCTCGACCTTCTTTGCTGCACGTTTACCTGGAGAAGTCCACAGCTTTCACTGTTCCTTGATCTCTGATGTATTGTGATGTAAATATTCATGTTTTGTCTACGGCTACGAAACGGTGCAAAAACTCTTTCGGATCGAGGTTGAACCTCGCCAAACACTCTATTGAAGTGGTCGAACGGCTCCGCTTATGGTAGAGAGTGAGCAATCGCGGCACCCATCGCGCGGATTACTTTTTCATGTCCAAATATTCATGTAAAGTGTGATGTACCCGCTCAGTTGAGATGCCTACAGCCACAGCCACGTCACGCACTTTCATTCCTCCATGTTTCAATATTATTCCATGGATTTTATCGACGATTTCTGACGTAACGTTTAGCGTCACTTGTGCTGGTACGACCACACAATTCAGAAGTTCAGTAAACTCCTTCTTAACCATTGAAATTGATGGTGCAGAGTCCCCATAGTATTGATCCCCAAGCCTTTTCTTAGTTTAAGTGATTGCTTTTTTAGACAAAAAAAAAATTTACTTGATGAGTACACGACATTAACTTTTTGTCTTCTTTTAAAACCTGTTAAAAACAAACTAAAAGACGCAGCTTGCTCAAAATTTGACGCAGTCTATTGGTCCTGTCAGATGGTAGCTGACAGAACCAATGTTGCATCAATCAGTAACTACTCGTAGTAAAAGTCACTGACTTCTCAAATTGCCCTCGTATCTACAGCTTGTATGGAGAAAAATAGTAAACTCTGAATCACTTTATGTATAATGTCCCATAAGTATGCAATGCATAATTCTACTTTTATGTGTGGAAATTGAAGTCCCTTTCTAAATATATCCGCAAAAATATTAAAGTCATTTTTATTTTCTAAGAAGAATTTTCCTAGATCCATATTGGACGCGATTTATGTAAGATTTTGTTGTGGTTTTTTTTTTTTTTTGTTAATGTTGAAGAACACGTTAAATGATTGCGAAATGTGCATCAAACATGTTCATTTTTATTTTTGCTGAAACTAGTTTATAAAGATTTTTTTTTTGTTTTAATGCATAAATTGAATATGTATTTTTTGGTAACATACGAGGACATGTACGTGCAGCCACCCACAATGTACATATTTGGCCAGCTATTGCAAGTGTTGCAATCTCTGTGCTGCGCTATGGTTGTTTCTACTCCTGAGCATTCTACCGTGTTTTTTGAGTTCACATAGTAAAAAAACACAATCGAAATTTACAATTTCAGCTTTACCGCATGATGATTCTAAAGGAAATTGAAACAATTTCTTATTATTTTATTTTTCAAAATAATGTTATATTTCCTACCTTGAAAAATAGAAACATGCATTTTTCGACTATTTTTCCAAACAGAATGTAATAAAAAAACATGAAAAATAAAACCAATAAAACGATATAAAGCTGATGGAATATTGTATTTTGTGGTTACAACGAGTTATCAACTTGGCCAACAATTGTGGTGGGTTGATATTTTTTTATGCTTTTGTTTTTGTAGAATTATAATGTTGGGATTTTGTTGCTTTGTTTACAGTTACGTTACTTCTATTGCTGATTGAAATATGAGTAGAATAAAATTTGAGAATAAAACTTTTTTGTTATAGGTAGACTGCCTCGATGTTGAAGAAATATATGGAAGGAGTTTTGAAAATTTTAAACATTAATTTTTTTTTGTTTTTTTTTTTAAATGAGTTAAAAAAAATATTTTATATATGCTTATTGTTGCTTAAGTTTATAAGTTTGAGTGTTAATATTTGCTTTAAAGGATAATTAACAAGAGATGCAGGATTTGTTTTTTGAATCAAACCAACAATATTGTATGAAAGCCTCTATAATTTTTATACGATTATAAAGTAGATGCATGAAGATTATGTATAGAATACGAGGTGTTCAAAAACTTGATTGAAATTTCGCGGACTGTGTTGAACATCGTCGCTGAACGATGCAGAACTATTAAAACATATTAACGAAACAGTTGATGAAACATGGGTTAATGGTTATGATGTCGAGCTAGGGCGCAATCGTCCCAGATTTTTAAATAATAATAATAATCGAAAAATCGTTAACTACCAAAGCATGTGTTATTCTTTCAACACCTAACCAAGAAGTATAGGTAGGTTACTATTTATATTTCTGGCCATGACAACAGTACTTGGGAACACTTACCATCTGACCAAATATCCATTGGGAACTTAAAAATGTTGAACATATTCCTCTTCGGAACATTTTGTCATTTGAGTGCGATTTGTGTTGTTTAAAGTAATTTAAAAAATGTATCTTGGACAAATGGAATTAACTCGTGAACATTTTCGTGCAATTATTCTTCATAACTTTTAACGTTGATTATCCAGCATCAATGAACTTAATTCTTTATACAGCGTTAAAGCTTCATCCTAAAACACTGTTAAAAAACAGGTATAATGAATTCAGTCGTGGTCGACGATCGCTCCCGGACAAATTTCGTGAAGGTGGTCCAAGATCTGTTAATGTCCCAGAAAACATCGATGCTATGTGTGGACTGTTAAAGCCAAATCGTCATGTAACATAGCGTGAGATTGAGGCATCTTTGGTTATTAGTATGGCAAGCATCAATTATATAAGATAATGATACAACATGATCATTTGTCTGTAAAAACGTTTTGTTCGCGTTCGATTCCACATAATCTGATAAACGATCAAAAAAAGGCTCGTGTTGATTGGTACCAGAACGTTTTGAAAAAATACGATCAAGGTGCATCAAATACTGTCTATAACATCTGCATGGATGACGAATTATGGATTTATTCTAGTGTTGTCAAATATTTGACAAAATGTAAAAACCGGTTTCTCGAATAACCCGAAAATGAAAATTTTTCAAAAACCGGATTTTCGAACATTTAAAAAAAAAAATAACCGGCTCAAACCGGTTAACAGGTTTTTAATAAAATATATTTTTAAATTTAATAAAAAATTGAGAGGAAAATAAAAGGCATCGTAAATATTTTTCTTTTATATATATATATAGTCTATTTAAATAAAGATTTTATAAAGCGTATTTAAGAGTACAGTAAGACTGTCTTTTACTGTGAAAAATAAAAATAATAATTTAAATCCATATATGTTTGAAAAAAGTAAGGACTTGCAAGGAACATACAATTAAAAGAAATGAATCCATTAATATTAAAAAAATAAGTTAAATAATATGTGAGGAATAAAATTCAATTTAAATGCTTTGGTGACAATCTATTTCTTTACAAAAAAAAATCTATTTCTTCGTTTTGATTTAATTGAAGTTGAAACGGAAAATACTCTTTCATTTATGAAAGAAATCGTTGCGGCCGCGTTGTTGTTGGAAAATACATGCAAAATGTAGAAAAAAACGTAGCTCTTTTATCGCAACGATAAATCGCACAATTAGAATCTATTCAATTTCTTCTCTTGCGACCGACGATTCTCTCTCTGAGTGCCATTAGTGTTGCCATATTTTTGCTAAGAACTGGCTGTTTCATGAAATTTGCTTAGTTTTTGTTATCTTCTGACATTTCTTGTTTGTGTGTGTTGCATTCACACAATTGAAGAGACCAATACATTGAAATGAAATGGAAAAAATAAATCAAAAAATACTAAATAAAAGCAACTTTGAATCGGCAGTCGCAATCGTTTCATTCTGGACGTGTTCTCTGCGATCGACGACCAGAGAGGATCAGCGGTCGCAACGATATTTGATTCTGTTCGGGCTCTATTGTAGATGTTAGGCAAATAGTTAGTAAATCTGTTTAAGTATTGCACTTTAGTGGATGTGTTTAATAGACAAAATAGTGCTGCCACTTGATTTGCTGCAGATTTTTCTATAAATAAACTTTTATTTTGTAAATAATTTTATACGCTGGATATTGAAAAAAAAAATGAAAAATTTAAGAATTTTAAGTTTTCGAAAATGTCGAATAACCCGACCAGAAAAACTGGGTTTTTCGAGTTTCTCGAATAGCCCGAAACCGGGAATAACATCACTAATTTATGCATATGAGCCCGAAACAAAACAGCAATCGACTGTATGGGTCTTCCAAAAGAAGTCAAACCCAACAAAAGTTGTTCGCGGAAGAAGCACATCGAATCAAATGGTTGCTTAGTTCTTCGACATTACTGGTCATGTGGCGAAAGTGTCCCAAAAGCAACAAAGGACAGTCAATTTTGAATCTACGGCCCTATCAAAAGTCATCGGAGGTAAATTATTTCGCATCATGACAATGCGAGCTCCCACTGATTTGCTCAAACAAAAACTTTTTTGATCAGCCAAAAAAATCGTTTTGATATGTCGATTTGATTTGATACAACCCTGATTTGGCACCAAATTACTTTTTGCTTAAAAAAAAAAAGAAAAAAAAAATACATGCTCAGCGACCGGATTAAGTGATTGTTATTTTTTAGAGTTACCTCAATAGGAGTGTAATAAGTGCTTCCAAAATTGGCTTAGAGCCATGGAAAAGAATATTGATCTTCATGGAGAATATTTTTAAAAACAATAAAACCAATTTCGATCATAAATATTTGTTTTTTTTTTCATTAATAGGCCAAAAATATAAATAGCAACTCTCGTACAACCAGTATGGTTGAAAATTTATAGATTCTTCCTTGACATGTATGCTAACAAAATAACAACAAAAAATGCATGCCAATCATAGGACCAACATAGCTCGCGAAATTACAAAATTGTCGTTACTTTTTAAATACACCTCATTCGCTCACTCTTCCGCATAATTGGGGCTTTATTTCGGCGATGGTGACTTCAATGTTCTCATTGACAATTGCAATTGATTGCGGATGGTTGGATTTGACCTTACCCTTAACATAAACCCAAAGGAACAAGTCTAACTGTGTTAAATGGCAAAACCTTGATGACCAACTGGTGTTTGAAAAACACGAAGTTTCGCTCTCAGAGCACTTTGTGTCTAATAACACTACTCCACAAATTTTCGAAAACTTTCACCACAACGAATTGCGATAACAGTTTCTATAGTAAAATTTTCCATACAATCCGAATATCGTAATGATTTTTTTTGATTGGCCCCAATTTTTTATATAGATGGCAATATTAAAAATATTCACTATTTTGAACACGTACTTCACGTAAAGACTTACATGTTCAGTCAATGAATTTTAATTTAATTGCATGTAGTAGAAGAGAGTCAGATGAAAATTGGAAAATTGGTGCCAATAGCATCAGTGATATGGCTGTTATGATCGCAAACAGGTGAAAAAAAAATCACTTTTTTTCGTTTTTTATATACATATTTTATGTTTGAAGCGCTATATTTCGAAATAATTATATCGGAGAAAAAAAGTTAGCCCTCTTATGTGATAGCAAATTTTATTTCAAAAATTTCAAGAATATACATGTCTAAAGAAAAGTCATAATTCACTAACTTTTTTAACATCAATGCAAAAGCCATTTTTTGTTAAAAAAATATTTTATTGCAGTTACATTAAGAAATGCATACATACAATGATTTGTTTTTTACCAATAGGTAAAAATGGGTCGCTGATTTCAAATCTGATATCAGAATTTTTAAATTTAAGATGGCTGATCTAGTTGCTAAGCTGGCAACCCTGCTTATTTTTTTATTTTTACGAATTCGGTGCTGGGGCGAACACTAGGTATCTGTATAGGGTTGCCAAATTTCAAAATTTTGAAATTCTGACAACGGATTTGGATTCAGGGACCTATTTTTACCTAGTGTTCGCCCCAGCACCGAATTCGTAAAAATAAAAAAATAGGTGGCAACCATCTATTTTCCATAGCCATCTGAAATTTTAAAATTCTGACATTAGATTCGAAATCAGCGACACCCAAAAACTGTAAGATATCTAATGTTTAAAACTCTTAAAGAAATATACTATTAGGTGACAACCCTATTGTTCAAATATCATAATTTTGAAATTCTGACATCAGATTCTGACTCGGATTCAGCGACCCATTTTTACCTATTGGTAAAAAACAAATCATTGTATGTATGCATTTCTTAATTTAACTGCAATAAAATATTTTTTTATCAAAAAATGGCTTTTGCATTGATGTTAAAAAAGTTAGTTTAAATTCTCTATCACATAAGAGGGCTAACTTTTTCTCTCCGATGTAATTATTTCCAGATATAGGGCTTCAAACATAAAATATGTTTATAAAAAAATGAAAAAAGTGATTTTTTTTCACCTGTTTTCGATCATAACAGCCATATCACTGATGGTATTGGCACATATTATACCTTCAAATTTTCATCTGACTATCCTCTACTACATGCAATTAAATTAAAATTCATTGACTGAACATGTAAGTTTTTACAAGCATTTACGTGAAGTATGTGTTCCCAATAGTAGATTTTTTTAATTTTGCCATTTATATAAAAAATTGGGGCCAATCGAAAAAATCATTACGATATTCGGATTCTATGGAAAATTTTACTATAGAAAATGTTATCGCAACTCGTTGTGGAAAACCTTGTTGAGTAGTGTAATTCGCAAGTATCATCATCCTCTTGAAAGTTTAGGTCGTCTGTGTCCGTATTCCCCATTTTTAATCTAAAAATATTGTTCGACCACAAAAAATCAAGTCTCAGTAGTGCACTCCATTGACTGAAATGACTTTTCCGTCATCATTTTAAAAAATCTATGGCCCTGTGACACCTCCGAACCATAATCCGCACCGAACCGTCACTCGCTGTGAGTGCATTGGCATCTCCTGCAACACTCGCGGGCTATCGGATCGCCAAATGCTGCAATTTTTTATTTACGTAGTCGACAATGTGAAAATGAGCTGCGTTAGTAAATACGATTTTTTTGGCAAAAATAACCGACGCCATTCATGTTTTTCAAGACCCATTCAGAGAATGTAAGGCGCTACTGATGGTCTACCGGCAGTTTCTTGAAGTAATTGGACTTTGTTCGCTGTTGGTAGTAGGCGACAGAGGTTCTTGAGTAAATTGAAATGCAGGTCAAATCTTTCGTCAACATTCGCTGCAGTAGGGACATGGAGAAGTCGAGTTCTTGAGCACGACGACGAATTGAGGTGGTTGAGTCATTGTTAACATATTGACACCCTCACTGTGTCGATGTTTTCAGTCGGCTGTCCGTGGCGAAGTCATTTCAGTGAAGTCATCATGTCTTGCACTGAGCCGGTCTCTCGGTATTTTTTGATTATGTTGCATACACACGTGTCAGTAGATACATGATTACGAATAGAATTTGTTCGAATTTGGCGAACCGTGACAGCGATTGAACGAGAATTTTCGTAATAAAATGTAATGAATTCTGTTTTTGCTTTAACTTTGTAGCTTTCCGTGTAAACTTCCCGCATTTATCAATGACAAGTGTCAACATTTGACAACTACCAAGTGACGAGTTATTAAATAATACCCCTTTCCCCGCTGGCACCTCTTGTTGACAAGCCCTTTATTACAAACAAATGTCTTGAAAGTTATATCAATACCTCTTTTTCACAAGCCCCTTATAACAGAGAAACATTTTAAAAGTTAGCTTGAGATAGAACCTCTAAAAATCTTGAAAATGGAACCTGTTGAAGGAACCAGTTAATTATCCGACTATCAACTGAACTGTTTAATAATTTGGAAAAAAGTACTACATATATTTTTTTTTTATTTTTTATTAAAGTAAACAAAGGAAGGGAAAAAAAATTTGCCTATTCAAATTCTTTAACAGGAAACCTTAAACCTTATCAGGAAACTCAATATCCAAGCTTTTTTTTCCAGGGATTTCATAAATTTTTTCTCATATTTTCTTATTTCACGCTTTTCCTTTATTCCTAATAATTTCCTGTATTTGCGTAATTTGTAACCTCAATGGCGGCGGCAGGCTTTAAAGTCAACAAGTAATAAAGAAGAGTCATACATGCGTTGAGCTATATAGATATTTATTCTTACACTTCCGGTCTACGGACTTCCGCACGCACGACGCATGCTACGCTGAAACAATATCAATATCATTGGGTTCGCAGGACAAAAGGAGTGCCGGCATATAACAACGTTATAATAGAACTTATACTTATGGGAAAGTAGGTATGTGTGCTTGTGTGTCTGTGTGTGTGTGTGTGGTGTATGCTGAAGAGCAGCAAAATTTCTGAAGTAATAGTCAATAAAAATAAAATATTTTTTTATTGGTTTTTCTTTTGATTTGATTTCGATTTGTTGTTTTAAGTTTTGCTGTTATTTATCTTAGTGTGACCGAATTTAGCTGGATTCAGAATTGTGTCCAAAATTTTGTAAAAAACAATTAACTTTAACCCTCTACTGTATAACAATGTCTTTAGGAACACTTACGTTTGTATTCAAATGTAGAACTGAAATTTTTTTTCCAAATTCAGAAGTCAAATCATTGAGTAACATTTTTGTAGAGGAATTTTTTTCTAGCTTAGCGCATTTTGTAATAATTGTCAGTTGTAATTGTAAGAGTAAGCGTTTCGCACGCAAAAATCATGCATTAGAGGGTTAATACAAGTATAAAGCATGAACTGCGAAACAAAAGTTTAAAATAGCCACATAATGTGGAGCAAAACTTTGTGTGTATAAAAATAACAAACAAATGTGTTGGTGTGTGTTAGTGTTTGCATTTATGACACACTGACAATGACACATTGAGAGAGAACAAAGTTGAAAAAAAGGGATTCTTTCAATATTGAACCATATTTCTTTTTGACGAATGCGTCAGTAAGAGTGCGTTTGTGTGTGATGTGTAATGTGTGTGTATGAGTGCGTGTATAAAAATTTCAATTTAATATAAATACAGTTTTTCCGCAAAACATTTCCTTATCCTTTTTTCACTTCTATATGCTTTATATGCATACGTAAGCGAAGAACGTCAATTGTTTGTTTTCTTTTTATTAAATCTTTTAAAATAAGAAATCGGAATTTAAGACAAATTTCTGAGAAAAATTATAAATTTTATATTTTTGCACATGAAACACAAGCTACGCAAGGCTAAAGAAATATTTTCCTCGTCTGAGAGGCATGATGCATCATTTGACATAAGCGTCAACCGTCTTGAGCAAGCCTGAAGTGTAGCTATTTGCTTGCTCTCATAGATGTGTAGAATATGATTTGTTCGAGATAAAATTCCATTAAAAAGCTTAGGAAATAACGTCAAGAGGAAGTCTTTAAAGAGAAACTTTAAAGAGTGCTGAAACAGAAATTGAAATAGTCTTACTCGAGTTTCAACTTTTTTGCAACCAATACTTTCTGGAGATAATTCTTTATTCTTTGGGAACTATTGCTCCATAAATAAACGCTTTTAGCCATATATAAAAATCTCAATCAATGGCCCTTAAAATGTTGCCCAATTATTTTAAATGTTTCTATAAATCATAGAGAATAATTTTTAAGGTTTTTTTTATTTTTTGTTATATGCTCCATACAGTTCAACGATATTGTTAAATGGCCTCATGTTGGCAAAAGTACAACAAAAGAAAATTCATTGCGTAAAGTTTCTTTTTTGTCATCAGTATTTGGCTAGTTTTTTATTTAAAGCCCATTATAAAAGCCACAATTTCTGTAGATATATATATTTTTCTGTGTGTGTGTGTGTGTGTGTGTGTGTGTGTGTGTGTGTAAGTAAACGTATTTAAAATTATTTACTGCTATCTGCTGCTTGCAGCGAAAGTATACAACTTTCTTCAGCACTTTGGCCACAAATTAGTTCAATTTAAGCTGCTGCAAATGTGGCGTTCATAAAATCTCACACACATATCGTGCACGTTTGTGTGTAGGTATGTCTGTATAAATATAGTTGGGCAAATGCTTGTGTGAGTGCATGAGTTATTTAAACAATATTTGCTGTATTCTGAAATAAATATTTGTCCAGGTTTTAAATACATTTCATAACTTCCAAGGGCATTCCATGATTTCTTGCAGTTACCCTAAAATTATGCAAGAATTTTTAAATTAAAATGTCACATTTATAATTGCTTCAGGACTGTGACTAGTAAATTATAGTTTACAAAAACAAAAAAAAAAGAAATGAAAACATTTATCGTAGAAAATTGAACACAGTCGAGCATATAAAATACTTGCAGACCTCGATCAAAGGATTCTCGTTGAGCAGACCTGGTTGAGTAGCGGTGATTTAAACGCTTACGTCGCACAGTGCGGTATTTTCAATTCTAGCGTGCCAAAAGTCCCAAAAATTGAAATCTGAATTTGATAAAAAAAAGAATTTCAAGAAACAGAAATATATCCAAGAAATAAGAAAACGATTACCAAAATCCAAAATAATGTTTGTATATTTTTTTAAAATTCGTCAAAGTTGGAACTTTTAACTAACAAAAAAAAATTTTAATTAGTGCAATTTTTGTTTGCATACTTCCAACAAAGATATCTCAGGACCTAACAAAGATTTTGCATTCATTTTTTTTTATAAAAATATTAAATTTATTGTTTATTTAATACTTAGTCTCTAAAGAAAAAAAATTTTTAAAAAAATATTATAAAAATTAAAGAAAAATAATGATTTTTTTTTTCAAAAAATTTTTAAAATGCGATTTTCAGTAAGAAAAAAAAAACAGAATCCAACGATATCCAACGCGATGATTATAACTACAAGAAATATATATATTTTTACTAAACATTTATGAAAAAACCTCGTACGGAAAGGTGCGGAAACGGAAAAAATCTTCATTTAAAAATGACTCCAAAAATGCTAAAATTCATATAAAGTGGTAAGAAAAATTACAACACATTTAAGAAAAATTGTGTTAATGAAATAGTATCGAGTTTATTTTTTGGAGTAATATTAGATATCGTAAAGTTAACAAGTTGGATAAAATTTTTTAGTATTCATTTGCATGAACTTTATTTTTTTACCGATTTTATGGTATAAATCTACTTTTCTCTACTACAGGCAAACTACTGAGCAAAATTAAATAATTTTTTACACATATTACTATTACAATATAATATATCTGCGTTTAAAATTTCATAATAATATCGTATATACTTTTTAAGATATAACATTATTTATCTGTGGATAATTTGATTGTTCAAAAATCTTAAACAACAACAAAACAAACCGATTACGCCCACTTTTTGACAGATGGTTGCAAATGGTAAAACAAAGTAAGAAACAAAATTTCATTGCCATAGCATGCCTACAACCCAAGTTAGGTCGGTTTATATGCTCCAGTTGTATGGGAGGTAGGCGTGCCAGTTGACCGATTACGCCCATTTTTGCAAAAATGATTTTTTTGGCCTTATTAAGCTGTGTGCAAAATATCATGTCTCTAGCTATAATACTTTTTGAGATATGACTTTTGGCACGCTAGAATTGAAAATAACACACTGTGCGTCGGAGTACAAGTTAATAAGGATGTTAAATAAGCACAACATTAAGCAGATTAAATAAAGCATATAAAAATTTCTCAATATATGTATTAGACATGGTTCTTATGTTCACATATCTACAATAAAGTTTAAAGAAGAATATTTGAACTTTTTATTTGACTTTTAAAGTGTCATTTTATAGCTTTCTCCAAATAAGGTGGAAAAACTACCCGAAGTAGTAGTCGTAGAGAGTTAAAATATTCTATGAAAATGTTCCTTGTTCAATTTTACTATAAGTCACTTTGGACAAGATTTCTCTACTTCTATACCGTAAAAATTAAGTTTTTGATTGCCCGCTGTATAAAGTCAATCATCTGCAGAAATACAGTTCCTAAAAGTATGCAATGTATATTTTTCAAATGATGGTCTTTTAACAGTGACAAATTAAAAGTTTGGCGGCCACGGCCCACAGAGGTTGAAAGGTGGAAATAAATACCAAAATTCATGTTCTCTTTTTAACATTTTTTTTAATTTACATCATTTAAGAATTGTTCAATTAGCATAAATCCAAAATATTTTTGATTTTTTGTATAGAGGCCCTCAAACGCGAACAATGCAAAAAAACTGGAAAAAAAATGTAAAAAGTTGATATTTTTACAGAGTTACTACAAAAACCGGGAAGAGATATTCCCCTCCTGTTTTTTTTATTTATTTAAGAAAATGTTCAAAAACAGTTCTGCGTATTTAATATATATTGTTTACCTCTATTTAAAAAAAAAAAAACTCAAATTTAACGTGGATATGAAAAAAAAAAACGTAAATTAATTTTTTAGCAGAATGTTACTTTGTGAGCTCCAAGTTGCGCCAAAAAATCTATAAACGGAATGTATTTATTGATCTTTTACGTAAATGTTTGAAATAATAAAAGTGAGCTCTTTTGAGCTTTTTTCACAAGATATGACAATAACTAAAACTGTTTTGAGAAAAATATAGAGTTGCTCAGTCTAAAGGCTTAGTTCTTTAGCAATTATCCTTAGTATACTTTCAGGCTTGGCTTGTTAAGCCAAACTTTTCTTTCAAAAGTGTGACATACTTTATCTTGTTTATTATGGTACCATCAATATTGCACTGTCTTATTGACCATTTAAAGCACACAAACGAATTTTTATATTTTTTTCGACTATAAAAAAAGATGAAAATCTTTCTGAAAGATAAGCATGTGCTTATGAACTACGGATATGAAGATTGATAGCAGGTTTTACATTATCCCTAAAAGTATACTCAAGTAAATTTTGAAAGTTGCTATTATCGCTTATGCAATAATTATTAATTTGTTGCAGAATGCAAAAGGTTCATTCAAATTTTTTTAAATAATAGCGAAACAGGCAGCTTTATTTTGAACATTTTTTTTATTGTCTTTCAAAATAATTTTAAAATAGTATCTTACAGTAACATGAACATTTTGTTTTAACGGTTTAGATGCTATACCACCTTAAAGTTTAAAATTTGGAAAACAAGTGGAGTGAACATTTTTTTGGGGGAGGTGGGCATTGCGAAAAAATGTTTTTTTTTTATTAAACACTTTAGTTTAAGATTTCTCACAATGTGCTTTCATCATAGGATAAGTCATAGAAAAAATAAAGCTTTTTTAATTTTTATGTTATATGGGAGGTAGGCGTGGTTGTGGGCGGATATCAGAAAATTTTTGTTTTTATCTTGATTATTTATGTTTTTAGCATTATGTGCCTAATTTTATTGATTTACGACGACTACTTCTATTTTTTAACATTTTTTGTATGGGGCTCAACCACTGTGCGGCCTTGTTCCTCTTCTTTCTACATTTCTGAGGTGCTCTGAGGTGAGCTCTGATTGGACTTATCGGGAGGGGGTTGAAAAATACTCAATAGAAAATATATAAATTTTTTTTGATATATAATAATCCAATAAGTAATAAGCACTAAGAACTAGGAACTAAGAGGATTTTCGCTTATTATGAAATTAAAATACCAAGATGGTGGTTTCAAGATGGTGGTGAAAATGGGAAAGTACTTGTACTAATAGCGCAAATGACCTCGAATTTTGTACTCGCGGATTTATGGGCTTGTAGAATACGAAAATATTATCAAAACTTGGAAATTGTAATTATGTGAGTAGGTTTAAAAAATTCAGATTTTATAGAGAAGTTCATTATGGAACTTAAGCGAGAATTGAATTAAATTCTGAATTTATAATCACTTATTTATTGCAACCGCCTAAACATTAAGTTTACTTTCTAGCTATTTACTTAGACCAGTTTTAAAGACTTTAGTATTCAACTTTGGAAGGTATAACAGTTAAAAAAAACAGATTTGACTCTCATTGCACTGACGTGAGGGCAATGGTGGTCACCCTGTGGTTAATTGGAGTCAGAGATTTGCCAATTAGCAGATATCGCAAACGTAACCTTCGGCTGAGTCCCGCCCAGTGCAGTCCGTGTGAGTCTATGATCCACCCGAAGTACATCTGTAGCGCAGTTCATTGCCCCTTCCAAAATCGTCGCAAATAAGGCATCTGTTTTCCGCATCTACACCGTCGTCGTCTACATCATCGTGGCATAAGTGGTTAGTACCAACCTCTGGCACTGAAGTATGGTTTGATTCTATAAGTATTTGCCGCTTTGCTTTTTCAGGGTCCTTCTTCTGTACTTTAGTGTTCTTTCTCTGGCCTTTACCTTTTTTAAAGTCACCTGACTCTTATTTCCCACAACTGCACTAACTAGGAAAAAAAAAATTTAAATTTAAAAAGCTTTAAAATACTGACACAATCTAAAGTACATATCAATATTTTTAACTAATATCTTAATACATCTCAAATCTATCTAAATACATAGAAAAGTTTTTATCGAATTTTGTAAAAAAAAAATCCACACTTACAGTTTATTTCACCTTGACGAAAAATTACTTCAGCGAGTCACAACAACAAAGTACTTTTGTTTCTCTGCAGGGCGGACGGCTAATATGCGCGAGTGGCTTAACACAATGTCTGGGAGCACAGAGTGGGGCGGGGAAGTTGTTTACGCGACGCTCGAGTGTACAGTTTTGTGTATATGTGGATGACTCTCATTACTCGCTGACTCCCATTGCCCTATTCCCCCTATGATATTAAATAATGAAAAATACAAATAAAAATTTTTTAAAATTTGTGTGGTCTCGGTAGTTGGATGGTTTAGTTGCCAGCAGAGGGGTCCCAGAATCAAATCTATGCCAGGCCACAGCCCAACGCTTTAACCTTTCTACTCTTTCAAATTTTGATTTTTTTTCTCATTTCCAGTCAACTGAAATTGAAAATTCAATAATATTTACCACTAAAAACTTGTAGTTGGATATAGAGAAGTGTGTAGATGGGATTACTTTTACAGAATTGACTGAGATAAAGTCATAACACTTTCCAGAGATTCTATTTCACATGCTTCTACGGGTTCCAGCCGTGCTAAGAGCATGCTACACGTATTTCACTTGATTGTCTTTACTTTTCCACTTACTCATCATCCCATTTCAAACCACACCTAACTGAATAGGTAAAGCACCCTAAAATCCTTGGCCCAAAGCTAAAAAAGCAAAAATACACCCGGTGGTCGCCATATTAGATAAGCAATTTTGACATTCGTGGTCCTGTCATGAACAAACACATTTTGTCGCTGAAATTAAAAGAAAATCTTTTGGCTTTTTCAGTTCGTGAAAGGACCTTTATCGAGTTATGAACAATGATCGAGAACTGTACCTACTGGTTTGTATGTCTCCTCCGAATGGCTAACGTTCATGATCTCAAGAAGCTGTATCTACAAAAAGATGAAGGCCGACCAGACAAATGAATTTTAATTCAAAAAGTTTTCTGTGTCTGGTGGAACTTGAAGTAGAGATCTTTGAGTGGTTCGTAAAATCGGCATCGAGCGGTTCAGGCACTCTAACGCGCCACAAGCTGGTTAAATTTATTGCTAAATACTTAAAAAAGCAAAAAACCGCCTCGAAATTTTCGCCAATTGGATACGACATTTGAAATTTCGTTGTTCTAATGCCAGAAATGTAGACATTAGGCAACTCGAAAACTTTATGATCACTGACGACTTCCCTTCAAAGGGTTAATACCCACCAACGTAATAATTGGTATGTGCCTCGCTGCCATCCTAAACCAATCCTTAAATCCATAATTCTTACCGCACTGACTATTGATGCAATGAACATACTATAGAATCACCGAAATAGAGTCCCAATTAATTGATCGAGAGTGATCGAAAATTTCAAAGAAAGGATTAAGCTCGCAAGCTAAGCCAAACAAAGTCTTCATGCATATTTTTTATAATCCAATAAAAAATTTAAGCGATATTCAAACAAATGTTCATTGCATTCAAAAAAACAAATCGCACACTTCTTGTTGATACACTTGTTATGATCCGAAATATCCATTCTCGTTTTTCGTTTTTTTTTTTAGTAAAAGAAGTTTTACTTTATTTTACTTTAGCTTCGGAAGAGCAGATGTGTGTTTCTGTGTACATACATATGTATATCTTTTTTGACGTCAAAATAACACAAGATAAAAAAATGCTTGTCAGGTAGTTTTTTGATTCCGAACCTGACTTTTATCGTCGTTTTTTTTAAATTTTCTTTCTAACTTGCTTACACGGCCAGTTTCTTATTTCTTATTAAAAAATATTGAAATATTTTCAGTATAGCTGACATTAAATCTTTTGTTGATAGTGAACTCAACAAAAAAAAAAAAGTTGCTTAAATTAGCAACACTAACCAAAGCAAAGCATTTGTTCAATTGTCCAAAGTCAGCAAACAACAACGTATGAGTAGCCGGAAGCCTTTATGGCTATTTTAAAGATTATTTGTTGGCTAAGCAAATTTTTCAAAAGCGTACAACAACAACAACACAATATAAAATAGAAGATACAAAATTTTAAAAAGATATAAAAAAGGAACCCTTTTTTCTGGGCAATAGTTTTGTCAGCAAAATAATAGCCATGAGGAGAACAATGAACAGGGATGGCAAGGCATGTGCACACAAAATTCTTTTTTTTTATTAAAAAAAAACATTTTTTATTGACTACATTATTTTTAGGAAATGCAAAAAATTAGCTTTTTAACCTTTTTTTAAAATATACACTGTTATTTTCTTATTTTTTAAACCAAATGTGCTTTAAGTAGAAATGGAAATAAAGCGCGTTAATTTTTTTAAATTTCCATCACGTGCGCATCATTTATCATTAGTTGCCTAAGTTCATTTTGAGTTTTATTGTTTTTTTTTTTTTTGCTAATGTTGAACTTTATTTTATTTTGTAAAATTGCAACGCATTACAACGCACGAGCACACACTCACACACAAACGACAAACAAACAAACACAACTAATGCAAAGTTTTAACTTTTCTATTTGGTTTGTTTGCTTGGCCGCGAAAATCTTTGGATAAGCTTTTGTGGGAGGGGTGGAGCTACCGCCGAGAGCAAACGCACAATTTATGCGTTGACTAACATTTTTAACGCTTCAAAATACCGTGCTGCAGGACGGTTTTCTTTCAAATTTCTCACAACAGACTCAGCAGCACTTTTTGTGGTGCTTAAATTGTGCTGCTTAATTTTGGGTTTATTTAATGGTTCCTGTTTTTGCTTTCAAAGAAATTATAAGTTTTACCGAACTTTTCCAAGCTTGCCAGGCATACTTACGGAAGTTGAGATCTATGTGGCGCAAGCACTTGAAACTGATACTCATTCGTTCGTGCTGCTCGATGCGTTCAAAAACATTCGCTTTCTGTCTCTCTCTCTCTCTCTCTCTGCGACGCTGGCAAAATGTTAAGTGTCAGATATACTTCAAATGCAAAAGATGCTTCAAGCCATGCACAAAAGAACCTCTATAAAACGTTATATTTTTGTTCATTTATTCTGTTGTTTTTTTTTTGTTTTTTTTTATAATTTTACTGCCCTCTCCTCAATCAACAAATCTCGAAATCTAATTGTTATGCTAAACAGTGTGCTGTGTGTGCATGTGCGTATGTGCGTGTATGCGTGTATGCGTGTGCGTGTGTGTATGTTTGCTAAGCACACTTTGCCACAGGACACAACAATCTGAACTTTGAAATTAAAGCACAACGATGACGACGTCGACAACAACGACGAAAAAGTTCTAGTTGACGTTAAGACGATAACGTTGCCGATGACGGAGGCTTTTGCTTGGCCCTACACAGGAAACTGCCAGTCAGCTGCAAGTTTTCTCTGCAGCTGCGGCAAACGAAATGCAAACTAATGAAATCACAAAGTCACGAAGACGGATGTATTTATTTTCGTGCTTCTTGACGCTGTGGCACGCTCATTGACAGCAAACGTCACCGCTTTGGCCAGTAAAGAATTAGTTGGAAAGAAATTTAATTGAATCGCAGCGCTGCCAGGCGCAGCATGAATGGCATTTAAGCAGGAAGATCCTGTAACGTTTGTTTGTCGAAGTAGCTGCAGTTGCTTGAGCGGGCGTGTAGAAACCTGCGTGTAGGCGCTTGGCATGAAACAGCATTTTTTTTTTTAAATTGGCAGCAGCATTTAGAAAATATTCAGCACTCACGCAAAGAATTAAAGCCTTGAGGCGAGCTTTTACAATCACTGCTATATGATAGCTGGTTATTGCTGTTGTTGTTTTTACGCTAAATTAAATGTCAAAAAGTACAAGCCAGCCTTAGTCTGAAGCTTTTGATATGTCACTTAGGCTGGTATTGTTTTTTTACTCTTTAATTATTTTACACAGACGCAGTTTGAGATGCCTTGGGCGCACATGGCGTATGAGTGACTTTTTTGGAAAAAATTAAAGTATAAAACACAAGTAATCCTATTGCGTGGAAACATTTTGTTAGATTTTTGAAAATTTAGGCAAATACCAATATTTAAAAGAAAGCATTTATGAGCTATTGAAAATCTTCAAAGATTTTTATGAAGTTAAATCTAATCATTTTGATTCTGTCTTGATTCAAACATGTGATTGTAACGGAAGTAGAGTTGCATATTATTTAACAGCACTGGTCGCTGAGCAGACATTTGTCATTTAACAGTACGGGAAATTTTTCATAGAATGCTACACTGTTAAAAGAAAGAAAATTCGTTGGATTTTATTACGAAAATTCGCATTCAACCACCGTTACGATGCGCAAAATTCAAGCACATTTTCCTCTTAATCATGTGCTTTCTGAGACATATGTGCGGAAAATAATAAAAAAAGTTTCAAAATACTGCCTCAGTGCAAATGAAAGTGTTGAAAATTATCCTAACACTTCAATTGGTCACCGTCCACATTGTAACGAATATTGACGAAAGATTTGGCTTTTTACAAGAAATTAAGTAAAAAAAATTTCAGTTCTCGTTACAACTCCTTGTTTTCCTTGAAGAATCTGCTTACGTATTGTACACGAATTCATTTAGAAATTATTTCTGTTCAGTTTCCCAAAAGTTCGTGTAAACTTAAGCTAAACATTTTTCCAAACACCTGCAAAAAGAGCTTAAAGCACAAAATTCCATCTACTACATTATTATAATAAAATTAAATGTTATGTTTTTGTAATTAAGTTGATTTTAAGCAAAATACCCCAATTAATCCATACATGTTTCAATAAAAAAAGCAAAAAAAAAAAACAAAAACTAGAAAATACTTATAAACAAGACTTTCCTATTTGCATAAATTTGTATGCAACAATGTTTTGATAATCAACCAATAGATGCTCTTAAATACCAACATCAACACATAGCTTAACATGGGTTAGTCTATCGTTACCCAGTTACCCAGTAGGAAACATAAATCCTAACATTGAAGTTATTTAAATTTGATTTCCCTTTTGTTGACCAACCCAAGGAGAACTAATTTCTAGATAAGAACTGAATGGCAACAAGACTTCATATTAAGCAATTGGTTTTATAAGACAAAATGGTCTAGGTTTGAACACCAAATTTTTGAAAACCAAAGAAATCAGATTTGCATGAAGCTTGCTGCAAAACAAAACTTATAACATTTTATATCGAGTTCCCAATATAATGGATCCGATATCACAGACAAAAGTCCTAAAAATTTGAGTCGCCCTTGAATTGGATTGATATGAAACTTGGTACTGGCAGTTTTTGAGGTCTCTGTTTCCGATTAAAATAAAAATTAAAAAAAAATAGATTCAAAAACATCGGATCCACCTAAGATTCAAAAAATGCTCTATTATTACGGGCAGTATCCTCCATAAGTCTTATATTCGGTTCATTAGTAAATGAGAAATTTTAATTAAGTTAGTATGTGCCGGCCATGGTCTTATGCGTAAACTACAGGTACAGTGTGATATAGAGATATATCACAAGTGGAATAGTGATATAGTGATATAGTGATATGGAGTTACAGTGATATAGTGATATAGTGATATAGTGATATAATGATATAGTGATATATGAAATAGTGATATAGTGATATATGAAATAGTAATATAGTGATATAGTGATATATGAAATAGTGATACAGTGATATAGTGACATATGAAATAGTGATATAGTGATATAGTGATATAGTGATATAGTGATATAGTGATACAGTGACATAGTGATATAGTGATAAAGTGATATATGAAATAGTAATAAAGTGATATAGTGATATATGAAATAGTGATACAGTGATATAGTGATATATGAAATAGTGATATAGTCATACATGAAATAGTGATACAGTGATATAGTGATATAGTGATATAGTGATATAATGATATAGTGATATATGAAATAGTGATATAGTGATATATGAAATAGTAATATAGTGATATATGAAATAGTGATATAGTGATATAAGAAATAGTGATACAATGATATAGTGATATATGAAATAGTGATATAGTGATATAGTGATATAGTGATATAGTGATATAGTGATATAGTGATGTAGTGATATAGTGATATAGTGATATTGCGATATAGTGATATAGTGATATAGTGATATAGTGATATAGTCATATAGTGATATAGTGATATAATGATATAGTGATATATCACAAGTGATATAGTGGTACAGTGATATATCACTAGTGATTTAGTGATATAGGGATATAGTGATATAATGATAAAATAATATATTGATATAGTGTTATGGAAATATAGTGATGTATCACTAGTGATATAGTGATATAGTAATAAAGTGTTATAGTATAAGTGATATGGTGATAATAATTTAGTGATTTGGTGATATAATGATATAGTAATATAATGATATAGTAATATAATGATATAGTGATAAAGTGATATTCATGTAAATTTTTTTTATGTTTGTTTGATACAAATTTTTCAAAGTAGTAAAACAACTAGTAAATTCACTAGTCCATTTCTTTTGAAGTAGTTTCGAACTGGTCAATTTCATAAATTTACGGGGATCATACGATGTATGGAAGTGTGTATATAAAATATAAAATTTGCATAAAATCTCTGCTGAAACTTGTGTCGTTCAAAAGCAATGAAATTATTTTGAATTAAATTGGGATTTACTCTATGGCCGTATGCCGAAATACCTCAAAAAATAAGCAGCAAACACATATGCACACACACACTCACACAAGTAAAACCTAAATTTGCTTAACCCCACACACTTGAGCGCTCTTTGTATGTTTTAAAAACACATTCAATAGATGAATGCGGACGAACGAACGTAAAATAAACAAATTGAAACATGTATTCAAAAATACACACTTGCAAACACCTGTAGATATATATAAATACTCACATAATAATTTATAACTATGTATACATATATATATACATAGATATATTTTTAGACATAACATTGTGCCTACTTAATTGTAGATGGCATGGGATACAAAATTACAAATACGTGACAAATGGCCATTGCACACACATATAAACGCTCACACATATGCACACACACATAAACACAGTTATTAGTTGAAATTGTCTTTTTGTAAGTTACTCGCTTGCTCTGTATTTTCCAAAATTGCCATCTAATGAAATGCTCTGCGGAACTTTTGTAGGTAACAAATTTTTAGGCCAACAGCCTGAGCGAGTAACGAAGAAATATTTTCATATGTGTGGTTGTGTATACATATATGTGTGTGTGTGTATTTGAGTATGTGTTGTTTTTGCAGGATTAGTGCAAAGCGATAGAAGGAGATTCTATTGGCTGGCTGCGCGCCAAAAACTGATTTAAATGTTATTAAAAGCTAGTAACTCACAGCTTGGTGTTTGCATAGTTTTAGGCATGTTTGAGTTATTTAAAGTTTTAGTATTTTATTGTATACTTACTGAAATACCCGGTGTTATTCGGGACACTATATTTGAAAATGTCATCTTCCTCGTTTTTTTAAAAATAAAAGAGATGCTAAAATAAAAGACGGGGGCAATAAAAGAGACAGCAGAAGAATTGTAATTGTAAAAGTTATCCTTTTGCGATACGATTTTCCAATTTTACAATGAAAAGAAAATCTTAAATTTATTTTTCTTATATCTCTTAAACTAGAGGCCGTAGAGGGTTGCACCATTGTAAAGATGTTTTTTCAACCTTTAATTTGATACCTAAGTTGTCCTTGTGCGATACGATTTTCAAATTTTACAATGAAAAAAAAATCTGAAACTTATTTTGCTTATATCTCCTAAACTAGAAGCTGTAGAGGGATCAAAGTTGCTCCATTGTAAAGGTGTTTGTTTTTCCAACCTTTAATTTGATACTCAAGTTGTCCTTGTGCAATACGATTTTCCAATTTGACAATGAAAACAAAATCTTAAATTTATTTTGCTTATATCTCCTAAACTAGAGGCCGTAGAGGAGTCAAAGTTGAACCATTGTAAAGGTTTTTTTCAACATTTAATTTGATACCTAAGATATCCTTGTGCGATACAATCCGATTGTAATATCTCCGTATAATTTCCATGTAAGTCAACAATATATTTAGTCGACAACAAATGTACTCCAAAATATTTAGAAATTTCATTAAAATAAGAACATTATGGAAAAAATCGTTTTAACCGTTGAGAGCACATTGAATGTTAATGGGGGGAAAAAGTCCTTTGTTATAATTTTAATCCAAAAAAAGCACGATTTTTCTGCTTTTATTTGCCCTTACATGCCTTTGTGTGCTTTCAATACTTACGCACAAATTTATAATGCGCCTAAAAACATACATGTTTAATAACTACGTGTGTTCATGTGTGTGTGTGTGTGTGTGTGTGTGGGTGTGGGGGTTTAAAATCAAATTAAGAACTGTTACCATTGTTAGAAACGCATAACGGCTGCTTTCACATTTATCTGCATCTTCAATAATTTTGTTTTTTTTTCTTGTGTTACCTTTTGTAGCTATTGTGTGTCTTTTTCGGAATTTCTAGACAAGCCATGTTTTTGATAACCTGGCATGAGCGTTATCTTAAGCTCATAGCTGTTAGCAGTCAACTAGCAATCTTGACAGGTACATTCATGCGATTAAAACATACTTATTTTAACCTATTTTGTTGCTACAACCGTTTTCTACCGTCTAGCTCACAGTTAAAAAAAAAGCTTATCTGTGTGTGTGTTTTGTTGCGTAGGTAAAAAATAATTTGACATAAGAAAATCATCTTTCAAATGTAACTGAAAATGTTGTTCCTTTTGTTGTTTGTAGCGAATATTTTCTTGAATTTTATTTTTTGAAATAAAATCTTATGGCTCAACACATAGCTACTGCTTCCACTACTACATCTACCACTACTACTCTATTACACAGCAGCTCACTTGCCATGGGGGATTAATTTTCAAGGTTTTTGCTCAGCTTCTTTCTTTCATGCTTTCTTTTTTTCTGCATCTTCCGCATGCTTGTCTTCATGTTCATCTCAGTTCTTTATTTTTTTTTTTCTTTTATGCTTAAAAGCAAAACCAACTTGTTCAAAAAAAAAAGCAGTTTAAATATGAAAACGTACTTCCGCTTCAGGAAATCTGCCGCAACCCTTAAAGCATGCAACATTTTTCTTTTCTTTCAGTGTTTTTTTTTTCGTTTACTTTTATTTTTTATTTTGTTTTTTTTTATTATTTTTTTTTTTGTTTTTTTTTTTTTTTGTTGTTTTAGTCTGGTCTGTCTGTGACAAAATATCTAAGGAATTCATGAGTAACGAATGTTATAATGTATTATGTAGCTTTCACAGTTGTTTAACGCTTTGTACTACCGGAAACGTTTGCGGCCAAGACAAGCTTAAATCTAAACGGAAACAAATTTCAGCTCTTTTGAAGTTTACTCCTATTTTTACGTATTTCCCCTCAATGCCATTTCGAAGAATTTTCGGCTTTAAGAGTTAATCACTTCTTCGATGTTATTTAAACGCTTTGTAAGTCAACATTGAGGCCAACATAGTAATGCTTAAATCTAGCTGCTTATGTTGCTGCTTGCATTAGCTAGTTAGCTAATGTGTATATATTTCAATGTCATCCATATAGACAAGGATAAATTCTTGCTGTCACTGCTCCTGCTCCTGCTGCTGCTGTTGCTGCTGTATCATAACCGTGCAACGCATGTCCTCGCGACAACTAATTAAAATGTAAAAAAGTTATCGTTAACCGAGTGGAGTTATTAAATAATAGCAAAGACAAGCCAAACAGGCGAAAGTGATACTGACAGGGACACACAAGTTAGTTGTGTGTCATGCTTGTATGGTTGGGGATGTGTGATTTGCAGCAAGGACACGTTCGTAATGTGTTTTGCTGATTAGTAACAATGTTGCAGCTACTGTGTGAATGGGGGCACAGTGTTATGAAATCGATGGGGCAACAATTTGTGGTAAGTCTGCAATTTAAATGCATTAGAAATCTTAAATGCATCTGCGTTACTCAAGTGGCTTTAAATATTTAAAAACTTAGAAAAACAATTTTAATTCCTTTACAATCTTTAACAATCAATTTTAAGTCATCATTACAAATGAATACCATTCAATTAATAAAAATTAAAGTTAAAACGAAAAGAAATGTGTAATGATAATAAATACAAATACAAAAATACAAAACAAAAAAAAAGTGTGTTGCATTGAGTGTCTTTCAAATAACAAGAATTCACATGTGGTTTATAGAAAAGTATGCACAAAAGAGTAGTTCGATAAAAGCTGGGTCAGCCCACGATTTCAAAGGCTAATTTTCTATATAGATAAATATTTAATAGGCAATGACATTCAGGGTTGTTCCCTGACAGTAAAATCATTGTAGGTGGTCATTTAAATGTTCACAACTCGGCTTGGTTATGTCACTTGGGCCAAACAGTGCCTGAAGGGTGCCTATTGCTTTTTGCTGTATTGAACCTACTGATTCAACTAGTGAAGAAACCAACTCGCATTCCTAGAGTTTGTCTGCAAAGCCCTAAAGTCCTATCCTTTTTCTGATATCGCCTGATTGAAAAATATGATATGAGTGTCCATGCACTGCTTGACAATTCGGACCATATCCGCTGCTTTTTCATATTCTAACCTAAGCAATTCTACGCACAAAGCCCCGAAGAGGATCGCTTGGTTATATGAATGAGCAAATTGAATAGCGTTAAAGAAAATCTACCGTAATTTCTATTAGAAAATTATGTTTCGCTGATAGAAATGTAAATGCTGCGGTTCTTAAAAATAAATCTTCTGGACGCTGTGGCATACCACCAATACTGCTAAAAAAAGTGTGCTTCTACACTGGCTCGACGTTTGCGTAACCTTTTCAATATCTCCCACAGGAGAGGAGTACTTAGATCTTGTTAAAATTAGACTTATGCTAAATCATTCCGGGGCCGGAACAAACATAGAACTTTTCTTTTGTACAGCGGTACTAGTTCGCGGAATTGTTCACAAATATCACTTGAAGATCACAAAATTCGTGTAAGCCATATGTGTGAAAGAGATGTCGGTTCATATTGTTTCGTAAAAAAACAAATCATTGTAATCGGAAGTCTTTGAACATGATAAAAACGAATGGAAGGAACGATTGGAACTATGTCCGACTGTGA
Source organism: Pherbina coryleti (assembly GCA_943735915.1). Taxonomy (NCBI): domain Eukaryota; kingdom Metazoa; phylum Arthropoda; class Insecta; order Diptera; family Sciomyzidae; genus Pherbina; species Pherbina coryleti. Next base: position 7,271,734 of record OX030950.1, read on the forward strand.
ACATAGTTCCGCGAATTATACAGTTTTGGAACGACCCATCTCTAATTAAAAGGTAGCAGCTGATCATGACGGAATCTTAAAAGGGCGCACAGTGTTTCGTCTAGAACAAGCTAGCTGGACAAAAGTCATTTTTCTAAATACTAAAAAGAGGTATGCAATTTTGTCAACAAATGCCCCAAGAAAACAAAACAAAAAGAATTAGTTTAAAAAGACCCGTTGCTTTTGAGCAATTAAGCACAGAAGTAGAAACTTGTTTGTGGCTGCTGATTGCATTTGACAGTCGATGTTAACACGTGTTAAGTGAAGTAACAATTTTTTATCAAAGCGCATATTTTATAAAAAAAGTGAAAATGGAATACACAGTTGAAGGTCAGAACTTTTTAACTTTGGTAAAAGTTTGAAGCAAATATTTGTTGTTTTTGTGTTTGGCTGTTTTTAAAATGAGTTAATTTTACATTATAAAAAACAGTGCTTTTTGTGTTTGGTGGAGCGTAACTTTCGTGTAACTCTTGTATATGGGCTGAATTTTTGTTTTGTGTAAGCTGTGTTTGTCTTCTCTGTTTCCTAGAAATATTACGCTGTTCAACACTGTTCAACTATTTTTTTTTTTTAGAGTGCACGTGCCTCCTCCCAAAAATTGAGTTTTTTGAAGAATGGCTTAAGCATGGAGATGTAGAAAATCTATTTCAATTTTTAAAAAATAAATACGATTTATCTGATATCTCAGATAAATCTGTAAGAGAAATTAAAATGAAATTAGCAGCATTTTCAAAAAAATTTAAAAAAAAGTGGTATGCTTGTGGAAAGTCTAGGGATCGGTTTTTGAGCAAAAATACTGAATTCCTCAATACTGATATGCGAATTCAAGTTTGCAAGCACATTCCCTTGCCATCCACATCTTCACAGTGCTCGAAAGTCATTGGCAGACCAAAACTGCAATTTGAAGAAGCATCCTTTAAGACGAAAAAGAGGCGAGTGGAAGATTTGGTTCAAGGTAGGACTGCTTTTGAATTGAAAACTGCCGCTGAAATCGCATTGCGATCATGTGGAAATAGAAATGCGGCCACTATTATTAAGAACAGTACAGAGAACAGAGGAAAGGATGTAAGTACAGCTGAAGTATGTGCAAATCCAAATACTACTCGTATGCGATGCTTAACAAACGACGTAGCATTAGCGTACTACATAGATGCAAAATTAACATGTAACTCTTATAAGCTCACGAGGAAATGGTCTCTGAAAGCTGGTCATGATTTATATCCGTCATACTATTCTCTGGCAAAATCGAAAAAAGCTTGTTGTCCATCAAATGCAGACATTATTGTAACAGAAACTCGAGCTGAAAGAAAATTGCAATCGATAATGAATCTTACGGTAAAACGCATTTTGGAAGTGCAAAGCGATGTTCTTAACCAGGTAATGCCACTGTACTCATTAACTTTAATTAGTAAGTGGGGATGTGATGGAAGCTCAGGCCATAGTACATATAAACAGAAGTTTTCAAATAGTGAAAGCAGTGATGAATTTTTATTTGTGTTTTCATTTGTGCCCATCAGGTTAACATACGGTAATAAAATAGTATGGCAGAATCCTCGACCATCATCAACAATGTATTGTCGTCCCATTAAGGTTATTTTTGCAAAAGAAACAACTGAATTCACAACCAGAGAAACCAACAAACTTCTTGACGAAATAAATAATCTTGTCCCAACAATATTCGTTTCAAATGGACTAGAGTTAGTGGTACATCATAAGATGCTATTAACAATGGTAGATGGTAAGGTGTGCAATGTGTTAACTGAGACACTTTCATCACAAAAATGTTATATTTGTGGAGCTACACCTAAAGAATTGAATTTGACAAAAGATTTCTTTGGTAAGGAAGAAAATTATGGATTTAGGTTGTCTACGCTACATGCATGGATAAGATGTTTTGAATGTTTGTTGCACATAAGTTATAAGCTTGATGTTGAAAATGACAAAGCACTTGTTAAACACAGATCAAATGAAATTAAGTCTAAATTCAAAACGGAAATGGGACTAATTGTAGATAGGCCTAAGCCAGGTTGTGGATCTACAAATGACGGAAATACTGCCCGCAGATTTTTTCATGACCACGAATTAAGTTCTCGGATAACTGGTCTAAATCAAGAACTACGATCTACACAAATCTACACAAAGATTGTCGTAGGTTTCTTGAGAATCATTCAAGAAAAAACTCACGTGAATCAACAATGCAAGACTTACTTATGATGTTACTTATTACTTCTGATCCCTTAATAAGTACTTTAAGAAATATTCCTCAGAAAAATTTGAATAAATATCCTCGCGAAGTTTTGAATCTACTTATTCCTTCAGAAGCAGGACTTGAAAGTGCAGCTCTTGTCAATAACTATGACATCGCCATGGATTCTTCAGATTCTTCTGATTCAAGTTCATATAATTCAAGTTAACGTATTTAATTTCATACAAAATAAATTTATAAAATATTATATTGAATCATTGTGGTCAAAATTATTGTATCTAAGTTAAGAAACTGTCAAAATTTCTGAAATTTTCTTTCCAAATTATATAAAAATAGCCTTTTACGTTCAATACTTTCGAAGTTATAGCAGCAAACATGGTGCAACTTATTTTTTGCAGAAATTAACCCGTATCGGCAGAGGGGGTCATTTACGACCTGGCCCCCCATACAATTTTATTTTTTTGTTTTGACCTAAGGAATACAAAAAATCAAAAAAATAATTTTGTCCAGCTAGCTTGTTCTAGACGAAATACTGTGGGGCGATACCCTGAGCACTACCGATCGATTGTGATGTGCTCTATGCTCTCTAAAGTAAAAAACCGGCCAAGTGTCTAGGATTTTTTAAGTCGATGTACACCTCATATATTAGGCCTAAAATGGAATATTATACGCAGATTTGGGCACGATTTTCAAGATCCTATTCGGTGCTTCTGAACAGAAATTAACGACGTGCGATATATATGGTAGGGATGAAAATATATCATCTATTCTCAACTTTTTAGACATCGACGCAATGTTGATTGTTTAAACCTTCTACAAAGGAATAGCCTGTTCAAGAGAGAAACAAGACCTGACATCATCAGTCCGTGTATTTTTCAGGTCCGCTTGGGTAGCCTACCTCTATATCATTGCCTTGATGCTCAATAGAATCTCGCATTGACCGAGATAATTCGTTCTTCAGTCATTCAGTAAACTTTTGGAAAAAAATTAGCCTTATTTTAAAAAAAAATATGCTTCGAGGACTCCACCAATCCACAGACTTCTCAAAACCGTGCATTTTTCGTCATGCAACGGCGCTTCGATAATCTCTTTAGACTATTTTTGCTCCAAATGTGACAATTTCGCCTATGGACTTACCCATTGGGCCAAAAATGAGTTTCATCGCTAAACAAAACTTTTCGATAAGACAGAATGCACTGACAGTTGATTTTGGGCCCATTCACAGAAACTTCAACGTCAAAATGATTGAATTGAACGCCACTTCCGAATGAAAGCCACTTCCGGGTCAACCGCTGCGACCACATAACCGAAATAATATTTAAACACTAATTGCATACAACTATCTTTCTAATAAAGCCAATTTCAGTTTGAAATTATATAATTTTATTTCTTCAAAATTCTACATTTCTATACTATAACAAAAAAAAATACCCTATACTATAAAACAGTAGTGATCAACGCACGGTTCAAACAACAACAAAGAGAGCTTTCCGAATGCACAGCATTACACTGAAACAAAAAGTTGTTAAAAGCTCTCACAACATTTGATGCAATGAAATCTTATCGATTGTTGGATTTTCATTTCTTTTTTATTTTTGTGTTTGTTTTTCGCTATTTTAACATAGAAAACATCAAAAAAGGTAAAAGTGAAGAATAGAATGTATTAATGTTTTTCCTGAAACATAGCAAAATATTTAATTACATTCATAAATAAAACAGCTTGCGGCTCCCATGCCACTTCAACGCTCAAAGCATACTGACTTGAAATTTAAAGCACAGCAGAAAAAAAAACAAACTTTTACGCAGTGTACAAACACAGCGAGCCGATTACTACTTCGTGTGCAAAAGCTGAATAACACTCGAAGCCCGCGGGCTATGGGAAACCATGTAGTGAGCACCACTGCTTTAAAACAATATTTGAATATTTCAAAATCCACTACTTTTGAACTACTCTCAATATTACTTGTTAAGAGGAGACAATATAGTGTCTTGTGATATGACTCTCTTAAAAAGCCTTAATTCGAAATGTTTTGGTTATAATACGGCCCCTTTTTTGGAACTACTTCGGAATTATTTCGAATTTAATACATTTGTCTGCATGTTTTATTTCATGTTTAGAGTTCACTGCTCAATTCTAAAAATCTCGATTGTTAACATAGCATCCAAACTCTACAATTAATCACTGAAATCAAATATTAATAACCAAGCAAGTAATGATTTTTAACCTAAATAATTATCATATTAGCAGGTGAAACCTGGGTGCTTTCTTTACGCTTAAAGTTTCCAATATTATTTGTGCCTAAATAGCTATAAAATAAAACTGTATCTATACAAGCAGGAAAGTTTCCTACAAAAATATACAAAAATGTCACTTATTGCCATGAATATTTTAAATTTCAGTTTATAATCTCATGGGGGCGTAAAAATAGGGATTACATCTTTTCATTGCAAAAGGGAGAATCTTCAAACATCAAGACATCTGGTAGAAACACCAAGTCATCAAAAACAAATACAATTTATTTCATTTAAACTTAATCCTCCAGCCTTAGAAGACAGGAAAAAAAAACTTTATACGTCAGTTTGAAGTAGCTACGACTTATGTGCCTATTTGTTTACAAATGAGTCCGTCCTTTACTTTTTTTATGTTCGTATTTATAAATTAATGCAAATTTTTCCGCATTTTATGTAGGTGGCACCGCAGTTACATAGATACATAGTAGATACATTTACGCCTCACCCACTGGGAGTGACAGTAATATTCAACAAATGGTTTTCACTTCATTTGGGATTCGCTAACATTTCAGTCTGGCAATAATTCCTATTTATATTATTTTAATTGCAAAACTTTGTCTCGTTATGTGCTCGTTCGTATTCGTTTTCGAAAGCGAAAAGTTTTTGGCAAAAGACAAATGCGACAAGTGGTTTGGGGATTGATGAAAAATGCTGATAAGTCGTAACGTAAATTCAGCCGAACAAATTAATATTAATTTATTAAAAGCTTAATAAGTTCGGTATAGAAAGTTCCTCGGAATCGTTGAATCTGTTATGGTTTTACAGCTTTATTTAATTGATTTATAAACTACGTGGCTTTTATTAACTTACAGCTAGGAATGTCTTATGTTCAATGGTATTTGAGTTTTATGGAGAGATTCATTGTCTTAAAGGCTTAAAATTTGAAGAAATTTTTAATGAAGAACCTCTTGCAGAGTCATTGTAAGAATGTCAAGGAAACAAGAAACCGCAGCATGCATTAAGGCGAACATTTTAAGCTTTAAAAAAAAAAAACATGAAAAACAAATTGGATATTTTACGTCGTATCGGTGACGATGTCAACTAACACCCTGTATGCGTGCAAGGAAAGCTTTGAGCTTTCTCATTAACTACAGATAAGTGACGTTGAAGACTAGCCTTTCCACCTATAGACCTATAGTCGGTGCGATGAAAGTTGAGGTGTAAGAAAGATATAGATATGAGAAAGGGATATCAGTTGCAGCAGAGCAGGACACTTAGTAGTTTCGTCTAGAAATTGACGAATAATAATTACATCGGCGACTTCCCTGCGTTTTTCAAAAGGTTGCATGTTATTCAACATAAAGCGATCAAGATTGGGGCAGATTGGGACTACCAGAATTGGGAGGGCCACTTAAAGCGAAACAAAAAGAATCTCCGCTGTACGACTTCGATACATATCGAATGGGAGTAATAGAAATGTGGACCAGACCTGGCTAGTATATTCAAGGATGGTTCTTACAAAAGTGAAGTTTTGTAACGAATAGGTTGGAGAATTCTCTGGACCAATATTTCACAAAACCAAGATCAGAGTTGGCTTTATTAATGTTGATATTGATATAGGACCGAAAATTAAGTTTCTTTCGCAAATAGCATCCATAACACGCACAAAACATAATTTCTCGAAAGAGATTGTAGTCTCTTTCAGTAATATGTGGTAATACTTTGAACACCAGAAAATTGTTCGCATCAAATGGAAAATTTGTTTAAATCATCTTGAAGCTGGATAGAGTCAGAAATGGTACGTTTCTGTCAATAGATATCATATCATCAGCATTGACAAAAAGATTTGAGTCACTGATCATACCAACTTAATCGCTAATTGTTGAAATGATTAAAAAATAACCAAACTGATTACCTTGAGGGACACTAGAAGTGGCTGTAAAAAACTCGGATTTGGAAAATCTAAAGATGTCATTATATGGACAATTTTCAAGGCAAAATTTCATTCAAGCAATAAACAGCGGTTAAAAGTCAAAAGCTTTAAGCCTAAGAAGGATGCAATTTTCTCAAAAGCTGTGTAAAATCAGTAGAGGCTACTCAGACATAGAGTATTAGTCGTTTTCCAAGGAACATAGAGTATAAGAGTCTTGAGAAAGTCATGTTGGTTAGGGGAACAAATATATTTGCAGTGGAAAAATATAATGTCGGATATAATACTTTCTAGAATTTTGGCGGCGCATAACAGTTATGCTATCGGTCTATAAATTGAAATATCATTTCTAGGCCGTCTTTTTTGCAAAAGTATTATGAACGTATTCTTCCATAACTTCTTGAAAACTGACTGTGAAATGGAGAACTAAAAAAGAGCAAAAAGTGGGAGAGCCAACGTGTTCGTAAATTTTTCTAAACAATATCAGGGAACCCATCCGATTGCCTGAGTTATGTAACTTTCCTATGACATCGGCAAGTGTAATATTAACCTAAGCATAAAGAAGAGCACAAAAAATGTAAGGCAAATTGTAAACTATATGAATGAGTGAAGAAATTTGCAAACAAAAAATTGAGATTATTTCAGGGTGGTGCGAATAGATTTCTGAAAATTTTAGGGTGGAATAATAATGATCAGATTTTCTCTTTATATTGATGAACTTTAAATTTTTGGCATTAGTTATAGGATAAATTTCGGAGAAAAAATTTGAAGACATGAAGATATTTTCTGATGTCAACAAAATTCCGAAAAATCAAGTATGCACGTCAAAAAATTTATATTTTTATACAGCAGAGTAGTTATTTTTACTTTACTTTTCCTCAAAAATGTATTTTCAATTTCGTCAATTTGCTTAAGCGATCGCACATTTGCATTCGTTTTTCTTAAGCAGAAGTGCTGCGTGACGTCATGCACTCAATTGAGGAAGAGAGCATTAAAGAACGGGACTGCGGAACGCGTAATCTTGTTTCTATTATTCTTGGTATAGAACAATAAATAGATTGAGTTCTCAATGAGAGAACTGAATACTGCGCCGATTTATATCAGAACATATTTTATTCTTTGTTCACTCACTTGCTATGTGTGAACGAGTATGAGTACTTAAGTCAACTACACTAAGCGAAAAAAATATTAAATTTATCCAAAAACTTTTTTAATTTATCCAAAAAGCGAGTCATTTTTGCACCAATAACGCATTTGCATAAATCGACTACGTAAATATTTAAAATTTATTTGAATACTGTTTTAATCAAATAAAATATTTAAATATTTAAACAGAATTAATAAAAAATATATTAAAATTATGCACGAATTTTTTTAAAATATCTTTCAAATATTTACTATTTGAAAATAAAACTATCGCATTTAAATAAAATTTATATAAAAGTAGGTATTGAATTTAAAAAACAACATATTTAAATTGAATGTGTTATTATTGATTTTATAGCATTATTTTCTTCATATTGCGTCCATCAAATTCCATTTGCCTGTATTATTTATTCTCTGTTTCACTTTTTTCGTTCTCTAGTTTATACTTTTTTTGACAGTTGGTACAATATTAGGGCACCAAATGTCAAAAATCGCATAAACTAGAGGAAGAAAAAGTGACATAGAAAATTACAAGCAAAATATGTAGGTAAATGACAACCGGTACAAGTTATTTGTGAGTAAATATCAAGTTGTCACTCCACCCTACATCATTTCATTTCTTGGCCAAACTTGCAAGCTATATAACCCCTGCAACAATAACTAAATGAGAACTATAAGAAACCTGCAACTGCAAGAAATAAACTGCAGGAACAGAGTGCGATGCTGTTGCTGCTTGTCGTAGTATGTGTGTACGTGTGCGATGCTGTTTGCTTGTATGGAATGTGTGCGTGTGTGGTATAAATAAAATTCAAATACGGGAAAAAAAACGAGTTGTAAGGAAAACATTTGATTTATCCACGTAAATATTTAAATAAAATTTATACTGAGGCGTGGATACTGCTAATATGCGTTATTTCCCTTAGTTTAGAGTTGACTTAAATCCACTTATACTCTTTCTTATGTTAGTCAACCAACGACTTAAAAACGAGAATAATTGCAGATCTCTGGAACACACTGTATCTTCAGCAGGCAGAACTGCAATCTGCTCTTCTCCGGTTATATACAAAGAGTATGCATGATCAGCAAATTATGTACACACTCTATTGAGAATATCAAAGACATGATCCATATGCGACGAATTTTTCCAATTCCGTTTTATTAGGAATATATCGGTTTTACTCCCGTTTACACGGTTAAAGAAGTTTCACTTCAAAAAAATTGATTTTTTGAAAATTATTCCCTTAAGAGAAATTCCCTTTAAAATTCGCAAACACAAAATTTTTTAATTTGTCGATGACAGCAAAATTTAAAAAATTAATAAAAAATGGCGATATTAATTTTTTAGAGATTAATATCAACCATTTTGCAAGAGTTTGCAGCAGTTTATCGATTTCAAAACAGCAGTTATGCTTGTGTGAGTAAGGCATCAATATTAACTAGCGCCTAAAATACTGCAAAGCCTTTTAGAAAAATGCTCGCTTAGCAAAAATACGAAACATATTCATATATCCTCGAGCTACTCATAAATATGTATACATATATACATATGTATGTATATATTTACATATATTTATATATAGGTACTCATGTGTATCTGTGTTCGTTTGGACATTTGACAAGCATGTCGCTGCAACAGGCAACTGACAGCAGTAGCAACATCAATTTAAATATTGACAACAGTTGACAATCAACAGCGACGATATGCGAAACTTTGTCATCATCAATGTCAGCAATGCTTTTGTTGTTGATGTAGATGTTGATGTTGTTGTTGTCATTGTTGTCCTTGCTGTCATTGTTTTGTCGTCCTATACTTTTGTTAATATCGTTGTTTTTTATTTTTAATGTCACTGTCACATTTCCCTGGCTGAAGCCATAAAGCCATAAAATATTAAAACGACATGAGTACCGCACAATTTTTGTGTTTTTTTTTTTATATGTATGTACATAAGTATATACTGTTATTTTGATAAGTGACAGACAATTTTTGGATCAGACATTTATTAAAAATTTGCTCCATTCTTAAAATGAAACTTTGTGTCAAATTTCGGCTGAAAAATACTTACACACTTCTGCTCCTCCTCTCCTTCTTAATGTCTACACAGTAGTTATTCTCAATTTGATTTTCAACGTTCAGCAACTTGGTGTTTTAGGAGGAATTTAGGAGGAATTATATTTTGAGTACCTCAAAAAAATGTTAAAAAAATTCAACACAGTTTTAAACTTTAAATGCAGCACTGAATTTTATGCCCACTTGCATCCTTGCATGAGAGATGCTTGCCTTGGACGTCGACTCAACACTTGCATTGCTCTTCATGTTTCACGCATTTGCAATTCCGAGCACAATCATCAGCGATGCAGCAGCAGCACAACGAAAAGCACTTGACATCAAAATCAGCCATCATCTGGACGAAAAGGTGTAGATGGCAGTAGTTGGGCGTGGTTCGAATGCAAATGCCATGTTCTGTTTTTTTTTTTATTATTTTTTGTTGGACAGGTGCTAAAGACTCGCTAGGCGCAAATTTTTAATGCTTCAGCAGCTGTTTGGTAGGTAGCACAGCATAACAAGCAGGCCATATGGAATGCAAGGCAATAATGTGAAAAACAACAACAACAACAACAACAACAACAACAACAACAACAACAACAACAACGACAACAACAACAACAATTACAACAACGAAAACAAGGTATCGTGCCAAGAGCACAACTACCACAAGAGCTTAAGTGCCAATCAACATTTTATATGCCAGGTGCTCCTGTTTGACTATGAATAGCCTGACTCCTGACTATTGTATGATAGCCGCTATTTGAGTGAGGATTGAAATATTGTTGAATGAAACTACCACTAAATGTGATTGTATACCACTCAGAGAAGACTCTCAATGTGGAAGTCAGAGTTAAGATTGAGGTAAATAACAAAGATATCCGACACATATTGCCACAATTTTGAGCCACTTTGTAAAGGCACTCAAAAAGATGCCTTACCACTAAAAAAAAAAAAATAAATAACTGGCCATTTCAGGCCTTGAAAGGACTTTGACCTAGCTTCTTATGATCAATTGTGTTGTGCGTGTTATTAAGTTTGTACACAATCGACCGAGAAAGGGACCTACATGTTTAACGCCGAATCCGAACGGCGATGAACGTAATGTTCTTATTCTCAAGGAGCTTTACATGGCATTTGATTACTCTCTGAGGTTTGCCATTGTGCTTTACCACTAGGTAACTTTATTTTAGAATTGCAACTTTTTAGAGAGAAAAAATCGACCATTCTATGCTTGAATCAAGCAAATCAGTTATCAGTTTACACTCAAGCGTAAAGTTCTCAATTCAAGCATTATTTTGCTAGAATTGAGCAAATTTAAAACACATGATATTAAGAAAAAAATGCTTAATTCAAGAAAAATGTTCTTAAAACGTAAGAATATTTTTTCTATATTCAAGACTAATATTGCTTAAAGTGAGAAACATTTGCTTGATTCAAGTAACAATTTGCTGAAAACTAGAAAAATTTTCTTGATTTGAGAAATTGATTTTTCTTGAATCGAGGACAATTTGCTTGATTTAAGCAAAGAATTTACTGAGAACTAGAATAATTTGCTTGATTCAAGTAAACAATTTTCTAAATACTAGAGTGTCTTGCTTGATATTAAAAACTTAATTTTCTTATTATAATGAAAATCCTTCAGCGAATATGTAGGATGTAGGATATCCGATCATAAAAAACTACTCGAATATATTAAATATATCTTGTAGATGCATACATGTTTCCAAGTCAAGTAACACAAAAGGCATTGCATGCCATGCCATAGTTTGTCATACCGCACCATCTTAAACATGTTTTCATATAAACATGTTGTGAATTATAAGCATGCGAACATAAGTGGAAGTGAGAAAAATTTGCTTGATTAGTTTAAGTTAGCAATTTGCTGAAAACTAAAATAGTTCTCCCTGCTTACATTAAGAAATAATTTTCTTGATTCAAGTCCTTTTCCAGAATCAGTTATAGAATCAGGTATTTTATTCCTGAGAGATTTTATAGTTAGGATTACAATTTTATAATTAAAGTTTGAAAAATTAAGACAAATAATTGCAATACTCATAGCCCCCACTCCTAAAAGATCTCCTAAATTTAATCAATGCCTTCAAATTGTCCCTAAAAGTGAAAATACAACGTTAACAAAAGCTCACACAATCAGCTTACATCATAAACGAGTGTTCTGCCGGCTTACTTTTACTGATGCGCCATGTACGAGTAGCAGCGAGTGGAACAACCCGTTCACTCTACGATTTTTCCCTTTTTTTTTTTTTTTTTTTGTCAGCTCAATTCAATTTGTGAGCAGCTCACACTATGAATTCGTTTAAAAAAAAATTTGCAATTCAATTACATTTTTAATTGACAGCGACTTGTTGTGCTCTTTGGGAAAAACATCAAAAAGCTTTTAGTGTCGGCCATTTTGAAACATCAACACATTTCGAATGTAATGCAAATGCCGGTTGAAAATGCTGATGTAGTTAATAGTAGCAGGTTAAACATTTAAATGTTGTTGGCTTTTTGTTGTACAGGTATTTTTGGGAGGGGCACAAATGTCTAAAAGTGGACATTTTAGACGAAATCAGCAAATAATGGAAATAATTTTGTTTTAAAAAGACAGATTAAATATAATTTGACCAATAAATACATTTATTTATGTACTGCGAGGGTGTTAAGAGAAGTTGAATTTAGGTAAATAAAAAGCTAAACTTAAAAAGTGATACAAAGAAATGAAAAGGGAAGTGCATTGACATTTTCAGGTCAAAGAAAAGAGTGGCAGTAAAGCGTAAGTGCTAGAAAATTGACATGAGTATGTTGATAGTACATGGTGATAAGAATAAGGCCGAAACATTTTTTTAAAAAATAAGACGCCTGACTGATGGTTTTAAGACCGGAGCCTCTTCCTGCAAGGACGAAAACGGAAATTTAATGCCAAATATTCAGAGTGCACTGATAACGCTGACAACAATACCGCCAGTAGAGATGATATCCCGGAAACCTGAATTGTCGACGACAGCGCTGAAATTCCGCGGCCCGACTATAATGAAGTTTTGAAAGCTAACCCAGCAAAATAGGCTGCTGGTAGTTAACCAGTTAAATACCAGTTAATCTTTCCAGAATTTACCAGTTAATTTTGTAAGAGCATCGGGAAAAAATTAACCGAAAGTTCCCCGTCGGTGTGAATATATATGAGACCTTGTATCTCCCTCCAACAAGAGCTTCAATATACATTCTTCTCTTTCGCACACATAAATAGGGTGGTGAATATCGTTTTCCCCATCATTGCCAAAGATGAGTCGAAGTTTTCACTATTTGTTTTAATTATTTTTTAGAATTGAAACTTTCCAAATTTTGAGAATACGTTTTTGCATTTTTTTTTTCGCTTGCTATTTGTAAAGACTTTTCGTTGCTACTTATTTTTTTATTCATTTTCTTTTTTTTTTTTTTTAAATTTTCACAAATTTCACAAAATTTTTATCACCTTTTTGAAAACACCAAAAAATTTTCTTACGAAAGACTACTTTATCAAACATAAAAAATATGTAGTTTTCTTATTCAAATGAAGTGAGGTGAACATATTTTTTCAATGTGTTGGTGTATAGCTGACATTTTTTGTAAGTGTTGGTAAAATCGGTTTGCGATTTTTTGCTGGGATGTTTCGTTCCAAACGATTGGATAAGCATTCTTAATATCGCATATCAGATCCTGTCGAGTTTTTCCAACTAGCTGAAGGCACTTTATCAATGTGGCTTCAGACCTAACAAATCTACTATCGATTGATATTAACACTACGAAAGAAATCTATACACACCATCTTTGCGTCGATTACAAAGCCGCCTTTGACAGTCCAATAAGGAATCACCTACACTCCAGCTTGTTTGAATTCGGTATTCCTGCAAAGCTCATCCGTCTGTGTAGAATGACACTGAGCAACAATAGAAGCTAATCGGCATTAATGACGAGTACCGTATTCGATGGAATCAAGAGCTGTATGAGGTATACGCCGACATCAACATAGTTAAAGGCATAAAAATTTAATGATTCCTATGACTAGGTCATGTAGAGCGGATGAAACACGACGATCCAGCGAAATAAATATTAGATCCGGTACCTGGTGGTGGTCAACATTGAATAGGTGTGTTGGATAACCAAGTGTTTGACAACCTGACGACGATTGTTGTTTCCAACTGACAACAGCATTTAAGATACTACATAAATTAAATATCCAAAAATATTTTTAAAATAATATTTCCTTATTGAACGCTTTAGTAAAATTCTTCATCTGTAGACATTTTATTTCTACGACATGGTATTTCTTTCCAAAACTTTCTTTCCAATATTCCAAATAAAACATTTAAATAGCGCATTTATTTAGTCGACTATGTTGACCAAACAAGTCAAGTAGAGCAGTATAGGCCCCATACAAATTTAATTATTTGGTCCATTTTTTTACAACCGAGCTTTATATCAAAGTTCAAATGCCATGAGTTCATTTGTCCAGTTGAGAAAATAAACCAACATGGCCTCCAGCTGCTACCAAACTTCTGACAATTTTACTGTTAAACTGATTTCGAGAAATTTGCTTCCGTGTTTTACACTTTTCACCTAACCCCTCTTTGCATTGTTAATTATAATAGCTGTTTGCATGTTTTTTTTTCTCTCTCAACTTTTTTGCTTATTACATAAAATGAAAAAGCAGCCCACGAGAGAAAAAAATATTATCCTTCGTTCACTCTTACCCACTTCCTGCAAATTCAGTTCATTTAAATGAGGTGAAAATGATGTTAAGAACTAATTAAATATTTTCTCAAATTTTAAAACTTTTACTTAATCTGCACGCTGCAGAATCACAGAACTTGCATCGTCCTGGTATTTAGACACAACTTAAGCACACACATACATACAGGCAAAGAAAAAAAAAATTAGGAAAAAACATTACATAGTCGTATCAAGTAATAACATTAGAAAATTTTACGAAAATTCGTCTTTCCGTAAATGAGGGTCAGGTTTGATACCAAGGAGTTAATTTGTGAGTTTTTGGACTAGTTTTATTTTTCGTAAAATAAAGAAATCAACGATTAAGGCTGAGTTTTATATTTATAAACAGGTCCAACTTAAAAAAATAGCTTCAAGCTACAATTAAATGTGCTTAGCTTAATACAAACGTTAGTTAATAGTAAAATGCTACCAAAAATAGTGCTAAATTAGTGAATAATATGCCATTCAGCAAAACTTTTCTTCAAGTATATTTAATATACTTGAAGTATATATAAAACCCAATTTGAACGTGATTTAAGTACGAAAATTCTTACAAATTGCGCTGAATTCGTTTCATTTATAAGGAAAAATATTTTGTAGCACTATTTCTTCATAAAAACTATTTCAGGAATTGCGCTGAATTACATAAACTCGCATTCAGCTCATAGGAAAAATTGTAATTAAAATTTTCTATGAAACAGAAGGGTGACAAAAACATTCATATTTATTCTACTTTAATTGGGGCACATAAAAGCAATAAGAATCTGTTTAATTTTGTTGAAAAACGTTATAAGCGAATTACAAACATAAACATCGTTAAAAATGCGCCGAGATAGTTTAAAATAGTAGGAAAAATATTAATGGCAGTCTAAAAATGTGCTGAGTAGTTTTAAAAACTCATAAGTTCACAAGCACTCAGCACAATAAGCATCTGTAAGCTTCTATAAGCACCTGTTTTATTATTACATAAAAACACTTGTGCTGAATGAAAAAAAAAATATAAGATTGAGGTATAAAAACTGCTTCCCATGTAAGATTTTTGGTAAGGAAAATTAAAATAAAACGTAATCACACACTTGTTTTTGGAATTGAACTGAAAAGCAAGAGATAAGCAACTCAGCAGGAGATCAACTCATAAAAACAATTTTGAAAAAACTTATTTAAACTGCTTTCGAACAAAATATTATTATCAAAATGCCTGATGAATAGCCTTGACCTATTCAGCGCAACAAACGAACCATCACAGCTGCATAAAATAGACCAAAAGCTAAGAAATCAATAAAAACAACCAGGTTTAAGCATGAGAATATATTTTATCAGCATTATAAAAACACAATTTTTACAAATTATAATCAATGGTTTATTTCTTAGACCAATTTAAGAAATTCAATAGATACAGATACATATGTATGAGTTATTGTAAGTATGTTTTCATGCGTTATAAAATGAATGTGCAGTTAATTAAAAGTTTTTATTTGGTTAACCGGGTGAATTCATATCAAATTTCCTAAATGCTGCTCTTATGTTTTAAAATATTTCAAATAGAGAGAATTTTTTTTATTATATGCGCACCTACAGTGGTGGCCGTATCATTATGTTGATATTGTTTTTGATTAAGTTCAGTAGGTATGAGTATGTTATTAAATATATATCTATAATTCGACAATTTTTGTTTTGTATGTATAAATGTTTTATTTTCCATTCCATAAAATTCTATAATAATCATAAACAAAATCATTTTTATTTTCATGTAAATAATTATATTAATTTATTGTTATAACATGACGTAAATTGCATGACATACAAAATAATGCTTAACTTACGATAATTTTTGTTTTTAATTTGTTTACTATGCATACCAATGTTTGACATTTGAATAGATTTATTTATTTTGAATTATCGATAAATTTAGATTTACTTAAATATATTATAAGCAATGCTTTCTTTTGGATTTCTCAAATAATTATTGTAAAATATTTATAAGAAATATGTTTTTTATTATTATTTTATTTTGTTAATTAAATTATAAGGAATCAACAACATTTAAATATATCTATTTATATATTTTCATAAAATATATATTAAATTCAAAAACAAACTCAACAGAGTTACATGAAGTTGAGAAGAGAGAGGGGTAAAAACTCAAGACAATTGTTAGAGTTTTTAAGAAAAATGTTTTTAATAAACGCTTCAATTTGCAACATTTGTAAAATCGACCTCTTTATGGGTCGTCTAACAAGTAATAATTAGAAAATAGCTGTTTTTTTATTTTAACTCATTTGAATAAAACGCTTATTTGCTTCAATAAGAGCTTTTATTCTAACAAAACTCGAAAAACAGCTTAAAGCTACAATTAAAGGTGCTTAGCTCAACACAAACATCATTTATGTGTAAAGTATTAACAAAAACATTGCTGAATTAGTTTAATATGCCGTTCAGCAACACCATTCTTCAAGTTTGTAGGCCCTTGATTTATTTCATACAATCTGCGCTGAATTGCTTTCAAATCTAATTCAGCCAAGTTTCTTTCAGTTTTATTATGCTAATTTTATACTATACAATTTGAGCATGCTTAAGGCTCTGCGCTGAATGCGTACATTTTATGTTAAAATCCATATTTCTCATTAAAATCAAACAAAAATTATGTGCAGTAGAAAAAATAGTAGATTTATCAAATGTTTGGCACAATGAAAATGCAAAATATATTCAAAGGTTTTTTTAATAGTTTTTGGTACACTTTTAAAGAGTACATTCAAAATGTTCATGAATAACTTTATTTTTCTTTTTTATAGTCTTCTGACACGAAACATTTATATTTATTACAAAGCGCTAAAATATTTTTAAAACATAACATTGTTTAAGTTGAATTTACTTAAGTAGTTTATTGCTTATAAATATTTCATAAAAGTGTGCCAAATAAAGAAATTTATTCAATGGGATGCAAATAAATATTGAATGCAAGTAGAAATAATACAAATAAAAGAACAAAAAAAAACTATTGCGTAAAAATAGATCAGAGTAAGAAAAACTTATATACGAATGAACTAAAATTAAAATCATTAAATTTTATCAGTATTAAGATTTGTTTATTTTGTGTTATTTTTAAGTTTTTGTTTTCTATTTTACTGTTTTAAATAATTTTTTTTACTTCATGTACTGTGTGCTCGCCAATACAATTCATGAGTTCCACACTTGTTTAAATTCCAAAAGAAAACAACTCGCCGGTTGCTGTCCCAACTACACGAGTAAGCTTTCGCAACGCCATATTGGTTGGTGCCAGTGCCACCCACTTGTCACATTCTTTCATTCAACGACAAGTTCTTATAACTAAGAGCTTTCATTCTCTCTTAATCCGCCACACTCCGACCAAATTGGTTGCGAACATTGCTCGCTTATACAAAAAAAGTTCTTATCTCAAAAGCTCTGTTCAAAAAAGTTTTAAATATTTCGTTCAGGCTCTGCTCTCAGCACATTGCGTCATGCTCAATTCTATTTGCGCCACTCTCTCGTCATCGTTCACTACCTGCCACCCACTTGGCATAGCGCTCAACGCGAAACATGCTTCTTGATGAGTGCCTGTAGCAGGCGCGTCTTGGCCTTCTTCTCCTTGTACAACGCATACGTTTCTTCGATGTTTTTACGGTCACTCTTTAGCATCTTACGGCCATTCTGTTCTTCGAAGACGGTTTCGTACTCACGTATAGTACGCTTTAGCATCTTTTTCTCTTCGCACGTCTTATCAAGTTGCTCCCAGAGCTGCTCGATACTCAGTGCACTGATGTTCTCGCCGTACATAGACTGCGAAGGTGGCTGCGCCGTACTCGAAGCAGTGCTGCTAGCCTCAACATTGCCGGTTGTTGTGGTGGCCGAGTCATCTGATGCGGTTGGTGTGTTGGCCAAGGTATCGCTAGTTGCGGTGTTGTTGCTGCTCTCAGTACTTGTGTTCGACGAATATTGTTGCGGCGTCGACTCGAAGACCATAGCTTCGTGTTCTAATATTGTTGGTAGCTCGGGAGCACCTGCAGCGGCACAGCCAGCTAGTGTAACACTGCGTGACACCATGCGTTTAAGCTGACGATAACGGTCATAAATGGGGCGTGCTGCATCGCGTTCTTCCTTGGTAGAGGGGCGTCCGTAGAGAGACTCAAAGTAGAGCAGGCCATGCTGCACAGCGGTCTTTTCCTGCAGCAGCTGATCGGCGGTCAGCTCATCGAGTGTCTCGGAACGATTGCTGTCTTCGCGTTTATCCGAGAGGTTCTAAATGGGAAGAGGGAAAAAAAGAGTTTAAGTAAAAATTTTAATTTCATGAATTTTATATATATTTGAAGGAACGGAAACTAAGCTCAAGTACTCAATCGAAAATAAAAAGCTTCAACACAAGCACTGAACTATTTTTCATCACACTCTAGTTGTTTTTAGCGGGTTTGATTGTGTAAAAAATTTTTTCACTCACTGTCAGCACAGCAACTGATAAGCGAAAAGCAAAACGCAATTTTTTAATTTTTGCATTTTAGACAAGTATTTGTTATGAAATTTATTCTCTTCATTGCTAAGCTTTTAAGCTCCTCTGATTAAGAAACTTTTTAGCAGAGAGCTTAACAAGCAGACGTCTGGCCTGGGTAAATCGGTGTTAAGGCCCATAATAACAGCATAAGCTCTTATAAACGGCTTTTAAAATTAAAGCTTAATATTTGCAAAAAGCTTTGTGAGCCATTAACATATAAATTACTGAAAATTTAGGAATTGTTTTATATTAAATAAATTTTAGCTTCAATAAAATGTTTATTTAAGTTTTAATACCTTTAGTACTCTCCAAAAGTGAAGACATTTAAAAAATTCTCCGAAGCAGGGACTTGTTTTTTTAATTATTCATGTTTAATCACTTAATGAGAGTGTTTGTAACACTATAAGCAGCAGGACTCTATTAAAGTGAATATTTTTGGTTATAAAAATGAAAGTTGACTTAATAACAGCCTGTAATTTTTAAAAATTAAACTAGCAAAAAAAAAATATTTACCAGAATTTAAATTCGAATTTGAAAATCGAATTTGCATTATTAAAAATTGAAGACTTGAAATTTTTGCTGATTCAACAACTAAAATTAAGAAAATTAAGTCTCCCACATTGGAGATTTCGAACAACAATTACAGGAATTAATAAGAAAATGGAATATTTTTTTTTTATTTTTAAAGATTTAGCTAGAAAAATAGTATTTTTGTAAAATAGTAAAAAATAATAACTCTACTGATCGTTTCTGATCATTACCGATCAAAATATTTTTCAATTCAAATTGAAAGTTTTGACATTATTTTTAATAAAATATTTCTGCATAATAAAGCCTTTTACTGGATAGGTTTTTTAGAAATTTTTAAAGAACTCTCCAAAAGTGGAGACATCTTAAGAGCTCTTTACAGTAGATTTTACAAATTTTTAATGTTTTAAACGACAACTGGCAGAAAATAGAAGTTAAATAACTCTCCAAAAGTGGAGATTTAACGAAAGAAATTGTAGCAAAACAAAAAGTTGTATGAGAAAATTAGCTCTTCGAGAGCAGTAAGTTCTCTGGAAGTAAGTTATTCAAAAGATGTTCTAAAAATCGAATAAAATCACCTCTCCAAAAGTGGAGACTTTTTTATTTTACGAGATTTATTTAATAAAGTGCCGGAATATGGAGTGGTCCAAGTTTGGGATAAATTTAACACCCAAAATTGTATGTTTTATAAGGATATTAGCTCTCCAAGTGCAGAAAGTTCTCTCATTATTAGGAATACAACAATTTCTTCTAAAAAAAGGTAAATTAAATATTTTCTTCAAAAGAGGAGACTTGAAAAACTTGATATTTTAAAGTATACAAAGAAACAGAAAAGGTGTTAGACAAAGTAAGGCGTCAAAAGTTCAGTTTTTCAATGTGTTTTTGCTGCTTATAAGTAGTTATCTATATTAGTTAAGTCTGTTCTTGCTTCTATTTACTTTCAGTATCAGTATGTGTGCTCCTAAAAGCTACCTTAATTAAACAAAAATGCATTCAATTTATTTTCATTACACATCAATCAAAATTTTTGGCTTTTTCGGTGCAAACATTTTTAAAAATTTATAAATAACTAAACTGAAAAAATTACGCCGCAAATATTTGCCAATAATACAATCAATCAACGTTTAATTTTAATCAAGAGTAAAAAAGAAAACAAATTAAATTTAACACAAAAATTTGCAGAAGATACAAGCATAAAAATATATGCGCGGAACGAGAGCTACGTCAAAGCAAGAGCTTTTATAAAATTATTTGCAAATTAAGTGCTCAGCTATGCGAAGAACACACACGTCAGAGAGCAAAGAAAATTAAAAAAAAAAATAAAATTCCAAACATTTAACAAATTAAAATCAACAACAACTACAACTATAACAAATAAAAACAATTTATTATAAGC
This sequence comes from Pherbina coryleti, assembly GCA_943735915.1. Lineage (NCBI taxonomy): Eukaryota > Metazoa > Arthropoda > Insecta > Diptera > Sciomyzidae > Pherbina > Pherbina coryleti. The sequence continues at coordinate 7,292,508 of OX030950.1, forward strand.
AAATAAGATTAAATGCACTAACAGCCAAAAGCGGAAATATGATTATTATAAGAAAAAATGCGAACACAGAATAGTTAGTTTGGCAAATAGAACAAAATTTGCATTTCCGCTTATTTAATATGCAAATAAAATGCCGGCACACCTCTAAGACTTCAAAGTGTCGTTATTTTTTTTTTTTTTTGTTTTTTTTTTTTTGTTTTTGTTATAATAAAACACTTTGTTTTATAAAAGCTCGCGCCTGTGTGACTTATGTAAGCCATTTTTTTTTTAATATTCTTTGCTTCTTTCAGACATTTTGCACACTTTGGCATCATTTCTTCTTTTACGACAAATAAGCCAAACAAACAAGAAAAAATTATTTCTGTAAACAAAGCAATTCATCAAATTTTAATACCTAAGAAAGCCATTAATTAATTTCATTTTTAATTTGCAAAATTAGCTGTCCAAAGTTAGTGAAAGAGTAGATAAAATGTAAGCTAGAAAAATAATGGTAGAAGCTTTGGAGAGTGCGAAAGAGTGCAAAAATGTTGACAAATTAAATGCTCGGGTGCAAAATCCACAGAAAGTAGACAAGCTTTAATTCACACCTGTTCAGAATATATAACATATTTTGCTAAACAAAGATGTTAAATCGATATACACACAACCAAGCTAACATAAATTTTTCAGTTCTGTCATTCTATTCTATTAAAAGCAAGCAAAATAACAAAGTTTTTTTTCTTTAAGGAATGAGACATGATTTGTACCAAAAACAAATGAAAACAAAACAAAATTTTTTAAATTTCAACATAAATCATTCTTTTTCAAAAAAATGTTAAGCTTTTCTGAAATAAATTTTCTTGCTGACGCAGCTCAATAAAACCAAAAATATACAATTTCTCTAAAGCTTTTTTTAATTTTTTCAAAAAGAATTCTTTGTCTCGCCAATTTAATAAATTGATTAAGTCTGTGTGTGAATGTTTTTATTATTGCGCTCACACGTGACTCAGCTGTGTGAGTGTTCGCATATCCAGTGTAGAGTTTTTGGCTCGCACTATAGTTTTAGTCAAATATATAAAATATTTTTTTCTACTCATTATTTGAGTCCAATTCGATTCATATATTCTCCAAAGGAGAGTGTTCGAATAATAAACATAACTGGAGACATTTTTTATAAGCTCGCATTATGTTTATATTTAAATAAAATGTTCACAACATGTCATGACAATCACGTCTGCTTTTTAAAACTCTTTAAAACTTAGCAAATGCTTGACTCTACGGTTTAACTAAATTCTTCGGTAGTTCTAGTATTGCATCAATCTAAATTTACCCAACTCTAGTGAAAAAGTTTTAAAAATCTATAGGAAATGATAACTCTACAAAATTGGAGAAATTTGTTACAAGCTCGCACTTTCTGTGAAGTGAAAAAATAATAAAAAGAGTTATTGGCGCTATGTCATTGCAAACAAATATGCATTCCAAACTCTTCAGAATTGATAAAATGCCTTAGTCTAGAGTAATGATTAATTTTTTGACATTTCCAATCAGTATCGAGCCAAATTATAACCAAACGTTACGAAAAAGCTTAAGAAAATCAAGAGCCATAAGAAAACGGTAACTCTACAAAATTGGAGAAATGTGCTACAAGCTCGCACTTTCTTTGTAGTGAAAAAATAATTAAAAAAAGTTATGCGCGCTTTGTCATTGCAAACATATTTGCATTCCAAACTCTCCAAAATTGATAAAATGCCTTACTCTGGAGAAATGATTAATTTGTTGACATTTTCAGTCAGTATCGAGCCAAATTATAACGAAACGTTACAAAAAAGCTTAAGAAAATAAACAGCGAAAAGAATACGGTAACTCTACAAAATTGGAGAAATTTGTTACAAGCTCGCACTTTCTTTGTAGTGAAATAAAAGTATCAGTGTTTTAATTATAGTAAATCCCGCCATGTCATTATAGGCAAATATGCTTTAAAAACTCTCCAAAATTGAGAAAGTGCTTTAGTCTGAAGTAATCATTTATTTTTTTGATAATTCAAATCAGCATCAAGTCAAATTAAAAGCAAATGCTACGAAAAAGCTTTAAAAAAAATAACGATAACTCTACAAAATTGGAGACATTTTTTGCTAGCTCAAATTTTCTAGTTAAATTTGGAGTATAACTTCAATTAGTTAATCATATTTAATTAATAACTCAAATCTACTTTCCAAAATCTCCAAAGAGAGCAAAGGGAATGCTCATAAAATTCCTAAAATGTTCCTAAAATTCTCTTAAAATACTCGTACTTAATTAAGATCTCTCTACAAAGGTATCGACATTTTTTCGCCCTAATTGTGTATATCAATACAGCGCCAGCTCTACTTAAGTTGAAGTTATTTACAAAAGTTATTTTTTCCCCATACCATCTTTTGGGGAATGAGAGTTTAGAGTTTAAAGTTCCTTCCTTCAAATTAATTCGAAAACGTAACCTTAAAATTATTCACCCACCTGTTCAATCTCGTTCAATGACGATTTCATCTTTTCCAATTTCTTGGTGGAATCCATGTCTCCGCTTATTTTAAGCCCCAAAGCACCACCCATCGGATTCATCTTCAACTCATGCTTTTCTTTGCGCAACTTGCCAATTTCGGCCAGCACATTCTTCATGTATTTGTCGTTAAGCTTCTCGGCCTGTGATGGACGATAGCCCATCTTGGTTTCGAACACCTGCTCAAATTGACCAAGCTTTTTCTTGAGCGCTGTTAGTCGTTTGTTAACCTGCTTCAAACGCTCTTCGGGCGACTGAAAGGACATCATTGCTGGTATAACCTGCTGCATTACATCGCGCGTCTTGAGATTCTCCAACGAGGCGAAAGCGCGGAATGCATTCAATGGCTCGATGCAGTCGTCATCCATAAGCTGCGCTGCAGTTTGTTTGTGAAACTGCTGCGGATAGGGCATCACCTTCGAAAGCTTAGCTGCTGTGTCGATGCAATCCGAGGGACGATGACGCACAGTTGCATAACGACGGCTCAATATCGGCTCTGTTTGATCGGCAGCAGTGCTACTGTCCCAAGGCAATGCTTCAGCTGAAGTGATGCTGACCTTGTTGGTATTGCTGTTATTGCTGCTGCTGTTGGAAGTGTTGCTAATAGCTGCGTTAGTCGAATTGTTGCTGTTCTGTGATGGCGCAGCACTCTGTGTGTCAGCTGTTGTGGGCGATGGTTTCACCGCCTGCTGTGTTTCGCTACCATTGCGTATTATATGAAAATCAATCAAGTTGTTATCGTTATAGTCCGAGCCGTTGGAGCGCTCTGCGGAATTTGGCTTCTTGCTGGTAAATCCACGACGCTCATACTTAAGTGCAGAGAGGTCATACTTGTAGCCGTTCTCATCGCCACGCATTTTTGTGGGCAGATATTTACCGGATTTCTTCATGACGCCAGCGGCCTTGCGGCCAGGTGGAGCACGTGACTTGCAAAAACGTTCGCTGCTGCGTCGACGCTCATGTTCACATTCGCTGTCGTCACTATCGCGATGATGCTTGGAGTTGCCATTGCGACTCGGTGAATGGCGATGCGAGCGTGCAGGGCTCGTCTCGAAGCGAGAGCGGCGCGTCATGTCTTTGGTGGGGCCGCTTACAAGGGTTTCGCTGTAAGCGGGAGGAAGCGGTTCGAATTGTTGCTGTTGCTGACAATTGGCTGCAAAAGCGTTGTTCTCGTCACTGCCATTGATAGTGGCAGCTTCGTTGGCTGCCGGATCGAGTACTGCAGCGTCTGCTGACTCGGCACGTAGATCGAATAAGCAGTACGGCGACTTCTTAAAGTCTTCCGAAGCAACACGACGTATAGCGTCGGCGTGCTGCTTGAGTTTAAGTGCAGCACTGCTTGCTGTTGTAGTCGATTCGTCTTTGTTCTTTATTGAGTCTTGAGCAACGTTATCGTCGTTGGGCAAAAGTTCCTCGCTATTGGAACGAATCAATTTACGATCCTGCGTTGCTGAGGATGTGCTGTCAAGGCGTTCCTTGCGCTTACGTGATTTTTGCCAATCCAATGGATCGATGAACTCGGGTAGATACGATGAGTTGAAATGAGAGCCGGCTTTAGTGTTATTTCCGTTGCCGTTGCCGTTGCCGTTGCCGTTGCCGTTGCTGTTGTCTTTACCTTTACCGTTACCGTTGCCGCTGTTGATGCTCGATTGTGTTTGTTGTGTGTGTGAGTGCGTGGATGTATTTTTCAAGTTTTTTAAAAGCTCAGCATCTGTTGTTGTTGTTGTTGCTGATGTGCCAGTTGGTGCTGTTGTCAATTGATTATCTTGGTCGCGTGTCGCTGTGGCGACAATTGAACCATTCGACGATTGTTTCTGTTGTTGCTGCAACTCTTTATGTAAGGGTGAAGTCGATGGGGACGATGATGAACTGCTTCCGTTGCTACAGCAAGATGCTGTTGATGAGGATGAACCTGTTAGACGACTCAAGTCGTCTTCACTCAGGCCAGTGGTAGGATGGCGCATGCCGCACTGCAAAGAGAAGAAAAATACAGTTAGTTGTTTGTTTTTCAATGAGATGGCAAGACAATCTTAAATAATTGTAACAGCTTTGAGATGATGAGTAAGATGGAAATTCAACCAAACATAATTAATTTAAAGAAGTCTTTCAAAGTGTGTTTTTTTTTATACTAGGTGTTTATAAAAGGGAAATTTTCAATCTTAGTATAGAAAACTTTTGAAAAAACGCCGCAATAAAACATCTGTTTTTTTAAAATAATTTTTTTAAACGCGGAAAATTTTATAAAAAAGAATATTTTTAACAAAAAGGTTTAGTTTAACAAGAAATACTCGAACTTGTTTTGAAAATATTTCGAAATATTTCTTGTTAATCTTTCTAATCTAATCTTTTCGAGAGTCGTTTAAAATCAGTGAAACTTTTAAGCCTGTTGTTGAAATATTTTATATTTACTTTGTTGTAAATTGACAAACATGAATAAAGTAATCGAACTACTATCTTGATGCTTCGGATGTATTAGAAATTCAAGTATATATACTTCGGATATATTCAAGTATCAAGTATTAGAAATTCGAAAAAGCTAAGAGTAAAATCAGAAAACACTATAAGTACATACTCGAGATGACTTTAGGATAGGTTTAAAGAGACATATGTTTTTAAATATCCATCCATGTTTGATTCGAGTAGCTCAAGTGCTGATAGCCCACTAGGTTGGCTAGATTTAAGTTTTTTTTTTAACATTATCTAGGAAACAATTTACAGAGCAATCAAGATTAAAATTAAAAAAAAAACTACAAAAACCTCTTAAAAAATGGTTTTTATACAAACACATATATGTAGTATGTGAATTATTCATTTAAAAACGACTTTATTTAATAGATATTTTGACGCGTAATGCATGCAATGATGTCTCATTAATTAAGTAGTTGCCAGTCATGCCGAGTAGTAATTGAGTGCAATTTGATGAAAAATACCGACACGCTCACGATATGTTCAACAAGGGGACAAAGAAAGGGACAAACTTGTAAAACTAGTAACTAACTAGTTAATAAGTTGATGTAAAAAAAATTAATAAAGTTTAAGAATTTCTTCATATTACTTCATAATCTTCTTTTCTAAACCTTTTAGTTAGCTCACAATTTTGAGAAAGTAAAATTTTAAAAAAAAATTAATTCATGACATTTAAACCTTTTTTCAAAAAGGTCACCACTACGTATGAGCAACATTTAATTAAAGAGTGGCACAGCGAGTTTAATGAATGATGAAAAAGTTAATGTGAATAATGACAATGACAACAAATAAGAGAACATATTTAATTATGCGATAAAAATAAAAAGCAGTAGAGAGAATTTATTAAATAAATAATAATATATTATTATTAAAACGAAAATATGGCTGATGAAATTTTGTAAAAAATATTTTTTTGTTTTTTTTTTTTAATAAATAAAAATAAAATAAAAACTCAAGCATACCAGGAAATAAGTAATTATCCTTGGTGTCATTTTAATGGCGTGTTTTCTCTTTTTTGTTTTTTGCTTGCTTTTATTATTTAAACAGCAAAACTTATTGTAACTTTTTTTATTTTCTCGAAGAATTTAAGCAACTCCAAACGTTTATCTGCTCAAATCAAAAAAACTTAAGAGCAAGCCTTTTAGTAAAATTTTTAACCGTTCTCAAACTGGGCGCAAGCTTTTGAGCAACAGTGTAAATTAGCGCTTTATTTGTGCAAAACTTACAATTTCTGTTGTTGCTTTTTTATGGCTTATTTAAGCTTTTGTAGTATTCAAAGTTATGCTCTTTTTTAAATTAATATGATGAATTGTTGTTTTTATTTTTTTTTTTTTAGTGTTACTGTGTTGGTTCAACGCCAGCACGTACCGGAAACTTTTGATTAACTTCAATTTAATTTAATCAAAGTCAAAGAGTTTTTGCGCTTTAGCAAAATATATTTTGTGAATTAATTGAAATTTTGCAAGTTTTGCTAAAATTACAATTTTGTTTTTTTTTTATTCAATGGCTTTTGCGTGCTTGTAACAATTTATATCACTTTTATTTAAACTCATAAACTTTCTTTAATATTTTCTTTGAAGAGGTGTTGATATTTTTGTGTTGCGTTCAAAGCAAGATCTGAATCACTAATAAATTCAATTCACTCGCGTGGCGGCAAAATATATGCGAAATTTGCCTCCAAGAATATTTTAGCTGCTTCTTATTTTTATCTCTCGCTCACGCGATTTGTTGACCAGCTAGCTACGAAGACGATCGTTCGTCGTTTGATAAAGCAACAATGAGAGCGTCAGAGAGTTAAAAGAAGATTAAAAAAAAAAAATAAAACAGCTAAAAAAACCAAAATAAACACCAGCAAAATAAAAGAAAAACACAACATCAACAACAACAACAGGGAGAAGATCGCAATGTTCGTGCTTTGATAACAACAGTCATTCAAGCACCGGCAAAAGACCGAAGTAAAAAGCTACAAAGATTGTGGGAGCATGAAAAAAACTAAATGATCAAAAAAAACTGAGAGAGCAAGATCCAGAGCATAAATTATATTTTATAACACATTTCGAGAAAGCGAGAGAGAGAGAGAGTGCGAGTGAATAGCTGATTTAGTATAAACACGTTAACTGCTTGATTTTGCTGATCATCAGCGTCTTAACTTGGCTTTATACATTAGCGGCGGCAAGTGCTTTGTAAGGGTTGCCATGCAATAGTTGAAAAATAAAAAAAATAATGGCTTAAACCGGATTTTTTCAGTTAAACTGGAACATATTTTCGAAGTGTGCCAACTTTGTTTTGAGAATTTTTTTTTCTGAAGAACATCAGGAACATCTGAAGAACATCAATAACTATGATTTAATTTATTACATGGCATGAATAAAAAAAATTTATATAACCTACTGTCTCTGATGTTGTTGTAATTTCATAAATATCTGATTTATTCTTGATTAAACAAAAACTTTCTAGATATTGATTATATAATATGCTGTAAGCTTTTTGTGCTTCTTAAGAACAATATCTCAGACAAAAATTGGAAAAAATTGGGATTTGTAGAATATTCCAGAATTTTGCAGAAACATTAAGAAATTAGTGTAAATTACTTCGATATCACAGCAGATGTTAAGCTTGTTGTCGAATATTTATGACAACGCGATACAAAAAAAAGTGTTTGATTCGACGCTAGATGGAAGACTTCTAAGGGCTTTAGTGACTTATATGACTAGCTTCTTCGTTTTAGTTTTTCAAAAATATCGAATTTTTGTTAAACTATTTATATTCTACGTTGTTCTATGAGTTAATTGTATCTCACACAGATGTAGTTAATACATTTAATTTATTATTTGAAATGGATCAAGCTTGACTCAACTTTATTACTCAAATTTTTTTGTTAAATTAAACATTAACATTACAATTTCTCTTCTTTAAATCACTGTTCACTAATCACTTTAGAACCAATTTAGTTCGCCTTTATTAATGGTTTGTTTTTATTTTGATTATGTATGTGTATTTTTATTTCTTTTATAATTTAATTTGTTTTCTTTTGTTTTGAATAATTTCTTTTTTACTTTTTGGATTTTTTTTTTCTTTTTTTATTTTCTTAATTTTTTTAAGTTTTTATATTTTTGACTTTTTTTTAATTTTTAAAAAATTTTCATTTTTTTTATTTTTTTTTTTATATTTCTATTTTTTTATTTTATAATTTTTTTATTCTATTAATTTTTTTTTTATTTTTTATTTTTTTAATTTTTTTTAAATTTAACTAGCAATTTCTTATTGAATTATATTTCTTTTATTTTTATAGTTTGCAATTTGATTTTATTAAATTTTTAACTTTTTCTGTTTTTTACAATATTTTTATTTCATTTCCATTTATTTGTTTTAAAAGTTTTATTGATATTTCATGATTTTTTTAAGTTTTTTTTTAATTTATTTTATGTTTAACTTGTTTATTATTACTTATTAAATTTTTTAGATATTTAATTTTTTGTTTAATTTTTTATTCAATTTTTGTTTTAATTTATTATTCTTATTTTTATTTTTTAGTTTTCTTTTAATCTTTTATTTATTTTTTCATTTTATATTTTAATTTGCATTACATTCTTATTTATTTTATATTTTCATTTTATCGCTTTTATTTTTGCTTATTTTTATTTTTCATTTTTTTTTATATTTTAAATTTTTTTTATTTTTTTATTTTTTTTTTATTTTTTTTTATTTTTTTTTTAATTTTTTTTAAATTTTTTTTAAATTTTTTTAAAATTTTTTTTAAATTTTTTTTAAATTTTTTTTAAATTTTTTTTAAATTTTTTTTAAATTTTTTTTAAATTTTTTTTAAATTTTTTTTAAATTTTTTTTAAATTTTTTTAAATTTTTTTTTAATTTTTTGTTTTTTAATTTTTTGTTTTTTTTTTAAATATTTCTTAACTTTATAGCTATTTCTGATAGAATTTTTTATTTGATGTTATTCCACATAATTTATTTCTTTAATTTTTGTAGTTTTTAATTTAATTTTATTTAATATTTTACTTTTTTTTTATATGCAATTCATTCATTTCATTTATTTTAAGCTACATAAATTTGTATGTACTTTATTTATTTTTCGTTTTATTTTTTTAGTACAATTTTTATTAAATTTTTGTTTTAATTCATTTATTTTTTCAAATCTTTTATTTATTTTTTATATCTTTTCTTAATTTTTTTATATAATATTTATTTTTTATATCTTTTATTTATTTTTTTATCTTTTATTTATTTATTTTTGTCACTTTTTTATTCTGTTTTTAAAGTTTTTTGTGTTACTTTCCTTTAATATTTTTATTTATTTCTATTAAATATTTTTCCATTTAATTTTCATAATTTTTATTACATTTAATTAATGCATTAAAATTTAATTTTATTTCATTTACTTAATTAATTGTTTTATTAATAAAATTTAATATTTAATTGTTTATTCACTTTTTGTTTTAATTTATTTATTTATTTTTCTTAATTTTTATTTTTATTTATTTTTGATTATTATTTATTTTTGATTATTACTTATTTATTTCTTATTATTTTTTATTTTTATATTGTTTCTTTTTTATGTATTTTTTATTTTAGTTTTTTATTTAAAGTTATTTTACAATTTATTTTCAATTATTTTTATTTTTCAACTTATGTTTTATTTATTTTTTATATTTTTATTTGCTTAAATTTTTTAATATTTTTTTTAATTGTGTATTTGAGTGTTTTAATTAATCATTAACTTTATTTTATTCATTTTTATTTTTTATCAATATTACAAGTTTTAAATTCTTTCGATTATTTTTCTAAGTAATTTTATATATTTTTTATGGATTTATTTTGATAAGTTTTAAGAAATTTTTATTTCTTTTTAATTACTTTCAATAAATTATTATTTATTTTGATACTTTTTGACAGTTTTATTTTATGAATGATATTTATCTAAAGCTTTATTTATATGTTTTTATTTGTTTTTATTAATGTATTTATTTTTACGTATACTGTTAATTTTAATTTATTTTTATTTATATATGATACATTAATATTTTTATATATATTTATTTATTATAGATATATATTTATTTTCTTATCTTATCTTATAATTTTTTTATTTATTTTTCTATATCTTATAAAGAGTGATTTTTTAAGTGCCTGATAACTTTTTTTTTAAAAAAAACGCATAAAATTTGCAAAATCTCATCGGTTCTTTATTTGAAACGTTAGATTGGTCCATGACATTTACTTTTTGAAGATAATTTCATTTAAATGTTGACCGCGGCTGCGTCTTAGGTGGTCCATTCGGAAAGTCCAATTTTGGGCAACTTTTTCGAGCATTTCGGCCGGAATAGCCCGAATTTCTTCGGAAATGTTGTCTTCCAAAGCTGGAATAGTTGCTGGCTTATTTCTGTAGACTTTAGACTTGACGTAGCCCCACAAAAAATAGTCTAAAGGCGTCAAATCGCATGATCTTGGTGGCCAACTTACCGGTCCATTTCTTGAGATTAATTGTTCTCCGAAGTTTTCCCTCAAAATGGCCATAGAATCGCGAGATGTGTGGCATGTAGCGCCATCTTGTTGAAACCACATGTCAACCAAGTTCAGTTCTTCCATTTTTGGCAACAAAAAGTTTGTTAGCATCGAACGATAGCGATCACCATTCACCGTAACGTTGCGTCCAACAGCATCTTTGAAAAAATACGGTCCAATGATTCCACCAGCGTACAAACCACACCAAACAGTGCATTTTTCGGGATGCATGGCCAGTTCTTGAACGGCTTCTGGTTGCTCTTCACTCCAAATGCGGCAATTTTGCTTATTTACGTAGCCATTCAACCAGAAATGAGCCTCATCGCTGAACAAAATTTGTCGATAAAAAAGCGGATTTTCTGCCAACTTTTCTAGAGCCCATTCACTGAAAATTCGACGTTGTGGCAGATCGTTCGGCTTCAGTTCTTGCACGAGCTGTATTTTATACGGTTTTACACCAAGATCTTTGCGTAAAACCTTCCATGTGGTCGAATAACACAAACCCAATTGCTGCGAACGGCGACAAATCGACATTTCACGGTCTTCAGCAACACTCTCAGAAACAGACGCAATATTCTCTTCTGTACGCACTGTACGCATTCGTGTGGTTGGTTTAATGTCCAATAAAGTAAACTGAGTGCGAAACTTGGTCACAATCGCATTAATTGTTTGCTCACTTGGTCGATTATGTAGACCATAAATCGGACGTAAAGCGCGAAACACATTTCGAACCGAACACTGATTTTGGTAATAAAATTCAATGATTTGCAAGCGTTGCTCGTTAGTAAGTCTATTCATGATGAAATGTCAAAGCATACTGAGCATCTTTCTCTTTGACACCATGTCTGAAATCCCACGTGATCTGTCAAATACTAATGCATGAAAATCATAACCTCAAAAAAATCACCCTTTAGATGAGTTGTTTAATTTCTTTATATTATAATTTATTTTATTTTTACGCTTAGTAAGTTTGTTAATTTACTTTTTTATTTTTGATATTTTTTCTTTCACGTTTTTATTTGTTTTGATATAGTTTTGTTTTGTTTATTAAAGATTTGTGCTTTTAACAGAACTAACTTATTAATTAATGTTTTATAATGCATTTTTATCTTAGTTTTGTTTTGTTGGTTTTTATATATTAATCTTTAGTTCGGAATATTTTATTTTATTTTTTTTTTTTTTAATATTTTAAGGTTTCTATTTTATAAAAAAATTAATTTCTTCTACTAAAAAAAAAAAAAAAAATTAGCGCATTTTTAAACTTTTAAATAAAGGGTCCGCCAAGGACCCTTTGTTTTAACTTGTATTAGTTTTTTGCTTATGTGGTAGTTTATGAGTATAACTTTGTTAACTCTATTACCCTCTATTTAAAAATAATGTTATGCAATTTCCTCACACAGAACTGAAAATATGCCTCTCGTACGACCTTGAAACTATTCATTTAAGGTGTCTGTGTCAGTGTGCTTAATAAATCATTCAACTTTTGAGCCATTTTTTCTCTGCAAAACTCATAAGAAAATCAAACAGACCAAATCTAGGCTTAACCAGTTATGACTTGACAACAATCAAAACAAAAAGATATCAACAACTAAAACAAAAGGCCCAATAAAAGTTGTGCTGCATTGTCTTCTATGCAAACAAATACAGGAGAGGTTTTTTCTTACTGCTGCTAATTGTTTTAATAAAATTAAAGTTTTTTTTACAAAAACATAGAAGAAGAAAACCCTATGGATTAACGTCATTATCATATTATCGTTATCTAATTCATAACAAGTGTATTCAAAGCTTCTAACTGCTTAGAGAAAACATGAAGCGCGCGCATGTCATAAATTATCACAGATACTTTTATTTTCGCAAATAGAACAGTTCAAAGTTTATGCAAGAAAAATAAAAAAACAAAAGTAAGCTATTTAAGACATTTTAAAAACACAGTAGTGACAAAAATGCCGGCTAAAGCACTGTTGTCAAGTTGCAAGCAGCATGATTCGAAAAATCTTGAGTACTAACAATAGTATCACAATCCCCATCTGTAGTAATAATACCATTATCATGACTATCATCAGCTGACTTCTGGACGGGTGCTATTTTCGGCCATAAACACAAAGAAATAACAATTGGAAAAGTAACATCAACATATCAACAATTAGCAGCTCAAATGAAAAAAAAAATCTTTAAGATACAATTTTATGCGAATTTCAATATTCAATTTGCATGTTAATTAAAGGCTTTATGCGTCTCGATATGAATTTAACCACAAAAAACAAGTGGTTGCCAATAGAACGCTTTGTTTAAAAGTTTCGTATGCGACCCAGCCAGCAAAGCAATAACGTTGATGAACTGAAGACAAACGTAATAGTTGGATATTAATACAGATAATAAATTAAAAAAATAAATTATCTAAACTTTTCAATATTTATTGCAACATTGTGCAACATTTAAGCAATTAAATGTTACTCATACGCCTCAGGGGAGGCAATTGAATCGCTTAGTAGATAAAGTTGATTAATTTTGTTTTATCTACAGCACGAATGACTGTGTCTAACTTGAAGGGTGATTAAAATTCAATTAAAATTGTTATGTAGGATATTTCTAGTATGGTGATCCGCATAGCAATAAACAATTAATTTATATACGTTGAACGAAGTAAGTTTTCAGTTAAAGCCGTTGTAATAATTATATTGATTTCTTTGGGGAAATTGGCAAAAAGTACAAGTTATTGGAAGAATTAATCATTACGTCAAAAGTCAAGACTTTAAAGGAAATACAGATATATCAGTTTTATTTATTTACAACGAACTGATTTAACAAAACTTTATATCATTTATAAGATACTTTCTGTAAATAAATATTAACGCTCTTTGAAGTAACTTCCAAAAATCAAGATAAATATCAAAACATTCTCTACCAGAAGTTCAAACAGTTCTGAAAAAATTTCATGTAAATATTTTATTAACTTCTCTTTATTACATTTTTAAAATAGTTAAAATTTGATACACTTTTACGAAATAATTTAAAATTGTCAGTTACTTTTCTAAATTTAAAAACTTCTTCACTTTTTCTATTTTTTACTTTTTACTTTTTGCTTTTTACTATTTAATGTTTACTTTTTACTTCTTACCTTTTACTTTTTGTTTTTTGCTTTTTACTTTTTAATGTTTACTTTTTACTTCTTGGTTTTTTACTTTTTACTTTTTACTTTTCACTTTTTACTTTTCACTTTGTTCTTTTTACTTTTTTAAACTTTTTTATGTTTTTGCTTTTTTACTTTGAACCCTCTTATGTTTTTGCTTTTTTTACTTTTTAATTTTTTATTTGACTTTTTTACTCATTTTCTGACATAACTTTTAGCTTTTTATCTGTAATACAACTTTTAACTGTGTCATTTTTTTTTTAATTTTTACTTTTGAAACATATTTTAGTTTTACTATTTTTTTATTTTTGGTTTGTTTCGCTTAACTTTTTTATTTTACTAAGTTTTCTTTGCACATTTCTATGTAATTATTTTTTACATTTTTAATTTTACTTATTACTCAACATATTAAATTTATTTTGTAACATTTATTATTGATTTTTTTACATTTTTAAAGTTTTTTAATATTTTTTACATTTTAATTTCTTTCTTATATTACACTTTTTTATAAAGTAAAAAAATTTCTAGGAAAAAATAACACATTTAGAGGAGAAAACTATAAAGCAACAACACAAAAAATTACAGTCGAAACAAAGTCGAATCGTTTTATTGTGCAAAAATGGATCGCACCAGCCTTGAAAATGCGTCACTCATGACGTCATAAAACAATCGATCGATCAATTGAATAAAATAAAGCTTTTGCGACGACAATTTAAACGAGCTTAATTTTAACATATAAAAAGTATAATAAACAAATAAATAATATAAGACAATAACAAAAAGAACAAAGACCATGCCACACCCTTAAGAAATAACGAGAAACACAAAAACACATTTATCAATAGCTTAAATTTCTTCAAAAAATGCAGCCACGTGTTTGAGCACAGATTTAATGCAGTCTGTGCAAATGAAACATAAAAAGATTTAGACGCTCCATTTAAGTAGCTTTAAGTTTAAAGCTTTAAGTTTAAAGCTTTGCAAAGCAAACAAATAATAACATTTAAAGTCGCAAGTTAAGCCACCACCACAACAACAAAGTCTCTTAGAAACAACATTTATGATGAGCTGTTCATCATCAAAAATACTCACACTTGACTGTCAAGTCAGGCAAAGTAAGGAGCTGTGTTTAATAAACACCAAACACAAAGCAGCTGCGTAAATTTCTTGTTTTATTTATATTTTGATCTCTTTTGCATTTGTTTTATTTTTCTCCTTTTTTTTTTCTTTGTTTTCTTTTTGATAGCTTAATTATTCTGCACTGCCTGAACTTAACCGAGCTAGTGCGGTTCAAACCAGTTTAGATTCACCATTCAAACGATCGTTTGAACAGCTTAAATTTTGCTCTAACATTGGTTCAGATCATCCATATTTATAAGTTGAAAGAAATATTAAAAAAACTGACTTTTTATTTACCGCATTAGATCATAATTTTTTTTAAATGTTTAATGCATTATTAGCTCATTATAATGTTAAAGATAATATCTAATTTTTTTTGATTATTGATGGGCTGCAAGTATTTTTATGGTTTTTAAAACAAGCGTTTATAATAACAGAGTATAACAGGGATGTCGGTATGGCTTTTTATGAAGGGGTGTATTTTTGTTGTGAAAACGGGTATTTGAAATTTATTATTTCATCGTATTTGTGGGAAGAACTTCATTTTTTATTTTGGTGAATTTCGTTTTTTTTTTTATTTTTTACAAATTCTTAGTTTTCTCCCGTTTTTTTTTATTTTTACTTTATTTGTTAATTTTTTCCTTTCTTTTTTTTTAATTTTTACTTCATACTTTATACTTTATACTTTATACTTTATACTTTATACTTTATACTTTATACTTTATACTTTATACTTTATACTTTATACTTTATACTTTATACTTTATACTTTATACTTTATACTTTATACTTTATACTTTATACTTTATACTTTATACTTTATACTTTATACTTTATACTTTATACTTTATACTTTATACTTTATACTTTATACTTTATACTTTATACTTTATACTTTATACTTTATACTTTATACTTTATACTTTATACTTTATACTTTATACTTTATACTTTATACTTTATACTTTATACTTTATACTTTATACTTTATACTTTATACTTTATACTTTATACTTTATACTTTATACTTTATACTTTATACTTTATACTTTATACTTTATACTTTATACTTTATACTTTATACTTTATACTTTATACTTTATACTTTATACTTTATACTTTATACTTTATACTTTATACTTTATACTTTATACTTTATACTTTATACTTTATACTTTATACTTTATACTTTATACTTTATACTTTATACTTTATACTTTATACTTTATACTTTATACTTTATACTTTATACTTTATACTTTATACTTTATAATTTATACTTTATACTTTATACTTTATACTTTATACTTTTTACTATTTACTATTTTGTTTTTTTTTTTTGTTTTTTAACTTTTATTTCTCATTGTTTTAGTTCTCGTTATCATTGTTGCCAACATTTTGGTGTAAATATACATAGCTATGGATATGTTTAAATAAATTTTAATACAAAATAACGTTGTTGTGCTTTATCTTTTAGACGTTTATCTCGAGAACATGTTTGCACCAGAAGTTTCTCCATAAAATGTGTAATTTTTTTAAATAATTCGTTGTATGTTGCTTCGAAAATCCACTCAATTTTCAAGTAATAAACTTTGACTGATTATGAAATAAATAATGATAATGATTATGAAATAAAATAACAATAATAATGGTTACTTATAATAGTTCCTGATGGTTAAATTCTCAACTAAATAATAAATATATTCATATTACTTCGCATTTCTTGTTAAAAATAATGAATGCCTGGCTGTACAGGCTAAGAGAATGAGATAAAAATTTATTTTAATTTATAAGGTAAGAGAAATAAAACATGTTTTTTGAGAATCACAGAGACTTGTTATTTTTATAACAACAAATTAAACACATTTTTGGTAAACAGACTTGAACGCTGCCAAGCTGTCTCGTTATCTTTTATTACTGCTGCTCGTCTTGTCAACCAACAAGTTTTTATTCTTTTTTTTTTCATTTTTTTATATGTTTAAAGGCTCCCATTTTTTTCATGCTGTCAGTTTTTATTTTTTATTACTCATCTTGAAAAATGAGACATAAGTAAATATATGAAAGTGGAATACTTTTATAGCCACAGGAGAGATTAATATACAAAAATGCAATTCAGAGAACACAGCAAATAATAATTAAAATTCAGCCGCATTAAATGTCAAAAAAGGTACAAATAAGCAGGATCCAAATATTATCAAACAATGGTGAATAATTTAGGGCGTATCAACAAGAGGTGTAGGATTTGTTTTTTGAATTAAATGTAGAATTGTTTGGATGCCTCTTTAAATTTTATTGGATTATAAAGAAGACACATGGAGATTATGGATGAAATACAATATCTTTCAAAACTGCCTTTTTTGCAATATTGCACCTCTTACTGATTGGTGTTCACAGACGAATTTTAGAGCGAAATTTTTGTTTAAAGCATATTTTAGAATGTGCAACAGAGAGAATGCGAGTAGTTATTGCGATGACGAAACTGTGACGAAACTGATTACATGCTTGGATGAAGCTCAATTGTGAACATCTCACTTGGTTATCATGTTGATTTTTGCAGGTCTGCCATGTTTGACTAAAAATTTACAACTTTGTTTGAATTATTTAAACTTTTTCTTTACATTATTTTATTTATATTTAAAGCTTTACTTTAGCAATTAACTCTCTGAAGACATGTTAATATTTTTATTATATCTATAATTTTCATGAAATCTTTTATTACTTGAATTTGCTGTTTTGACTGTATTGACTTTTCTTCTTTCTGCTGCTAATTTGTTGGCAATGCGTTATTAATTAACAAGCAAATCAATTTATCAACGTGTGTTAATTTTTATTTTTTATTTTTTCCGTATCCTTTGTTGGTTAATTTCTTGTTGTTTTTATTGGCATTCTGCCAGTATTACAAAGATCGTTAACATCTGTTTTGATTTCCTCTGAGTCTTTGACCATGATTTACATAAAAATATTTAAGAAAAGTGGTCCTTTTTCACTTTGTTTCAAGAAGTTTTAATGGTTGTCGTAAATATTATTAAAAACAAAAAAAAATTGTTTAAATTTAATATTGAACTTGAAAGTCGTGAATTTAAGATCGGCGAAATGATGCCAAAATAAAAACGCCGACTACAACATGAAAAAGGTAAACTTTTGTTTGTGTAGCTGGCTGATGCAGTCCATAACGTTTATTGAACTACGTCGTTTTTATTTTATTTTTATTGTTTCCCTTTTTTTTACAAAAAGTTTTTGCTTGTAAACACTGCTAAATTTAGAAAAACAAGTCAATTGGCAAAAAATTCCCACGCAATCTGAAATTTAAACAATTTGTAGCAAGAACAAGATTCGATCATAAAAAATCTAAAATTATTTTTGAATGGCAATAGAACGTTGGCAGAACAGCATAAAGAACAAATAAAAACAAACACAAAAAAAAAGGCAAAAAGTTAAAGCATTCCACAAATTAAAGCGCCAACCTATCGCACATTTGATATACAATGAGAAACAACTACAACAACAACAACAACAGCAATAAGAACAACACAAAAATCAACAACATCAAAAAAAGTTTATTTGCCATTTGCGTCGCCATTTTCTATTTTTAATCAATTGGTAAATGAATCAAAGCGAAAGAAAGGCGCGAAGAAGAAACGAAAAAATGAAAAGCTACGTAAGAAAATATAAGAACAAAAAAGAGAAAAAATATAGAAAAAAAAAACAGCAAAAAATCAAGAATTAAAACAAGTGCTTTCGGCTAGAAAACAAAAAAAAAAATAAAAATAGAAATAAAGAAAAAACAAGCTCGGTGCAAGAAAAAAATATATATTTTGATGATCAAAAGAAGGTGCAAAAAAGCTAAGAATTTTAAAAGAATAGAAGAAAAAAAATGAGAAGCCAAAGCAAGCTCATTACGTAGTCACGGCAGCTTATTACGTAGCGGCGTTTGATGGGACTCGCAATGAGAGCGCGATTATTTAACCTTCGGAAGTTTTTGGAGATCTCAACTCAACATATTTTTAAAGACAGATTTTTTTAATTGTTCCAACTTTTAATTGTTTATTATTATTTTATATTTTGTATTTTACTTTATTTTTATTTCCTAAAATTTTTAACTTTTTATATCTAACTATTTTTTATTCTTTATTTTTAAAAATAATTACAACTTAAATTAATGCTGATTGCTTTGCAATTTATCTTGTTCATGTTCAAAATTAATTCTTATAACATCTTTAATATAACTTGCATTTTATTATTTCTTCATTTCGTGGTACTTTTTATAATTTATTTCTTCTTATATGAATTCTTAGAGACATATTTATTTATTTTTTAATGTATTCCTTATATTTTTTATTTATTATTTCTCAATTTTTTTCATATTTTCTTTATTTTACTAATTTATTATGTTCTTTAAGTTTAGTTTTTTAGTTTTTCTTTTCTTTTCTTTCTTTTCTTTTCTTTTCTTTTCTTTTCTTTTCTTTTATTTTATTTTATTTTATGTTATGTTATTTTATTTTATTCTATTCTATTCTATTCTATTCTATTTTATTTTATTTTATTTTATTTTATTTTATTTTATTTTCTTTTCTTCTATTTTATTTTATTTAATTTTATGTTTATTTCATATTATTTGTATTTTGCATTTTGCATTTTTTATTTTTTTTTTCTTTTTTATTTATTTTTTTTTTATTTATTTATTTTTTAATTTTTTTTTATTTATTTTTTTTTTATTTATTTATTTTTTAATTTTTTTTTTTATTTATTTTTTTAATTGTTATTTATCTTTTATTTATTTTTAATTTGTATGTTTTATTAATTTTTTTAATTTTTATGTTTTATTAATTTTTTTAATTTTTATGTTTTATTTATTTTTATTTATTTTTAATGATTATCTCTTATTTATTTTTAATTATTATCTCTTATTTATTTTTCATTTTTATGTTTTATTAATTTTTTAATTTTTATTTTTTAATTTTAATGTATTATTTATTTTTTAATTTTTATTTTATTTGTTTTTTAATTGTTATGTTTTATTTATTTTTTAATTTTTAGGTTTTTTTTTTGTTTATACATGTTTATACTATTTTTATTTTTATTTTATAAGATTTTTATTTTTATTTTTTAAGATTTTTATTTGTTTTTTGTTGTATTATTATTTTATAATATAATTTATTCCTCGTTTTTTAATATTTTGCAATTTTTAGTTCTAAAAATTTAAATTTAATTTTTTAATTTAGAAATACTTTATATTATGTAATTTTATTTTACCGTCTTTCATTTTTTTTATTAATTTCCTATTTTAATTTTTCAATTTTGTTGTTTTCAAAGTTTGAGATGTTTCATTAATTTATTTATGTAAAATTGTTTTTCTAATTTTCGTCTTGAAAATTTTTTTTTAATTATAAATTTATTTTAAAATTTTTTAAATTTTTAATTCTTTAATTTTTTGGCTTAATTCTCTGTTTTTTTTTTGTAATTTTTTTTTTGTTATTTTTTTTATTATTTTTCTCAATATTTTATTTTATTGGTTTTATTTTGTTCTTTCCTATTTTTTATTTTATATTTATTATATTTTATTTTTGGTTTTAATTTCTTTTGTGTTCTTTCTTATATTTCTTACTTCTTATATTTTGTTTTTAAATTTTTATACTTTTTCGTTTGTTTATTTTCAATGTTATTTGGTTTGTTTTGTGTATTTTTTTTTATCTTTCGTTTTTAGGTATTTATGAAGTTTTTATTTTTGTTGTTTTAAGTTGCTTCTTTTTTATTTTTTCAGATTCATTTATTTTAAGTTCATGTTTATTTTAATTTTTCGTTTTTATATTTTGTGTTTTTATATTTTTGTTTATTCTTATTTTATTATTTTTTTATTTTTTAATTTTATTTATTTTTGATTTCTGCGGCCATGGCCAAGTGTAGTTAACAGTGTGTGCACCACTCGATGCCAATGCGAGCCCAGGTTCAAACTCCACCTGAAACAACAGAAAGCTTTTTTCAATTGAAATTAATTTTTCTGATTAGTCGTAGTCGGTTTGCCATTGACTCTCTGTAGACAATGGCAAACCTCAGAGAGTAAATAATGCCATTTAGGCTTCTGGAGAACATGCACTTTAACCCTTGGAGTCGGCATAACACTAGTAGGTTCTGTTCTCGATAATTTTTGAACAAAAATATAATAACATTTAATAACAAATTTAATATCTTGGTAAGAATCTTGGTTAAAGTCCTTTAAAGGATTTAAATAGCAAATTTTAATTTTTTTTTTTTTTTTAACCTAATATTTTAAAAAACTATTTCTTTATATTTTAATTTACTTATTTTTTATATTTTTATTTACTTGTTTTTTAAAATTTATTAATTTTTTTCTATTTTTATGTGCTTATTTTGATATTTGCTTTTTTATTTTACTATATTTTATTATTATTTACTTGTTTTTATATTTTTATTTAATTGTTTTTATATTTTTATTTTCTTTTTTAATTTTCTATTTTCTTATTGTGCACCATATATTTTATATATTTTAGTAATCTTTTGCATTTGTTTTATTTTTAATATTACCTTTATTTTTGTATTTGTTTTGTTGTTTATGTTTATAAAATTTATATGTTTTAAAAACTTTTCAATATTTCATTTCTATGTTGGTTTTTATTTATATGTAATTTTTTTATTTATGTTTTTTTATGTTTAATTTTATGTATGTATTATAATATTTTTACGTTTTTTTCGTGTGTATATTTTTTTTCTTTTGTTTATTTAATTTTTGTTTTTTTTTATTATATGTATTTCTATGTTTTTATTTTTTATTTAATTAAGTTATTTCTTAACGTTTCTTTTTTTTTTTTGTTTTTACGTTAATTTTATTGTTAATGAGTATTTTATTGATTTTACGCCTTTCTTTTAATATTCTAGATTTGTACTATTTTTCCTATATTTTTAATATTTTAAGAATATGAATAATATTAAATGTAAATACTTAAAAAATATTAATTATTATTTTTTTTAAACCCAATTAATGCTGGGCTAGATTAAATTCAACTTTTATTTTTCGTAGAAAAGTTGACGTAGACCAAGCAGAAAATATAGAAACAAAACAATAAATTGAGCAAATAAACAAAGTGACGCGTTAAAAAAAACACCTTCAACGTTTTATGTTTGTTTTTTTCTTAAAGAAAAACCTTTAATTCAGATCGTTAAACAGTAACACTCATCATTTATTTAAGGCCGGAAGCACGATAGTACGTCAGCAGGTAGGTAGGCAAATTTTGCAAAAGCGCTAACAATTCTAGGATTCATATTTTCTGTCCCTGGAATTTGGGAACTCAGCTACATTAACTTAAACTTGTGAAAAGTTGAAAAGATTTATAAAAAACAATATTAAATACCTTTGATGCATGTATTTTTGAGTCTTACGAGTATCAATTCAAAATATTATGCATTAATTTGTTGTAATCGATTAGCATGGTTTAAATGGGGCTAAAGGTGCCACCTTTTTCAAGGCACGTAATTTAATTAAAGCTTACGTTTGGCACACGCTGCGCAAATTGACGTCAATCGAGTCGATTTAATAGATAATTTTATTAAATTTGCTATGCATACGAAAAAATTTATTAATAATATAAAAAAATAAGGCCGCAAGCAAATTACTTTGTCATGTCGGTTTAAGCTGTAGGAGAATATTTTTCGATAATTTCTCATTTACCAATCAATAGGATATGAATTTCCTGATAGCTTTTAATGCAGGCAAACTTAAGTTGTCGAAATTGTTTATTTGAAAACTTACTGTGAATTATAAGGTAAAATTGCTATTTAGTATAAAACTTTTGCAAAAGTCGCTCTTATTTTTTATTGTGTTTGAAATTAATCGTATGTCATTGTCAGCGTTTAGAAATATTGTAAGAGGCTCGTAAATTTTAACTGAATAGTTTTTTCGTGTGTAAATTAACCCTTTTCAGTTGGAGCCTTAAATAGCTGTTAACCATTCACAAAAATTTATACCTTACCCTAGTTGATGTCACGTCATTAAAAGTCAATTAATCAAAAAACACTTTTATATAAATATTTACAAAGGTAAACTGAATAAATACACCTCTGACAGGAGGGAAATGTGCGTATTGAAAATAGCATTTGAACCTTAATTGCGCCAGAATGAAAAATAAAATAGAAATAAAAAATAATGAAGGGGGCAAGTGACGCTATAACTAAAGATATTCCTTTTTCGACCCATTGAACGTTAAAGGTGTTTTAATTCGTAGGCTTTTTTTAAATTAATTATTTTTAGGAGGGGATTTTTATGGAGTTCTTTCTCATTAAAAATGATCGATGATAACAATTGTCATGATATTGAGTAGTTTTTTTCTAAATAAAAAGCAGAGTTGAAAAAGTGATTCATTGGGGAAATAAACTTCATTAAGGAAATGTTTGTATAGAAAGTTATATTTTTTAAAAATATATCGATAAATTCTAGTTAATTATCGATATCACATAATCAATATCGATATCAAGTGGTAAATATCGATGAATCTTTCTCGTAGTGATTCAATCTAGACATATAGTAAGGCCACCAAAAGCGAGTATCAACAAGAAGTATATATTTTGTTTTTTGACTAACCGTTTGCGGAGCAGTAGGGCATATACGTCCCACCTACATTCTCTCTTATAAATGCCGATAGTTTGAACCCTAGGCCATGTCTAACATGAACAATGGGTGTTGTGGGTTCTTTATGAGTTCTTTCAACTATTTAAACTAGAATTTTGGCATTACTGTTTACTGGAAATTTGTTGTTAACAATTAAGGGGAGCAACGCAGCCAGAGGCCGAAAAAAAAGGTCATGTTTGTGAATTTTTTTAAGGAAACCTATGGGATATTTTTGAATGAGGGTTTTTATACCTAAAAATATACACATTCAAGAGTATTTTTAGTTTTTTTTTTATTAAAAAAAATTTAATATTAAGGTCGATACAGCAGTTTTTGTAGAGCGCTCTGAAAAAAAGGTGAAATGCGGTGACCAAGATTGCTCCTCCTTAATTCATCTGAAACAAAAAAATGAAATATATTATTAAAGTAGATACTTAAAACTCGTACTTGTCATAGCCGTTTTTGAAAATATTGATTTTTCACAAAATGGCGGACTTTCAAACGTAAAAAAACGATTTTCGACCAAAAATTCGTCATAGTTTTGCCTATAAAAAATAACGAAGCTAAAAAAAAAAAAATCCTATGACAAGTACGAGATTATTATGTGCACAATAAGCCTGCAAAAAAATCAAAACGATCGCTTCACTGAGCTTTGAGAAATCTTGGTCACCGACTTTGAAAACATGGTTTCGAGAAAAACGCGTTTGAAAATAAGCGCCAGCACTGCGCGCTCTAGAAGGCGGTTCACTCAGTAGGCTATAACTTTGTTATATTTTGAGATATTAACTTGAAATTTTCACCAAATATTCTTGAAACTTAAGACTTTAAGAAAATGCAAAAAAAATTTTTGAAAAAAAAAAAAGTTCTGACTGCGTATCTCCCCTTAAAGATGAAAAAATTGATTTTTTTTCAGAAAAAAATCGGTCACCACAAATTTTGGCAACGAACAATATGATTTTATTACCTAGGTATGTTTTTGGGGTCGCTGATTACGAATCCACTGTTAAAAAATTTCAACCGTAAAAACAGCTGTCAAGATTCACGCTACAGTTGAAATTCTCGGAAAACACTCTGATTTCATTTTCTGGGATGCTCTAGTCCTGGCTTACAATGGAGCTGATATATATTTTGGTAGTTGGCAACTGTCAATTGACTGTCAAGATGGTGGAAATGTGAAATACGAGCTGCCAGTCATTTAAAGGTTTACGGGGTAACTGATCACGATTTCAAGGCGATAGATCCTTGCCAATATCTTCAATAAACGCAGATTTTCGTATGATTTTGGCAGATTACATAATTTGACAGTTGATTTGGCAGTTGACAGCTGGCAATACTCATCTCCGACATCGAAATCCTGTCCAGCGATCTCAAAAATCAGTGAAACCATGAAAAAATTATACTTTTATTTCGTTCTCTTCACTATGACAGTTTTTGACAGCTGTCAACTGCCAACATATTTTTTCCACTTCACTTTCAAGGCATTAATATTCCTAAAGCAGCCAATGAACGCCTGGTGCCAGATTTTTATTTTATAATACGTGACTTGACAGGTGATTTGACAGCTGACAGCTGTCAAAACTCTTTTCTGACATCGAAATCGGTTTCAGCGATCTCGAAAACCTAAAGTAAAGAAACCCAAAAATGTGCCCCTCAAAGGGTTAAAACGAATAATTGCTTTATATAAAAGACGAATAAAAGTCTTTTAAATCTTTTAATGGAATTTAAATGAAATTTCCGATACTCTTTCGCATATTTGGGGCTCAATTTCGGCGATGGCGATTTCAATGTTCGCTTTGAGAGTTGGAATTATTTGCGGATGGTCAGTGTAGAACTTACTTTTAACATAACCTCGAAAGAAGAGCTCGAATGGTGTCACTTGGTGTCTCCAAAACGCGAATTTACGCGACCAGGAACCTTCGTGCCCAGTAACTGGATTGTTTGGTGACTTGTATGGCCCATAGCACCATCCTCTTGAATAAAGACGTTGAACTCCATCTCCGATCACAAAAAATTGTTTATCACGTCTCTGTGCCATACTTTATTTACTGTAACGGCTCTTCCGTTGTCAGTTTTTAAATAAAATGGCTATATGGCACTTTCAGCCTACAAACCGCGTCGAACGGTCATTCGTTGTGAGTGAATTGGCATCTCCAGAATCACTCGCAGATTTTCGGATCCCCAAATGTGTCAATTTTGCTCATTACCATAGCCTGAACAAGGAGTAGAAAATAACCTTCGTCAGAAAACAGGATTTTTTTTTGCAAAAATACCAATCATGTCTTTCAAGACTCAACCAGAGAACCAACGGCGCTGCTAGTGGTCCACGACTGAAGTTCTTGAGTCACTTTGACCTCAGAATCAAATCTTTCATCAATATTCTTTGCTATGTGGAGAGGTTGAGTTCGTTAGCACGGTGACGAATTGAGGTGTTTGGGTTATTTTCAATTGTGTCGATATTTTCAGTCGAACGTTCAGGGCAAAGTCGTTTCAGAGCACATTTTTCTCTGAGCCAGTCTCTTGCAATT
Organism: Pherbina coryleti; assembly: GCA_943735915.1. Taxonomy (NCBI): domain Eukaryota; kingdom Metazoa; phylum Arthropoda; class Insecta; order Diptera; family Sciomyzidae; genus Pherbina; species Pherbina coryleti. The sequence continues at coordinate 7,318,397 of OX030950.1, forward strand.
TTTCGATTATGTTGCGAATTTTTATAATAAAATTCGACGAATTCTGTTCTTTCTTTCACTGTTTAACGTTGTATGTTAAATTTCCCGAGTGTATAAATGACAAAAAATAGCATTTGACATTTTCCAAGCGATCAGCTGTTATATAAAACGCCTTAACAACCCTACAGCTCTTGTTGATGCACCCTTTAGAAGTACATTTTTTCTTGGAGAATAAAATCTGAAAACTGCACAATTTTTTAAGAAAATTTATTCAAAAAATTATGAGAAATAGATTTAATCTGTACAAAACTGAGACACAAAGAGGAGGAAAAAAATTATAAAGAGGAACTCACTTTTATAGGAAATAATTACATTGATCGCAATCACTACGAGACGCCTCATAAATGTACGAAATAATTTATATGCAAAAAGGAATAAAACATTTCCTTCTTTTTTTTTATTTTTTTTATTTAATCGAAATTACACAACAACAAAAACAAGAAAGAAGAAGCATACAAAATATAGACTATATCTCACAACAAAGTCATTTTACTTAATGTAGTTCACAGCGTGACTGGCTGCACGTACGCAATATCGTAGATACGAGATATTTTATGGGAGTCACAAACACTGCTACGAACCCAATTTATTAAACAAAAACATTAAGATATTTAAATGAAATATAGACAATAAAACATATGTACATAAGTGTGAGTTATTGTGAGTTTATATTATGTATGAATCAACATTATGAGAAGACCAGCAACAGTCATATTTTTAATGTAAAAATGATTCCTGCTGTTTAAGTGCAGCGAACCCTTTATGACGATTATTATAGTTATGATGACGATGATGACGTCTTAGTTTCTTTTTCAAAAATAACTTCATGCACGTACGCAAGAAATTTATTTAAAGCTAAGTCGTCTATTTTAAAAATAAAAGACCTATTTTTCTGATAAGCATGGCGAGTGCAACTGTTTTCGAAAGGCAATGTTTTCGATTAAAGTTGCTTCCACGGTTGTGTTGCGTTTTGTACTTATTAAATATATATGCATTAAATAGCTTATCAGTATGTATTTTACACGACACTGAACAAAAATTAGCGCTCGAACTCATTGTAAAGCAAATATTAGGTCAAGAATAGTGATTGACAAGACGTTGCTTTAAATGGAGGAGAATAAAATTGTTTTAAATACGGAAAAAAAACACGCTTTTATTATTAACGCAATATTAAGTACCTACTGGTTAAAATAACGGCAACACAAATGAATTTTTATTATTTTTATTATTTTCAAATCAAAAAAAAAAGAAAATAAAATAAAATAAAACGCTCACGAAAGCTATGCCTTGGGCCCACGTTGAGCTGTATTGTTATGTGGTGTTGAGGCATTCAAATGTTTTGAATTTCATTTTGATAACTGTTAATTACATGTCAGTCGTTATTACAGAGTGCATTTAAATTGTTTGATTTAATTCAACATATCTGCTTAAAAATTTATGTTTTGATCGTTTTTTCGTAATTTTGCTTAAGATTAAAACGAAATGTTATAAACTTGTTATCCATAATTTATGATTGACGCTTTGCACATAAATTCAGTTTCCAATTATGACCTATTATTCGATCATTTGAATTGTTATTTCCACAAAATGTATTAACGTATTGTCAAAAGCATTATCAAACGTATTGTCAAACGTATTGTCAAACGTATTGTCAACCATATTGTCAAAAGCATTGTCGAACAATACGATACATAAAAATTAAAACCATTTTAAAGATATAAATTACGTTAAGAAAACATCCTTTTTTTAATTGGGAAATCGATCAGTCCAAAAGTAGTTATAGAGAGGAATATTTAACCTTTAGTAATTTTCAGTGATCCCAACACAAGCTGGTTATTGAATACGAAATTTATTTACTACAATTATTTATAACCTTTTTATGACTTATTAGTATGTGCTATTATTAAATTAAAATAAAAAATTATATGACTTATTTATTTATTTTTACTATTATGCTTTATATTATATTTTATTATTTTTTGCTATTTTTGTTATTTCGTATTTTTTATAATTTTTTTTTTACTTTTTTGTATTTTTTTATGATTTTAAATTATTATTATTTTAAATTTTTCTTAATTTAAAATTTTATTATTTTTAAGGATTTGTTCATTTGTTTTATTACTTTATTTAATTATTTTTTTTAATATTTGATTAATTATTTTACAATTCTTTTTTAAACTAGGGTAGACTGGGTACGGTTGAAACAGGGGACGGTCGAAACAAAGCCGATATATCTACACAGCGCGTGATGAGGTACAAGAGAAAAACGAAGCGGGCGCCAATTCGGAACACGAATTTTCGTGTTGTATCGCTATTCGCTTACTGTACTTGTGTATAGGAGAAAACCATTGTGGTTTTCAACGGAAAACTAAGCATTTTTTGTTCTTTCATTTTTTCAATTATTATGGTTTTATTAAAACTAGAGTATTGAGAGCTTTGTATCGTTTTAATTGAAGTTCGAAGAATATAGATGTATGATTAGTTTTTATTCAAATTAATTATCATACTCACTGTGAACCGTTTTATACCTAGAAGGGTGGTTGGGGACAGTTGAAACAATGTTAGCTGGAGTGTTAAAATCTAGTTTATAATTAATGCTGTTGAATTTTGAGAAATATAATAGCAAGTAGTACACAAACATTAAAAAAAAAATCCTCACCAACATCTGATTATTATATCATTTAAGTTGTACTTAATATAAACCTTTGAAGGCTGATTAAAAATAATGTTAGATTATAAGTATCGTGAACGACTTGCCTATAAATAAAAAAATATTTGTGATGTTCAACTGTGCCATTACGAGTCGTAAAATCTTTTTAAACGATGAATAAAACATGTTAATTCATTATATTTTCTATTATTTGCATGTGTTTCAATTGACCCCACGCACTGTTTCAACCGACCTTGGCATGGGGAAGGTTGAAACAAATTACATTTTTTTGTAAATTTGATTTTATACATAAAATATGATCTCAAATAACATTGATCATTAGTAGACAGATACATGGTTTTCTATTTAATATATTTCCGCCAACCGTACCCATACCCTACTTGTAGTTATTTTTTAATAATTTTTCAATTCTAAAAGATTTTTCACTGCATTATATTTAATTTTTTTGCAGTAGTTATAGTTTGTTTATTTTTTTATTTGTTTTTTACTATTCAATTTTTTTTTAATATTTTTTATTTTTTATTTTAATATTTTTATTTTTTTGTTTCTATTTTTAATTTTTAGTATTTTTATTGATTGAAATTTTGTATTAGTTTTTATGATTTAAGACTGCACTATTTTAAATGATTTTATTTAAATTTTAAATGATTTTATTTAAATTTTAAATAATTTTTAAATTATTTATTTAATTATTTTGTAATTTAAACTTTAATTTTTTTTGTGACTTTTTTCAATAATTTTTGTTATTTAATAATATTTTTATAATATTTATAATATTGTATTAAAATATCTTTATTTCTTAATTATTTTATCATTATTTATTATAATCTACCGTTATGCAGTAGTTATTGTTTTTATTATTTTTATTCATTTCCTTTTTTTATTTATGTTATTTTTTTATTTTGATTTATTTTTTTATTTTCTATAGTTTTTTATATTTTTTATTTTTACATTTTTTACTATTTTTATTTTCCACTTTTTGTTATTTTTTGTTATTTTTTTCTTTTTTTTTTTTATTTATATTACTTTAAATAATTTAAGGTTTTTATTATTTTTAATAATTAAAGATTGCATTGTTTTAATGATTTTATTTAATTTGTTTTAAATAATTATTTTTAAGTTATTTGATTAATTTTTTGAAATTTTTTTTTAGATTTAAAGGAAGGGATTTAACCCCTAGTAAAGTATTTTTTTAAAGCAACAAGAAAAAGTGAGGCTTTTTCGAAAAGTGAAATAGTCGCAACTGTGATAGTTTTTGTCCAATTTACATATTTGTCAACTCATTTTAACGATAAATAAATTGAAAAACGAGGTGAATACTATTTTTTATTTTTTTTATTTGCAAATTAACGTCTCAATGAAGTTATTGGAAAATTGAAAAAATAACTCTTTTTCCCATACACTTGTAAATTCTTTTGACCAACAAAAGCTTGTTGCGGCACCTCTAAAATCTTCTTCGATCGAACTGATATCTGAGATTCATTACTTTTTCGAGTAAAGGAAACTTTTTTGGTGGCATACTGGCATTTTCCATCTGAATATATACAACTGAACGTATATTTGCATTTATTGAAGAATTTAATCAATTTGTTCAAAATTTGTACAATTTTAATCGATTTGTTCAAAATCGATGTTTATAATTTTTTATTTAATTTTCCGATCGAATCAATAGTTTTTGATTTTTAGAAATTTATATTTATTGATTTTCTCAATTGAGAATAAATTGTAATGAAATGTTTATGGAACAGAAGATTTAAATGCAACAAGAAACGATTCCTTATTTTTCTGTTGTTCAAAAAGAAGTAGTGACAGAACTGGTTTCAGTCAAGGGAAATATTTACAGCACAACAAAAATTATGATTTTTTTCCACTCACTATATGCTTCAGTCAATGTAGTGACGGACGAATTGAAATGCTTGGAAGAAATCGACAACGCGAAATAGTTTAAAATGACAGATTGGTGGAAAAACACCAGAAATAAATGCCCACTATCATAGGCAACTACAATGAATGTAATGTATCCTACAACTTATGAGGAACACTCAATAAAATATTCTGCTTACTGACTCAATGCAAGATGTTGTTGTAGTTTTTTAGTTTTTATTTCTACACAACATAATCAGGTCGTTCATCGCTCAGCAACAACAAAAATTCTGATCTGTGTGCCAAATTAAAAAAAATAAATATTTTTTAGATAAATAAAACTGTGCCAATAAATTTATTTGTAAGTGTGTTTGTATAAAAAAACGTTGTTTAAAGAAGACCACAAAAAAACAAAAACAAACTTAATACAAGCTACTTTAGATAGAGGCGGTTCGGTGATTGCCACGATACACGCTCGTTCACCATCAACTAAACCAACGTGATAAGAGACAACAACAGCAATAAAAACAACAAAATCAACAAAAGCGATGACAACAAAGGCGAAGGAATCTGTTAATCTAACAATGGGTGCAACTTTAGTATTATTGCAAGTAGTGAGTTTTCTCACTATCACTCTAACCAGTTGGAGGTGGTGGCGTGATAGACAACCAGCCTGAACCACTTGTAACTAGTTGCTACCAATGTAAGCTGCCCAAGAGTGCATTTTATAAAGACAACAAAGATATGACTGCTACAAATATCAGAGCTAACCAGATACAGAGATAAGATTAAAAGTGACTTAAATGCGAAATGAGTGAAAGAAGATAAGATGTGGCCGGAAAATCTTGGTCAAATTGGTACAAAATATAACGTGGCATCAAAAGAGGCAGAGTAGATATTTGTGGATCTCAACACAAGGCAGTGTAGACAGAATGTCTGCGACCGGGCCATCATAAAGAAATTCATTAATTCAAATTTTCAACTCAGAAACTTTATATCTTCCGAATAAAAGCGTCAATACACTTCAAATCAGTTTACAGACATTTAAAAGCTATGTTAGTTGCGTCTTGCAATTTTTTTTCTTTAAAAAAGTTTAAAATTTTTCTTGGAATATACCTTTGTGCAGCCGTTCAATCAATAAAACTCATTACAAATTGGTTCTTCCAATTCAGACTTCCTTACTTCAAATGACTTTAAAATACTTTAAGCAGCCAAGGTTCAATTTCTTGATATGAAAAATATTAATTATAAAGCTGTGCCTGATTTTAGCAGACAATATTAAATACCAGACAGTGTAAAAATCACCTCGAAGTAATGATTTATTTACCCCACACATTCAATACAAGTTTAATTAACAAAATCACAATTAACTCGGTTCATTGCACGCATCGCTCAATGCAAACACCGGTAACAACAAAAAAAACACAAAATTAATAACTACTTATTTGTGAAGAATAAATTCAACCCCTGGCGGAAGTCAGGGCTTAAGTAAACTTTGTACAACAGCTTAAAAACCTATCTAAAAACTTCAGAAAAGCTTTTGGCACCTAGTGAAAAGCTTTGACTTTGCAGACAAACAAAGAATATTAAAATCGAAGCCGTTCAAAATGCAGTGTGAAGGTCAATGAAATAAACGAAAATGTAGTGCGGTAAGTACGGCCGGGAAGGCGGGTAGCCGGAAAATAAATTATTTGATGAACTCGCCAATCATGACCCAAAAAATATACATACAAGCAACTAAAACCACGTGCTCTTCATTTAAGAGCGACCTATACACACACATACAAAGAATTCCATTCTTTAAAAATTATTCACAGCAACGCGTCGCATAGGAAACCGCTACAATATTTATCTTAGAAAAACCGGTACGACTTGTTTTGCAAAGCTCAGCTTTTTGATTACTACGCATTAAGCTGGTTTTGTTTCTTATTTCTTTGTTGCGATTTTTTTTTTTGCAAAAATTTTCGGTTTTCGAACTCAAGGTTGATTTTTTTCTGCTTTTGATGATATTTAAACAAATTGATGCAGCCACGCATCTTGAGTGTAATTGCGCATATTAGCTATTCAAAAGATTTGGAGCACAGAATTAACTTGTACATATTTTAATTAAAGAAATTTTTCTAGAATCTTTCTGTAACAGTTTTTTTAGAAATGACTCGATTAAAGTAAAAGTGAACAAATAAGCTACGAGACTTGATTTACAAGACAAAATTTTAACATGAGATACTAGATACAAGATACAAGATACAAGATACAAGATACAAGATACAAGATACAAGATACAAGATACAAGATACAAGATACAAGATACAAGATACAAGATACAAGATACAAGATGGAGGATACAAGATACAAGATTCAAGATGCAAGACAAAAGATACATATAAGATACAAGATACAATACACAAGACACAAGATAGAAGATACAAGATACAAGATAAAAGATACAAGATACAAGATAAAATATACAGCATACAGGATACAAGATACAAGATACAAGATACAAGATACAAGATACAAGATACAAGATACAAGATACAAGAAACAAGATACAGGATACAAGATACAAGATACAAGATACAAGATACAAGATACAAGATACAAGATACAAGATACAAGATAAAAGATACAGGATACAAGATACAAGATACAAGATACAAGATACAAGATACAAGATACAAGATACAAGATACAAGATGCAGGATACAAGATACAAGATACAAGATACAAGATACAAGATTCAAGATGCAAGACACAAGATATAAGATACAAGATACAATACACAAGACACAAGAGAGAAGATACAAGATACAAGATAAAAGATAAAATATACAGCATACAGGATACAAGATACAAGATACAAGATACAAGATACAAGATACAAGATACAAGATACAAGATACAAGATACAAGATACAAGATACAAGATACAAGATACAAGATACAAGATACAAGATACAAGATACAAGATACAAAATACAAGATACAAGATACAAGATACAAGATACAAGATACAAGATACAAGATACAAGATACAAGATACAAGATACAAGATACAAGATACAAGATACAAGATACAAGATACAAGATACAGGATACAAGATACAAGATACAAGATACAAGATACAAGATACAAGATACAATATACAATATACAAGATACAAGATGCAAGATGCAAGATACAAGATACAAGATACAAGATACAAGATACAAGATACAAGATACAAAATACAAGATAAAAGATACAGGATACAAGATACAAGATACAAGATACAAGATACAAGATACAAAATACAAAATACAAGATACAAGATACAAGATACAAGATACAATATACAATATACAAGATACAAGATACAAGATAAAAGATACAGGATACAAGATACAAGATACAAGATACAGGATACAAGATACAAGATACAAGATACAAGATACAAGATACAAGATACAAGATACAAAATACAAAATACAAAATACAAGATACAAGATACAAGATACAATATACAATATACAATATACAAGATACAAGATACAAGATACAATATACAATATACAAGATACAAGATACAAGATAAAAGATACAGGATACAAGATACAAGATACAAGATACAGGATACAAGATACAAGATACAAGATACAAGATACAAGATACAAGATACAAGATACAAGATACAAGATACAAGATACAAAATACAAAATACAAGATACAAGACACAAGATACAATACACAATATACAAGATACAAGATACAAGATACAAGATACAAGATAAAAGATACAGGATACAAGATACAAGATACAAGATACAGGATACAAGATACAAGATACAAGATACAAGAGACAAGATACAAGATACAAGATACAAGATACAAGATACAAGATACAAGATACAAAATACAAAATACAAAATACAAGATACAAGATACAAGATACAATATACAATATACAAGATACAAGATACAAGATGCAAGATGCAAGATACAAGATACAAGACACAAGACACAAGTTGATTCTAGATATTAGATAGTAGATACTATATAGTAGATACTAGATGCTAGATACTAGATATTAGATATTAGATACTAGATAATAGATGCTACATACTATATACTAGATACTAAATACTAGATTCTAGATACAAGTTATCAGATAATAGATACTAGATGCTTGATATTAGATCCTAGATACTAGATACCAGATAAAAGATACTAGGTACTAGATAAAAAATACTTGATAATAGATAAAAGAAAAGATATAGTTTGCAGAGAGGTGAAACCCGTTTTGAGGGCCGACAATTATTTTCAATTGGAAAATTTCTATGTCAGGTGGGATGCGAACCAGCGACCTCGAGTTTCGTAAATATGGCATCAAACAGTTACGGCACACTAACGCCTTCGGCCAAAGCGGCCACTTTATATTTAAGTACAACAAAACTAATTAGAATGGATTAGTGCGTATAACGAAATACTTAGATGGCAAGGATATTCTTGAGCATTGAGATAATTTAAGGATTAGTTATCGTATTAATAAAAATTTCTCATTAAAATGGAACTATATTTCAATCAAATTTTAAGCAAGATTATAAATTGAATACTGCTTGAAAATTTAAATCAAGCTTTGTTTGTATTATTTCCATAAAAATAAATATTTTCCAGCAAAAACTAGATTTCAATCTAGAAAAGTCAACACGAATGTAATGGAAGTTCAATTTGTAAATGCGTCAAATGACCTGGAAACGAAACCATTTAAATAATAATTTGAATAAATCACTAAAATTAATAAACAATAACAATAAAAACTGACTTCAACAAAATTGAGAAAGTCATTAAAATGTAAAAAAAACCAAAAAAAAATGTCGACAGCAACCGACGTTAAAAACCGCTACGCTTCGAGAACAGACAGAAAAGCCACAAAACACACTCATCGTAGGTTTAATAAATTTAACTACTGTCATGTTGACAAAAAAAAAAATTCGAACACCAATCATGAAACAAAAGCCACAGTCATAACAACAACAAGAACAAAAACAAAAACAATATAGCAGAGTTAAAGCTGTGCAAATTTTCTAGAATTAATTATATCGCATCTATTTACATGCATATTTAAGCAAATTAATTCATTGCCACCGAAACTGTTCTCCAATAAATCCAATAAATCGATTTAGATGAAATAAGTAATTTTACACAACAGAATAATTCTACTTACAATTCGTATAAAGATAATTTTTAAACTATACAGCATTCAGTATTTCATCAGCGAGTTGATTGGAAAAAATTAATAATATTTCTTCATTCGAATTCGCAAATAGTTCAGCGAACATAAAACTATTAAAAGATCGTAATAACCGACAGCGAACACGACTACCACGGCGTTAAGCGGTTAAACTTGTAGTGATTGTTAGTGGCAAGAATACAAGAACAACAAAAAAAAACAAACAAAAAAACAAATTTAGCAGGGTACATTTTTTCAAGTGTGGAAAATTTAGGAAATGCAAGAGAGACACAGACACAGCAAACAAGAAAAGGTACAAATTAAGAAATGCGCGCTACTTAGCGACATGCAACTATAATTATATTGCGTAATTAATCAATTTTTATTTTCCTCCTAGATGTAGTAGTTGTTGCTGTTGTCAAGAATGCTGCCAATTTAATAATTTGACGTCATTCTGCTGGGGAATTTATTCGAAATAATTTTGTTGGCTAAAACTGTTAACTTTGTCTATATAATAAGCTACATATCTTACTTTGGCATATTTTGTTGACACCAAAAAATCAAAGCTTTCCATTAATTATCTAAATTGAAACAAATTGAAGCTAACAAGTAGCGATAGATAACGAGTATCTAGCCTGAAGTGAGTAAATTAATTGTGCGAGTATCTATGCCTTGTTACCAATCTATAGATTGTCTGTTTAGCGCAAAAAATAACTCAATTAGCTTTACTTAATTTATTATCAGATACTTAACTTATCGAAAGCTTGCCAACAATTGATAAAAATATCGAAACAATTGACAAAAAAATACACAATTCTTTAAATTTGGAAAATTTTCCCTACGTATCTGTCAATGACAGATAACCACAAAACACAGAATTTTCAATCGGTTCAAAAGACATTGAAGTCAAATTGAACATATCTCAAACAGACCGTTAAATAGCTGCCAAAAAATTTGATTAAATGAATTTAGTAACTTCAAACTCAATTTAGTCGTTCATTAGCTATAATTTCAAGTGTTAATTGTATCTAATCAGGAGCAAGTTGCGTTCACATCCGGTCTGTAAAGTGTTCTTTGAAACTTTTTATTTACCATAAAATTTGAAATTTGTTTGCATGCGACGAAAGTCTTGAAGCTGCTGCAAAATCATCATCTAAGTGTTAATTTAATTATATCTTTGTTTCTGTTTTGTGTGTACTTTCGTACTTATATAAGATGTTGTTGTTTTTCGCTATTTATGGTTTTGTTAGAATATCTTTTATTTTCTGTATTTTCTTTATCATATCTCTTTTAAGCCTTTATTTGTTTACGCTAATCTTTCACCCTACAGAGGTCACTGCATAAAATAGAAGAGGAGGCAAAATCAGCGTGTTTACAATTTCTCAGAATTGACGTATTTGCGGTAGCTAACAACCATAAAAGGCACTGATGCTTACCTTCACTTTTTTCAAGTACGGCCAAAACAGAAGCCATAAAAGCTTGATAATTAAACAAAAGAGATATAGCCAACAAGAAAAAAAAACCTAAAATAAAACTTCATATCTAACAATGAATGAGAACATTTCTTCTTTTAAACTTCTAAAAATAAAGATATTTTGAAACTTTTACTTATTTGCTTATCAATGATTGATAGTGACAGCGATTGATGACAGTCAATTAGCATTGTTACCCAAAATTTGCAAAACAAATTAACCAAACAGAATTTAAGCATAATAATCATGACATGACAGTCTAAAAATGTACTTGCATACGACCAAAGTCATCTATAAACAAATTGGATAAAAATGATATGCTTTCCATTGAAATTTAAAATGTTCTATTATGAATTATCAGTTTTCAATTCTGAACTTTACAAATTACTTGATCCTAATGCTTACTGCATATTGCATATTTCATATTGCATATTATAGATTGCACATTGCTTATTGTATATTACATATTGGACATTGCACATAGCATATTACATATTGTATATTGTTTACTGCATATTGAATATTGCATACATTATGTAGCATATATATACATAGCATAACATATTGAATATTATATATAGTATATTACACATTGTCTATTGTATATTTCACATTGTATATTTTATATTCCATATTGCATATTTCAAATTGCATTTTGCATATTTCATACTTAAATTGGGCATTGCCATTGCATATTCGTTATTAATTTTGAAGTTTGAATTCTGAAGTTTTACAATTAACAATCAACAATTAACTAGTAACAATTAACAATTAGCAATTAACAATTAACAATTAACAATTAACAATTAACAATTAACAATTAACAATTAACAATTAACAATTAACAATTAACAATTAACAATTAACAATTAACAATTAACAATTAACAATTAACAATTAACAATTAACAATTAACAATTAACAATTAACAATTAACAATTAACAATTAACAATTAACAATTAACAATTGACAATTAACAAATAACAATTAACAATTAACAATTAACAATTAACAATTAACAATTAATAATAAACAATAAACAAAAAACAAAAAACAAAAAACAAAAACAATAAACAATAAACAATAAACAATAAACAATAAACAATAAACAATAAACAATAAACAATAAACAATAAACAATAAACAATAAACAATAAACAATAAACAATAAACAATAAACAATAAACAATAAACAATAAACAATAAACAATAAACAATAAACAATAAACAATAAACAATAAACAATAAACAATAAACAATAAACAATAAACAATAAACAATAAACAATAAACAATAAACAATAAACAATAAACAATAAACAATAAACAATAAACAATAAACAATAAACAATAAACAATAAACAATAAACAATAAACAATAAACAATAAACAATAAACAATAAACAATAAACAATAAACAATAAACAATAAACAATAAACAATAAACAATAAACAATAAACAATAAACAATAAACAATAAACAATAAACAATAAACAATAAACAATAAACAATAAACAATAAACAATTAACAATTAACAATTAACAATTAACAATTAACAATTAACAATTAACAATTAACAATTAACAATTAACAATTAACAATTAACAATTAACAATTAACAATTAACAATTAACAACTAACAATTAACAATTAACAATTAACAATTAACAATTAACAATTAACAATTAACAATTAACAATTAACAATTAACAATTAACAATTAACAATTAACAATTAACAATTAACAATTAACAATTAACAATTAACAATTAACAATTAACAATTAACAATTAACAATTAACAATTAACAATTAACAATTAACAATTAACAATTAACAATTAACAATTAACAATTAACAATTAACAATTAACAATTAACAATTAATAATTAACAATTAACAATTAACAATTAACAATTAACAATTAACAATTAACAATTAACAATTAACAATTAACAATTAACAATTAACAATTAACAATTAACAATTAACAATTAACAATTAACAATTAACAATTAACAATTTACAATTTACAATTAACAATTAACAATTAACATTTAACAATTTACAATTAACAATTAACAATTAACATTTAACAATTTACAATTTAAAAATTACAATTTACAATTTACAATTTACAATTTACAATTTACAATTTACAATTTACAATTTACAATTTACAATTTACAATTTACAATTTACAATTTACAATTTGCAATTTTCAATTTACAATTTACAATTTACAATTTACTTTTATTACTATCTACTTTTTAATAATATTAATCGTTCTGTCGTTTACAATCGGTACTTTTTACTTAAAATCAAATTTTACAATCATCACATGAAAAAACTTGTTAAAAATTTTAACGACATAAGGCTCTGCACATAAGACTCTCAGCCCAGTAACAATTATTTTACGTACACCTTTGCTTTGCATGATTTACAAAAACAAAATGTAAGCAAAACAAGGTGGCTGATGCTTGTTGACAAAACAACGCAGGGTGCAAGAGTGAATGGGTGCTTGTGAATGCGCGATTTTTTTTTTTTTTTATATATAGACAATTTTACTGTTTTACGAGAAACAGTTCACATTGTTTTGAAGTTTGTTTTTAAGATCAACCTTTATTTTTTCTATTTCCTAACGTCAGACTTCTTCAAACTTACTAAAACACTCGTATGTTTTCTGTGGGTTGATAAGTTTTTGTTATAATCAAGATTCAACTTTTTTGGGGAATTTCCATTGACATTTATGAGACAACTGTGTTGTTTATACAATGAATATTTTTACAGCTGGATGGAGAGGTTATGTGGGAGACAAGTGGGTTACATGTGAAGGTATCCGACACTTTCGACTGACTATATCAAATTTAAACAAGTGTGTTTTAAGATTCGCAAGCTTGAGCTAAGTTTTTTCATTGAAGAGCTGCTTTAGTTTTACTTATAAAGGCATGTATTACCCTTGAAGACGAAATAAAGTTGATATCAGCACAACTAGATCACAAAATCGCTTTAGAAACATTTAGGATCCGGTTTGCCCACTTTCAATTTAATTCGAAAAAAAAACTAAGTTTTTCAATTTTCCCTCTTAATCTCTCTCATTCCTGCAAAATTCGGAAACTTTGCTACTAAAACAAAAAAAAACTTTTATGGTGTTTTGTAGCAAGACACAAAAAAATTCAAAAACAACGATTTGTGACTATTAATATACAAAATAAAGTTTGACATGCAAGCGTAGAAGTTAAGTACGTTAGTCACGGGATGATATCCAAAACTCAGTCAAACTAAAGTAATAAAAATGTTAAAAAAAAAGGATATAGAAAAAAAATAAAACAAGAAACTCTACGATGTCACGGTTTGATTAATGCATAAAGAAAACCATTTTTTAGATTAGAAAATCAAATAAGAGTTGAGAAGAGAACACAAAAAACTGGAAGGCGGAGAAGGTGGCAGCAAAATATTGTTAAATCAATAAATGTCAAACAAGATAATCTTGCTAAAGCTATACAGTAAGAGCTAAAAATATGCAAACAACAACATGTTGTAAGATATTTTAGACTGGTGATGATGGGTTTGGCAGAAATTTGTTTTTGTCGTTCAAAAATAGATTAAAAAATACACAAACCAACGAAAATAGAAGAGCAACAATAAATAAACATAATAAATTCAAGCTTGTTTGGTTATTTATTTGCTTAACGGTATGTTAAATGAATTTATTTCAATTAATTTTTTCGCCCAATGGAATTAAACTCTTGTTGTTCAGTGGAGTGTGTCGAATGGAAGATTTTTTTCGTTCATTCACTAATGTTTCGTTAATTTTTCGTTTAACAACAAATATTCAATGATTGATTGAGTTATCAACCGTAGAGAGCGATGTTAAAAAGTTATTTAAATAAATTCATGTGAAAAATTAAGTAAATAAAAGTGTTGAATAACAAAAAAATAATTTTAAACAAGATGTTGACGTTAAGAATTGACTTAAGTTAATTTGGCTTGCCTTTAACTTGGGTGAAGGTGGAATTGTTTTGATTGAGGAACATTTCGTTTTATACGCAAAGTTTTTGTTGAACTTCAACATTTTTGTATTTCACCACAGTTGGCAAAATTGCGTTTAATTAAATAATTAAAAAATTAACTGCATGTGGTTGTGGCCAACAGAAAAAACCAAAAAAAAAAAACTTTAAAAGAACAGAATTCTTGGAATTCCGTAATGAAACAAAATATGCTGAATGACAACAACAATTAAATAAAAAAAAAAACAAAAAATTTGCATTGTTATATTTCTTTTTTTTTATTGAGGTTTTGCTCATTACTTAACGTGAGTGAGTGAAAAAAAAAACTAACAAAATTATCATTCTACTGGCTATACTGTCAGACAACAAGACTGCCTCAATTTCTTAAATCAAACGGCTGGGTCACGTACACTTTTGACAACAACAACAATATCAAATAGTGGAATGTTTTACGCGACATGAAAAATCTCAAGTAGACAAGTTAATATAATATTTCAACAAATATTGTTTTTTTTTTTTTTGCTATAAACGATTCTTTAAATAACTCGAAATAAATTCGTGATATCGTTAATTAAATCCCCAAAGGAAGCTATCGATCAATTCAATGTCAGCCGACCGCTATTTTATAAACAATTTGAAAACAATGCCCGTCGGCCAAACAGCGCGTGATGCAATACCAACAAAATTGATAAGAAAAATATAAGTGGATAAACAGGAACGTGCCGTTTGGCAAAAAATATAACAGGAAAAACAACAAAATATACAGAGAATGTTAAGAACAATATTCTCTGATTAATCGTGCTGATTCAAGAAAGTTCTTTTGCACGGGAAAAGTACAGGGACTTTTATCCATTATTTATCTGAAGGTTAAACAAACATCGATATATTTCTTCGATTGCAAAATTTACTTTTATTGGCAATATTTAAGAAATGAATTTGGCAGAACTCTAAAATCAGTATCTAGATTGATTTTACTGCTAAACTATGCATATCTTAGCTATAGTTCACAACAAGTTCTTCATAAGTAAGTTCTTTATGCTAAATAGTTCTGCGGTGTGCTAAATATCGGTTTTCGGTATAAATATTAAATTTAATTGCAGCTTTAGTCAAATACAGAACCCAAACTGTATTCAAATATGGGAATTATAACATGGCAGTCTTTAATACTAAAACTAGACATTGCATGCTGCATATTAAATAATGCATATTGATCTTTGCATTTTGCACTTCGCACTTTGCATTTTGCATTTTGTATTTTTCACTTTGTATATTTTCCTTAGCATATTTCACATTAGAAATTGGACATTGCATACTGTATATTGCATATTGTATATTGCAAATATTGCAAAGTGTATATTGCACATTGGAAATTGCATATTACACATTGCATATTGCAGACTACATTTTGCACTTTGCATTTTGCGCTTTGTACTTTCAAGAGTTCATTTTGAATTTTGTATTTTGTATTTTGTATTTTGTATTTTGCATTTTGCATTTTGTATTTTGAATTTTGTATTTTGTATTTTGTATTTTGTATTTTGTATTTTGTTTTTTGTATTTTGTATTTTGTATTTTGTATTTTGTATTTTGCATTTTGTATTTTGTATTTTGTATTTTGAATTTTGAATTTTAAACATTAAATTTAAATTTCATGAATTGATATATCATCTTTATTTTGAAATTTTAAGATTAATTTAATTTTGGACGATCATATAAACGGAACTCTGAAAAAAAAACTCAGTTGTAACATTGCACAATTTTAGCATGGTCATCATCATGGATGACATCATCAAATAAAAAAACCAACATTCATTGATTACGGCAAAAGTTTTACATGAAATTGTTTTTGAACTTTGAACCTAAGTCTTAACGAACACTTGTTGATTAAATTAACACTTATCTGTGACTACGTCAACACCTTTATAGGAGAGGATGGATGACATGTTGCGACTATTCAGCAGCATGTTATGAGAGAAACGTACATAAAATAGCCTCGAGTTAATA
Source organism: Pherbina coryleti (assembly GCA_943735915.1). NCBI lineage: Eukaryota > Metazoa > Arthropoda > Insecta > Diptera > Sciomyzidae > Pherbina > Pherbina coryleti. The sequence goes on from OX030950.1 coordinate 7,335,667, forward strand.
ACCGGTCTTTAGAAACTTACTGATAGTGCATTAAAAATGTATAAAATATGCGTGCTTCGGAGGCACAAGGTTTCAATCAACTAAATTGAATGTTTCTAAACAAAGACACACGCAGACATTGACACGCCCATAAAGCTATTGAGGGCCTGCCACAAAAACCACAAACAAATTATGGAAATTTTTAGGGTTATAAGAGTTCATAAATTTCTATAAACTATAACTTTTTTTCTGTTATATATTTCTTAGTTAAACTTAATAAAATATGCGTGCAAGTGGAAAAATTTTGAGGGAAAACGTTACGATGTTGAATAAATTTCACTCAATGTGAGTTGGCTTGAGGAAAGTACGAGTGAGTTGAGTTAGGCTGATTTAATTTGAGTTTGCATAAAAACAATTCTATGTCAAAGTCCAATAACTCACATAAAAAAAAAACGAAAATTAAGCAGCTTATTAACAGCAGTAATAATCAAAGAAACAGTAGAACACATTAACAGTATTTAACATTAGCATTTAATATGAAATTATATTAAACATTTAACATTAAATTTTTTAACATTTACACTAAGAGTAAAATACGCTCATGTCTAAAAATTAATGCATTCAAACAAGTAAATAATTGGCTACAAATTGACTAAGTCATGATTTTTTTTTTTTTTTTTTTTTGTTACATAACATGTTCGATTGCTGTCCATTGCATGATAGCTAAAATTTTTCTGAATTTTTTTTTTTTAACGTTTGTGTGTTTAACGCAGAAAATTGCTATTTAAATACATTGAGTTTTATTGGAGATTGTTTGCAGTGGGTTGAGATAGGAGGGTGGAGAATGTTATATAATTTAGTTCTCAAAATTATGGCATGATATTTTATGGACTTTGGCAACTTTAGGTACTAACGTGATGTTTAATTTTATGAAAATTTTATTGATTTAAATTAAAAAATAAAATAGAAATTTTCATAATTTTTGTTAAAGTTGTAAATCTTTTATCAAATTTATCAACAATTTATACGCTTTACAGCAGCGGACAAGAAGACAACTGCGAGGTAACTTAGAGGTCGCTAATTAAAAAGGAGTTAAAATTAAATTAAATTAAATTAAATTAAATTTTCTATATCATGTCCAGACTTTGAGATAGATGGGTTGAAGACAGGGGCATACATGTAGCCTTACTGTCGACTGCTGAAAGCAAAACTATAATAGGTAATACGTTATTGATGTTTAAAGATCAATAACCCCCTTAAATTTTCAATTTTTAATTTTAATTTTGAATTTCGAACTTAGAAATTTGAATTTTGAATTTAGAATTTTGAATTTGAAATTTTGAATTTGGAATTTTTAATTTTGAATTTAGATTATAGATTTTAGAATTTTGAATTTAGAATTTGAATTTAGAATTTAGAATTCAGAATTTAGAATTTAGAATTTAGAATTTAGAATTTAGAATTAAGAATTTAGAATTTAGAATTAAGAATTAAGAATTTAGAATTTAAGATTTAGAATTTAGAATTTAGAATTTAGAATTTAAGATTTAGAATTTAGAATTTAGAATTTAGAAATTAGAATTCAGAACTTTAGAATTTAGAATTTTGAACTCTGAATTTAGAATTTGGAATTTAGAATTTAGAGTTCAGAATTTTGAATTTAGAATTAAGAATTTGGAATTTGGAATTTGGAAATTAGAATTTAGAATTTAGAATTTGTAATTTGGAATTTAGAATTTAAAATTTAGAATTTAGAATTTAGAATTTAGAAATTAGAATTCAGAACTTTAGAATTTAGAATTTTGAACTCTGAATTTAGAATTTGGAATTTAGAATTTAGAGTTCAGAATTTTGAATTTAGAATTAAGAATTTGGAATTTGGAATTTGGAAATTAGAATTTAGAATTTAGAATTTGGAATTTGGAATTTAGAATTTAAAATTTAGAATTTAGAATTTAGAATTTAGAGATCAGAATTTAGAATTCAGAATTTAGAATTTTGAATTTAGAATTAAGAATTTATAATTTAGAATTTAGAATTTAGAATTTAGAATTTAGAATTTAGAATTTAGAATTTAGAGTTTAGAGTTTAGAATTTAGAATTTAGAATTTAGAATTATGAATTTAGAAATTTGAATTATTAATTTGGAATTTCGAAAGTCGATTTCTTTATTAAAGTTTTGGGTATTATTTCCGTTTCATTTCGGCGTTGCGTCCATATTTTTGGGTTTTATTCCATTTTATATTTTGGGCGTTATTTGATTGGACGTTATTTCCTTGAACAATTTATTTTAAGCAACTCAATTACTTAAAAAAAATATTTCAGCTCCTAAAACAAAAATAAGTTGAAGCATATGTAGGACTTTTACTGCCTAGCTTGCTAAGCTTTACGCAATGGCGAACACACAAAAGCTGCTCCAACTGCTACTTTAACCCCTCCCCCTAAACCAATAAAAAAAAACTAAAAACACAAAATAAAAAGTAAAAACAAAAAATTGCAGACAACACTTTTATAGACAAGAAAACCGCTAGGGAAGTTCAGGCATAAATGCAAGTTTGTATGTCTAACAGTATACAAAAAAAAATTAAACAATAATAATAATACGAAAGGATACACAAAGCAGCATACGCACAATATTAAATAAGCCAAAAAAAAAACAACGAACACATTGTATTATCTTCCAATTTATGACTGCTTAAGGTTGGCACTTTGGAAAAAGCCAAACAGCAAAAAAAAACGGCAGCCAATATTGTTGGCAATGAAGTGCCAACAACAACAACAAATACAACAGCAACTACTGCGACAATCATTCCTCCGATCTGAGTCATCAATTTTGGAATGCGCTCCATCAGCAAAAATTGTTGGGCAAGAATTTTAAATGTTCCTTAAATGTCGATAAGTTAGGTAAAAATATTTAAGGCAAGCCAGAGTAAAGCAAAAAATATTTCAACTATTTGAGATACTTCTACTTTGTATCTTTATCTAAACGAAGCACTAAACAAAGCAAAATAATAGAAAATTCTTTTCAGCGAAAACAGAAAATTTTCCAACAAATAACTGAAGAAATATTGGAGAGCAAAAACGTCGCATAAAAGGTATTTTAAGCAGAAAAATTGTTGCTTTTTCTTCGAAGTTGTTTAGATAAAATTTCAAAAACAACAAATTAATAAATTTTCCATTATATTGCCAGAGAGTTATTCTCCTTATAATAGGTAAAAATAATAACAAACGAGGGTAGTTTGATATTATTTTACATTGCAGCAAATCAATGCAAAGCTCTTAATAAATAGTAATAGTTTTTCATTTTAACGTAACGGTAACGTAACGTGCTCACGAAGTGTCATATTTATCTGACGTTTTTACGTTGAAAGATATATTATTAGCGAGGTTGGCGTCCCTAAGAAGAAAAAAAAAATTTTCATCAAGTGTCATAAGTAATTTTATTACGACATAATTAAGATAACGATTAACGCCTGAACTGACCTCAGTCAACTAACAGACAGCAGAAGCTGATTAAAAAGTAACTATTTTTGTCAGTGAGGCATAAACAATTTATGACATATAGTTACGTATAAAGATGGGAAAGGGGATATGGTTGTTTTGATGTTTTTTTTATTTCTGATAATATTGAAGAAAGCGAAAATTCGACGTTATGGTTTTGCTTTAGTTAATTGGCTTTAGCTTTAGCAAACTGATAAGTTTGTTATCGATTATTACGCCGGGATTGTTTTGTTTATTGTAATTTATAACCGCAAAACATTAAAAAAGTATCTTCAGCAAATTTGATTTCGCAATATGAAAGAATGGCGGAACTTTGAGAAATACACATATTCTTCCACTAAGTTTAATTTAAAAGTAAATTATTAGTGGTAACCAATATTCAGAACATATATTTTTGACGTGATAACGTTACGTTTTACCTAACATATTTCTTAAAAAGTTGAAAAAGCCATTTTTTCAAAATGCAACGGCGTTGCATGGAATTTTTACTCGTTTATAATAGTGCTAAGAGAAAATGACAATTTGAAAGTGAAGGTTAATTTTTTGATTTTATGATCAATATAAAAAATTAAAAATAAACATGTCATTGGGACGCGGAGGGAGCTGCTTAAGCAACGAAATTGCAATTTGTTACATGGAATTTTAATTCACTATGTATAAGTGTGACAAAAGTGTGTGATAAAAAATATTATATGTCAGTAAAGGCTGGTCCTTGGCCCTCACGGCAAGAATAAACAAAAAATGTTTGATACAGCCGCGGAGAGAGCCTTTCCAAGATCTTAAGCGCAACAATCATGCAACGGAGTTGCGTGAAATTAGTTCTCGGTAAGTAAATGCCCTACGGTTAGTGTTATAAAACGAAAGTGAAGGATTTATACTTGGCCTAACGACAAAAAATGAAAAAATAAAAAAATAAACCACTTCATCGGAGGCTGCGCAGCTTATGCAACAAAAATGCATTATCGTTGCATGAAATTAATGCTTGCTTAGAAGAGGTGATACGATAAAATAATATTTACTGTTTCATCGCTAACATTTGATGAATTTTATCGATAATTTATTTAATTGAAATTTATCGAAAGTTTATTTCATTAAAATTTATCGATAGTTTATTTCATTGAAATTTAGTGATAGTTTATTTCAGTGTAATGCACCGATAGCTTATTTGATTGATATTTATATGTTATTTATTTCATTGAAATGTATCGATAATTTATGTTATCGGAATCCAAAAAACTTCGTCCGGAATCTCATAACAAACTTAATGTCAAATTTGATATAATTTTCAAAAGCGAGCACTATTCGATAGCAAAATTTATCGAACACGAGAGGGAATGCAAGAAACAACTTCGTCGGAGGTTGCGTAGATAGCAGCTTATACAACAAAAATGCAATATTGTTGTATAGGATTAATACTTGTTTAGATAACATCGATAAAATTTTATGAAATTTATCGATAATTTATTTCATTGAAATTTATCAATAGTTTATTTCATTCAAATTTATCGACAGTTTATTTCATTGGAATGTACCGATAGTTTATTTTATTGAAATGTATTGCTAGTTTATTTCATTGACATTTATATAAGATTAATTTCATTAAAATTTATCGATAATTTATGTTATCGAAATTTGAAAAAACTTTGTCTGAACTATCATAACATAAACTTAATGTCAAATTTGATAAAATTTCCAAAAGCAAGCAATAATTGATAGTAAAATTCATCGAACTTGAGAGTGAAATGCAAGTTATTCAAGCATGTATTTTCATGTTGATGCTTTTTTCAAAGCCATATAACGTTTGCAAGCATTATTAATAATGTTTACATTAATCGATAGTGCATTGTGAGATATTTAAAGAATAGCTTTTTTTTCATTATTTTGTTTATGCTGCCATCGATTTATTAGGTTGAAAATATACTATTTGCATTTATCGATATTTTAGCGTGACCCGAATTTCATCATTTATTGCTGTAGTTTTTAACGTTATCTTTGATTGTTTTAAAAATTATCGAAAAAAATAAAACTTATCGACTGTTAATTACGAATTTTCGATAACATTTTTTATCGATAGTTTATTTTATCGAAATTTTAAAATCGTTTGACATTTCTTATTTAAATCAAACAAAAAAACCCACAAAGTCTTGAATAAAATCACGCAACATTATCTCTATCAAGTTTATCGATAATAAGCGATTAATATATAGAGCATACTTACAACGCAAGCCTTAACAGACTTCCAAACGTTCCTCGCAAAGTCTTCAATCTTGATGGCTTTTAACAGTTGCTGCTTGACAGTCGTCGCACTTTGAACGTGTACCACGCTCTTGCTAACTGCTTCGTTGTCGTTCTCGCTCTTTAGCTTCGATTATTTTTTCTGGTTGTTGTTATATTACGTTTATTTTTTTCGCAAGTTATTAATATTGATCGATAAACGATTTGGGCTACTTTTTGTAACACGATCGATTCTCAAAGATGTGAATTTTTAAACACACGAAGACACGTTTGCACACGATTGCTGATTTTTCTTTTTTCAATTGCAATATCGATAATTCTACATTTACATGTTTAGACACGACGATGACAACAGACCGACACGTAACACGTTTGTGCTTCTTTATCTATAATTTTATGTTCGATGTTAACCTTTCCAGCACTTTTCGATGTTGTTTTGCAAACGATAACTTAGATATGGTTCATAAAAGATGATGTGTAATTGTCACGATTACTCGGACCTCGATTACTTTTCGTACGCGTCACTTTTGAGTTTTTTTTTTATATAAGAGTCTTGCTTGCCTTTCCGTGGGCGCGTCCTTTGGCGCGTTGATAGCGGTATTTACTTCTTTATCTTGATTTTTTTCTTAATCTTGTATTGACGATTGCGCTGATCTATGGCAAAATCATATCGCGATCTCTGCACATTTTCGCTGATGAAATAATTGAAATTCACTCCAAATAATCGAAAAACTTTTAACGAATACGTTGTGACAAAGTTAGTGACCCAGTTGATGAGAAGAAATTTCAATAAACAACACTTGACAGGAGCTTTCCAGGCCTCTGATGTGTGTGTAGTTTAAATTTGGTTAGACTATGTCGATAACTTTCCGATATCGACGACGATAAATGATTATTGTGTAATAGCTGTAATTAAAATTTCAAATTGAAATTAATTATGTGCTCAGGCAAGAATGTGTTGATGAGAATTGTTGCTGTTGTGCACGTTCTGAAGCATGAATCACAAATGAACAATTAATGAATACGTAGGATGACTGTCGAGGATAATTTCAGACTCGGTTTAAGCGGTTTAAGCTGTGATGACAACGCAAGTCTAGGCCTATGTGAATAATCGATAACAGTTGTAGGCGTGTTTTATTTGAATAGAATGCCGAGCTGATTAAAATGCTTCTAGAAAGAAAAAGTCAAGCTTCGTAGGAAGACCAGGAGGAACGCTCTAGATGCGCTCTCTTCTTCGCTCCCGCTCCTTCTCTCACTCTCTCTTTCCTTCACTCTCGCTGAATAGACTCTCAATATCTCGTGCTCTAAATCTCTCACTAGACTTTTCTTGGATTTGCTTCGCTTTATCTCTCTCTCTCTCTCTCTCTGCTCTCGCTCGTCTTTAGGCTCCGTCGCTGCGCTCTATTCGCTATTGAGAATTATTTTTGTTTTCTAAATTTTTTTCTTTTCAAAAAACTAACAAGAACGACTAATATTTATGTGTGCTTTAGGTATATTTTTTTCGTACAAATTTATGCTCTCTGTGGGCGATGACCGTCTACGGTTGTTTCAGAAAGTGGGTCGAGACGAGCCGATACCTTAGCATGTGGGGTCTGTGTGGGGTTTGGGCGCGCGCGCTTACTCTACGAGAGTCGAGACTTCAGTTGCGTCTGCTCTCGTTTACTTTAAGAAAATGTTTTTCAAGTTTTTCACGTTTTTCGTGTAATTTACGTATTTTGACGACAAAGTTGCACAGCTTTACGGTATATATTTAACTAGTGTGCGGAAATTTATTGTGTGTTGCACGTTGAGGAATTTAACTTTCACGTCGTTTAAAATTTTCTTTTGCAATTTTCCGTCGTTATTTTTCGCTTTCGATGCGCTTTTCTCACTTTTGACGCTCTCACTGTTGCTCTTTACCTTAAAAGGAGAGCGACGAGTCGGGAAGGTCGTTCGTTCGGTTTTTACTTGTTGTAGTTGTTGTAGGCTTTTCTTTTAAGTTTTAGCTTAATTTATGCTGCACAAATACACAGACACATAAAAGCACACACGCATGTACGAGAACAGCTCGTTCGTTCGTACAGCACGAGAGTACGAGGCGTTGTCGTTGGCAGCGGGGCTAGTAACGGGGTTGTTGAAAATCGATAATCTGTGTGTAATCGACCGATAAAAAATAGCTGTAAGCAAAAAAATCCAAGTTTTTCTCTTCTTATCTATGCCGAGTTTAACTTAATGCAACTTTTTTGTTTATTAATTTTTATTAGCATTTATTTGTTAATTAAATTTCATTCAAACTTTTAGTGAGCTTTTATGTTTTTTTGTTATACTTTTTTTAACTTGCGAAACGCTTTTTACTCGCGACGCGGCTCACATACGTTGTGTCGTAATTAAGACGCAATTTCGATCTGAAACATGAAATTCCAAGAGTTGTTTTATTCAAAAAATTCACTTTTTTCGCTGTTGAAGTTTTCGAAGTTTCTCTCTCACTCTCTGGCAAGAATTCGCTGTCTCTCTTGGCAATAACGCGCAAGCTCTTCTTTTGGGGCGCTGCTCTTTGGCTTGAATTGTTGTTGTAAATCAAGTTTTGTTTTATTTTTTTTTTTTTATTAATTTTTCTAATATGTATTTGTTGTTATTTATGCTGTATTTAAACGCAACGCAGCGCAGCAGCGCAACATAAACCCAATATATTCTTCAAGTGTGACAGAGATAGTGCGTGCGTTTTTGTTGTAATACTTTGGCGATGATGATGATGTGTATTACTGACTGATGAATTCAACTACAAAAACAACACGAATTATTACAACACTAACTATGATGCGCGCTGATTGCTTCAAGGCGAATCTATGCCGGCGCATACACAAAAAATGGCCAGCAGCTGTATGAGTGAGTGTCAAGCAAAGTGTTGAATTAATTTTTTGGTTTTTGTTTTTTTATATTTCAATTGTGTGGAATTGTTTTATTTTTATCTTTTAATTGTGTGGAATTGTTTTTTTGTTAAACAGTTTTGCTCAATGTCCGAGTGTGTTGTTGTTCTGTAAAACTGTTGAATTTCCTTTTACTCACTTCAGTTTGTTTTTTTTTTTAAAGCACAGTACACACAAAAAGCTTAAATTTTCTAAATCAATATTTGCATCGATTAACAAAAGCTCTTAATTATTTCTTTCTTTTGTTGTTTTTGTTGTGTTGCTATTATTCTCTTTGCAGGTTGCATTTGTTTATTCGCTCTCACGATTGTCTCTGCGCTCTCTGTTGCTCCGTTGCTGTGTTGCTGTGTCATCAGTTGCGACAGCGGCGACGACGTCGTACAAATTTATTTTGTCACTTCACAATCACAAAAATTAAAATTTTTTCATTCGTTGAACTGGCCGATTCTGAAAAAAAGTAAAAGCAGATTGAAGATATTTTAAAATTAAATAATATTGGAGAATATTTTATTGAATATATTTGTTTATTTTTTGAGAATATAATAAACATGTACAGTCCACGACAAAAAGTTAGCACTCACAAATTTTCGTCAAAATATAATTTACTATAAGTGTTAAAAACTTTCCTGTAAGTGTAATAATGGGCATATTGGTCAAACATTCCGAGAGAAATTCGGTTATTTTACAAAACATGCAAACAATGCTACGACAAAAAGATAACACATTTGTATGAAATTGTGTTTAGTAATAGTTTGTTAGAACTAAAATGGGGCGTGAAAGATGGCTAACAGAAGGGAAGTGTAAGTTGTCTAAAATCTCCATAATGAAAACATGAAAATCAATGAAATCGCAAAAAAACTAAAGCGAAATCGTAGTAATTCTAAATTTTATATAAACCGTGAAAATTAATGTTGTTAAAATAAAGTTGTTAGCAGTGGCTGTCAAATAGCAGTAACATGTTAGGAATCGCAGATACAGCTGGAGTAAGAACACATGTCCGCAATGTACAAAGGATTTTAAAAAAATCGGCTACAAAAATCGACTGGCTTGAATTTCGATTAAATGGAAAAAACGATAGCACGAAAATAAATCTGATCGGATATCCGGTCCGGTTGATCTTATTACTACGATTTTAGAAAGGTAGAGCGTGTCCTTAGTCGTCGTCAACACGGGCATAGATGTGTTATGATATGGGCACATTTATACGCAGTGAGAGCACTAAAGGACTTTTTTCAAGACAGCATCTTGAAATAATGGAGTTGCCGCCATCACTTGACCTCGACATTATTTAAAACTGTTTGGGGTACCTAACAAGAGAACTTTGAGCCGAAAATTGACCATATAACACCACAGAAGAACTAAGAAGTAGCATAATATCGTAGCGGAAACCGATTCCCAAAGAATACATTAAAAAAATGTGCGCACCATCACTCCAATCGGAAAACTGAAGCCTTAAAAAAGGGAGAAGAATGTACTTATGTATATTAAAAATCTTTATTTATTTATTAATTTATATTAACAATTGATTTCGTATAACTTAAGCTTATGTAATAATAACTTGATATAATTTTGTCGTGCAACTAAAAATTTTTATACCCCCACGTTTAAAAAACGTAAATGGGGGTATATTAATTTTGTCACTCCGTTTGTAACGCCCATAAGGAGTCATGGTAGGTATAGAAAAGTATATATATTATTGATCAGCATCACCACCCGAGTTAATTTAGCCATGTCCGTCTGTCTGTCCGTCTGTCGTCACGATTGCAGCCGTAATTTTCAAGCTATCATCACGAAATTCAATATTTAAGCTTTTATCTAAAAAATAAAGGTCAATTTCGAAAATGAGCCAAATCGGGTAAAAACCACGCCTACCTCCCTTACAAAGTGCCTTTATCAAAACGGTAAAATCTCTTAGAATTCCACAAAAATTAATATATGGACTTGAAATTTTGCATATGAGCTCAGATATTTAAAGTGCACTCTAAGTGTCTAACCAAATCGGATGAAAACCACGCCTACCTCCCATACAAAGTGATTTTATAAAAAATGAAAGCGAATATTTTCTGTTAAAACTATGTATAACGAAAATGTTTTTACAAATAAACATTTTATTGACGGCTTAACTGTGAAACCTAAACAAGAGCGTCAGCGTTGTTTATCTGTCAAAAAATCGTCATGCTAATATGAATTGTATGAAGCAAACCATAATAACGCGACGGCAACGCTGAGCGGTTGGAAAATCCAATTTTGACAGAGCGTTAGGAAGTAAAGTTGGCTGCAGACTTCGAAAATATTGCTATTTCTGTGAAAAATTTGTTGGCGGCCTGCGCATCTGACATAAAGCCGCCGCTTTTATTTACTGAATAAGACTCTGAATATACTTCGGTTCGGACGTGGGGGTATTTTAACTTCGGCCCAGTCGAAGATCATTTCTTACTAGTTTTTGTTTTATTCTGAAAAAAATTCCAAAATTTTCTCACTTTTTCTATGAAAATCTTTAAAAAATCTAAAAATCTTTTAGTTTGATCATTTACAAGAAAAAGTAAAAAATATACATTTGTGCTATCTTTTTGTTGCGGAGTGTACACATAAAAGTGTATTTTTATAAAAAATATACCATTCAGCTAACATTTAGGGTGATAACATTTTAGGCCTAAAATCAACGCTCACTAGCAAAAATAAAAAATTTTTCAACAAATATTAGCGGCTGGGTTTTTGTGACTCTTGCTATCGAAGCTGTTTTGAAAGGCCGTGAAGCGTTTATACAGCCAGAACTCATCGTTGAAAAATCTCAGAGAATTATTTTATATTGAAAAAAAAAAAACTTTGCTATCAGTTGGATTCGAACCAGGGTCCACTTGGTTCTTGAACATGAATGTCAACGCACTTAAATATAATACTTTAATATATAAGTCTTTGTGGCGACCGTACCCGAGTGCGTTAGACAGTGTGTGGACCAATCGATTCCAATTCGAGCCTAGGTTCGAACTCCAGTTGAAACAACCGGAAGTTTTTTCGATTGAAATTAATTTTTCTAATCGGTCGTCACCAATGGCACTGCAGACAATGGCAAACCTCAGCGGCCTCGGTAGTCGAGTTGGTAGCGTGCTCGACTGCCACCCCAGAGGTCACGGGTTCGATTCCCGGCCAGGCCATGGTCCTTCGCTTTAAAAACCTTTCTAAATTCTCTATCCTCATTTCTAATCAACTGAAATTAAAAATTCATCAATATTTACAACTTGAAGTTGTAGTTGATGGTAGAGAAGTTTGTGGATGAGATTGCCTTATAACTTGAATTGACTGAGGTAAAGGCATAACACTTGCCTCTGATTCAAATTCACATGTTTCTTTGGCTTTCCACCACGCTTAGAACATTCTACACGTGTTTCACTTGATTGCCCTTTCCTTCCCAGTAATCTATCATCCCATTTCGAACTAAGGCAGACTTGACTGAATAGGTATTCCACCTGAAATCCTTAGTTCAAAGCTAAAAAATGTGTAAATGTGTAAATGTGTAAATGTAATGTTTAAATGTGAGAGTAGGTGGGCTGTTGACTTGATCAACGGTAGCGTATGCCATACTTAAGTATATATTTCAATTAATAAATATACGCAACGGAACGTGACAGTACCAATTAATGGATGATTAGTTGTTTCAACACCTAATTTTTTTTTCTAAAGAGTGATTTTTTAAGTGCCTGATAACTTTTTTTTTAAAAAAAACGCATAAAATTTGCAAAATCTCATCGGTTCTTTATTTGAAACGTTAGATTGGTCCATGACATTTACTTTTTGAAGATAATTTCATTTAAATGTTGACCGCGGCTGCGTCTTAGGTGGTCCATTCGGAAAGTCCAATTTTGGGCAACTTTTTCGAGCATTTCGGCCGGAATAGCCCGAATTTCTTCGGAAATGTTGTCTTCCAAAGCTGGAATAGTTGCTGGCTTATTTCTGTAGACTTTAGACTTGACGTAGCCCCACAAAAAATAGTCTAAAGGCGTCAAATCGCATGATCTTGGTGGCCAACTTACCGGTCCATTTCTTGAGATTAATTGTTCTCCGAAGTTTTCCCTCAAAATGGCCATAGAATCGCGAGATGTGTGGCATGTAGCGCCATCTTGTTGAAACCACATGTCAACCAAGTTCAGTTCTTCCATTTTTGGCAACAAAAAGTTTGTTAGCATCGAACGATAGCGATCACCATTCACCGTAACGTTGCGTCCAACAGCATCTTTGAAAAAATACGGTCCAATGATTCCACCAGCGTACAAACCACACCAAACAGTGCATTTTTCGGGATGCATGGCCAGTTCTTGAACGGCTTCTGGTTGCTCTTCACTCCAAATGCGGCAATTTTGCTTATTTACGTAGCCATTCAACCAGAAATGAGCCTCATCGCTGAACAAAATTTGTCGATAAAAAAGCGGATTTTCTGCCAACTTTTCTAGGGCCCATTCACTGAAAATTCGACGTTGTGGCAGATCGTTCGGCTTCAGTTCTTGCACGAGCTGTATTTTATACGGTTTTACACCAAGATCTTTGCGTAAAACCTTCCATGTGGTCGAATAACACAAACCCAATTGCTGCGAACGGCGACGAATCGACATTTCACGGTCTTCAGCAACACTCTCAGAAACAGACGCAATATTCTCTTCTGTACGCACTGTACGCATTCGTGTGGTTGGTTTAATGTCCAATAAAGTAAACTGAGTGCGAAACTTGGTCACAATCGCATTAATTGTTTGCTCACTTGGTCGATTATGTAGACCATAAATCGGACGTAAAGCGCGAAACACATTTCGAACCGAACACTGATTTTGGTAATAAAATTCAATGATTTGCAAGCGTTGCTCGTTAGTAAGTCTATTCATGATGAAATGTCAAAGCATACTGAGCATCTTTCTCTTTGACACCATGTCTGAAATCCCACGTGATCTGTCAAATACTAATGCATGAAAATCATAACCTCAAAAAAATCACCCTTTAGCTTTGAACCAATGATTTCAGGTGGAATGCATGTTCAGTCAAGTCTGCCTTGGTTCGAAATGGGGTGATAGATTAGTGGAAAGGAAAGTCAATCAAGTGAAACACGTGTAGGATGTTCTAAGCGTGGTGGAAAGCCAAAGAAACATCAGAATTTGAATCAGAGGCAAGTGTTATGGCTTTACCTCAGTCAATTTAAGTTATGAGGCAATCTCATCCACAAACTTTTCTACCATCAACTACAACTTCAAGTCGTAAATATTGATGAATTTTCAATTTCAGTTGATTAGAAATGATAGAAAATTACAAATGCAAAAAATGCAAAAGGTTTAAAGCGAAGGACCATGGCCTGGCCGGGAATCGCACCAGGGTCCTCTGGGGTAGCAGTTGAGCACGCAACCTACTTGACCACTAAAGCCGCCAACCCAATAAAACTCAACTCCTTTGTCAAGGGGCAACGTGGAATTAAGCTTATACAGCAGGTGTCTGCGTAACTCTCAAAAAAAACGGAGTCGGCATAAAACTAGTAGGTCCCGTTCTCGATCATTTGTGTACAAATATTTAATAACACACACAACACAATTTGATCATAAGAAGCTCGGTCAAAGAAATTTCAAGGGCGGAAATGGCATATCAGAAAAATTCTATTTTGTTTTTTGTTTTCTTTTTATTAGTTTGTGTTTTTTTTACTTTTCATTGTTTAACTTGTAAACCTTTTTTTATGGAAATCGTTTATATAGTTTTTTATAGTTTCATTTATTTTCTATATTTTTTTTCAGCTCTTTAGCAATTTTGATATTTTTCTATACCTTAGTATTTGTTTTTTTTTTATGGTTGTTGAATTTTTTATTTTTATTCAATTGTTTTGTCATGTGATTTGTTTTTTATATTTATAGTTTTTCGTTGCTTTTACTTTCTTTGTCTTTAAATAAATTTTTTATGTATATATTTTTAATTATTACCAAATCAAATGTTTTTATTTCTATTTTTTGTTTTTTTCTGTTTTTTCATTTTAATTTTGTTTTTTAATTTTTTCAGTTGTTTTAGTTTTTTTATTTTGTACCTTTTTTATGGGAAACATTTTTTTATTTGCTTATCTACTTTTCAGATTTTTTTTTTTTTTTATGTTATATTATTCTCTTTTTTAGAAGTTCAGTTTTTATTTCATTTTTCTTTTAATTGGTTTTTGATTTTATGTTTAGTTTTTCTTTGTCTTTTTTTTAATTTTTTTTTTATTTATTAATTAGTGTAATAATTTTTAAATTAACTTTTTATTTTATTTTTTAGTTATTAAAATTTTTTTTTATTAATATTTTTTATAATACATATCCTGAATTTATAATTTATAAATGGGAGTGAAACCCGCCTCAAAAATTGAAAATTCTGAATGAAAAGCTTTTAACATTCATACTTTTCTTCTTACTATTAATTTTTTTCGGTTTTCTTAATTTCCAAATTAAATACCATAAATAATCATCACAACTCACAATAGGTTATGAAATGTATTTACACTATTTTATGAAACTTAAAATTATAGATTATGACTTTAATATAATTTTCAAACACATAAGGTTTTATTAAGTTTCTAGAAATTTCTCTGGAACGCAATTCAATACAACAGCATGTTGCCATTTGTATGCATTGAATCATCGGCGAATCGTTTAAGTAACAGCTGCTGCTGCTGGTCTAGAGTAATTGAGAAAGCTTCTAGAAAACTGTGTAGAACACACAATAAACAGAAAACTCAGAGGCGCAATTCAAGCCGGTTAAGGGCTCTATATGAAAAAGCTATATTGCTTTATTTCTTTAGCAATCAATATCTACGATAAGGACAACAATTAAGCTAATAATTCAATCAAAGCACATTAATTGATAAGCTGTTCAGTTTTGAAATAAATAAATAATTTAAAACGTAGAAATGGAAACCAACGCCCAATATAATCAACAACCAATATATGTATATAAACAATCTATTTTTAATATATCGACTTTTTTGATAGAAAAAAAAAAAAAAACTTTTTTTACAATGAAGTAATTAATCAGAGCTCTTATTAGTCTAGAAACTTGTTTTTGAATGCTTTTTAACACAAGCTGGAGTCTTTTTTTTTTTTTTGTAGCTAAGATACAAACTGAATTTAAACTTGGTTCAGATGAGAGGAACTGACTAATGCTAGAGTAACAAAGCGTAGTTTTTTTTTTGTTTATTTTTTATTATTATTTTAACTGCTTTAAATTTTACTATCGTTAAAGTTAAAACTGAAGGTCAATTGGTGTGCCTGAAAAACTTAAAAAAACATTTGTCCATTTGTGTTGTTTGGTAATGATTGATGGATGGAGTTGATATATTTTATTTTTATATTTTGAAAAGTTCGAACGCGACTGCGAACTGAAAATATCTACACCACAAGTTTTTTGAGTAAGCCGATATTGAGGGTGGAAAAACTGACATTTTGCTAAATTTTTAAAGCATATTTTTTGGCACATTGCTGGCTTCACTAGAACAGAGCATTTTAGTCGATGGTATTGGTTTAGACCCTGTAATCATGGATTTGAATCAAGATGTTATGGGTGACTCCGTTCGTTGAAGTTTATGTTGAACGATATGATTTTAATTTTTCTTTAATAGTATTTAAGTTAACAATCCCTATAGCTTTAAAAAACAAGCAATCGACTAGCGCAAATTTTGCAAGTCTGTTGCGCCCTAGTGCAGCAGCGCCCTCAGAGCTTGAAATTATTGAAAACAATTCGTGGAAGCAGTTCAATCCGATTCAAATTGAATTGCATAGAATTGAAATATGAAACCCCACTTAAATATGAAATCAAAGCAAACGAATCAATGGAAGTGTCAAGTGGTGGAATCGAGTCAACCCCCTACCGTGAGGCCTGCCTGCCAAACGTACGACGGACATAATGTGTTTAGATAAGCAAAGCCAACCAACTCAACCAGCCGCCTATAAGACGTACATACAATTTTTATTGATGTCAATTGAAATCAATTTTTAACTGGGTAGCAAAGGGTAGGAAATGAAACGGGCATAAACGGTAAATATGAAAAAAAAAACCAAAATAGAAAGAGACGTAGAAAGTGCAAAGAATAGAAACTCTTACTTGCCTGTTGCAGGCTTTAGTAATCAAAGAACAGTATTAAATCAACGAGGTGCAGGCAATAACAACAACAACAACAGCAACAACAGCAACAACAGCAACAACAACAACAACAACAACAACAACAATAACAACAACAACAAATGCGACATGTTATGCAATTCAGGAAGTACATCAAAAGAAAGGAAGAAACATTTTAAATTAACTCCCATGTAGAGTAAACAACAATAAAATCATGCCGCTGCTAGTGTTTGTGTGTAAGTGTGTGTTTATGCGTTGGTGTCGACTAAACTCGATTTAGATTCATTTACATCTTCATCAAAAAAAATTATTTAAACTCTACTCTTTGTTTTCATTCTTTTATCGCTTGATTACATCAGACATAAATTAAATGACAACAACTGCAAATGCAAAAATAAAAGCTAACAACAACAACACAAAAACATAACAATGACAACAACATCAAAAGTTTACGAATGTCAACAAATGCAAAATAATTAATATTTGACATTGAATTGAGAAGAAAAAAAAAGTAAACAATAGAATATTCTTGAATATTTCCAATTTTATTTCTGTTCTGTTTATGCGTCAAAATCACACGTGAGTTGCAATGATTGCAATGAATTAATTTTAATATTTATCGCTATTTCGAATTTACTCTAAGGGGCAACAATTGAACAGCGTCAACTTTAACAATCATTGTTGAAAAAAAAAAATTATTATCATTTATATCAAATATTTAACTCATAAAATATTCATGAGTACATAAATATTAATTTTTAATAGGTTTTTGTCCCTTTAAAATCTAACAACATCAATCATGTGGAAGTTTCATCGATTATTTTGAGTTGATTTTTATCGATTATTTTGAGCCGTTGATAAGGTTACCGCATTAGTCAATATATTTTAAGGTTTAAAAATAAATTAAGTCGAATCAAAAATTAATTGATGTATCACATAATTTTATTAAATTTAATTTTATCAATGAATATTTATTTTTTATTTTGCGTTTTGAATTTTATATTTGATATTGTTTTCAACTTTCTTTTATTTAGTAATGTTTTAATTCCTTTTATATGATTTTTTTCGTTTTTTTTTTTTAATAATTTTCATAATTTTTATTATTATTTATTTTGATTATGTTGACTTTTTTATTTCTTTAATTTAATTTTTTTTTTTCTTTTAGTTCTAATTTTTGCTATTATCAATAGTATTTCTGATAATGATTTTCTTAATCATTTGCTATTTGAGTATATTTGCTTTTTTAATCATTATTTTGTGTTTAATAATTTACTTTTAAGATTTTTTTATTTATTTTCTTTATAAATTTGTTTTATTTGTTTTTACTTGTTCTTAGTTACATTGTGTCATTATTTTATGTTTATAATTTTATTTACTTTTTAATTTATTTTATTTTAACCTTTTATTTTTTCGTTTTTTTAAAGTTTTTATTTTTTAATCAAATTGTCTCTATTTAAATTAATTTTTATTTTTATTATTTTTTAATTTTTCATATCTTTACTTTTATTATTTTTTAATTTTTCATATCTTTACTTTTAATATTTTTATCACATATATACAAATAATATTTGTTTTATTTTTTATTTTTATTGTTTTTTTTTTTTTACTGCATTAGTTTTTAATCTTATTAATTTTTTAAGCATTTTTTATTATAATAATTTTAATCTTTTAACATTGTCTTAATATTTTGTTCTGTCTTTTTTTTTATTTTAATTTTTTTTATTTTAATATTTTTCTATTGTATTTTTTACCAACGTCAGATTTTTTTAAATATTTACTAACTTGTTTTGTATTTCTATTTTTTTAATTATTAATTATGGATTTATTGCATTAATTTTTTTTTGCTTTTTTATTTCTTATAGAATAAATATTTTAACAAAGTCATATTTTTTAAAATATTTACTTAAAATTGGCTTGTTTTGTATTTCTAATTTTTTAATTATTTGTTCAGGATTTTTTGTATTATTTTTTTTTTACTTTTTCATTCCTTTTAAAATAGATTTTATTTATTTACTCTTATTATTATTGCTTAGCTTATTTTTTTTTTTTTTTTATTATGTTATATTTATTAGTTTAATTTTTTGTTTTATATTTTTTATTTTTAAATTTTTTATATTTATATTTTTTTTTTTATTTCATTTCATATTATTTTTAGAATTTCAGTCAAATTAAACTATGAAACAATCAATCTTTAATAATTTTGTGAATGTCACTTAAACACCAAAAATGATAAATGTAAATCAAATCCTCAATAAAGTTCGCAATCATTTTACGAAAAAGAAAGTTTTAGAACTTTTCTATTTATTTATCATATCAGCACAACTTTTAACATATTTATTTTAAAACTAAAATCTACGCTATCTGGGTTAAAATGAAAGCTTGAATTTAATTAAAGGCTTTTATCTACATTTAATTGTTTTAATTTTTAAACAGCATGGAATAGATTTTTTTTAAGAGCAATTTGAAGAGAGATTTATTGATATCTGTCATCAAATATTTAAACGATTTAAGTAAACAAAAACACTCATGCGTTACAATGACTGACTGACTGACTGACTGACAAGAAGACGTTGAACAAAAATCTAAAAATATACATATTAAAAAATACAGAATATAAATCTAGACTGAATTCATACAAAAGCAAAAACAATATAAACACAAGGACAAGAAAGGAACAAAAGAGCATGATAAACATGTCAATAAAATAAATTATAAAGCTTAAGTTAAGTCAAGAACCGGACATCAGTTCCTGCCCTACCCTGCCTTTATTCCACATTTATTTTAGTTCAAAATTTTTGCTTTTTTTTCGAATGTATCACAAACGATCACGATGTGTGGTGGGTGAAAAAAAAATGTATGGGACAAAACAAAATTAATTAACTTTTTATTTGTTTTGTGTAAAATAAACACAGCGAGCAGAACGCTAAAGAATAAAAAAAAAGTTTAACTAACAGGTTTAAATTAACAATATAACGACCTTGAATATAAACTTTATATTAAGAGTTCCTGTCTTTTGTGACATATTAATTCATATCTTAAGTAAAAACAAAAAAAAAAAAAAACAAAAAATAAAGGATTGTTTTTGGCAAAAGTCATTAAAAGTAATGCACGTCGCTTTTTTGGGCTTAAAATATTTATGGAATGGACTTGGAAATTTTATCAGAATGTCTGCCGTAAGTTATTAATTTTAACAAAGAAAACAAAATTTGGCGTTTTGATAACAAAGCACATTTTTAATAGTTTGATTTTATTCAAAATCTGTTTAAATTCTTTTGTTGGTGTTTATTATATTTTCTATACTCCTGAAAGTATGCCAAGTTATTAATTCGCAAATTTCAAAGAAATTCATTATAACCAGAAGCAAAGCTATCGAAAAATGTGTGTACATAGCATTTAATAAAGAAAACGACAGTAAACGCTGCCTTCAATAAGGTTCTCATTAACAACGTCATCATCGGCTGTCATCAACAAGCTGCTCGGTGTTGTTATATAACTGCTTAACAATATGTCCTGGTGTGCACGACAGGAAAAGGTATGATAGCACAAATAGAAGCTCTGAATGGATACAGCTGATGAATGAAATAAGACAAAAGTTCTTCTTTGTTTTCTTCTTGGAAATTTCATTTGGACTGGTGAAATTTTTAAATTTTTCCAAGAAATAGAGGATACACATTATTTATTTCTCTCAAAAATAAAACTTTACAAAGTATCATTTGTAAAGTTTTTTTAATATGAAATTTGTCTGAATTGTTTATCAAAAATATTAACAAACAAAACATAAAATGTTTTTAACAAGTAATTCTATGAAGCAACACTTTGGCACAACCTGATTTTTTTTCTGATTGGCTAGAATTATTTATTTACACTCCATTGTTTACATTTCATTTCCGTTGGATGGTGTTTTTTTTAACTGAATAAAAGAATCCAAAAATTTAATTTAATTGACCCAATGTGAGCAGTCAGAGGTTTTTATATCCTACTCTACCGCCTTCGTGATGCTTTTGTCTATATGACACTTTGACGCACGCAATTTTCTCGTTAGCCTGTGTGGGTGCAGGAAAAATTCAAATATGAAAATCTTTGAATAAATCTCTTTGTTCCCATTATTCTGTAGAAAGAATAAATGGCGGAATAATGTGTTAAATAGCTGCAGATTGAAAGCGAATTGTTTCTGTCAGATTTATTCACAGTTCTCAAGAGATCTAGAAAGAAATCTTTACAAATAATGTAAAAATCCCGAAATAAGTGAAAAAGTTCAAATTCCAATTCTATTTACTCCCAAGAAACTTAAATTTTATAAACAAATACTATGTCAAATGAGTTTATGCAAGCCATTTTAAAAATATTACCATTTTACCATTTTAAAAATGGGCAATTCCACAGTCCCGTGCGTTACATGCGTACAACTTCAAACACAGATATTTTCGCAATGAAAATAGCTAGTGGATAAGTTGCTATAAAATATAATAGCCCTCCAGCTAGTCCATGCACATACGAAAAAAATATCAAATCCATGGTCTATTCTGGTGGTAATTTAAAAAATATGTCAGGGACGGGCGTTACGATCACACGAAACTATTTCTATGATGTTCTAGAAAATTGGAAAGTTCAGCCAAACTAGAGTATTTAAAATTAAGTTTTTGATATAATTCGCTAGAAAAATGATTGATTGAAAAATCTGTGTAAAAAAAAAAATCATCGAATAAAAACTTACTTATTTATTAAACATTTAGTACTGAGCCGGGCGTTACATGAATTAGGACGGGCGTTACGAGTACAAAATACTATTTAAGAAATCAAAGAAAACAATTTTGTACTAAGTCAGTGAGGAAAATAAGTGAAATAAAAAGATTACCCGAAAGTATTTTGTTACTTTTAATAACAGTTCTTCAGTGTTTTGTTGAAATAATGTAGCTTGCTTTAGTTCAGAGTATTCTGTTACTCCGTAAGCTATGTTTTTAGCATATAAGTATATAAAAAAATGATTTTATTGTATTTTTGGAATGGGACTCAAATGTTTCCATCTATTTAGAACAAACAGCGAGAAAACCTCCCCAACAGTCATCATTAGGTGCCGTTTGACAATCTTAGTTTTGGGACCGGTTGCAGAATCTCTGATAAGGATCGCTTCATTTTTATTAGGAGATTGTCTACTTATGTCATCTCTCTCGTAAAACGATCTGACTTCCCCAATTGTCTCGGCGGACGTGGCGTCTAAACGTGCTGCCTGTTTTCTCGGCAGCACTAAACTAATTTGTCCAGTGATATTTTCCTCCGAAAGGAGTTCGCAAAACTCATCCCTTTTTTTTGGATGGACTGGAATGCATGGTTTCCTTAATTTTGACCACGGCTTGATGTAGAGTCTGCCTGCACTTATATGATCCCAAAGAATTTCTTTACTCAGCTCTAACTTAATTGTGTTTAAGTTTTTTCTTTTCCTTGAACTTTCTGACTCTTGCCAACACCTGCTGCCGCAAATTCTCCTTCTCTTCCCTGAACCTATCCTTCAGCTTAGCTCTCCTTGCCCTGTCCCTCTCTTTTTCCTTTTCGCAAAACCCGCTGTATGCTTCCGGATTCGCCTTAAGAGCAGCTCGTCTTTCACGCTTCTTTGCTTAAGCGTCCATCTTAAAAAAATTCTATTGCACAATGGCAAACCAAATATATAATACAATATATTACCATGCCTCACCTTTCGAAAAGTGATTCGAAAAAAAGTGTTGGGACGGGCGTTACAACTTTTCAATTCACTATAAAGGACAAATACGAAAACAAAAGTTAGAAAAAAACACGGAAATCTGTGACCGCTAGGCCTAAGATTACTTTCACAAAGTTGGACTTTAATTGATATTATGATTTCTGACTTACATAACTTTTTGCTTTTTATGGGGACGGGCGTTACATTTATTTAGCCTTTTGTCATCGTTAAAAAAGTGGCTTCGCAGGTAAGATATTTAATTTTCACGAGTTTCACTAAATGCTCAAACACGTTTTTTCGCTTTTTGAGTTTTATTTTCCACGGGAAAGGTTTTTACATTTAAAACACAGCTTTGTAAAGTATCTAGTCATAAAGATAATAAAAATCTACTTGCTACACTTGAATTGAAAGTTAAAAATATCCCAAAGTATCATTAATTTTTTAGTTTCAGCGACATCACATGATAGACTGATAATTTCTTCACATAGAAATACGGCAGTTTTAATAATAACTTCAACTTTAATTTTTTTTACTCGTTATCGATTAGCTTGGAATTGTCCAAATATTAATTTCAAATTTGGGTCGAAACTAATAAATTTAAAATTGAGGAAATATTAATTTTATGATTATTTTTACATACAAAATTCACATTATATTTTTCTTCTCTGGTCGTTGAAAAAAAGAAAAAAAAAAAAAAGAAAAAAAAAAATTCAGAGCACACCAACTGATATCCGATACTCATTATCCTGTTAAGCACAAGTGATGAATTGAATTCGATTGAAATTTGTTGAGAGTATGAGTATGAGAAAAAATACAAAACAAAAGGAGAATTCTGTATGTAAGTATGAATGACCTGTACTTACATGCATAACATAGCGAAAAAAATTCGATTACGGGAAATTTTTAATGACTTGGAAATTATTGTTTATACATTGTCTCTTATATGAAATTAATTTGAATTGATTTCAATCGAATAATAAATTTACAGAAATATAAAGCTCACGAATCATAATAAATTATTTTTTCCCTCTTTTTCTCGTTTTTTCAACATAACAAGTTCAAGGATAAACACAAAAATTGTGGCAAAGTTTTTGTTGTGGTATAAGTTTTTCCTCTTTTTATCTTGATGATGTTGATTTAATGCGGCGAAAATTGAATCTAACTTAAGTAAAAAGGCTTTTAAGTCGGGGCTGTTTTATTTTTTTTTTTTTTTTGTAAAAACTTTTGAACATTCCAGAAACTACGTCGCAACAACAGGCATGCTTTGAGCATCGAAGAAAATACTTTGAGCGAGCTTATACTGCGTTTCAAACTTAAGAACAACAACAATAGCAGTAAAAATTTTGGAGAGAGTAAAAGGGGAGAAACCAAACATAATCAGTTAGTTAAATGAATAAGACGCATTTTCAGCGTAGACAAGAGAGTATTGTGAAGGACCACACAAATGGAAACAATAAGCACCCAAGGAAATTTTTTTAAATGAAATTAAGAAAAATCCTTAATATTTACTCACTTAAAAATTCACTGTCAATTAAAGAACCAGCTTTTTTTTATGCAGCAGCTCACAGCTATGCAATTGGTTGGTGTTACTTTTTCTATGAATTTTAAGCTATTTAAAGCTGAATGAATTGGATGATTTTGTTTTTCTTCTTTTTCTTCTACACTTTTGAACTTTGCCGTTTTTTACCAAAGTATTCAAGAAAAAGTTGTTGATTCTAAGAATCCTTGCACCACACTGAAATATGGGCAAGGACAATGCTTACTTTTATTTATTTGCGTCGTGGTTGAAGCAATACGGAGGCGGTGCGAAGGTTGAACGAAGAAGATATTATATACTATAGATAAATAGTGAAACGAACGAACACTGGTTGCATACCAGCGTGGTAGTGAGAGTGAGATGGAGAACTAACTGCCGCATGAGAGTTTGAGAGCAGGCGAGAGTCTATGAATTACGGTAGGTTATGGCCATTATTGGCAAAATTTTGGCAAAAAATTGGCAAAGTCTACGATATATCGTGACGTATGATTAGCATTGATTGTGAAATTTAAATTATCATACGACTACAGATAAATGTTATAAAGAAAGTTTGGAGCGTTATCTTTAAAAATTTAAATTTCATAATATTTAAATATTATAAAAGAGCCGCATAAATTTATCCCCTGTTACTTTCTCCGAAAGATATGGAAAACCTTGAACAGTATTTTAAAATTAATTTTTTGAAAAACTGTACAAAACTATTAAAAATTTATTACGTTCATTTATGAGACTTTAGGACGCTTGGAAACTCAAAGAGACCTTCACATTCAGCGCGGCGTATGAGTAACCTGCAATTTGTGGGACACTCATACGCCCCAATGGCTTTTTGTTTTGCTCTCTCTCTCCCCCCGTTAACGCAGAGCACAAACACGCTCTCTCAGCTTAAACACTCATACATGCACAACAATCACACACTTCAATACAGTTGAACAATACGTGAACATAAAAGTGTCAGCCTTGCTTTGATGACTGATAAGCTCAAGTAGTTGGAAGGGAGCCTCCTCTTGTTGCTGATGCGACGTTGCACCGAACGAACGAACGAACGAACGGACGAACGAATGCCCATAAACGTCCTTGATGTTGAGTGGCGCCAGGCATTCACTTATGCACCGTCACACACATAAATACACACATGCAAACAGCTTTTCATCTGTAACAGTACATGTACAGTAGAGCTCATATAAAATTGAACATAACAAATAATGGCAAAACAAGCGAAAGCTAGAGAAAGGCAAATAAAATGAGGTGTTTGTGCAACACTTCGTGTCGAAGTCATGAAAAATTCAAGTGTTCGGAATTGAGTTATTTTGTTTTTGTTGTTGTTGTTCTGTAGTGCATGTTTTCTTTCTTATATAGGCATGCTTCATAAATAAATTAAGCTAGTGTGCGTGAGCAACTAACTGCAAATGTGTATGTATTGTTTATTTCATTTTCGACGCCTGTTTGTTGAATGAATAATCTTCTTTTTTTTACTCTTGTATATAACTTGTTGACGTTTTTCACTAATTTTTTATGTATTCATAGAAATTTATTCACTCCAAATAGCTTAAATTTTGAATAATTGAATGCTTCACGTTTGAACACTTGTTTGTTGATTAATATTTTATTATATTTTTAATCGATTTATCTTTTAACACAGAACAAATTCAGTTATATTTGGTTAGGAGTCAGCTACAGTAAAGGAAACACACTTAGGACATTCAGGTGCTTTCAAATATTTCCTCTTCTAGATTCACATTTCAAAACAACTAGTGCAGTGAAGGAATACAAAATTAAGTAGAGCTTACTGCATTAATGCACTGTATGAAGGATGTATTCTTTTTTTTTTTTCATTGGTTATGGCCAATTGGTATTGGTTAATTTAATTTTAGTATTCGTAAAAATAATTATTTGTATTTGGAAAAATTATTTGTAAAAATAATTATTTTGAAAACTGCTGACGACTTCTGGGAGTTCCTCTAAAAAAGGAGTCTTGCGGTGAGCATGATATCTCTGCACAGGATCATCTGAAATAAAAAACCAAAAAATTTCGTTTATATAAGGTATAATATAGTATTAATCGAAAATACGCAAAATATTAATTTTTGACAAAATGGCGGCTCCTCAACAAATAAAACTCGATTTTCAACATAAATTTGTCTTAAATTGTATAAAAAAAGTCGTGTAAAAATTTGAGACTGAATCGGTTGAGGCGTTTCTGAAACATCGTACTCACCGACTTCACATCGTTTTTTTTTTTCAAATAACACCCAAGTCGTCTATTTTTGAGCCATATAGTAAACGCTTCGTTCCTTCGGAGCTTCTTACAATTCAATTTGACAACTCTGCAAACCATTCTTCCCTCTCGCGTGCCGCCATGAGCACGTTGGGGGGAAGATCGTCACTCTTTTCGGAATATGTATGCGCATTGGGTCCAAGAGCAAGTCCCATCTCTGGCAGCTGCCGCTTTGGTCTCTGCTCCTTCAAACGCTCCGAGATGTCTTTACAAATACGCGTGTAATTCCGAGAATATTTGTCGGTGTAACTATTTAACGTTACTTTATTTACGTTACGTTATTAAGCATATTGCGGAAATAAAAAAAATATTTTTTGTCTTTTGGCTGGCAAACTCATCAAATATATTACAACGAGGGCAGTTCAATTTAAAATTATTAATCATTATTGGTCATAATTTTTACTACATATCAATTATTTATATCAATTATAAATTATAAATCCATATAAATATTAAGTAATTTAAAAAAAAAAATTTAAGTTTCTCTTTTTTTCTATCACCCAACACGTTTTCTCAAATTTTCTAGTGCGAAAGAAAACAACGACTAGCACTGTGAGCATCTCACATGAAATAAGCTGACAAACGCCCAACGGACTGAGCATTCGACTGACTGACTAACTGAATGTCCAACCGACTGACTTAATCACTCGCCGATCAGTACACCAGAACAGAGAGTCACACCATAAACAGACACACCCAAAAATATTTTCAACTTTTCGATTCATTTCAAAATAATTTGCAGCAGAATTTAAGAATATATTTAAATACATTTATTTAAGAATATTTCGAATTTCGTGCGGAAAAGAATGACGCTCAATGCATATGTTGCCAGACCTTGATAAAATTTGGTAGGAAAAACTTTTAAGCCTATCACCTACACTAAAACTTTCCATCTGGCAGCTCTGTTTGCCTCACAGACTAATTTATCTGCTGACCAATTGCCAAAAGAAACAAAAACAAAACATAAAAAAAAGTGCCGACCATCCACAAGTCACATGACGCAATTTATTTTTTTTTTTTTTTCTATCTCTGCTTTTTCAAAACAATTTTTGAAACTAATTTTTACTTGATTTTTGAACAATTTTATGTTTTTGTTGTTGGCTTGTGTCCAAAAAATGCACTTAAGCTTTTCGGCTTTTGTGTAAAAATTAACAATTATTGCAAAATTTTACGTTTGGAGCGAGTTCTTGCTCTAGCACCGTATAAAAATAAATATTAATGTGTTTCGTTTTTGTTTTTTCAAGACAAATTATTGCAAAAAATTTCAAAAGTTGTTTTTGTGATTTTGCTTATTTAGTTAGTAAAATTTTGATATAAAGCAGAATGAAAATATTAATTTTTGAAAAATTTACATTTGTATGATTCGTTAAAGGTGAGCAATCATTTTATGTGGGTGATAATGGGCTTGCACTTAGGTTCAACAAAATTTTATGTAACATAAAAAGCAATAAAATTTAATGTTTGCAACTTAACGATTACTTACAAGCCTTGCAGCATTTGTTTAGAACAAAAATACCTAGAACTACTACTAATGAAGCTTAAAACTAGGTTATTATTTTGGGCACTTGTATTTGGCACTTGTGCTTGGTACTTATACTTGTACTTGGGACTTGTACTTGGTACTAGCACTTGGTATTTGTACTTGGTCCGTATACGGATACTGCTACTTGGTGCTTGTACTGGGTACTTGTATTGTGTACTTGTGCTTGGTACTTGGTACTTGTACTTCATACTTGAACTTGGTACTTGTACTTGATACTTGTACTGGGTACTTGTATAATTTACTTGTACTTGGTATTTGTACTTGATACTTGTACTAGGTACTTCTATTTCGTACTTGTACTTGGTACCTGTACTTGGTACTTGTACTTGTACTTGTACTTGGTACATGTACTTGATACTTGTACTTGGTGCTTGTACTTGTACTTGGTGCTTGTACTTGGTACTTGTACTTGATACTTGTACTTGATACTTGTACTTGGTACTTGTACTTGATACTTGTACTAGGTACTTGTATTCCGTACTTGTACTTGATACTTTTACTTGGAATTAATTATTTATAATCGATACATGATACATGATTAAAAAAGAACTGTAGGCAATTGTATTGTAATTTGTAGTTATTTAAGGACTTAGCTAGGTATCAATACTGCGCTTTTATACTTAGAACTTGTATTGAGTACTTGTACTTCATATTTGTTCTAGGTTCTTGTAATGGTAACTTGTGCTTGTAAGTATAACTTGGTCCTTAAATTGTGAAATTCTGAACATTTTGTTTTTTTGTGATCGATATTGTTATGAATGGCGACAGTGGCGACCGTGGCGTAGTTGGTTAAAGTGCGTGGTCGCTATGTCAACGAACTTTGGAGACCCAGGTTCGAACCCCAGCAGCGACAGAAAATTATTTGAATAAAAATAATTTTTCTGTACGGCCGCCACCTCTCTGCAGACAATGGCAAACCTCAGAGAGTAATCAAATGCCATGTAAAGCTTCTTGAGAATAAGAACACTACGTTCATCGCCGTTCGGAGTCGGCGTTAAACATGTAGGTCCCTTCTCGGTCAATTGTGTACAAACTTAATAGCACGCACAACACAATTGATCATAAGAAGCTAGGTCAAAGTCCTTTCAAGGGCTGAAATTACCAGTTATTTATTTATTATTTTTATTTTATTGTTATGAATATTTGTGCTTTTCACTTAAACTCTATTGTAAATAACAAAACCGAGCTTTTTTTTATTAAACAATGTTCGTAGACTAAAACAAGTACTCTAAACAAGCTATAAATACTTTTCATGGATGGTCATTTAACTTGAGTCTTATATTTATTATTTCTTGCACACACCAGAGCACAAGGAACAGGCAGTCAAATCACTTACATAAATATGTAAGTGGGTATGTACTTTAAATATTAAACTAGTAAGAAATGATCTTCGACTGGGCCGAAGTTAAAATACCCCCACGGCCGAACCAAAGTATATTCAAAGTCTTAAGCAATCAATAAAATGTTTATCCGTAAAAACGTTTTCGTTATATTTTTAACAGAAAATATTCGCTTTTGTTTTTTGATAAAATGGCTTTGTATGGGAGGTCGGCGTGGTTTTCACCCAATTTGGTTGAATTCGATACACATAGTACACATTATATATCAAAGTTCATATGCAAAATTTCAAGTCCATACATTAATTTTTGTGGATTTTAGAGAAATTTTACCATTTTGATAAAGTCACTTTGTATGGGAGGTAGGCGTGGTTTTCATCCGATTTGGTTGAATTTCATACTTAGAGTGTATTTTGAACATCAAAACTCATATGCAAAATTGGAATTCCATATATTCATTTTTGTTGAATTCTAAGAGATTATACCGTTTTGATAAAGTCACTTTGTATGGGAGGTAGGCGTGGTTTTCATCCGATTTGGCTCATTTACGAACTTGACCTTCATTTTTTAGATAAAAGCTTAAATATTGAATTTCGTGATGATAGCTTTAAAATTACGGCTGTAATCGTGATCACAGACAGACGGACAGACGGACAGACAGACGGACATGGCTAAATCAACTCGGGTGGTGATGCTGATCAAGAATATATATACTTTTCTATACCTACCACGCCTCCTTATGGGCGTTACAAACGGAGTGACAAATTTAATATACCCCCATTTGCGTTTTTTAAACGTGGGGGTATAAAAATACACACTTGGATATACTGGGTGTTTTTACGTACTTAATATGCATGTATTTATAAGAACCTTGAGATTGGTGTTCAGAGTTACATTAAATATTCTTTATTTGTAAATGTCAACAACTGTCTATTAAACAATAAATCGATGTGGCTTACATAAAGCGACTATAATTGGATTTAAATGCAGCCTAAAAATAGGCAATAAGAAAATTTGTTTTTACCGAATTTTGGTCATGCACACACAACAGAGTATTTTTTTTTTTTTAATAATTAAATTTCTGCGTTCTTATTTTTATGTGTAACAAACTCATGCATAGTTCAGACATATTTTGAAATCAGAACTAATGGATATGTCTGAAATATCATAAATGACAACATACTTCACTTCAATTGTTGAATCAATATTTTTGCCCTATGCAATGCATAAATAACATCGAATGACGAGCGTATAAAAACTTAAGCAAAACAGCTTAAAAACTAAAGTATTTTCTTTTTATATTAATTTTTCCTTATTGTTCAATACTCAAAAACAACTCGTACTCAACAGCAACAACAAATATATAAACAAAACTAGTAAGAAATGATCTTCGACTGGGCCAAAGTTAAAATACCCCTACGTCCGAATTGAAATATATTCAAAGTCTTAAGCATTCAAAAAAATTTTTATTTGTAAAAACATTTTCGTCATAGTTTTAACAGAAAATATTCTCTTTTGTTTTTTGATAAAGTCACTTTGTATGGGAGGTGGGTGTGATTTTCACTCGATTTGATTGAATTTCATACACAGTGTACAAGTTACATATCAAAGTTCATATGCAAAATTGCAAGTCCATATATTAATTTTTGTGGAATTTAAAGAGATTTTACATTTTTGATAAAGTCACTTTGTATGAGAGGTAGGCGTGGTTTTCATCCGATTTGGCTCATTTTCGAACTTGACCTTTATTTTTTAGATACAAGCTTAAATATCGAATTTCGTGATAATAGCTTTAACATTACGGCTGTAATCGTGATCACAGACAGACAGACGGACAGACGGACATGGCTAAATCGACTCGGGTGGTGATGCTGATCAAGAATATCTTCTATAACTACCACGCCTCCTTATGGGCGTTACAAACGGAGTGACAAAATTAATATACCCCGTTTACGTTTTTTAAACGTAGGGGTATAAGAATTCAACAATTGAAATGTTGTTTAATCATTATCATCATCACAAACATTTGAATTCTGCTTGAATTCTGCTAAAGGAAATTGCAAACAGAAAGTTAACGTGTGTAGAAGTCCAACTAAAAAAACATTTTTAAAAATAGACAAATATTTAAAAAAAATTTAAATACTTTGTATTTATTATTTTGACTGGCAGTGTTTGGGACGTCAGTCAGTTAGTCAACCTGTGCGTTGGTTGAAGTCAAAAATAAAATTGTACAAATCTAGCACTTGTCATTTGTAACGTGGGCGGTGGAGATGGTCACGGGAACTAAATAAGGAAGCAATAACATGTTACAACCAGGTTGCCATTGTTCGCTAGAGCTTATTAAAAAAGTGTCATTTCTTATTTATAAATGACAACAACATGCAATACATGTCTTATGAATTTAATTACAACAGTTATATAATGGATACTTTCTTAATAGCTTTTCATATTGATATTTATTTTTAAAGTCAATCATAAGCTTATTACACCGTGCTACAAACATGGAAATATTTTTGATATATGAAACAATCGATGTGTACACAATACTAAAGAGAGGAGAATGATAAGACTGCGTACTCTGATTTTTTCTAGACCCTCTGGATGTTTGCTAAAAGGTTCAGAAATTTTCCAAACCTAAAAATAAAAACTAATCAGGCAAGCTTTTTATGATCAGTTATGTTGTTCATATTATTTAATGTTTTTACAAAAAATATCGAGTACTGGACGAACTAGTTTTTATGTCGAATACGAAAGGCTAGTGCTCATGTTCTCGAGTAGCTTTAAATGATAATTATTTGCTCTCTGGGCTTTGCCTTTGTAATGCAGAGAGGTGATGGTCGTTTAAAACAACTCATTTCATTAAAAAAAATGTTTAAAATTTGAAAAATAAAACAATTGCAAAAGGGCTGATAAAAATTGCAGTCGTTTGCATTATTTAACAAGCCATACCAGGCACGCGTTGTTACACCCGGCAAATATATTGAAAAATAATGAAATCAAAACTTTTATTAGTCCTTTAGTCTGACACCATGATACAATTACAAGGTAAGCTCATTTTAAGATGGCTGCTCAAATGAAAAAATATGAGCCTACTTTGTAATTGTATCATGGTTTGACACCACGCTTATGGTTCACTGCCCGTTACAGTTTCCCTGTAGCAGGGCATCAGTCTCAGGTATCAACTCCATTATGAGTTTCAATGTTCTGTGACTTTTACTTACATAGCTATTCTATATTCAAAATCGGGCCACACCCCGTTTTCCAATTCACATGCCAGTTTTCCAGTGTAAAAACATCATTCATACAAAGTTATAAATTCATTCTGAGTTACAATATTCTGTGACTTTTACAACCAAAGCTATTCAATATCAAAAATTTTGCTTGTATGGCTTGTATGCCCGTGCCAGTTTTCTAGTAGAAATACCTGGCCAATTAGTAACTTCATACTTCATAAAGCTATTCGATATCAAAAACTGTATTTGTATGGTCGGAGCCACACATCATCAAATGGTAGTTCTATTCTGAGTTTCAATGTTCTGTGACGTTTACCTCAAAAATTTGGTTTATATGTGCGGAGTGCCTTTTCCAGTGCCCGTAACGGTTTTCTAATAGAGAGATATCACCAAGTGGCAACTCCACACAGAACATTTATTGTTATGGGACATTTAGTTCCAAAGCTATTCGATACCATAAATTTTAATTATATGATATGTGCCACGCCCCTTGTTCTATGCCCCCCCCCCCCACTATGCTTATAACCGTCGCGCAAGTGCAAGCAATAAGTTGACAGAGTTTTATCGCAATCGGATGAACGGAATTACAGCGCATACGTTCGGAAAGCAAATGTGCCCCTACAGCACCACCTGTTGAGAATTTTTCGACTTTTCTTTTTTCCTACACCTTCGCGTAGCAATTACGAACAAACCCGCAGATGGAAGTATTCAATTTGGTACAGTCGTTTAAAGTTATAAGCATCCGAATACACCAACATTAATTTTTATATACACAGATCTGTTTCATAGATCTAGGCGCCATACACTAGTTTTTCTATATACTTTTACGTAATAGTATAAAGAAATACTAATAGATGTCGCCGTAATAATATACAAACAAATAATTAGGTAATTGTCCCTACTGACCACCCCACCATGAAGAAAACAGTAAAGCATGGTCATTGTTTTTCGCTTATGGCAATAATGCTGTAGCACAGTATTATAATAATAAAATAAATAAATAACTGGCCATTTCAGCCCTTGAAAGGACTTTGACCTAGCTTCTTATGATCAATTGTGTTGTGCGTGTTATTAAGTTTGTACACAATTGACCGAGAACCGGACCTACATGCTTAACGCCGACTCCGAACGGCGATGAACGGAAAGTTCTCGTTCTCAAGAAGCTTTACATGGCATTTTGATTACTCTCTGAGGTTTGCCATTGTCTGCAGAGAGGTGGCGACCGTACAGAAAAATTATTTTCAATCAATAATTTTCTGTCGCTGCTGGGGTTCGAACCTGGGTTTCCAAAGTTCTTTGACATAGCGGCCACGCACTTTAACCAACTATACCACGGACGCCACGTATTATAGCTTTAATAAATGCTGTTTATAAAATTACAATTAAAATTATTACTTATACAGATTATACAACCTATACTATTTGTATGGTTTTGTTAAACGAAGTTTGTTTATTCATTATTGATGAGTTAAAAATGTTAAACAAGCGCAAAATATAAAACTAGCATGAAAGTAAATTCAGAAACGTCTTTATAATTCAATTCAAAAATTAAAAACGTTGATCATATGTTAGTTTTATTGCATTATATAACAAATCAATTTTCTTTAATCAAAGCACCAATTGAATTGACTGGCAAAATATTAAACACGTTGAAATTTTTTAAAAACAAAATTACTCACTGGAATTTATTGAAAAGTGGTGAAAAATGTAGCGGATTCTTAAAATGTTTGCGTATTAAAAAATCAAATGCTTTTTAGTTAATTTAAAAGCGGCATAGGATTAAAAGAATTCCATTGGTGGCGGCTGAGGCCGAATGCGTTAAGATGTCAATTCGAAACCAATTCGTGACCTAATCGGCCGTCATCCACTGCAGATGATGGAAAGCCTAAAACTAAAAATTATTGTGAACAAGCCGTTCAAAGTCGGCATAAGGTCCAGTTCTCGTTCAATTTGTGTACAAACATTTAATAACACGCATAATACAATTTGATCATAAGAAGCTCGGTCAAAGTCCTTTCAAGGGCTAAATTTGCCAATTCGTTTTTTTTTTTCGTTTTAAAAGCGCCATTTGAGTATAAAATATGTAAAACTTCTTGTGTTGTATTGATTTGCAATTTTTCAATTATAAAGAATTAATGAAAGAAAACTAATAACAATAATAACTCTGCAAAAAAGTATTCACAAGCGGATTAGGCAGCTGTGTGCTGAAAACTTGTTTGATGCATTTTATTTATACACTTTTCTCTTTGATCACAGATAAATTTTTACTAAGTGGCAAAATCAACTTATTTTCTTAAGGCGCTATAAGTAGTTATATGCAGTCAGGAGGCCCACAAAAAATCGATTTTTCAAAAAATTTTCCTGAGAAGACATTTTTATTTATTATGTACCTTAAAAATTTATTGTGGCAATTTTTAACTTTACATTCATATTTTTTATTTGTAAAAATAATTATTTTTAAAGCTTCTTTAGCTTATCTCAGAGAGCTCTCTAAAAAAAATACGTCTTGCGGTGAGTAAGATATCTCTGGACTGGATCATCTGAAATTAAAAAAACATAATAATTCCGTTGAGCGAATGGAAAACGACGCTCCAGCGAAAAAAATATTCGATTCGGTGCCCGGTGGTGGTCAACGCAGAAGAGGACGCCCACATCTTCGTTGGAAGGATCAGGTGTTGGATAACCTGACTACACTTGGTGTTTCCAACTGGCGCCAGCAAGCGTAGAACAGAAATGGCTGGCGCAATTTCTTATACGAGGCCAAAACCGACTTACGGTTGTAAGCGCCAGATAAGTAAGTAAGTAAGTAATAATTCCGTTAATACAATGTATTATCTAGTATTTAAACGAAGAAATAAGCAAAATATTATGATAATTTTTGGCAAAATAGCGACACCTTGAAAAAAAAAAACTTAGGTTTCAGCATAAATTTGGGCATTAAATTTTTTATAAAATGGAAAATATTTATCGATGAAAAGACCTTCGATCAATTACTAAAAAATATACTCAAAAAACCTATGTATGTCGAAATTCGCTGTTTCCGAAAAATCCATCTCAATGACTTCAGAAACATACCTTTTTTTAAGAAAACCATGTTTAACTCTTTTCTTCATAGTGGTCAGTAGGGATAGCCTTATTCTTCCCAGTCTACCCTATTATTTATATCGGATTCAGATCAAGATAACTCCACACAGTAATTGTATTTTATACACATTGTAGATTATGTATGTACTTCTTAATTTTCTTATAATTATACTTTTTTTTTATATAAATTATAATTTTAATCAAATTTTCAATCTTTGGTTTTTGAGAAAAACAAATATGAAAACTTAACCTCTTTTTTATTAAGTATACAAGATAATATTAAATGGGGTTCTTTTATAGGGCTATAAACTGTGCTTCCTATTTCGCATGTAAAAATTTTATGGTTTTTATGAAATCGCCTATTAAAATTCTTCTGTTTTCGTTCCATGCGAAAATGCTTAACAAGCAGAAAAAATTAAGTTCGACATGCAAAATAATTCCGGTCATCAAGGAGACAGAAAGAAAGAAAAAATAATAAATGTCCTGTGTCATATTTTTCTCTTCAGCAATT
This sequence comes from Pherbina coryleti, assembly GCA_943735915.1. NCBI lineage: Eukaryota > Metazoa > Arthropoda > Insecta > Diptera > Sciomyzidae > Pherbina > Pherbina coryleti. The sequence continues at coordinate 7,371,612 of OX030950.1, forward strand.
TTTTTTTTCTCATGTGCTACATTTTAATCAAATTAAATAGCAGACTCGAAAACTTTTTCATGGCATTAAATTAATAAATATTCATACAAAGGATAGCATAAAAACCAGACAAGCGCAGCACGCAGGACCTACAAACCCAAAGGAAACTTTCGATTTCACAAAAACACTAGAAACTTTGTCGACATTTTATTACGTTGTCAAAAATAAGGATACTTGCTGTTGGTTTTTATTTGCTAATTTTTAGGATAGCATCAAATTGTAAAATGCGCCACCTCAAAAACAACAAAAAAAAAAACAGTAAAACGTACAAAAAATAATATAAACAGTATGTGTTGTCCTTGTTTGCATTACACACAAACACATAAAAATTGTCATTTCATTGCCAAAAAAGAAAACAATGAAATAAAAATTACAAAAAATCAGGAAAATGCCCTTCACACTCCGTAACAACATAAAAGGATGCTCAATCGTGTAGCTGATAGCTTATAGGAATGAGAGCGAGAGAGTTTGCGCCCAGATATTCTAAGCTCTCTTCACATTTTTATGAATGGCGCCAAAAACTGTTGACCTAAGCGCGCAGATGCCGTTTTATTGATTTTTTTTCCAACATTTGTAAAAGCTTACCTTGAGGTAGGGTATGAGTTAGAGCTTTTTACGCTCTCTTGCTGTTTGCTCGCCAGCGAAAATTATATAAAAATTGCCAAAAAAAAAAAATATCTTTAAAGAAGCTTTAAGGATAACAAGCGACATGCTATGAAGGCAGTAATAATTCGCAGGGTATGGGCAGAAAAACTTGCGTAGTTCAAGTTAAATGGATTGTATGATAAGAACGCGTCAGGAACAAGATTATTTCAAATATAGTGCAGAAATCTGGCAGGTGTGAGGAAGCGAAAACTTTGGCATGGGTAGAAACGTGCTAAGGAAAAGTATTTTCCTTAAAAAATTTGTAAGGAATTTTGGACGAAATTGCGTCGCTTTTAGTAAATATAATGTGCATATAAAGAGGTTATTTAAAAATAATGCGGAAAATAATTGAAGTAGGTCTTCACATAGCACGTTCATATTTATGGTAATATCTCAAATTATCCTTCGAATAATAGAATACTTACCCAAAAAAAAAAACCTAAATTGGCCTTGAAAAAAAATTGGAAATTATCCAAATTGTTTAGCAAAACTTTACGAATAAGTAATATTATGCTTGTAGGCGTAACAGCAGGTAGATACAAAAGAAGATACAAAATTTTGACAATTTAACATGTTCTGCCTTCCAATAAAATCTGGCCATGTTACCAAGGAGCAACATGCACTTTTCACAATTTTCAAACAACAGCAACGTAGACAGAATGTGATGTGTGTGTATGTCACTTTTTTTTTTGCACCCGCTCGAACAGGACGAACATCGTAGTTGATGCAAAATAAAAATCCTTGGCACGAATAGAGTGCATTGTCTGCTTACTCTGGCTGCAGAAAATTAAGCCTGCAAAAATTGCAGTCACAATAAATAACAGTCGATGGATGCAGCAGAATCGACAGTAAAGTGGTTGAATGCGCTTGAAGCAAGGATGAGCATTGAACAAAACTATGAACTATAAGAGAGAGCATAAAAGGATTATGAAAGTTCAAATGCTGTGGAAAGAGAAATGAGCCAAATGCCGTGTGAAGAACTAACTTACTTAAAAAAAAATAAAAAGAACATTAAAAATTTATAAAATGTCCTATAAATATGCTTTAAAGGTACTGCTTAGGAATTAACTTTAAAACAAATAGGAATCCACAAGGTTTTCTTAGTAAAAATTCTTTTACATTTTTTAAGTTACTATTCTTTTATCGTCATAGGATTTTCATTTAATTCGTAGTGATTTTTATTTATTTGATATTAATCCTTTAATTTTTTATTTATTTCGTATTTTTTATTTATTTTTGTTTTATTTTTTTTCATATTTACTCTTTTTATATTTTTTATTTATTTAATATAAATTTTTTTTGTTTTAATTTTTTATTTTATTATTTATTTTCGCTGATCTTTTACTTATATTTAATTTATTTATTTATTATTATTTTATTTGTTTTATATTTTTTTTTTTTTTTTAAATATTTTCTTTTTTTTATTTTCTATTTTTTTTTTATTTATTTTGTATTTTTTATCTATTTTTAATTTATTTTTTTATTATTTTAATTCATTTTTTATTTGTTTTATTTATTTTTTTATTTATTTTTATTTTGTTTTATATATTTTTATTATATATTTTTTTATTAATTTTTTTATTTGTTTTTTATATTTCTTTTTCAGAAATTTTATATTTATGTTCTATATATTTTTTTTTCTTAGATTTTTTTATTTCGTATTTATTTGCAATATTTTTTTAGTTTATTCTTATTTTTTGTTTATTTAAGTTATTTTTTTATTTATTTAGTTATTTTTTTACTTATATTCTACTTTTTTATTTATTTTTTGCACCGCAACTTTAGAATATGAAGCATTTCCATTGAACACTTTCATTATATGAACCTTATATTTTACTTTTTTATTTATTTTTTCCATCGTAACTTTAGGATATCGTGTGGCGTCCATGGCGTAGTTGGTTAAAGTGCGTGGCCTCTATGTCAACCAACCTGGAGACCCAGGTTCGAACCCCAGCAGCGACAGAAAATTATTTGAATAAAAATAATTTTTCTGTACGGCCGCCACATCTCTGCAGACAATGGCAAACCTTAGAGAGTAATCAAAATGCCATGTAAAGCTTCTTGAGAACAAGACGTTAAACCTGTAGGTCCGGTTCTCGGTAATTGTGTACAAACTTAATAACACACAACAATAACACACAACACAATTGATCATAAGAAGCTAGGTCAAAGTCCTTTCAAGGGCTGAAATGGCCAGACCTAATTTTATGAACTCTCTTTATTATCTAGTTGAATGTATTAATTACACATTTATAGATATTATTAAATTTTACTATCGCACGCTAAGGTTGAATCCGTTAAATAGCACATTTTATGACACTGACACAATTTCTCCTCCATTTTATGTGCTGTCCATAAAAAACTTCAAAACTCAAACTCAAATTGAATTCATTAGAAAAGCGATAACATTATTGTGCATGAATAATAAAATAATAGCTCTTTAATGTAAACTAAAATAAGTTTTATAAAGATTTTTTTACTATGTTACAAAAATTTTTAAATTTTATTAAAGTGAAATTTAGAAGAGAACATTCCATTGAACATTCCATCAATGTTCGGTGGAATCTTATGCCAATGTCTACACAGAGTTTGGTTTGAGTTTTCAGTAGAAAGTTGAGTTTTGCCATTGAACTCAAAATAAACTCTTGAGTTCCAGGATGAAACTCAACTAAACTCAATTTATTTTCCGAGTCTATCAAAACTCTATTTGAGAAATGCCTAAAAGTATACTAATGTTCAGATGAAAAGGTACGTTCAGATGGAACTTTTTAGATGACAAGGTATGTTCAGAGTATTGAACGATTATGTGCTGAGAGATGTCAAAAACAGCTGTTTCTAAAATTGTGCCAATTTGCAAAAAATGAACAAAAAAGCGAAGAAAAGAACATGCGAAGAATATGAGGTCTTCACATCAGTATGAACTGATAAAAATTTCGATTTGTTATCAAGCTCGAAGGAAGAACTTGCATGAGTACGCAGAGATGACTGCAGCCTTGACCTCAAGTGAAATTGATGCCACGGTGGTGGAGGTGCAAATAATATGAGAACACATAAGGTAACAAAGAAATGTTACTTTTGTCAATTTTGCCGAATCATCTCTGTGTGAACAGGTTCGATTGAACTCAATCCATGGTTGAATAAATAAGGTTGTCGCATGGCTGAGAGCGAGTTCCCATAAATGTCAAATCGAAGTTGACAGCTCATACAAAATCTGAAAACGAAAATTAATAACATGAAAAGTCGTTGAAGTTGTTGTTGTTGCTTTTCATTGATTTTGACAATTATGGGTACTGAGAAGAGAGTACGATCAGTCACGAGACAACCTTATTTATTCAACTATGACTCAAACTAAACTTTCTGTGTAGACATGTTAGCATTATAGGAATTAAAAATGTAAAAAAATGGGTTTCCGTGGTGTTTCATGAAAATGTTAGGGCACATCTACCTAGAAAGTTAAGTTTGAGTTGCCAGTTCAAAGCTGAGTTAAGCTATTTAACTAGAAATTTTGAAAAACCGAATTCAGAGTTTGAGAATCTACGAATTTTTTTTTTTTTCTCGTATCTACAGCCATGCGAATGCCAAAATAGGGTATATTTTGAGACAACGGAACTCAGTCAATTTAAATGTTATTTTCGTAAATATGGTATCATTGAAAAGGTTGTTTGATCTGTTCTAAGGGAAAAACATAAAACTTTGTAAAAAATTGCAGTAAGTTGAACCATTCTTAGTTTCAAAGTTTAATACAAAATGTCAGCAACAGGCATTATAATTTTTGTTATTTTTTTAAGTTTTTTTACGTTCCATTACATTTCCAACGATATAAAATGAAGTTGGGCTCTTGAAGGGTTTTAAAGTTATGCCGTAAAACGTGAAGAGTTATGAATTTTCAATACAAATTCCTATTTCTTAACAGCAAAATTCTTAAAAGGACGATAAACTCATTCGTTTAACGTCAAATGTCATAGTTTTAAGAGTAGTGTTGTTAAATTAATGTTCGAGAAGGAGCATTTTTCAGTTTTTTTTTTTTTAACCATTTCTTTACTTTGGAAGCACTCCGTCCCATCCAAGAAAATTCAAAATTTTTAGACAAAAATTAGTTGGTCTAACATCTTGCAAAATTTTATAAAATTAGAAATATGAAAATAATAAAAAAATTTCACAAATACGCCACAAGATGAATAATATTTTTTGAAAGAAACAGATCCATGTCAGTAGTTTTAGGAATTTAATTTAGTTTTAAAAATTCAGGTACTTTTAAAAAGGCTGAATAGCAAATGCCATTTGTTTTTTCATAAAGAAAATGTTCAAGAAATTATAGTGTTTTGAAATCCAAATATTATTCATTGTACCTTTATGTGGTGCGTAATTAAAGTTCTCAAGGTCAATATCACGAGCTTAAAGTAAGAAATGTTAGCATTTATTGCATATCTTCAACTATACGCTTTTTTCAATGACTTCAATTAAATTAATTTCAATGAATTCTTAAAAACTCAGCTAACGAAAAGCGTCCTTCAATTTAAAGTAACCTTGACCTGCACAACGGCTTAGAGCAAATTCTCTAAATAAAAATAAATAAAAAAAAACCAAATAGGAGGGCAATTTGATAAATGAGCGACCTTTTAAATTAAAGGCTTATTTCGGCAAAACAAGCGTTTTATTACTCAACAAAGTCTCCTTTTAGATCAATTTAGTTCAGCGTTTTTCCATTTTTTTTTTTATTCCTTGCAAATAATAGGTTTTATCGAAGTCCTTAAAACAGGCGTTTGTTTCGGTGATAACATCTTCATTGGACACAAATCTCTTTTTTCAGTTTTGGAAATGGAAACTAGTTTCAGGGGTGTTAAATCTTGAGAATATGGTGGATGGGCTAGCAGTTCGTAATCCAAATTATGAATTTTCGACACGGCGACTACAGACGTATGCGCTGCACAGTGCATCAGAAAAGTTTTTCGTTGTTCAAAACTCTGTTACTTTTGAACTGATTGAGATTTTTTTACTGTTTTTTTTTATTGCAAATAATTCCTTGTTTCAATTTTACTGTTAATTTAATTAAAATCGATTGAGTATTTTTTTGATAAATTCAGGGTCAATGTTGAACTTTTTAATTTTATTAAATTCTAGAATTTGGGTTTTTGTTTTAAAACTTCTGTATTTATTGAAAAAACTCACATGTCGATATTAGATATTATTAGATAGCCGCATATTAGATGGCTAGGAAATAATTTTTCTTATGCTTGTGCAACTCTCTTTTTTTTCCTACAGTAAATGTAATACAGTAACATGTAATGAAATGTAAAATGTTATTAGTTAACATTAAAAGCAAATTACAGTCAAATTTCATGTTATTCATTTGGTTTGAATATTGTTTGCATTTCTGAATTTTTTTCTTTCCTGTAGCAGTTCTTTCGTTTCTTCTTCTAAGTCCAGATTTTCCATTGACAATGAATCTACAATGCTGACAATGAATGCTGGAGATAAACGGATCTGACGTTGCCAATAATAATATATTAAATAGATCTTCATTTGTGAAATTTCATGACATTTTTCTTGTGTTGTGCTCGCTATAAAACCTGTAATCATTATTCCTTTTTCCTGAGCTTCTTCTGAAAGATCTTCAAGTGGTCCTAAATGATATTTAATGACATCTTCGCCATTATAAAGGATTTTGTGAACTTTTCCATCGCGCGGATAGCTTTTCATGTTCAAATATTCATGTAAATGTGATATACACGCTGAGTTAAGATGCCTACAGTGCAGGTCCCCATAGTATTTATCAAGTCGTTCCTTGGTTTGGTGATAGTTTTTTTTAGGAAAAATATAATGCTTGATGAGTACCCGAAATTGACTTTTTCCATTTTCTTCAAAATTGACGAGGTCGTTTGCTGTGAAACACAAACACAAACTAAATGACGCAGTTTTCTAAAAATTTGAAATTTGAAATAGTCCATTAACAGATTAACAGTTGACATGACCAGTGTTGCATTTAAAGTTACTAAGCGGTAAATTCAAAAAGCCACAGACTTTTCAAAAAGCCCTCGTAAATGGATTCTACATACATAAAGCAACGCTTACCGGAAATGTTAAGAATAAATAAATATTTTTTCGAACCAAATATATAAAAAAAGAATTTTTACTTTGATAAATCGTTATGTAAGCAGCATATAAATAAAGAACATTTTAGAAACCGAAAAATCACTGAGCATCTGAAGGTTATAAGGAATCAGAAAGGATGCGCTCTAATTTATGACCCAATATATTGTTTATTTACATCATTTGGCCAACAAAATGAAAGCTTTTATAATGCACATATTTTCGATTTTGCACACAAAACAATTCAAAAAAAAAGAGACAAATTTCTGAAACAAAGCAAAACATTATGGAAATATTGATTTAAAGCCATAAAGAATAGTCTCATTTCAAAACCTAGGCCAAAATTTAAGCCAATTTGTAATTTACCAGCCAGCCTCTTGATATTTTACACAGCAGCTGCATGCATAAATTGTTTATCACCAGCTCAAGTTATCTCATTTTTATTATGCAATTTTTGGCACAAAAGCCAAAGCACATCCTTTATGCATCTTCTCTCTCGAAACTATTTTGGTGACAATTAAATGTGGTTATAAAAATTACTTAGATTTTGAAAATAACAATAAACCACAACAAACACGATTCAGCTATTAAAGAGGCTAAATTTGTGGAAACATCTACATGAGATAGTCTTGTTATCAAAACAACAGCAATAGCTCTTCTCATTAAAAATCACCACTTAACTAACAACTACAAAGATTTGAGATTCAAGGTGTTGATATAAAAAAATGTATTATTACAACTTTATTATTTGACAAATAGAAATAAAAACTGCGTTAATGTGAGCTTTTCTAGAAAAACAGCTTTTGTACTTGACCTAATTAAAAAATTTTTACTATACATTAATAAATGAACTGTTAATTATAAGTGAAAAAGTTACTATACAATATCAGGAACGTAGACAAGAATCTTTTTAAGGATGGGGGGTTTCAAAACTATTTACGGTCTAATAAAAAATTATAAACGCGAATCTTTGATATTTGCTATGCAAATCAAACAATTTTAAAGAAATAATAAACATGAGAATTAAAGAGACAAAGCAATATGAAAATGCAATATTGTTGCATAGAATTATTACACGCTCAGTAGAGGTGCTACGGAAAATTTAATTTCACGAAAGTAAAGACTATCCAGTATTTGACCTCATAACGAAAATAAAAAAAAAACGATTAAAAAATAGAAAAAGGTAAGGATTAGGACAAGGATTTGAACAAGGATTAGAAAAAGAACCAGAACAAGGGCTTTGGTGAGGATTAAGACAAAGAATCCGGACCAGGGTTGTGAATAAAAGTGGAACAAGGATTATCAAATGGATTCGAAAAGTATTTTTTCAAATATAAGAATAAAGATGGGGACAAGAGAGAGGATACGCATGAGAATGAGTACGAGGACAACGTGACAATACGTTATCACGTCAACACCTACGGGTGCCAATTACCGAAGGCACCTCAACAAATATGTGTATTCTCTGAGTTTATAATTAATCCACTAATTAATTCTGAAGTTATTGCTCTGTTAGTTTTGGAGTATGCTTTTTGGGGATTAGTTTTGTATTTCCCCCACTTTTCACAATCTTTTTACTATAGTTTTCAAAAATGCCGAGTTATCGTCATTTTCGTTATCGCATATATACTACGTGAGCAATGGACATTGAGACAAACATTTTAAAAGATTGAATTGATACACATATACAAACATTGATTTCTATATAAAAAATTTATAGTAAAAGATTGCATAAATTTATTTTCTTTAGGCTGGTATTAATTATTTAGTCTAAACCCTTTTCAAAGATTTGGAAACTGGTACCTTCAAACACACTTCAAGGCGGCCTCAGTAGTTACCTACCTCAGTAGTCAGTAGCGCGCTTACCTGCCACTCCAGAGGTCTCGAGTTCGGATTCAGACCAGACCATGGTTTCACGCTTTATCCTCTCTGCATTTTTTTCCTAATTTCCATTCAACTGGAATGGAAAATTCATCAATATTTACGACGCTAGGTGACTTCACTTGACTGAGGTAAAGGTATAACTTTTGCCTCAGATAAAAATTCACATGTTTCTATGGCTTTTCACCACACTTACATTTTTCTACACAGTGAGACACACTTAATTGCCCCTTCTTTCCCACTAATCTGTCACACCATTTCAAACCAAGTCAGAATTCAATGAATTGTTATGACTGGGATCATTACTACAAAAAAAAAAACAAAAAAAAAACCATACGGAAACTTTCTCGGCAAATTGGCAGTATAAAAGACTGAAGTAGCTAAGTGGATCACAGTGAAAGTCATGCAAGACTACTGATGAGTTGGTATAGCTGCCAACGAAACAGTTTGTCTAGTCTGCTGTATGATTTGCTCTAACAGTTGTCTAGTTGTTTTCTTCAATATCCGGCATAATTGAAAATGTACGGAAACTCAAAATTTACATTTTTTTTTATATATACATTAGGGTGGCCGTTAGTTGTATGGAGAAAATTTTTTTTTGATTTCTTATACTCTCTCCCCCCCAAATCGGTTCAGTTTTATGTAAAAAAAATACAAAAAAGTTTCAAAGCGATAAGTTGTGTTTAAGGGGTGTCGCCCGCCCCCTCAAATTTGGCCTTCAAGCCCATTTATTCAAATATAATTTGTTTGTATATGAGTATCTTTTTAAAAAAACATTTTACAAGAATATGATGTATGGCAATATTTTAGCTCTTTTAGTCAACAACATTAGCCTCAAAGAAAGTTTTTTGCTAAAATTAATATTTTAGAAAATAATGAAGAAAATAACTAACAAAATACCAAAAATTATATATACCAAAATTATATTTATATGGAAATTATTTGTTCTAAGCATGTGCGGTAAAAGCTTATGTCTATTAAATTATTTCATACATAGCTATACTACGTATAGTCAAAAGAAAACCATACAAAAACAAAATTATTGAGTTATATTAAAAAATTTATAACTCTTAACTTACAGTAGATTTCTTAGAGTTCGAAAATTTCTTGTTTGAGAAGAAAAAAACTGCTCAAGCCCACCACTTATGAATTTTGAAACTGTTTGTTTTCCCATTGTGGCGCGGTTAAAGTTAATTTGTTTTTCTTTTTCAATATTCAAAGCAGCGACCATATTTTCTTTTATGAAGTTTTATGAAGCGACCACATTTATGAAGTTGTACTGAGAAGTGTGTTTGAGGAAAAATTTATAAATCATTCAAGCCCTAACGTAACAATATTTGAAAAATTTAAAAATGCATGGCCAAAATTAAACGTTAAGAACTGGCAGCAAGGAATGCAAGATGAAGTGGTAAATAATTATTTGAAAAACAAAAAATCTCAGGTTGTAAGTTTTGTTAACACAATCTTACAAGAAGTACAACCTAGAGAGGATTATAAGGAGTTACTAGAACTTACCTTGCTATTCCTGGGTGAGAACCTAAGAAAACCGCCAAACAGTGTAATAATTCGTTCACCGGGTGCTTATCATCATGCGCGTTGGATGAGAAAAGCTATTTACAGCTTGAAATTATATTTGTTCCGTGAAGAGTTTAACTTGACAGAATCTGAAAGCATTGGACTACGTCAAATTTGCATTTTTATTGTCGCCGTATATGTTGAAGCCTAGTTTTCTGCTCCCTTAGCAATACAAGCACCACACACCGACTTAAATGTTTTGTCAAAATTAAAAGATTTTGAAAATATTGATTTAGGAATCTCGCAGGTTGCCGTCAAAAAATTCAAAAACCAGTTATGGTATTGAAATGGGGAGGCTATTGCATTTGCGGTTTTTGACAACAATGTCGTAGATGCAACAAAAGAAAATATGGTCGCTGCTTTGAATATTGAAAAAGAAAAACAAATGAACTTTAACCGCGCCACAATGGGAAAACAAACAGTTTCAAAATTCATAAGTGGTGGGCTTGAGCAGTTTGTTTCTTCTCAAACAAGAAATTTTTTTGAGAGATTTCAAATTGATACGTCTTTCATGACATTAACTCCGTCCGAATGGCCTGCGCAGGATTGCTATATGACAGCGGTAAAAACATTAAAAAAATTAAGAGTCGTCAATGATACCGCCGAAAGAGGAGTGAAGTTGATGGAGGAGTATAATAAGCTCTTTACAAGAAATGAAGAGCAAAAACAATTTGTACTGCAGGTTGTTACCGACTATCGTCGCCGGTTTTCGAACTCTAAGAAATGTACTGTAAGTCAAGAGTTATAATTTTTTTAATATAACTCAATAATTTTGTTTTTGTTTAGTTTTCTTTTGACTATACGTAGTATATGTATGAAATAATTTAATAGACATAAGCTTTTACCGCACATGCTTAGAACAAATAATTTCCATATAAATATAATTTTGGTATATATAATTTTTGGTATTTTGTTAGTTATTTTCTTCATTATTTTCTAAAATATTAATTTTAGCAAAAAACTTTCTTTGAGGCTAATGTTGTTGACTAAAAGAGCTAAAATATTGCCATACATCATATTCTTGTAAAATGTTTTTTTAAAAAGATACTCATATACAAACAAATTATATTTGAATAAATGGGCTTGAAGGCCAAATTTGAGGGGGCGGGCGACACCCCTTAAACACAACTTATCGCTTTGAAACTTTTTTGTATTTTTTTTACATAAAACTGAACCGATTTGGGGGGAGAGAGTATAAGAAATCAAAAAAAAAAATAACGGCCACGCTAATATACATATATATAATATAGTATTATAGTATATATAGTATTTGTAGAAATTCAACGAGCTATTAATCATCTTTTGAATATATAGCATTTTATATATTAATAATACTTGACGTTTCACGCTTTTACGAAATCACCAAAATGTAAGTATAAACATGAAATTAAAAATTAATATAAGCAAAATGCGAATAAAGTAGCCATGAATAGGTAACAGCATAACCTTTCTTTTCATACCCATAATGCTAGGTTTTATAGGAAAATTAGAAAATAAAACACAAGATTTTCAGGCCCATATCCCATCTTTTAAGCCCTATAACTTCTAAACCACTTTAGAGCGAAGTGGAATTTTTCACCATTAGCTTTTTTTAGCTCCAAATACACATTTTGAAAAAAAAAAAATAAAAAAGTCCATTCCCACACATCTTCAATTGTTCCCAGTTTCCAAACGTTGTTCTGGCGCGATAGTCTGTCTATCTTACTATTATATAAAAATGAAACTTGAAATGTTGCCTTTTTGGCGTTGATGAAAGTAAACTCAAGAACGGCTGAACGGATTTAAATGAAATTTTCACTATTCAAATCGTAATTAATTGTAGATTAACACCCTATACTTAAAATTTTAAAATATTTCAAAGCTTAGAAGTTATTGGCTAAGAAACTGGCGAAATTCGGTATTTTTGGAAAAATTTGGCGCTTTTTTCCATTTTCTGCTTAAACCGTAAAAGATAAGTGAATATGATATATGAACAAATGAATGATCTTGCCGATTCCAACAAAAAAGTCGATGGTCACGTGCATCTAAGATCAATAGTTTGGTCGTAAAATTCATATTTTATTGAAAAATTAAATAATTTTCTTGCAAGCATTGATTTGTTCATTGGCTTCGACGCTGTTATTGCTTGCAGCTAGCAGAAAGTTGCTTTGGTGTCGCTACAAAATGCTGCTCAATGCTCAGAAAAGAGTTTCTCTGCAATAAAGCAGAGAGAGATAGGTCTTTGTTCGCGAATAGCAGAATGCAAAATTTAAAGAATTTTCTCCAAGCACGTCGTTTGTTGCTGCTGCGTTTGATGTTTCATTATTCAGAGAGAGTGTTTCTATTCAAAACGTTGAATAGCTGCGTGCAGAATTCTTAAGCTGCAAAATAGAAGTGCATGAAATTTATGGTAACAATTTAAGCTTAAATTGAAACGCCGTGCCATGCAAATTACATCGCTTTGAAGCTGCGTATTGGTATGGGTTGGATGGCTTTTTTAGCATGTTTTTAGCGTTAAAAATAAAAATAAGTCCTTACCTTTTTAGCGTTATAGCGTTAGTATATAATTTCGTCACTGAAATAAGACCTAGGAAAATATTTTAACTTAATATGATTTTATTTATTGAAAGTGAAAAAAAAGTATTTTTAAATCATTCCATAAACATAAATTTACATTTGAAAAGGTAAGGACTTATTAAAACCAATATCTTTCCAAAACAATTCACGTTATCGAATACGAGTTTTATATAATTGAGCTACAAATTGTGTTAATTAGCCGAAGTGCATTGCATAAAATGCATTTTCATACCATTAAAATAAGTTAGGATAATGTCTTCGGTTAAGAGCCATGTTTCCTTAAATCGGCATAAAATTGTCTGTGCTTAATATTTTTCCATGGTTGTTATGCCAAACGAAAGTTAATTATTTAAGCTTACTTTTCCTCAAAGAGACCCTATCGATTTAGTTACATGCAAACAAATTATGAACTATTGCCTAAAACCTTATTTTTTTACTTAAAAAACCCCACCACAGAAAATCAGTTGGAAATCAAATAACTTGATGTGAGATCGACACAAATGTAAAGATTATGAATGAATTTTATTTTTTTACGAGAAAGCTGCTTTTCCCACGGGCAGTTATATGTTGCTATTTCTAGGATAGGAAATCCCTCAAATCAATTTATTCTTACGAATAACACAAACACATAAAAACATTGTTTATACAGAAATTATTACATGACTGCAATTAATATGTCATGAAAAAAATAAACCTATTAAAACGATAAGACAAATTTTTTACAAAAAATGCGTTAATTTATTTCAAGATACATCGCGGGCAAAGCTGCGCAGGGTTGCTAGTTCATTATAAAATGGCAAACCAAACTGAACAAAAATGGTTATGGAGCTGCCAGATCTGATCACCGTGTGACGGATTAATCCTTATCGTAAAATGGAACCTTTAAACAACTGTTTATCGTCACCCAATTGAAAATATTGAAAAAATTAATTTCGCTACGCATCAAAAGTCAATGAATAGCACAAAACAGTATAAATTATTTTCTATGAAGTTTTGTGGCAGCTTCTACGGTACAATTTTTAAAATAATTAAACTTTATTTATTATGAAATGCTCCGTAACGCTGCTATTTATTTTTTGTAAATTTTAACCAACTTTTTGTTGTTTTCATTTAAGTTTGGCTACGACACAATGAAAACAAAAACAATAAACAAGCAACCGCAGCAAAAATAAAATAAAGCTCAACTACTAACTTGGTATCTTGTTTCTACTTGGCACGTAGGTAAGTTGGCAGCTAGGTAGGTAGGTAGGTAGGCTAGCAAGCAAGCCGAGCCGGCAGCCTTCTAATAGGAATGTACAATGTACAAAACAAGTGCGAGTATAGGTGTATGTGTGTGTTTGTAAATAAATTTAAAATGCATTTTTTGTATCTTTTGATTTAAAAAACATTTAAATGTAAGCAAAATTGTTCATGTTGCTCGGCAGGATGAAGTGAAACAAGCTGTGCAACAAGAGGCAACTCGCCATAGAAATCTGTGGTGCATTGGGTCAACGAACTCAGATTGCCTTAGAAAAATATCAAGGTTTTCTTACAATTACGACAGCAAAATAAGTGCGAAAAAAGTTGAAGCTTTAACAAAATTAGCTAGATTTATACTCTTTTTTCAAACCAGCTAAATTTAATGACTTAATACTTTTTATTATTATTTTGTTTTTTTTTTTTAAGATATACTTGATTTATTGATAAGTATTTTATTCTTAGATTTCTTAGACAGTACAGTGAAGTTTAAGAATTACAACCTGATAAGTGGTACTAATGGCAACTTGGACGATATGGAAAGTTAAAAAACAACTTTACAACAAAAATTAAATATATAAAAACATTTTAAAGCCAACAACAGATGCCTTTATAAAGACTATTTTAAAGTGAATTTCGGATTCTTTAGCTTGAGTCAAGGAAGACTTGTCCATACTTAAGAGTCTTAAGTCGAAACTATATTAATCATCGCGCCGAAACATAAAATGCACATTTAACTTTGTGATAAGCTACTTCAATTTATTTTTCGCAACATTAAAAGTCCTCCTTTCCTAATAAAGTTTCACGAGGCGTTAATGAATTCCATTAACTTTCTCCCACATTCCATTTTACATCAGGACAATCCTTAAAAAGGATTGAGACCATCTATTCCAATCAGATTTATATATATATTTACAATTCATAATTTAAGCAAGCGTTGAAATTAATTCCAACTCCAAAGACCTGCAACATCTCGGACAATTGTTCCTATCATCCAAGCCAGATTTTTCAAGTGGATGATGGGAAGCGCCGCACCACAATTTGGGAAAGTTGGCAACGTTCTAGATGTGATTAGCGTTCGAACACTCTGAACCGACCACGCCCATAATTGGGCCACTGCAATATCCTTCCTCCACACTCACCTTTTCTATGTTATACACAAATTGCAATAAATTAGAAAAATTTGCTTACCTCGATTAATTTGTTCATTTATCGTATTATAATTTATGCTGATTGCATAAAATATGCAGCTTTTGGCAACGCTGCTGCTCAATCTCGGCCGCAGAGATTTCACAATTTTTTCCGTTTGTATGTATGAAGAATATTTCACTTGTAAATTTTATAGCTTTTAATACATTTGATTCACTCAATTATTTAGATTTATTTTCAACACAAAATTGACGATTAAGAATTTGATTAATTCACCCACAAAACACACTTTAAATTGCATTGGGATAGGAAAAACCTTTAAGCGAAGATTGTGTTTTACATTGACATTCGTAGATTGGGTGCAACAGGAGTCAAATTTAAGCTTTTGGTGTGAAGAGCCTTCTTTCGATATTTACAGATTGTATAGAACGCTGTGTGTAGAACAGAGATAACACGATGGTGCTTGAAGTTCCATGAGTGCTGCCACCTGGCTAGTCTTGTGTTTAAAGAAGTTGTAACAAGTGAAAGTTTTAAAAATTCCCAATTGAAATATTGCGGAAAAATTAAAATAATAGCATGTTCACATTGAGCTAAAATTCAGTAATGGTATTCATGCAAATGGGCAAAGCCCTTATAAATGGTATAAACAAGATAACTTTATCCCCCTTATAAATGAACTGTCAAAATTTGTACAGAGAAGCTTTTGCACAAACCAGATATATTTGCTCTTCGATTTATGTGAGCAAACGAGGTGGCAAACTTATAACAGCAATCAGCAATTACTATTCACAACCCTGCTAGACAGCCCCATGGTATAATAATACATGGTAGCATTGACAGTTGCTTGGGAAATCATATACTGTCAAAAAATATACTCAAAAAGAGAGCGTTCAGAATCGGCCATTGAAAACACATTGAAAACACAAACAATGTTGAAAACGTTGAAGTGAAAAAAAACAACAACCACAGCAGCTGCTGATGTATTTGCACAACAAGCTGTGTTTGACAATTTATGATTTCCTGTTGAAGAGAAAATAAGCAGTTGTCAATGCTACCATGTATTATTATACCATGGACAGCCCTAACAAGTTTACGAACACAATGAAACAATATTTTGTGTACACTAACACATTCATACGGTGTCATATTAGGTCTGTTTGTCCCATGGTGTAATTAACAAGGTGATCGTGACGTTTACTGATTTCCCTTCGGTTGTCAAAAAATGTTGAGAAAGTAAGAAAAAAAGAGACAATCTGCGGAAAAGTGTCAAATCGCTTGCACTCAATAAAAAATTGTACTAGATTGTTTTGCAACTTTTGCTTGAAATTTACGAACAGCTGTTTTTGACAAACGTGGGTAAAATTTTTTTGAGATAAGCTAAAAATTCACGATCACCTTGTTAATTACACCATGGTTTGTCCCATGTTAGACATGCCGATGTTGTGCCGATTTCTCTCACCGATTTTTTGTTCGGAGTAGCGGGAAGGGAAGCGAAAGCGGAAATGAAAAAATCGGCCGTACCAGCGATTTTGCGACGATCTTGTGACGTTTGCTTTTGCTTTTGAACTAAAATCGTTGTTTGCCGTTTTATTCAACTTTTCCACAAAATTTCATCATTTTATGGCATTTTGTAAAGAAATAACTTTATTTTGTGCATTTTAAGCAAATAAAGTAAAAAAAATTGCCTCGGCCAAAATCGTCATGTCTGCAAGCAATGGCCGACGAAACAGTGCAACAAAAGAAAAAATAAGAAAATCGGTGAGAGAAATCGGCACAATATCGGCATGTCTAACATGGGACTTTCCGTACTTTACACTGTGTAAGATTTGTGTAAAACGTGTGCTAGAGAGTAAAAACGAAATGTGAGAATAGTTGCAAAAGTACGGAAACAGCTTCTAGTAAGTTTCGAGCACAAAACAGCTGATTTTGATTGCAGACGGCAGCACAAAATTTAAAACACTTTCACTCAAATTATTAAAAGCCATTTTTAATGCAAAACTGAACAATTACTTGATTTTTATTTATTACTATTTATTTATTGTACGTACATTTCTTTTTAGGCACACAATTTGTGAGTTTATTTATCGCAAAACATAAACAATTATGAAATGTAATTTGACATTTGCTTCTTCTTATTGATGCTTATTCTTCTTGATGCTTGTTCTTACTTTACTCGAAGTCTCGAGTTCTAGCACTCTCTGTGCACTTTGTGTGCTCGAGAGAGCGATTTTATGCTTGTTCTTCTTCTCCCATTTTAAGCACAGAAAGTACGGAAACAGAAAATAGCGTCCCACAAGTTACACAGTGTGCGTACGGAAACAGACCTATTATGTGAAACAAGGAAAATTATATGTGCTTGTATATCTTGCTTTTTTACCATCAAAATATAATCGAAAAAATTTTAAAACAGTCAAAATAAAGTGAGCGGTGCAAATAAGTTTCCGAAAAAATTAAATAAAATTATATAAAGTATCAAAATATAAGTGAAATAATATAGCAAAGAAGTGGTGTGGAAAAGATTTGCTGTTTTTGTTTTGTTGTTTTGAGTTTAATTAGTTTCCTTTTTAGTTAAAATTAATATGTTATGTGTCAAATATGTTTTAATTTGTCCATGCATTATTTTTACTTTAATATTGAAAAAATTGTAAAATTATATTTAAATATGTATTTTCTAATATTTATAAGGAAAATACCGAAAAAAAATAATAAAAAATAGTAATAAAAAAAGTTTGTGTTTTTGTTTGCGTCCGGGATTGAACCCACTTTTCAGAGTAAGTATGGTTTACAGGCATTTGCTCTAACCACTACGCTACGGTAGGAGAGCAGCCCAGCGCGTTAACTTTTTTGATAAATAACTAGCTGTGGTTGTTATAAGAGTGAGTAGTTTAACTATACTTTTTTGGTTGAGCTAAACATGGGTGACAGACAGAGATGCCAGATCACACAGATAGGAAAAATCTTGTTATATTTTTCACGACGCTAGAACAAATATAACAACTTTTGTATGGAGAATTTTATATGAAAATAACACGAATTTTGTTAGGGCTCGTGTTAAATAACGCGTTATCTAACAGTTACTGTTCTAGCTGGGAAGTTAACAGCTGACATATCTCTGAAAATGCACAATCGGTTTTAGGGGACGTTCACACAATCTATCTGATAAAAATAACTAATTGCCCAAAATATAATCTTGCCACTTTGCATGAATACCATTAGTAATTTCGAGCTTTTGTGTAATTTCGTCTGATATGATATAATTTAAATGGTAATTGGTTAATTACGAAATTACCTCAAGCAAGCTAATTTCGTTGAAATTACTCACGAAATTAGGCCAATATTTACTTGTAGCCCTGAAATCTGAAAATTGTGTGCATTGAACACAACTTTTTTTGGCACAATAAGAATCTTGTCATTAAAGATTTTTTTTATATTGAATAAATTTTCAATATTAAATCTTGGCTTTTTTTCATATGATTTATATCATTTATTACAGAATCTACACATTTTTCTGTATTTTCAAGCTCATTAAAATAAAATAGGACAACTCTTGAAATATCCTCTGGATTCATGCAGTTGCATTGTGTTCAAAAATTATACATGACAATAATTAATTGACAGAAAAAAAATTGAACGTCAAACAAAATTATCAAAATCCAGTGTGAACACTTTTCCGCAATTTCAAAATTATCTCACGAAATTACTTAATTTTAGCTTAATGTGAACATGTTATTGAAGCCCGTAGTTTTGCGCCAATTTAGTGCGATTGAACTGTCAAAATACAAATACCACTTCAGGGGTGCATTCAGTTAACACAGTTGCACATATTTTTAGGGCGCTCTTGTTTTCAATGAATCAGTTTCAATGTTTAAGATTTCCACATATCGTCGTCCGGGAATTCATGTGCTCTATGTGCAAACAACACATTTTGAGTAAATCGAAGTTAAGGCTTGAAGCTATTTTTTTTTTAAAACTGTACGATAGGATTTCCTGAATGTCTGACCATAAGTTTGTATAAAAATGATAATCCACAAAACATATTTCCTAATCCTAACCTCATGTACAAAAGGACATTTTTTTATGGTAAAAAATCCACTTTGCTCTATACGCTTTTATTTCAAACTTTTTTTATGTGAACTCATACGCATAGAGCAAAGAAGCATTAAGAAAAAATTAAACAGATTTAAAGTTCTTCGTCAACAGCAGTTTATTCATTTACAAATTCAAATTAATATTCATTAAAAAACAAAAGCAAAATATATTCTTAAAGATATTAAACAGAAATCATAAAAAAATTTATGAGTTTTCAAAAAACCAAAAAAAAAAAGAACCTGTCGGTATAACTTTTAAAAAATGGGGTATAGAGCACATGAATCCCCGGACGACGATATGCTTGATTCAAAATCCCTCTGGATTCGATCACTGGGATTAGAAAATGATGTTATAAATGCAAGATCAGTGGTTTGCATGATTACTGAAAAGAAACTTCGTATTCAAATGAAATTTATTTGAATACGGAAATTCATCTTATTCAAAAGACAAATCTATTTTCCAATAAATATATTATAATAGAATATTATAAAATACGCAAAAATCCCTTATTGGAGAAACTATGTTTGTAGGTCATATAAAGTCTTCCGGCTTTCACATCTATCACTCACATAAGTTTCATGTCATTTCTTCATAAAATGTTTTTTGTTTAACTGATTGTAAATATTACCTGATGACTTCACACCACTATTCATCTTATTTACGAAATTATTCCATTCAATTCTAGTTAAAGTTGCAAAAGTTTACGCCTTCTTATTTGCTGCACCCGAATTCGGTCCTGCGTAAATTTTTCTATGTGTGTGTTGTCCAACACCAATGAGAAAAATACCTCACTTTTGAGGAATAACACCACTTCCTTGTCTCTTACTTCTTTGATGGCAGTCGGAAATTTTTTTGTGGAAAAGTTTGTTGATGAGATTTCCTTATAACTTGAATCGTCTGAGATCAAGGTGTAACTCTTGCCTGAGATTCAGAATTCTACAGCTTTTCACCACGCATGGAACATCCTACACATATATCATTTGATTACCCTTTCCTTCCCACTAATCTATCATCCCATTTCGAACCAAATCAGACTTGACTTTAGGTGCTTTAACGAGCAGTTTCTGTCATATTTTTTATAAGCAAAACTTGATTAAATACCAATACTCCTTTAATAAAATATAGATTCGACGCACGAGACGCTTGATGGCACAGTCTGTCATCGACACTATTTTTTATTTGCCTGAAATATTTTATATTCTAATAATAATCGTTACTGTGCTACACAATTTTACTTCGAAGATGGCAAAAAATAGAACAATGACAATTTTGTATTTATAGACTTTATGAAGATCATACAAATTTTATATCTGTAAATATTATTTTTATGCATTTTCAGCTGAAAATACTCTCAGAACTTTTGGAGAAGGAAATTGTTCGTAAAACAAAAAATTTTAAAAATTATATAAAATATGACATGCGCAAATAATTGACTGTCATAAATTTCATTTGGCGATTTCGATTTATATAAAGTGGCAATATCGATCATTATAATAGAGCTGCCACCTCTGAGGTTACAAGTAATTTCTTTTCAAGACTTCATTGGGACCATGGTATAATAATACATGGTAGTATTGACAACTGCTTATTTTCTCTTCAACAGGAAAACATAAACTGTCAAAAACAGCTTTTTGTGGAAATACATCAGCAGCTGCTGTGGTTGTTGTTTTTTTCACTTCAACGTTTTCAATATTGCTTGTGTTTTCAATGGCGGATTGTGAGCGCTCTCTTTTTGAGTATATTTTTTGACAGTATATGATTTCCCAAGCAACTGTCAATGCTACCTTGTATTGGGACGAATTAATAAAGTGAGTGGAGTGGAGTGAACTCAGCTCAACTCGAGTTTACTCTGATCGGTATGAATAATCCATATTAATAAAACTTACTCAACTCCACTCTACTCATGTTTTTCTTTGACATTGAGTGTTCACTCTGAATAAACATCGCACCCTCAGTTTTTGTTTATTTCGTATTAATAAAAACTGAGATCACTCAGCAAAAGTTGAGTGTGCTATTTAGCTGCCTCAGCCTTACTCAAGCTAAGCAAATGCCGTATTTGTCATTTATTTCCCATCATACAGTTCACATTTTGTTCGGTTTCATTCACTTATTTTGGTGTTTTGGTTTTCAAAAAATAAAATGGCCAATTTGTTGAATTTTTTCTTTCATTCCGACGAAGAAGACGAAGGTGAAATACGCGCAGTTTAGAAGTATAAAACAACAAGGTCCGGAGACGATAACAATTATCACCAATTATACCGTTTCACACGTGAAAATGTTCATTATTTGGTGGATTTTTTTGTGAAGAAACGCGTGCTGGTGCTCTATTGAACATGGAAAAAATGCAAACATTTTTTAGATATATGGGCGATCCAGGTTTTCAGGTGAAATAAATAATCGTACATATATAACAAATGGAAACAAAATGAAAACAAATCACACCCATTTTTATTAAAATGAAAACTTTTTTCAAAATAATGTAACGTGCTTGGTTACAGAAGAACTATTTAAAAAACAAACGTAGCTGTCTGACAAATACTGTCATGAGTAAACACTCAAACTATGTTTTTTTTGCCCTCAGAGTGGAGTGGAGTTTTTTTAATACGGATTTCACACTCCACTTAACTAACATCGCACACTCAAAATGCACACTCAAGCACTCCACTCCACTCGTGCACTCAGTTTTTATTAATTCGTCCCATTATACCATGATTGGGACGAATTAATAAAGTGAGTGGAGTGGAGTGAACTCAGCTCAACTCGAGTTTACTCTGATCGGTATGAATAACCCATATTAATAAAACTTACTCAACTCCACTCTACGCATGTTTTTCTTTGACATTGAGTGTTCATTCTGAATAAACATCGCACCCTCAGTTTTTGTTTATTTCGTATTAATAAAAACTGAGATCACTCAGCAAAAGTTGAGTGTGCTATTTTCCTGCCTCAGCCTTACTCAAGCTAAGCAAATGCCGTATTTGTCATTTATTTTCCCATCAAAATTAAACGCTCGATCATTTTGGAAGTGCGATACTATTTTTATATTATAAAATTAATTTTCTAAGCAATATTTTATAACAAGTAAAATTTAAAAAAAAAAAAAATAAATAACGGGCCATTTCAGCCCTTGAAAGGACTTTGACCTAGCTTCTTATGATCAATTGTGTTGTGCGTGTTATTAAGTTTGTACACAATTGACCGACAAATGGACCTACATGCTTAACGCCGACTCCGAACGGCGATGAACGGAATGTTCTTATTCTCAAGAAGCTTTACATGGCATTTTGATTACTCTCTGAGGATTGCCATTATCTTCAGGGAGGTGGCGGCCGTACAGAAAAATTATTTTAATTCAAATAATTTTCTGTTGCTGCTGGGATTCGAACCCGGGTCTCCAGATTCGTTGACATAGAGGTCACGCACTTTAACCAACTACGCCACGGACGCCACTATAAATTATATATCTACTTTAAAATAATACAATTTTTATTGAATACTAAGAGTTAAAAATAACATTATCTCTAAATCATGCTTCGGCTATTAGGATGAACCATATTTAAGAAGGATTTCGAAGAACTCTTCTTGAGGGAACATTTTGAACCATGTATAAGAAGAATTTTTGAGAACTCTTATTAATGTTGAGTGAACATTTAACGCATTCAAAACCGAATGTTCAAGAGAATCATTTTAAGTTTTGAGCTGACATGGGAAATTGCTCCTCCACTTCCAAGATATGGCCAGAACAACATATGTGTAGCAGTATTTGCCAGAGTAATAAACTAAAGTTTTCATCTCCTATGCAATAAGTTAGAAATCTATTTAGTTTTAATGGATAGAAGTATACGTAGATACTCTAAAGCGGAAAGAAAGCAGATGTCGTTAGCAAGATAAATTAACTTAATTTTCACATTTTCCAACTATGACTACATTGAATAAACGAACGATTTTATAACCAAAATTCGAAATAACACTTTGGGGTTTCATAAAATTTTCAAACCTGGCAACCTTGCAGTAAATTTTTCAGTGCAACGCTATCTATTAACTCAGTATATGGATCATATACATTAAATGAACCAATTTGATTAAGTTTCAAATAAGAAGATATTAACAAATATGTTATATTTCTAAATTAAATGTTGTAAAACATGAACAAAATTTTGTAATTACAATAATACGTTCATAAACACTGGCATCGGAATGGCATTTCTCTGTCCAGTTCGCATGCGACGGAGCAAGAAGAAAGGTATTGTTTAATGGTTAAAAACGTTATCCTTTAATATTTCTATTTGAAAATCAAATTATATACATCTTCAAATTAGCTCAACACAAACATATATTAGGTTAATGTTAAAGTTACGATAGGAATCCTCAAAAACTGCTAAAAACAAAAGACTTAAGACGCGAACTTGTTTTCTTATCAGTACAATTTTGGAACTATTTTGTGTTTTACTAACATCCACTTTCTTTTTGTGTGCACTTCTTCTAGCTACTAATGCAGACATTGAACGAGATCTACCGCATCCAGGCGTCGGTCTTGGCTTAAACCATGGCATGGGACGCATCACTGGCTCGTCGAGCATCGAAACACTTGTGCGTGTTGGCATTGAAAAAGAACACGGTCTCAGCCCTGACTCCAAAATGGTTGTGCTACATGACTTTACACCCTGTGTCGATGATGAGCTCGAAGTGAAGCGTGGTCAGATTGTTAACATACTATATCGTGAAAACGACTGGGTCTACGTTATCGGACAGGACACCCGTCAAGAGGGTTTCATACCGTTCTCCTATTGTGCACCCTATAACACACAGCTTGCCGAGTTGGCCATAAAAAAAAAACTCCCACGCGATCAGAGCGTATCTAATATTGGCATTGGCAGCGCTGAGCACAGTGACTGCATGCCGTTGTTGGGCAGTGAGTCAAATAAATTGGACCTCATCGAAGAGGTTGCGGTGAACGGCAGTGCTGGTGGCACATCGCTCAAAAACTCTGAAGTCAGCCTTAGCTCAGAGCCAGAATATATGCCATTTTTGAAGGATCCCAGCGGACGTTATATTGTGCTGTATACTTTTATAGCACGCGATGAAAACGACGTTTCAGTGGAGCGTGGAGAATTTGTTACTGTGCTGAATCGCGAAGATCCCGACTGGTTTTGGATTGTGCGCAGCGACGGTCAGGAGGGATTTATACCATCGGCCTTTGTATATCCAGCGGATAGCGTATTACAGACGCAGCATAAAATGTTGGTCGCAGCAGCAGCTTGCAATAATGCGGCAGATGGTGCCATTAACAAGACGGGTTTGAACATGGAAATTAATGCGCCAACATTGGGTGGAAACTTAAATTCACTGGGACAAGCATTGAGCTCAAATCAACTAGATGCAAGTTGTGTGAATGGCTTACAACAGCAGCAACAACAACCGCAAAATGTGCAGCAGCAAAATGCACAACAGCAGCAGCAGCAACAAATCGGTATCGGTGCTGACGACTTACGCTACCATGGAACCGAACTGGTCATGCTGTACGACTACAAGGTTAGTTGGTCAACTGAATTTTATTAGATATATAAAAATTTTATATAACTTATAATTGAATTTTCTACTCCCACAGGCTCAAGCACCTGACGATTTGTCTGTTCGCCGAGGCGACTGGATCTATGCAGATTTGAATAACCAAACTGTAGACGGCTGGCTCTGGGCATATGCGCCAAAAACACGTAAATATGGATTCATACCAAAAGCCTATGCGCGGCCACCAGCTATGACAAGCCTTTGAAAAAATACCAACTACCAATAAAACTCATTACCATTCCTTCATTGCCACTTAACGTTAATCCACAAGCTTCCATTAGAAAAGATTTTATTGAAATCATAAATAAATGTAAACTTAGTTTTTTCGTTAAAGTATACATAATATAATTTTTGATAATCATTTGTTTTAAATCTTTACAAAAAAATATATAAAGTTTAGAAACCTAAATAAATTTGCTTTAACTGTATTCAACTAGCATAGATATTCTATAAATATACATACAACAATATGTATAAAGGTTTATCATTAACATTTTTAATGCAGTTTATATTTAAAACTAAGCATTACTTTGAAATGTAGAGATTTTTATGTTTCTTAATATATTTCATTATTAGAACACTTCATGTGTGTTGTGTGTTTGTGTATAACATGCAAGAGCATTTTATTCTAAATAATAATATACTTAATATTGCCGTTTTCTTGTTTGTATTAATTTTGAACAAATAAGTTTATTTTTACCTTTCTTTGTATTTTAATTGCCCTTTTATGGTTTTTTATGTAAAGTTTCTTAAACTTAAAATATCATTGATTGATAATTACTCCAAAATAATTATGTTCAACATAATTTTTGCAGGATCGAATGTGTTTACATCAACTTGGTTAGACAACTATATAGTTAGTTTCAGCACGCTGCTAGCAATGTTAAAGACTTTATGTAGGGCTGGCAGATCCATTCGCTGAAGAACAATTTGAGCAGTTTAATGATACATTTCTGAAAATATGAGAAAATATTTTTTATACAGTTTAAGCAGTTAAGATTCTTTAAAAAAGAACTAACTTCAATGCCTCCTTAAGCTGCTCCTTTTCCGTCAATTCATCGCGCAGTTTTTGCTGCAAACTTAAGATCAAATCATTTTTACCATTGATCTGCATTTTAAGATGACCGATTGTCTCTTCTTGAGCCTCAAAAATTGCCTGTTTACAAAAAAGTTACAGAAAATAATAATTGATCTTTATAGCAACAGCTACTCTCGGAACTCACCCTACACTCCTCCATCGACTCGGAATATGTTGGGGGTTCGTCAAGACAGAAAAATTCACGCACCATCTTACATTTCCGCAACTCCTGCTTGGCCATAATTGAGTTGACAAAAATCTGCAGACCTTGCACCCGATTATCCAGAAACACCGCATTGAAGTTGTCACCAAAGATCTTCTTGCGCGGCAGCATCAATGATATTTGTGGAAACGCCTGCTTGAGCTTTGTGTTGAGGCGGACAAAGTCCGTATAGCGTCGCAGCACTAACCAACAGTCATTCGAGTACGGATTTTCCACCCTCAACTTATAGACTGTGAAACGTGCCCGTTCCTCCATCACCTCATAGCCAATAATGGGCACACGTACAGCGGAATTAACTGCATCTGCTTGCGAGATAGATTCCGAACGGCTACCGTCATTAGATAGTGTCAGAGCACTAGCAGACAGCGCGCTTGTGCGCTGTGAATAGGCCGAATTAAAACTGCACTCGCTCATGCGTCGACGCGTCGCTAATTGAGCTGAACTATTAACCAAATGATCGACAGCGCTGCCATAGGATGATTGCGTTAAATCGCGATGTGAACGTGCACCTGACATCATTTCACGTCTTGTGGAAGGCTGTTGACTGATAATGGACGCTGATGATGGTTGTGAAGGAAGTGTGCTGAAACCAGCAGTATCGTGTACAGATATAGTCTGTAGACAAACTTCCGATTTGGCGCCGATGAGTCTGCTGCCACCAGAATTGCTTACGTTGCTAGAGAAAGTCTGAAGCAATGCGGTGACATCAGTTTCTGATTTGGTACGTACGAGACGCGCGTTTTTCGCAGCTAACAACTCAAGCGTGTCCGTAAGTTTTCGCAATTCGGGATTTGAACGTGTTGAGCGTCCAAGCAATGTTCGTTGCTGTTCTAAGCTGTGCACTGAGCTTAACGTAGTGGTCTGAATCGATGTTGAAGCAAATGACGCGTTGCCGAAGACTTTGCGTGGTGATGTTTGGGACTTTCTGAAGAGCGTTGGTTTGTGACCGACAGATTGTTGGGTTTGAGATTCACGCTTCTTAATAGCACGCAGCGACATTGCAGGAAAGTCAGAATATGGTTAAATGGACGTTCAACGGGGCGTGGTTCGAGTTGGACGACTCCTCCGCTGGATGGCACATCATCTGCGCGGACGTGTGTTAGGGAGAACTAATTATTTACTTTGAAGTCTGTGTTGTTGGTCCAAAGAAGTTTTCTCAATTTTCAAAAGTGAAAGCTTGGCAATGAGGAAAAACGACGAACAAAACAAAACAAACAGGAAAACAAAATTAGAATCGCAAAATTTGATAAATCTGCTGATCAATATTTAGTTAAGTTAAAACAAAAAAAAATTATGATTTCCCCAATTGTTTTCCATGATGACAGCAATAAATATGTTCAAAGTTGCCAGCCTCACATACTCTTGATGGATTTTTTTTTTTTGTCAAACTTAGGTGTTTTCGTCATATGTAAAAACCTTATAGATATAAGGTATAATTGAAAATATGATAGGGTTATGTGGATATGAATTTTTAAAATACATATGAGGTTCTATTATAAGTCTCTCAACATCCATTGCAATAATAAATATATAGTAAATCTCTCCACAACTTGTACAGGAATTTTGTGTCATGTTGTGGAATTTATGGCGAGAGATGGCAACTATTATGCTTTTAATTGTATATTCGTAGGTTTTAACTAATGTTACCACATTATTTAAAAAAAATTGCAGTGGTGCTACAGTCTGAAAATAGGCTAAATTACATGTAACTAATTATAGTACGTTCACACCTAAGCTAATTTGCACATTTCGGCCAAAAAACACAAATGAGATGTGTCCAGCCCAGCTAGACAGCTCTAACGTAGTTACAAACACAATGAAACAAAATTTGGTGTTCACTAATACACTCTTAAATTTTGATGTCTGGGTAGAATGCGCAGCTCATGGTGTAATAATAATAAGGTGTTAGTGAATTTTTGACAACACCAAGAATAGCTTTCTTTCTGTCAAAAACTTGTGAGCAAAAGAGAGGAGCCGTTGATAGTTGTCAAATTGTGTTTTTTGTTTGAGTTGCTAGATGATGATTGTTATAGTTTTTATAGGTTATTATTATTATTATTATTATTATTAGTAAGTAACTTTATTCATTATTATTAAATTAAATTAATTAAATATATTATTAAATTAAATTCATTTTGCTAGATGTAAAATTAAGGTAGATTTGTAGTTACTTTAATTCTCAGACGGATTTTTAATCCGTGTATAAGAGGATTGAGAAAAAATATTAACAATAATTAAAAACTAGTAAATAAATAATTTTTCTTCTTTGATAAGATTTTAAATATCACATTGATTAGATTATATCACTAGTTAATTCATCTTAAATTCATAATGTGATTTTTAAGTTTAAGTTTAAAAATGTTGGTATTGGCTGCATTTTTTATTTCTTCTGGTAGGTTGTTAAATTGTTTTATTGCGCTGTGTTTCAGGCTGTTGAGTTGCTGTGTTGTTCGTGCTTTTGGGATATTGAAGTTGAATTTCTGTCGTGTATTATGTTGATGGATCGTGTTTCTTGTTGTGAGAATCATATTTGATTTGAGAAGATTATTTTTGATTTTATAAATGTATTTGCATTTTTCAGTGTATATGAGTTGGTTGATGTCCATTTGGTTTGTGGTTTTGTACAAGTCTTTTGTTGAGGTCAATGTGCTTTTGTTGAAGAGGATTCGAATTGTTTTGTTCATTAGCCTTCCTATTTGTTCGACTTGAAATTTGCTGCATTGACTCCAGCTACATATGTTATATCTTATTTTCGAAAGTATATGTCCGTTGTATATCAGCTTGGCTGCCTTTTCTGGTATAGATCCAAGTCGTTTGATCGCTCGTATTATTGGGATTATATGATTTTTTATTCCTTTTATGTGGTTTTCGTAGTTTAGTTTTTCATCTATCACCATTCCTAAGTATTTTGTGTGCTTAACTCTTTGTATTTCTGTGCCGTTGATTTTTACTTTTATGTTTATTTCTGTGTTGTTATATCGCTGAAAGACGATGTAGTTTGTTTTTTGAATGTTTATGCTGAGCCCATTTCCACAAGCCCATTCATGATAAATCTTCATATCATAGTTTACTTTATCCTCCAGATCTTTTTCCGTTGTAGCTGTTGTTAAGAAACTTGTATCGTCAGCGTAGATATTGTATGCTGAGTTAAAATTGCAATTTCTTATATTGTTTATGTACAATAGATAGAGTTTTGGTCCAAGGACCGAACCTTGTGGTACGCCAATTTCGGTTACAAGTTCGTCACTGTACTCGCCACCTACTTTAACAACATGAGGCCTGCTGTTTAAATATGTTTGTATTAAATTGTTTGCCACTCCACGCACACCTATATCGTTCAATATATTGAGAATTTTTTTGTGGTCAACGAGGTCGAAGGCTTTCGAAAGGTCTATGAAAGTAGCCGCCACCAGTTTTTTCTCATCCAAAGCGTTGTAGACTTTTTCCAAAGTTGCCGTAATTGCTGACTCTGTCCCGCTGCTTGCCAGGAAACCGTACTGATTGCTGTCGAATTTTATTGTTGTATCAATGAAATTTTGAATTCTGTTATCAATTGCCTTTTCAAACACTTTGCTGATTGCACTAAGTACTGCAATTGGCCTGTAGTTTTCGCATCTATCTTTGGCTCCTTTTTTGTAGATTGGTGTAATGATGGCTTTTTTGAGGCAGTTTGGGAAGGTACCAGTTGTGAAGCAATTGTTTATTAATGTAGCTAAGATCGGGCATATTGTTGGTTGTAGTATCTTTAGATCTTTAACTGAAATTCCGTCTATACCTTTTGCTGCATTGCTGTTAAGATTTGTTATTATTTGTTGTATTTCCTGCATTGTGACAGGTGCGATATTGTGCGAATAAAGTTTAAATAAATATTTAATTCAATTAATTGTGCCATGTTGTGTTGACAAAAGGTTATTGCAGTTGTCTTCGCCCATTTGCCATGTTCGCCATTGAATGGTCTTGCCATTTGATCAAAAACGTGCGCTGGAAGGTGCCACGGACATGAAGCTTTGGCCAGCATGCAAATTGTTTTGCATTCACATCGACTGCTTCAAAAAAATATCGAATGCCATGAAAGAAGTTCAATACCTCAACTGGTAATAGCCATCAAAAGAAGTGGACATGGTATTGAGCTTCGACCGACTGCACGTTAGCTGATTTATTTTCATTCCAATTCACCATCAGCTGTTTTTGACAGAGCGGGGTGAAAAAATTTATCATTTTGAGAGAGAAGTGTCAAATTCACTAACACCTTATTATTATTACACCATGGCGCAGCTTATGTGGCAGATCAAATACCGTCCGACACAGGAAGGTTTTCATTGAATTTAATTTAATTTAATAAGTTAAAATATATATATATGTAAAATGTAAAATACACTAAAGAGAAATATGATTATTAAAAATGGCCAAATTCCTTTCTAAATAAAGAGATATTTTTTTTATTTTCTTTAAATTTTTTGCCTAAATTTACCTTTTGTAAATCCTACCCATTAATAAAAATAACAAAAAACACTTCTAAACAAAATTATAAGAAAAAAAAAATTGGTTTTATTTGGTGAAGGGTTTGAACTCGCGTTTGTTTGCGTTAAAGGCCAGCGCTCTAACCACCACACTATGGTGGAAAGGTTTTGCGGAACGCTAACTGTGTACTTAAGTAAACAGCTGAGTTTGTTATTAAATTCTTTACGGAATTTGTTGTTAGTGTGAGCAGAGCAGTTGTAGCTTTTTGCAATGGTTAAAACATATGTGGCAGACAGAGATGCCAGATCACACGGATAGACAAAAAGGCGTTAGGTTTTTCCCAACGCTAGAACAAACCTAACGTAATTTGTATGGAGAGTTTTATATGAACCTAACGCCTTTGGCGCTAGGTATATGCCATATATATGGCATATCTAACAGTTAGGTGTCCGGCTGGGAGTTTCACGACCATTAGTTAACCACTGACCAGAGGTCAACTAACAGATTTGAATTTCACAATCAAAGTTAACAAGAGGTTAAGCCACCAGTGGTGGTGGTTTAAACCATTAGTTAACGAACAGCTGATTTCTGTAATAGAAAAAAAGCTTATAAAAAACAAAAAGAGAAACGTGAAACAAATAACAATGGATTCCGATAGGGATCACGGTGTTGTTAGCGATTCGAACTATAAGGAAGTGTGGAGTGTTTTAACTACTTTTTCAGGTTGTAATATTTTGGTTTTTAGAGCCTTCAAGCTCCTGTATGTTCGTTCCTAATTCTGGCAATTGAACTCTGATTAAATTTTTCCCCATGTTTTCTTCTTCTCGTCCGCATGATATTTATCGGATTGTTTGCATTCAATTACGCATTTGTATTTTTGCACGACTTCCAAAAGCAAATCAATTTATTTTTGTGCAAAATTGGAACATCTCGCGTTTGTTGCATTAATTTTGTCCATTGTGCAAAAGAAACGTATTTAATGCATATATCAAAAACATATGTTTTATATAGTGTTGCCATATTTTCTTAACAAAATTGCCATTAGTTAACTAAAGCATTGTGAAACCCAAATCATAAAAAGTTATAGTTAACTAACAGCCTTTAGTTAATTAGCCAATTGGTTAACTAATGGTCGTGAAACCAGCTCTAATTAGCTCATTTCCCATAAAAATATTTATTAATTTGAATATCCAACTCATTTCAACGAAATGAGTAGTAAATAAGATAAATTTCAGGTTAAACACAGCTCTGAGTATATTAAACTGCTTTTGGCCAACTCACACGGGATTGCTTGATTGGCAATCGATGAACTTTTCTTACTCTCTTTCACATTCTGATTATTGCTAGCTCACACGACACGCCAATCATAATCACCACATTTCCTTGACAATTTTATTTCGCCACCTAGGAACACTATTCAGATTGCTGATTGCCGACATGTACAGCAATCTCAAAATAAACAAATTCAGATTGCTGCAATCTATGTTCATCCGCTCTGGCTCTCAGAGTTTTTAACAGTTTCACATTGAAAGCAACAACAAAACGACTAGATTGCTTGATTGGCAATCATCGTGTGAGTTGGGGATTTGTGAACATAACTTTCAAAGCAAAATGTAAGAAACATCCCTGCAAGACATGCCTAACTGAAATTCCAACACAATCACAACATTTGCAGCAGAAACTAATACATTCTCAGTTATTTCACTCTTGTCAATTTTGTCAGAATGAGACAACAATATAAACATTAAATTACGCAGCAAACAAGCTGAGGGTGTGAAAAAAACTTTAAAAGGTGAAAGTGTAAGTCACGCAATAAGTAATATCCTAAAATAACAAAATTGAATGATAGTGGCCGTGGCGCAGTGGGTAGAATATGGAACTTATATGACAGAGGACCGGGGTTCAAATATCGCACGAGGCATAAAGATTTTCAATTGTGTTTATTTAATAAAATATAGCTCAAAAGTGAAAAGTGATTAAAAATAGACAAATAAACACATCATTCTTTGTAAAGAAAAACAAGATTTCCTTGCTAGAATAGAAAATAACAGCGTTATTCTGGGGCTTTGTTTTTTTATTTTCTTTAAATATTTTACTAAAATTTATCTTTTGTAAATACTACCCATTAATAAAAAAAGAAAAAAAAAACATTTCTAAACAAAATTACAAGAAAAAAATTTGGCTTTATTTGGTGAAGGGTTTGAACCCGCGCATGTTTGCGTTAAAAGCCAGTGCTCTAACCACTACACTATGGTGGAAAGGTTTTGCGAGACGCTAACTGCGTACTTAAGTACACAGCTGAGTTTGTTATGAAATTCTTTACGGAATTTGTTGTTAGTGTGAGCAGAGCAGCTGTGTTCGGCAAGAAATTGAAATACTTGCGTAAGAAAGAGATATGAAATCACACTTATACATGAGTTTCGGTTAGATTTTTCACATTGCCCTTAACAAACTGATAGAAACTTTGTTCTACAGACTAACCGAAATTTCCGACAGCACTATTGGTTAAATAACGAATCATTTAACCAGTACTTGTCTTGCAGGGATTTGTACACAGAAAAATTTTATCAAAACAAAATATGAAATTAAAATATAAACAACCATCAAACAAAATGAGATAAGAAAGTGTGAACACTTTTTAACGAGATGATGAAATTTGCTCATTTGGCTTAGGTGTAAACGTAATATTAATCCTTTGTACAGTAAAAAAGTTACATCTACTTTCTTTTCTCATCTCATAACGGAACAATTGTAATGAGTTCTTATAAATTGGTAACTCCATATTACATAAATATAATGATTTTAATTTGGTAATCTATATTTTTAAAAAGATTTATTTTTTGACATTGTCCATCATTTTGGCATTATTGAAAATGAACGAAAACTCCAAAGTTGCAATTTTTTGTTTTTAATATATGTACTAAAACCTTTTAGGTCCAATTTCAAAAGTTGGGAAAAATGATCCTGAAAAACTTGTGATTCCTTTTTGAATTTTTCTACAAAAACTAGCATTATGGGTATCAAAATAAAGATTTTGCTATTACCTATTCAACGAACTATTAACCATAAGAATCCATGCATTACTTTTGACGAATAGCATTTTACATATTATGCACACTTGACGATTCATCCTTTTACGAAATAACCAAAATGAAAGTGTAAGGATCAAATTGAAAAATGAATATAAGCAAAATGGAAATAAAACAGTTAATGCTAGGTTTTGCAAGAAAATTAAAAAAAAATCACAAGATTTTTTAAATTTTCCCGCTCTATGGCTTGTTAACCACTTGAAAGCAGCGTGAAATTTTTTCACCATTAGCTATTTCAGCTCCAAATACACATTTTGAAAAAAGAATGTAAAAAAGTTAATTTCCACTAATTTTTTATCGATTTTTTATTTAAAGATTCTCGAAGTATTTTATAATGCGTGCTACGGGATAATGAGATTAGTAGTGGGAATTTATGTTGACGTCCATGATTCCATACAGCCCTGAAATATCTATCGTGAATGATACAAATAATTTTTCTCTATTTGTTGTTTCCTTACTTCTTCATATAAAGTTAAAACAGCTGTTATTCGCTGACATAACCTGCGCATTTCCCTGATTGTCTTCACATTTCTTCGTTTTAACTGAATAATCTTAAAAAAATATAATCATCAGAAAAACAAGTAATTGCGACATGAATTTTTTTAATTACTTCAGAGTGGCAGCGGGTTTGCTTCAAAGCCAGTCATTGCGTGGGTATGCCTTCAAGTCTAATCTTAAAATTAAATGGGTGCGACCTGAAAAAATTGCAAGCATAAAGCCGGAGAAAAGTGGCGATCTCTCTTCGCTAAAGCCAGTTAATCCTGATGAATTTTTACTCCATTACGAAAAGTCGGAGGAGCTGAAAAGGTTTGTGTGCATGTATGTTTTAAAATATAACAGAATCATTTTTTATCTCAACACAGCGCTGATCCTGCAGTGCAGTCGCTGTTCCAGTTAAAGAATAATCGTAACTTAAGCACCTCAAACATGCATAAAGAACTGTTGATTAAAGAAGTACAGCGGCATCCACTCGATTATGGTTCCATGGAATCTAAACGTAAGTTGTAGCAAAGTAATATTGTAACATTTTGACGATGTTAAAAAAGTTGCTTCTATTTCAAGTTGCTTACATGACGGCCACAATACGTCGCAATCAGGAACATATGGAGAAATTTCCCCGCGACAAAGGTAGAAAAGTGCAATTAAAGGAGATGATTGAAAAGCGCAAAAAGTTCTTAAAATATTTACGTCGTTGGGACTATCGTCGCTTCGAATGGATTCTGGAAAAACTTGATCTCGTGTACAAGCCATATCCGTTGGAAAATAAAAGAATAACGCGCAAGGAATCACTGCAAAAGCTTACAGATCAATATTGCGAAAATATCAAGCAAGAACGATTGGAGGCGTACCAGAAAAAGTTGGAAGAACAAAAAATTCCCTTGCTGGAGGAAAAAATAAGCGCCTTACAATTAAAGCGGAAGGAACAACTAGAAAGTGAGGCGCCAGTCACAGTGACCGAAGAAGATATTAATCAGGCTAAGCAGGAGCTGGAGAAATTAAAAGCAGAACGTGCCGAGAAGGAGGAAAGAGAGAAACTAGAAAAACAACTGAACGAAATAATATAAGAAATTTATAAAAATGTGGATTTACTTAATATACCTGCATTAAATACACCTGTGCAAATTAAATGGTGGATATTTTATTGTTTTTAACCTCCTTAAAATTTATAAAAAGTATAGATTTGCAATCCTAGCGTTCAAGCCTACGATGGCTTAGTTTAATAGATGCAATATATA
Organism: Pherbina coryleti; assembly: GCA_943735915.1. Lineage (NCBI taxonomy): Eukaryota > Metazoa > Arthropoda > Insecta > Diptera > Sciomyzidae > Pherbina > Pherbina coryleti. Next base: position 7,407,027 of record OX030950.1, read on the forward strand.
AAAAATTTTAATCAAATCAAAAATTAACATATTTCATTGAAAAACAAATTCGAAACGAGAACAAACGTACTGTTATATTTAAGCTTAAAATCTACATACGGTTCACCACACTCGATCGATAAGACTGTTGTCTTGGGGCTTCTGATTCATAGTGCCCATTTGTTGATGGTACTGGCGCAACTGCACAGTGCGGCGTGGTTGAGCCAAATACTCAAACATGCTCTGCAAATGTTGCGACAGCATTTTGCTCAAATCACTTGGCATCGGATCAGTCCAAAAGAAGTCATGATTAAGTGCCGTATCTGCATCGATGCGTTTCTTCGGATCCAGCGTTAGCAACTTGTCCAATAGATCACAGCCATGTGGATCTTTGACGTATGGACGCAGCCGCTCCCGTACTCGTCGTTTTTGATTCTTGGGCAACTCAACAGATTTGTACAACTCCAACTCTTCGATGCCGGGCCATACTTCAGGTGTAAATGAACCACATAGGTGTGTGATAAAATGTAGTTGTTGCTGTTCAGTGTTGCCTTGCATAATGGGCGAACGTGTCCACATCTCGGCCATGATGCAGCCGGCACCCCACATGTCAACGGTGGGGCCATAATTTCTATCACCGAGTAGCAGTTCAGGTGGACGATACCAAAGGGTGACAACTCGATTTGTGTAACGGTTTTTGGCATCATTTTTGGGTATGCTAAATGCACGCGCTAGACCGAAATCTGCTAATTTGAGAACGCCATGCTTGGTAATGAGCACATTTGCCGCCTTCATATCGCGATGAAGAATCTAAAAGATTATTTTTAAAGCTACGCACAGATCATTTCCTTTCTCAAGCACGCTCACCTTGTTGCTGTGTATATAGTATAGACCATTTAGAAGCTGCTGCATAACTTTCTTGATTTCACCCAAGCTGAATGTGACATTCATGTTTGAGAGCAAGCCCGCTAGATCATGCTCACAGAAATCAAAAACTAAATAGAATGTAGAACGGTACCCATTGTTCGCTGTGGCCTTGGTGCGACAAATTTCGATCAGATTAACAACGTTTTCATGCTTTAAAAGCTGCAGAATACGTATCTCACGTAAGGCGGTAATTGGAAACTTGACAAGGTAGAAGTTTTTATCAGATTATAATCCCTTTAAATAATCCGACTACCGAACTTACTCCCTCTTTTTCATTGTCCATCAGCACTTTCTTCATGGCCACAAACTTTTTGTTGCTTTTCTTCTCGCGTGCCTTGAAGACTTCGCTATAAGTTTGTTGCGAATAAAAATTATTATTTTCCGGCTTGCCCGCAACTGCAGTCGATTGTTTTTGACTTACCCGAATGTGCCTTGACCAATTTTGGCCACCTTTTCATACTTGGAAGATTCATCGCAGTAGGGAAAATCATAATCTTCTATGTATTTTTGCTTCTCAGCAAAGGACAAAGCACGTGAAGAACTTGTATTTGTTGCAGAGGCATTGGGTGTCCCAGATTGTGATTGCTGTTGCTGTGAAGATGTCTGCTGCTGCTGACCAGAATGTGACGAATGTTGTTGCTGGTCATCGCGTCCACGAGAGGACATTTTACCTCAATTTAAGAGAAATTGTCAACAGTTTTCTGCACTCAAAATATTTTTTTCACTTAACTTTCTTTTTAATACTAATTTTTGTTGAAAGTTCATGCAAAAACGAAATATTTAATTTTACAAAATGGTGCAGATGACAAGCGTGAAGTTAAGAACTTTTCACGCGGATGTGAAGATAACAACTTTTCTTCAACAACTTTTTTGCTGTCAAAAAATGAGGAACGGGTGAGAATGGAACGACTGACAATTCTCGACTTGTCAAATCGCAATTTTTAGCAACAAACCTTTGGACAACAGTTTTGGTGGTGGATAAAATGCAGTTAACCTTCCCTTGGAATCACTCGTGGACAAATTTGGACAAACAGGTAAGAAGCAATTGTGTGATTTAATCAAAATAACAATTTTTTGTATCATGTCTTTCCCTCAGAAACTCGGAAAAAATAGCAGAAAGATGACGATATTTTGCATAGAATTTTTTGGGTGGTGGACAAAATGCAGAACAGCGTCCCTTGGAATCACTCGTGGACAAATTTGGACAAACAGGTGAGAGTAATTGTGCATTTTAATCAAAATAAAAGTTTTTCATATCATGTCTATCCCTTAGAAACTCGGCAAAAATAGCAGAAAGTTACAGATAATTTGGACAGAATTTATTGGGTGTTGGACAGAATGAGCTGCAGGAGCACTAAACATACTTATGGACGCTCATTGGAAAACATGTAAGTGACAATAATTTTCTAAAATTAATACAAAAATATTTCAAATCGTTTCACTCAGAGAACAGAAAAAAATATAATTTAATTTTCGTGGATCAAATGCTTTTTGGAGTTGTTGGACGTAAGGACTATACCCGGAACTATGTGTTGTGCATGGATCAGTCGAGAAGATATGTATATTTTTTAAAGTTTAAATTGTGTATTAATAACCTTCTCTCCTTTTTCACACTAACCCTTGTTGTTTTAGCTATGAATTTACTGGATAATTGTTGCTCCTGCTGGACAGAATGCAATGCAATATATGGATCATTTATTCGATGGTTTTTAAGGATTTTGAACGGAACTATGTAAGCCAATGTTATAAATTATACATCAACAAAAAGGTATTCATTGTAGATTTTATTTGTCCTCAATATTAATTATATAACTTTACTTTTTCCAGAACTCTACTTAATCCTTCTTGTATCAAAGTAGACACTTTCGTTTAAGGGGTTGTTGGGAATTCCTTGTTGCAGGAGCAGCGTTATTTATACAGGCACTAATCAGGTATGAAGACATCTTCTTGGTAGCATTTATTTAAAGTTCGTAACCTCAACCATTTTTCTCTACTAGGCTTCATCCTTACCAAAATCTAATTTGGGACCCTTCTCTTAGATTCTGGACACAGGATGATGGAAACTGGAAAGAAATTTTACGCCATCAAAAAGGTATTACTACTAGCTTTAATTTTATATACAATTCAATAATGTAACTTCTTTACTTTTTCCAGAACTCCATCTAATCCTTTTTGGGCCAAAATGGACATTTCCGTTTCAGGAGTTGTTGGACATTTTTTATTGCAGGAGCGACTTAATTGGTACCAGCATCAATCAGGTATGTATGCATCTTCTATATAGCAATTGTTTGAAGTTCGTAACCTTGAACATTTCTTTCCACTAGACTTCATCCTATGAAAAACCTGATTTTTGACGATATTAGGGATACTGGACACAGGATGATGGAAACCTTAAAAAAAATTAAACACCATTTAAAAGGTATTTATACTAGCTTTCATATAATATCAAATTCAATAACGTAACTTATTTACTTTTTCCAGAACTCTACCTAATCCTTACTGGACCAAAATGGGTATTTTCGATTTAAGAGTTGTTGGACACTTCTTGTTGCTGGAGCAACTTAATTGGTACCAGCATCAATCATGTATGTATGCATCTTCTAGATAGCATTTATTTGAAGTTCGTAACCTTGACCATTTCTTTCCACTAGACTTCATCCTATGAAAAACCTGATTTTGGACCATCTTGAGGATTCTGGACACAGGATGATGGAAACTTGAGAGAAATTTTACACCATTAAAAAGGTATTTAGTCTTGCTTTCATTTGATACTAAATTCAATAATATTACTTTACTTTTTCCAGATCTCCACCTAATCCTTTTTGGGCCAAAATGGACATTTCCGTTTCAGGAGTTGTTGGACACTTCTTGTTGCAGGAGCAACTTAACTGGTACCAGCATCAATCAGGTATGTATGCATCTTCATGATAGAATTTATTTTAAGATGATAACCTTAACCATTTCTTTCCACTAGACTTCATCCTATTAAAACCCTAGTTTTGAAAAAACAATCCCATTCATTCAGGGTAGTGTTATTAACGTGTTGAAGAACTGCGATCAACTTGGACAAAGAATTTTGATTGTTAACTGGAAGTTCATTTTGTTAAGCAGCCATTTATTTTTAAGATGGTGTGGGCACTGTTCAAACCTTTTGTTCGCGAAAAACTTAATAAGAGAGTATGTTTTCTACTTTAATGGAATTATTATAACAAATTGAACATTTTACTTACTAATAGATACACTTTCACGGTGGTGATATGAAATCTCTGCAAAAATTCCTTTCGCCAGAAATTCTGCCTGAAAATTACAAAGGCACACAACCAAAAATCGATTATGGTGGCGTTGAATGGTGCCCAGCTTTGGAAAAGCATGCAGATTTCGTGAAGGAATGGTCCGAGATGGGACCTGCAAAATGGTGAAGCTTAAACGCTGTCAAACTATTCGCTTTAATGTATGTTACGATTTAAAGTTAAGCATTCCAATTACCTCAAATTTATACATAAATAAAATACTTTATTTTTAACTAATTTTGTTATAACTTTTTATTAGCTCATTATTTATTACAATACCAATTATTGGGAGGCAGTTCCCGGTGAGGGGAAAAACTTTTGTTTGCGCTTAAAACGAAGTAGATATCTACAAAAAAAATATTACAATTATAAATTAATTTTCTTAGAATTTTTGGGAGTAAATTCAAAATGAACTTAAATATATGTTTTAAATTATGTGTCTACATATATCATCATCAATAATCGTTGTTAAACTAGTGCACGGGTAAAATGCGAATAAATTTCAAATCATTTTCATGATGACTTTGTTCAAACACATATATGAAATAACATTGAACAATAGCTGTTAAGAAATCATTACAAATGGTCGCTAATATGGTATCAAACCTTAGAATCGTTAAATTTTGCAAGAAAATTCTATAAATTGGGGCATAAGTTCGAGATGAGACAATTTGAGGTCTTAAAGTATCATTGTCTGAGGGTCTTCCATGAAGTCGTGGAAGTGTTGTAACCATTTGGCAGCAACGGCACCGTCAACGGTTCGATGATCAGCACTCGAGTGACAGTCATAACATTGACTTCTTTAAATCTGAAAGTAAATAAAAGTCAGTAAACAAACAAAAGTTGAGAATTTTATAATGTATCGTACCCTTTGATATTGTCAGGATCGGCAACTAATTTTTTTGAAGTAGTCCCCACCGCCAAGATGCACGATTGTGGTGGGTTGATTACGGCAGCAAAATTTGTAACACCTTTAAAAAAAAAAAGGAAAAACATTAATTATTAAAACTACTAGGCTTATTTATTTGCTACAGCAACAGAGGTCACAATTTTTCCTGGAACAAATTTTCAATTCCCAAAAGGCTTTTCCAAAAATTTAAAATTTTCATAAATAAAAATAAATTGTTAGCTTAATAAAAAAACAGATTTTTGTGCATTCAAAAGCACTACAAAAATCAATAAGATTAGGGAGAAGGAGTGCACCCAATATCTACGGTGGGCGTGGTACATATCATACAACCCAAATTTGCGATATCAAATAACTTTAGAGTTATATTTCACACAGCCTCGGAAATTCGACCTCAAATCACACGTACCATTTCACTGGTCACATTTTATGGGCATTGAAAGAGGGGCATTTTTTAGCAGCCCAAATTTTCGGTATAACTTTCAAACTACAAGTCACAAATCGATGAAACTCGGTAGAAACTTCCTATTTAGTTGTGTTCTTTGACTTGAAAATTGAACGAGCATTAGACCAGGCGGCGTGGCACCACCCACATAATTCAAAGTTTTTATATCGAATTGCTTTGGAAGTCAATGCAGTATAACAATGGAACTAATATGGAGTTCCCTCTTGGTGACATCCTTCTACTAGAAAGTATGCCGTATACCCATGAAACTCAATATGGAGTTGCCACTTGATGATATCCATCTACTAGAAAACAGTGACGGGCATTGGACAAGGGGGTGTGGCTCTGCCCATATAAAGTAATTTTTTTGTATCGAATAGCTTTGGAAGTTAAAGTCACAGAACATTGAAACTCAGAATATAGTAATCGTTTGATGATGTCCTTCTACTAAAAAACTAAGAAATTTGACTAGGGGTTGTGGCTCCGCCCATACAATCACATTTTTTAATATCGAATAGCTTTGTAAGTAATAGCCACAAAACATGGAAACTGAGAATGGAGTTACTATTTTGTGATTTAATGCCGGTGGTGCGTATGGTGCGGTATGAATTCGGGTATATTTCCACATTAGTGAAGAAAAAAAGGTTTTCAATAACAAAACAAAAAAATCACTTTTTACGTGGTTGAATTTCGACCAAAGGCGACACTATTTTCAATTAAAGCACGCATAATAGGATCTCTTAGGAGAAGAAGACTAAAATAAAATTAAATTTAATATGAAAATTCTTCTCCTAAGTTAACATTTAATTTTATTTAAATTTAAACCGAAGCGCTCCAATGCTCTATTTGGAATATTTTATGAAAGTACTTATATACTGAATTGAAAAGCTCTAGAGCAAAGTGATGCCACCTGGTTCAAGTGTATTGTATGTAAATATTCGCATCACACATGGGCTGCACTTCTATATTCATTACAATTGACTTATTCTGTTTTGTAAATCAATTTTTTTTATATAAGAACCAAAATAACATAATGAACGTTGGTTTTAGCGATGTGCTTTTAGTGTATCAATAGATAACAATAGGTCTGTTAGCGTACTCAAAAGTTTTTAACAATTTGTACAAGTTTTACAAATTGTTACAAGAAATCCGTTCGAGTACCCAAAAAACTTGCAAGTGACAGAGTTTTTGAAAAGTTTTTGCTGGCTGATTTTCTACTTGTAAGAATTTGCAAGAAATAAAAAAAAACAAATGTCTAAAACAGATGTTTCTATTGTACAAAAAAAAAAAAAAATCAAAAATGAGCGAACCAACGCGAAAATTTGTAATTTAATAAAATTATTTATTAAAGGTAATTATTTTTAAATTTAAGCAAAGTGCCAGCAAAAACATGTTTGTGTATAGCTTCATTAGGATCAACTTTTCATGATCATATGTGGAATTTTCCATTTTATATTTGTCATGCGTGACTTTTTCTCACCGAAAGTCAAGATTTTTTCGTTTTTTGTTATTTTCTTTTCAACTTATCTGACAGTTCGACGTGCATTGCAAGTTTTGACAAATTTTCTGTTCGAGTACTTTTTCAGATCTTTTATTGTTTTGCGAGAAAATTGTTCCTTACTCTCAAAAAATTTTTACTGGCAAGTTTTTACTGGAAAAGTACGCAAAAAACTTTTAAGCCGATTTTAAATAAGGCAAAAGTTTTTAAGTGAAATAATATTTAACTGTTAATAGTATGTCAATTATGGGATGAATAAGACAATATTTTTAAATTTTGAAACAAATTCGAACCTCAAAAACTTATGTCCGGTCTGTTAACACAAACAAATTAATGCTCACACTCAAATGTGCTTATACTCTGCTGCAACAACTTCTATATTAAAAAAAAAATAAGTATTATAATCATTTTTAAATTATGTTCTCCAGGATTACGTTAACGAGTAAATATTTTTATTTAATATAACTCAATATGCATACAAAAAGCATTAACTCAATAGAAGCAATGCCTTGTATTTATTCAGCTGGCACCACTGCAGCACCCTATGTATATAATATCGTAAAGATGGCGTCACTCATATCTAATATATGGAAACAGTTATTTTGTAGCAAAAGCTTTATACTGAAAATGCACCCACTGTTGCATTTCAAAAAGTATTGAATGAAAACTCTTCATACTTTTATGTAGCATGGCATTTTTTTAGTGAAAGGGTATATTATTTACATCCCTCTGTTAGTAATGCCCATAAGGAGGCGTGATAGTTATAGAAAAGTATATATAATCTTGATCAGCATCACTCCCCTAGTCGATTTAGCCATGTCCATATGTGATCACGATAGTCATTTTCAAGTTATCATTGCGAAATTCGATATACATCTTGAATCTAAAAAATATAGAATAAGTTCGAAAATGAGCCAAATCGGATGAAAACTACTTTTACCTCCTATACAAAGTGGCTTTACCACAACGGTAAAATCTCTTAGAATTCCACTAAAATTAATATAAGCACTTGAAATTTTACATATGAACTTTGAAATTTAAGACTTACTCCGAGTATGAAATTTGAAATTGGGTGAAAACCACGCCTATCTCCCATATCAATTTACTATCAGAAAACAAAAGCGATATTCCGTTAAAACCATGATGAAAATGTTTTTATAGATAAAAATTTCACTGGCTGCTTAAGACTTTAAATACACTTTGTTTCGGCTGCAGAGATATTTTAACTCCAGCTCAGTCGAAAATCATTTCTTACAAGTTTTTAATACAATTATACGTTTAATATTATTATACACCTATGCTAAACCGTGAACTTTCAAAATCATAACACAATCAGACATTTTCCGAAATCCACCTCGGAAGTGGATCAGAATCGGAATAAATTTCATATTCAGATATAAAAACGTGCTCTAGATTCCGTTCAGAAAGCAAACGGATTCGAATATACTGCTTCCCGAACGAATCGGAATAAGGAATATCTCGTTTTTTTTTTTTAATATTTGGATTCTTACATACAATTAAACTTGAAATTATTTTAGAGCTTAGTCAACCTTACAAATAAGAAAACAAAACTTAGTATTATACTATGTATTAAATCTCTATTTATGTTTAAATGTATTGTCAAATGTTGATTAAATTTTGTAATTTTTTCAACATCTTTAACAATAAACAACTGAATTTCGTAAAACCATCCATTTCTCTCCACCACGTTTCACTTTGGAAAAAACTGATTTTGATCCATTTTTGTAGATGCTGTATGTACATAGGATGATGTAGACCTGTGTAAAATTATACACCATTAAAAAGGTATTAATATTAGTTTTCGTTTAACTTCAAATTCAATATTACTTCTACACTTTTTCCAGAACTCCACCTAATCCTTATTGGGCAAAATGAACATTTCTGGTTTAGGAGTTGTTAGATACTTTGTTGCAGGAGCAACTTGATTGATACGAGCATCAGATTTGTATGAATCTTCTTGACAGCATTAATTACAACTTTGTGTTCTTAACCATTTCTCTTCAACAACCTTCATTCTTGGAAAACCTAGATTTTGGACAATTCTTGAGGGTTATGAATACAGATCGATGGTAACCTGGAAAATTACTATATTTTATTTTATATCAAATTTAATGTTTCTTCTTTACTTTATCCAGAAATCCACATAGTCCTTACGCAGCCAAAATATACATTTTCGTTACAGTTTTGGACACATTTTGTTGCAGGAGCAACTTAATTGGTTGCAGCATCAATCAGGTTTGTATACATCTTCTTAATAGCATTTATTTCAAGTTGATAGCATAAACCACTTCTTCCTACCAGGCTTCATCCTTGGAAAGACCTAATTTTGGCAAATTCTTGAGGATTCTCGCACATAAAACGATGGAAATCTGCATAAAATGATACACCATTAAAAACGTTTTAACATTAGTTTAACTTGATATCAAATTTGATGTTACTTTTTTCTTTTTCTAGAACCCCACCTAATCCTTTTTAGGCCAAAATAGATATTTCAGTTTCGGGACTTGTTGGACTTGTTCAATTACGCTTCTTCTAATTGAAACCATTTTTTTTTTTTTTTAATTGAAACCATGATTGTTTTCATCTTATTTTAGTTTATTTTTGGTTTATTCTTTGTTTTTAAATGTAAATTTATTATTTGTTTGGTGTATTATTTCTGATATTTAAGTTTATTTAATAATAATCCTTCATACAAAGTTTTTGTGAAATAATTATGTACTGAAATGAAAAGCTCTCCAGTAAAGTGATGCCACGTGGTTAAACTGAATTTTAGCTTCATATGTGTATCAAACAGTCGTTTTTCTTTATTCATTAAAATTGACTCAAGCTATTTGTAAAACAATTACATACCTTAAAACAACGATTTTAAAACAAGTACCGAAATAACATAATAGAAGTTGTTTTTAGCGTATCATATGTATATTGAATATTACAATTCAGAACTGTATTAAATTTTTCTATTTAAATCAATGTTTTGATTAAATTATTAAATAAAAGATTAAAAATGCAAATGCACTAAGGTAAAACTTACATCACAGAATTTCATACTTGAAACGATATTTCGACATTTATATAAGACATAGTAGTAAAATAAAGCCTATGCCACAATGCTTTTAAGACTTGAAGCTGCATATATATGGACTTGATTAAATAAAGCGTAAGGTTATCATGTTTATTAACTTTTACAACAATGCTTTTCAGCCTTAAGCACACCCATTCTATGATTCCATGATTCTTGGAAAGTATTATTATTTAACTTGAATAAAAAATGAACTATTATAAATTAATTTTAAAAAATCGTGTCAGTCATACAATTAAGCTTATAATAAGCCGTAGTTTTACTTAGATCTTTTCAAATTTAAATTAATAATATAAAATATGAAATAATGTAAAAATATATTATAGTATCTTTAAAATGTTAAATTTTTTTAAAAAGCTTTTCAATTTTAAAATGTCTTTTAAAATTTTCTTATTCATAAACATGTTGAAGCTGCTTTGTAGTTAAAATAGAAACACTTTCGATTTGAGGTGGAAAGAGTGTGAAATTACCTTTTGTTTATGTCACAATTCTGTCATCATTTTGATATTCACACATCAAAATTTTTTAAGCTACCGTCTTGCTATTTTCTTTTTTATTTTTTTTTTTTTTTTGACATTTTGCGATTGTTTGATATATTTTGAATAATTTTAGTTATTTTTAACAATATTTATGCTAAAATGACAGCCTTTATATGAGGTTTATGAATCTCGTTTCAAAAATTTTTTGACATTTTGTTTGTTTCTGATGTATTTTAAAATAATTTTATATATTTTTGACAAGATTTGTGCTCAGATGAATGAAGATATGTAGATTTGTTCAACAATACCTTGTATTCATTCATCTGGCACCACTGCTTAACCCTATGTATATAATATCTAAAAGATGGCGTCACTCATATCTAATATATGGATACTGTTATTTAGGGTAAAAAGCTTTATACTGAAAATTGTCCCACTGTTGCATTTAAAAAGTATTTAAGACAAAATTTTAGAATACTTTTATTCAGTGACTCAGTACTATTTTTCTCTTAAGATTTATTTAGTATTGAAACCATAACCAACTTTATGCTATGAGGCATGAAAGTAAAGACATATATTTCGTAATAGTTTTGTTTAGCATTATCTTCACAAAATTTAATTTTTTATTTTTGCCGTTTTCAAGAAAAGAAAAATTTGACTAAAAGAAAGATAAAATGAGTATATTTAAGAATGGATATTGTAGAGTAGAAGGCAAATTAATTTTCAACGAATTTATTGTGGCGTCCGTGGCGTAGTTGGTTAAAGTGCGTGGCCGCTATGTCAACGAACTTTGGAGACCCAGGTTCGAACCCAGCAGCGACAGAAAATTATTTGAATTAAAATAATTTTTCTGTACGGCCGCCACCTCTCTGCAGACAATGGCAAACCTCAGAGAGCAATCAAAATGCCATGTAAAGCTTCTTGAGAACGAGAACATTCCGTTCATCGCCGTTCGGAGTCGGCGTTAAGCATGTAGGTCCGGTTCTTGGTCAATTGTGTACAAACTTAATAACACGCACAACACAATTGATCATAAGAAGCTAGGTCAAAGTCCTTTCAAGGGCTGAAATGGCCAGTTATTTATTTTTTTTTTCTTTTTTTGAATTTATTGTGTCACATAATCTTATGTATCCATTTTTTTAAATTTTTTTGTTTTCAGCAGTTAATTACCCTGAAGGAAATGGAAATATTCCCGGATATAAACGCATACAATGAAATGTAGGAAGAATTATCTTTCATGAAACACTCCATTTATTTTTTTATACATTATGTCATTGGAGGGATACATTTCTCTATGCTTGTTCAAAATTAATATGAAAACATTCCTCTCCAGTGGACTAAAAATTAATGTGGAAGTATTCCTCTCCCCTATGCTAAAAATGAATGCGCAAACATTCCTCTCCATTGTCTAAAAAATTAATTCTACTTCGACTTCTAAAACAAGAATTTAATCTTTTCTTTAGCAAAGTATGAGGCACAAAAAGTGCACTTATATTATTTTATAAGTTTACCTAGCGTTAAGATGAAAGTATATAGCTTTGCGTTAAGAGGCACCCATATTAGCAAATTATTTTACGCATTATTCAATTTATAAATTTATTACTCACAACTATTTTTATACCTAATACAATTTTTAAGTTTTTTGTAAAAATTCTGAATTCTAATACTATAAGACAAAATTTTTTATTATAAATAATTTATGTTTTTTTTTTTTTTTGTTTGTAAGATGAATCCTATTCACACCATATTTTATGATCTCATATACACAGAATACAAGGAACAAAACCACGTAATAGAAGATACTTTGGATGGCAATACTAAAAACTACTACTACTTCCTCTATAATGAAATCTGTTGAAAAAAGTTTGTCTGAATCGCCATGAACTACTTTTCGTAGCTGCTATGGTTTTCTCAAATCACGTGATGGGGCTTGATGCAATTTCAGTCATGAAACAATAATTACAAGGTAGGAGTGGCAATTGGCTATTTTTTCACAGGCTGTGTCCACCAAATGTCATTTGCCTGACTATTTTAGTTTCTATTTTCTCCTTTACTTTTTTCGTTATCTTATTTATACTATTTTTGACAGTTGGTGCAAGACGAAAGAACTGTCACTTCTACCTTGTATATTTATATGATAATTTCAGTTGAACTTTACTTCTGGTAAAGAAATAATGCCAAAACAAAGCACGAAAAAAGGTACCAAAAAAGAATTAAGGGTATCACTAATAAAAGCTTATCTATATGGCGCCATGTTTCACATATGCAGCTTTTATTTCTTCCGCCATTTTTAATCACTATATGATGTGGGCTGCCACCAAATTAACTTTATAATTTTTCCACAATATTTGGCGCAATATTCCGCTGTGGGATTATTTTTGGTATATTGCACATTACCACATCTGACTTCGAACTTTAGAAAATGTAATATTAACTCTTAAATTATTTATTTATTTATCTAAAGTTATTTACATCTTTGTTCGCAATAATAATTTTTAAGGGCTAAAAGCCATGATGTTAATATAAATTTAACTATTTTATAATTATATAAAATGTTTTTTTGCTTTGAGTCCAAAAAACGAATGATTTCGAATCATTGAACGGTTTCCATACATAATAAAAAAGTATAATCATTTCGATAGTTTTGAATGAATAAAGAAATGTGTGTTGGGACTATGCACGTAGTACGCATTTTTATCAGGTGGCATCATTTTAATGCAAAGCTTTTTATATTAGTATATAAGTACTTTTTTCACAAAGAAACTTAATTTGCGCGCTTTAATTAAAAATTTCAATGGTAAAAAGTAAAAATTTTTAATGCACTAAAATAACAACATGTAAACTTGGGCGAGGAATTAGCTTAGAGGATGTCGATGTGCACGCGATTACATGTTTATTTAAGACCTTTCTGTTTGCAGAGAATCACTTCTGAACTGAGTTTAATGTTGAAATCGTGAGTTTATTAAAGTAAGTTCTGATGGTCAAACTTTACAATGTTTTCTTAATTACTTGTTCTTTTAATATATTTAGATCGACTGAAGCAGAACGTTTTTTGAAGGCTAACGATTGATTAGCGAAAAACTAAGAGTTCTTAATCAAGGTTGGATGTGATCTTTGTCTTTTGGATCAGTTAAACTAAAAAGTTTCTTTGCAGGTCATTGACCTTAAGGATATCAACAAATTCACTATTTAGTATGCCAACAGTCAAATTCCTCAGGCAAAAATTACCCTTGAAGAAATAAAACCCGTTCGTTCATTTTGTATTACAAAAGAAAAGATTTATTAAGATGTTAATCAAGGTCTGATTCCGTTAAATAAGTATGCTTATAAATGTAGCGCATTCATGATGTTTATTATGTTTTGGCAGAGCTAGAGTAATTCGTGTTTTATAAAGATATTTATTACAAAATATATTCTCTTGCAATGTTGAAGCTAAGTTTATTTTTATGAATATTTTACTTAATTTTAATCAATTTAACCTTGGTATTGAAACTTGAACTCATTTACTTGTACACACTAAAAAGGGAAAAAAAGAACTTGTTGCTTCCACACGTAAATAGGACTTGTTAAATAAAATTTAATTTTAGAATGAAATCACTAACTTAAAAATTAAAAAAAAAAACAAAACTAGTATGTCTTAAAGAACTCAACAATTCATAAGCCAATAAATTCGAATTTTGAAGTCTTTGTTGTTTAGCATAGATTTGTTTTTATTTTATAAGAAGTTGCAGATTTCCTTTTGTAATTTAATGATTCATAACTAACATTGAAAAAGCTAAATTCTCAAGTATTTCGTTACACTAAAATGTAATGTTTTCAAATAAAATACGAAAAATCTAAAATTATTTTGTTTAAACATACTAAAAAATTGAAACTTCCATTCATAATAGACAATTTGCCATTTACTAAGCCAACGAAATAAAAAAAAGTTCTGTCTAATACCGTTTTAAATAATACAAAATTGGAGTATTATCTTAATTTTACATTTTATTTGTTAATATTAAAAAAACTTTAAAAGATAAAAATATAGTGTTAATATCAATATTTTGTGGCTACATTTGAATTAAAAAATTTATTGATAAATTGTTTTAAATTTGGATAAACGTTTAACATTAAAAAAAAAACATTTTTTGAAAATAAACTACGAAAATTAAAAAATTAAATTTGTGTTTTTAATATTAATAGGTGTAAACATGAATGCAGTTAGTATATATTAGGATTTTTAATAATAGTCCAACATTTATTTTAAAATATTGGGCTTGTCAGGGTTAAAAAATACCTTTAAAATAAAGGAGATGAAAATCCTAAAACATCCTTTAAATAGGATGAACTCTACTGTAAAAAAATAATTAAAAGTTGATAATTAAGGTTATCAACTTGAAATAAAAACTATCAGAAAGATGCATGGATATCTAATTGATGCTGGTATAAATATAGTTGCTTCTGCAACAAAAAGGGTTCAACAACTCCTAAAACCCAAAAGTTTATTTTGGCCAAAAGGAATTATGTGGAATTCTGGAAAAAGTGTAGAAGTAATATTATTAAATTTGGTATTAAATAAAAGCTTATAAAAATACCTTTTTAATGGCGAATAATTTTCCCAGGTTACCATCATCCTGTGTCCAGAATCCTCAAGATGGTCAAAAAGTAAGTTTTTCATAGGATGAAGTCTAGTGGAAAGAAATGGTCAAGGTTACGAACTTCAAACAATTGCTATATAGAAGATGCATACATACCTGATTGATGCTGATACAAATTTAGTTGCTCCTGCAACAAAAAGTGTCCAACAACTCCTGAAACGCAAATGTCCATTTTGGCCTAAAAATGATAAGGTGGAGCTCTAGAAAAAGTATAGAAGTAATATTATTGAATTTGATATCATAAGAAACCTTATATGAATACCTTTTTAGTGGTGTACAACTTTACTCAGATTTCCATCATCTTGTATGCGGAATTCTAAAAGGATGTTCCAAAATCTGGTTATTCCAAGGATGAAGGCTGTTAAAGAGAAATGGTTAAGGTTATCATCTTGAAATAAATGCTTTTAAGAAGATGCATATATACCTGATTGATGCTGATATAAATTTAGTTGCTCCTGCAACAAAAAGTGTCCAACAACTCTTAAATCGAAAATATCCATTTTGGTCCAGTAAGGATTCAGTAGAGTTCTGGAAAAAGTAAAGAAGTTACATTATTGAATTTGATATAGTATGAAAGTTAGTAGTAATACCTTTTTAATGGTGTATGCTTTTATCCAGGTTTCCATTATCCTGTGTCCAGAATCTTGGAGAAGGGGTCAAAATCAAGTTTTTAAAAGGATGAAGTCTAGTGGGAAGAAATGGTCAAGGTTACGAACTTCAAATAAATGTTATCTAAAAGATACATACATACCTGACTGATGCTGATATAAATTTAGTTGCTCCTGCAACAAAAAGTGTCCAACAACTCTTAAATCGAAAATATCCATTTGGTCCAGTTAGGATTAAGTAGAGTTCTGGAAAAAGTAAAGAAGTTACATTATTGAATTTGATATAGTATGAAAGCTACTAGTAATACCTTTTAAATAGTGTTTAATTTTTTCAAGGTTTTCATCATCCTGTGTCCAGAATCTTAGAGAAGGGTTCCAAATCAGGCATTGCTAAGGATGAAGGCTGTTGGAGAGAAACGGTTAGGGTTATCATCTTGAAATAAATGCTTTCAAGAAGATGCATACATACCTGATTGATGCTGGTACCATTGAAGTTGCTCCTGCTTCAAAATATGCCCAACAACTCCTAAAACGGAAATGGCCATTTTGGTCCAGGAAGGATTAAGTGGAGTTTTGGAAAAAGTAATCAAGTAATATTATTAAATTTGGTATTAAATGAAAGCTTACATAAATACCTTTTTGATGGCTTTTAATTTTTCCAGGTTACCATCATCCTGTGTCCAGAATCCTCAAGATTTGACCAAAATCTGGGTTTTTCAAGGATGAAGGCTGTTGGAGAGAAACGGTTAGGGTTATCATCTTAAAACAAATGCTATCATGAAGATGCACACATACCTGATTGATGCTGGTACCAGATAAGTTGCTATTGGAACAAGAAGTGCCCAACAACTCCTGAAACAGAATTGTCCATTTTGGCCCAAAAAGGATTAGGTGGAGTTCTGGAAAAAGTAATCAAGTAATATTATTAAATTTGGTATTAAATGAAAGCTTACGTAAATACCTTTTTGATGGCTTTTAATTTTTCTTGGTTACCATCATCCTGTGTCCAGAATCCTTAAGATTTGACCAAAATCTGGGTTTTTCAAGGATGAAGGCTGTTGGAGAGAAACGGTTAGGGTTATCATCTTGAAATAAATGCTATCAAGAAGATGCATACATACCTGATTGATGCTGGTACCATGGAAGTTGCTCCTGCTTCAAAATATAGCCAACAACTCCTAAAACGGAAATGTCCATTTTGGTCCAAAAAGGATTAGGTGGAGTTCTGGAAAAAGTAATCAAGTAATATTATTAAATTTGGTATTAAATGAAAGCTTACGTAAATACCTTTTTGATGGCTTTTAATTTTTCAGGGTCACCATCATCCTGTGTCCAGAATCCCCAAGAGTTGTCCACAATCTGGGTTTTTCAAGGATGAAGGCTGTTGGAGGGAAACGGTTAGGGTTATCATCTTAAAACAAATGCTATCATGAAGATGCATACATACCTGATTGATGCTGGTACCAGATAAGTTCCTCCTGCAACAAAAAGTGGCCAACAACTCCTGAAACAGAATTGTCCATTTTGGCCCGAAAAGGATTAGGTGGAGTTCTGGAAAAAGTAATCAAGTAATATTATTAAATTTGGTATTAAATGAAAGCTTACATAAATACCTTTTTGATGGCTTTTAATTTTTCCAGGTTACCATCATCCTGTGTCCAGAATTCTGAAGAGTTTTCCAAAATCTGGGTTTTTCAAGGATGAAGGCTGTTGGAGAGAAACGGTTAGGGTTATCATCTTGAAATAAATGCTATCAAGAAGATGCATACATACCTGATTGATGCTGGTACCATGGAAGTTGCTCCTGCTTCAAAATATAGCCAACAACTCCTAAAACGGAAATGTCCATTTTGGTCCAAAAAGGATTAGGTGGAGTTCTGGAAAAAGTAATCAAGTAATATTATTAAATTTGGTATTAAATGAAAGCTTACGTAAATACCTTTTTGATGGCTTTTAATTTTTCAGGGTCACCATCATCCTGTGTCCAGAATCCCCAAGAGTTGTCCAAAATCTGGGTTTTTCAAGGATGAAGGCTGTTGGAGGGAAACGGTTAGGGTTATCATCTTAAAACAAATGCTATCATGAAGATGCATACATACCTGATTGATGCTGGTACCAGATAAGTTCCTCCTGCAACAAAAAGTGGCCAACAACTCCTGAAACAGAATTGTCCATTTTGGCCCGAAAAGGATTAGGTGGAGTTCTGGAAAAAGTAATCAAGTAATATTATTAAATTTGGTATTAAATGAAAGCTTACATAAATACCTTTTTGATGGCTTTTAATTTTTCCAGGTTACCATCATCCTGTGTCCAGAATTCTGAAGAGTTTTCCAAAATCTGGGTTTTTCAAGGATGAAGGCTGTTGGAGAGAAATGGTTAGGGTTATCATCTTAAAATGCTTGCTATCAAGAAGATGCATACATACCTGATTGATGCTGGTACCATTGAAGCTGCTCCTGCTTCAAAATATGCCCAACAACTCCTAAAACAGAATTGTCCATTTTGGCCCAAAAAGGATTAGGTGGAGTTCTGGAAAAAGTAATCAAGTAATATTATTAAATTTGGTATTCAATGAAAGCTTACATAAATACCTTTTTGATGGCGTTTAATTTTTCCAGGTTACCATCATCCTGTGTCCAGAATCCTCAAGAGTTGTCCAAAATTTGGGTTTTTCAAGGATGAAGGCTGTTGGAGAGAAACGGTTAGGGTTATCATCTTGAAATACTTGCTATCAGGAAGATGCATACATACCTGATTGGTGCTGGTACCATTGAAGCTGCTCCTGCTTCAAAATATGCCCAACAACTCCTGAAACAGAATTGTCCATTTTGGCCCAAAAAGGATTAGGTGGAGTTCTGGAAAAAGTAATCAAGTAATATTATTGAATTTGGTATTCAATGAAAGCTTACATAAATACCTTTTTGATGGCGTTTAATTTTTCCAGGTTACCATCATCCTGTGTCCAGAATCCTCAAGAGTTGTCCAAAATCTGGGTTTTTCAAGGATGAAGGCTGTTGGAGAGAAACGGTTAGGGTTATCATCTTGAAATACTTGCTATCAGGAAGATGCATACATACCTGATTGATGCTGGTACCATTGAAGGTGCTCCTGGTTCAAAATATGCCCAACAACTCCTGAAACAGAATTGTCCATTTTGGCCCAAAAAGGATTAGGTGGAGTTCTGAAAAAAGTAATTAAGTGATATTATTAAATTGTGTATTAAATGAAAGCTTATGTAAATACCTTTTTGATGGCTTTTAATTTTTCCAGGTGACCATCATCCTGTGTCCAGAATCCTGAAGAGTTGTCCAAAATCTGGGTATTTCAAGGATGAAGGCTGTTGGAGAGAAACGGTTAGGGTTATCATCTTGAAATAAATGCTATCAAGAAGATGCATACATACCTGATTGATGCTGGTACCATGGAAGTTGCTCCTGCTTCAAAATATAGCCAACAACTCCTAAAACGGAAATGTCCATTTTGGTCCAAAAAGGATTAGGTGGAGTTCTGGAAAAAGTAATCAAGTAATATTATTAAATTTGGTATTAAATGAAAGCTTATGTAAATACCTTTTTGATGGCTTTTAATTTTTCCAGGTTACCATCATCCTGTGTCCAGAATCCTCAAGAGTTGTCCAAAATCTGGGTTTTTCAAGGATGAAGGCTGTTGGAGAGAAACGGCTAGGGTTATCATCTTGAAATAAATGCTTTCAAGAAGATGCATACATGCCTGATTGATGCTGGTACCATTGAAGTTGCTCCTGCTTCAAAATATGCCCAACAACTTCTAAAACGGAAATGGCCATTTTGGTCCAGGAAGGATTAAGTGGAGTTTCGGAAAAAGTAATCAAGTAATATTATTAAATTTGGTATTAAATGAAAGCTTACATAAATACCTTTTTGATGGCTTTTAATTTTTCCAGGTTACCATCATCCTGTGTCCAGAATCCTCAAGAGTTGTCCAAAATCTGGGTTTTTCAAGGATGAAGGCTGTTGGAGAGAAACGGTTAGGGTTATCATCTTGAAATACTTGCTATCAGGAAGATGCATACATACCTGATTGATGCTGGTATCATGGAAGTTGCTCCTGCTTCAAAATATAGCCAACAACTCCTGATACAGAATGGTCCATTTTGGCCCAAAAAGGATTAGGTGGAGTTCTGGAAAAAGTAATCAAGTAATATAATTAAATTTGGTATTAAATTAAAGCTAATGTAAGTACCTTTTTAATGGCTTTTAATTTGTCCAGGTTACCATCATCCTGTGTCCAGAATCCTCAAGATTTGACCAAAATCTGGGTTTTTCAAGGATGAAGGCTGTTGGAGAGAAACGGTTAGAGTTATCATCTTAAAACAAATACTATCATGAAGATGCATACACACCTGATTGATGCTGGTACCAGATAAGTTCCTCCTGCAACAAAAAGTGCCCAACAACTCCTGAAACAGAATTGTCCATTTTGGCCCAAAAAGGATTAGGTGGAGTTCTGGAAAAAGTAATCAAGTAATATAATTAAATTTGGTATTAAATTAAAGCTAATGTAAGTACCTTTTTAATGGCTTTTAATTTGTCCAGGTTACCATCATCCTGTGTCCAGAATCCTCAAGATTTGACCAAAATCTGGGTTTTTCAAGGATGAAGGCTGTTGGAGAGAAACGGCTAGGGTTATCATCTTGAAATAAATGCTATCAAGAAGATGCATACATACCTGATTGATGCTGGTACCATGGAAGTTGCTCCTGCTTCAAAATATAGCCAACAACTCCTAAAACGGAAATGTCCATTTTGGTCCAAAAAGGATTAGGTGGAGTTCTGGAAAAAGTAATCAAGTAATATTATTAAATTTGGTATTAAATGAAAGCTTACATAAATACCTTTTTGATGGCTTTTAATTTTTCTAGGTTACCATCATCCTGTGTCCAGAATCCTCAAGAGTTGTCCAAAATCTGGGTTTTTCAAGGATGAAGGCTGTTGGAGAGAAACGGTTAGGGTTATCATCTTGAAATAAATGCTATCAAGAAGATGAATACATACCTGATTGATGCTGGTACCATGGAAGTTGCTCCTGCTCCAAAATATAGCCAACAACTCCTAAAACGGAAATGTCCATTTTGGTCCAGGAAGGATTGGCATGGTTTTTGGAAGAAGCTGAAGAGATACATCAAAAATTTAAACATCACTGGAAAGATAATGTGAATACCTACTTGATGGTGTATCAATACCATGTTTTGCGCTACGCGTTCTGTCCAGGAGGTCCAAGAAGCATCCAGTGAAATCATGGCCCAGAGATTAAGGCCTATTGTGACACAATGGAAAAAGTTATTAGTTTTTAATGTTAGCCTTCAAAAAGATGTATATTTTTCCAACTTGTCCATGTATAAAACATTGACCTTTGTGGAGGCTTTATGCCCAACAACTCCAAAAAGCTCCAGGTCCACAAAAATGTACATCGAATTTTCCTGAGCCTATGTGTGAAGAAAATGATTTCATTTAAATTTATATTAATACTACAATAAAATATCTACTTACCTGCTTTATCAAATTTTTTCAATTGTTTTTCATTGAGTTACTGCATCGCTTTTTGTCCATCGCCTCAAAAACACAAAACTGTTGTCCAAAAAAGTTGTTGATAAATCGCATTTGACGTTTGAAGAACTGTCAAAATTTGATAGAACGAGGTGAGAATGGAATTGGTTGTCAGAATTGGTTGTTATCTTCACGGACATATCGCATTTGACGTTTGAAGAACTGTCAAAATTTGATAGAACGAGGTGAGAATGGAATTGGTTGTCAGAATTGGTTGTTATCTTCACGGACATACTTTTCACAAACAACTTTTTGGCAACAAAAGGAACGGCTGATATTGGAACCACCGATAGTACTCGAATTGTCATATCTCAAATTTTGAGAGACTACGATTTTCATGGCGCTGTAAGCACTGACCCTGTGTTAACATAGCGGCTATTAGTATGTATGCCTATTTACATCTTTTTTCACCGACAAACTTACTTGCGCTATACATACACACATACAATAGATAAAAAAGAACAAATGTTCGAGAAGCCAGCATCATTCGAAAAACTCATGGTGTAATAATAATAAGGTGTTAGTGAATTTGACACTTCTCTCTCAAAATGATAAATTTTTTCACCCCGCTCCTGTCAAAAACAGCTGATGGTGAATTGGAATGAAAATAAATCAGCTAACGTGCAGTCGGTCGAAGCTCAATGCCATGTCCACTTCTTTTGATGGCAATTATCAGTTGACGTATTGAACATTCTTTCATGGCATTCGATATTTTCTTGAAACAGTCGATGTGAATGCAAGACAATTTGCATGCTGGCCAAAGCTTCATGTCAGTGGCACCTTCCAGCGCACGTTTTTGATAAAATGACAAAACCATTCAATGGCGAACTTGGCAAATGGCCGAAGACAACTGCAATACCTTTTTGTCAATACAACACGGCACAAATAATTGAATTAAATATTTATTTAAACTTTATTCGCACAATAACCTATAAAAACTATAACACATCATCATTTAGCAACTCAAACAAATAACACAATTTGGCAACTATCAACGGGTCCTCTCTTTCGCTCTCAATTTTTTTGACAGAAAGAAAGCTATTCTTGGTTTTGTCAAAAATTCACTAAAACCTTATTATTATAACACCATGGAAAAACAGTATCATTGCGTTCAGTCGTATATCCTAAATTAAAGAAATAAAAGCTTAAAAACATAAACTAATTTGAATCTTTTTAATAATTTTCTAGACAGACTAGAATTGATTTGCATCGTTTATAGCGCCGAGATTTGAAAATGGATTCGGACCATGGAATAATAATTACAAGGTAGCATTGACACTTGCTTGAGAAACCATCTCCTGTCAAAAAATATACTCAAAAAGAGAACGCTCACCATCGGCCATTGAAAGCACCATTCATGGTATAATTAATCAGGTAGGTGTGACAGTTTTCAATCGAACATGAATTGTCAAAAATCATGCAAAACAAAGCACACACACAAAAAAAAACAGCCGATTTTGACAATCAATGAACGATCTCATGAGAAAATAGCCTGTTGTCAAACCTACCTGTATAATTGTATCATGGCACTATTGATGGTCAATTTTTTTCGAATTTCCTTTAAAACTTGACATTCACGCTTATACATAATATCATGGGTTGACGATCAATTCTATATCTGTATCATATATCGTCATTTCATTTCATACTTTGAAATGTTGTGCAACTGTTGAGTTTGTGCCTGCTCATGGTATAATACAAGATAGCATTGACAGTTGATTGAGAAACCATCTCCTGTAAAAAAATATACTCAAAAAGAGAGCGCTCACAATCGGCCATTGAAAACACAAACAATGTTGAAACGTTGAATTGAAAAAAAAAACAACTTCAGCAGCTGCAGATGCATTTTCGCAAGCAACTGTTTTTGACAGGAGATGTTTTCTAGTAGAAGAGAAAATAAGTTGTTGTCAATGCAACCTTGTATTATTTTACTATGGTGCCTGCTAAAAGCATAAGCAACAATTGGTCTGTTCGAGTACTGATAATTTGTGAAAATTATCACAAATTATCAGCTTTTGGCGTTCGCGTACGCAAAAAACTTGCAAAGTGAGAGAAATTGAGAGCGCAAAGTGACAGTTGACTTGGAGGGGAAGTTGCAAATTCCTGCTGGAAAAATTTTTACTGTCGAGAATTTGCAAGCTAGAAAACAGCTGATTTAAGTCAGTTGCAAATTGAACAATCAAACAAATTTAGTTAAATTGATGTTCACAAACCGGGGGATTGACTTCTGCAGTCGTCAAAATATGAAAAGTATCTTAAATTTTTGTAGAAAACGTTGCCACTAACGTTATTTATCACTTCTCTTGTTCCTTTGTCTCGAAAATCTCCTTGAAAAAGAAATTAAAAATTGGATACTTCATATCCAATTTACTTGTGTTTTTCATTCTACTTGAAATGTAATCAGCTGTTATCGAAGCTTGCAAGTTTTTGGAAATTTTGGTTCGCGTACTTTTTTGGATATTTTTCTATTTGAGAGAGAATTGTGCGTTACTCTCTTGCAAGTTGCTGCTGGATATTTTTCACTGGAGAAGTACGCGAACAGACCAAATTTCTGATCAGCTCAACATGTGTTGTGAAAGTTGTCTGTCTTTAGTATCTTTTTATTTTTCTGGTACATTTGCTCAACGCAGCCAATCTTAAGCATGTATTCAAGATCAATCTTCGAAACAAAAATGTCAAAATTAAAGCTAATGCTGAATTTTATCCAGCATGAAGACAGTTCGAAAAAGCAAAAATCAGCTTTCTGTTATGAGCTTGAACACCTTATTAGCAGCATGGTACAATAAGAAGGTAGGGTTAGGAGCTTTGACAAGACCTACTGATTATGTCAAAATGCATTTTAGTACTTTTATGTATTTTTCTTAAATTTGGGACAAACACTTAGAAAAGGGATTATAATAAATAAAATAAATAACTGGCCATTTCAGCCCTTGAAAGGACTTTGACCTAGCTTCTTATGATCAATTATGTTGTGCGTGTTATTAAGTTTGTACACAATTGACCGAGAAATGGACCTACATGCTTAACGCCGACTCCGAACGGCGATGAACGGAATGTTCTTATTCTCAAGAAGCTTTACATGGCATTTTGATTACTCTCTTAGGTTTGCCATTGTCTGCAGAGAGGTGGCGGCCGTACAGAAAAATTATTTTAATTCAAATAATTTTCTGTCGCTGCTGGGATTCGAACCCGGGTCTCCAAGGTTCTTTGACATAGCGGCCACGCACTTTAACCAACTACACCACGGACGCCACACAAGGGGAAAAGGGATTATATATACTGCAAATAAGAAAAAAATTGAATCAATGTATTTATAATTGAAACAATGACTTTTCTAGTAATATTAGAGCTTTATTTTCAGACATTCTACCTTCTATATTTTACTATACTAATACAATACGAAGTACTTTCTGAAGTTTCCGTAGTTGGCAACGTAAGCAGTGACGTTTGTTTTGTTTAATTGAATTCTGTAAAATCATTTCATCGTCTGATCATCGCTACTAGAAAATAAATCTGAAATGGACAACCATGATGAATTAATTGCACAGTTTATTGAAATAAGTGGCAGTGATGAAACTGTGGCAAGATTTTACTTATCCACCAGCAACTGGTCATTGGAGGTGAGGCATATTTAAAAAAAAAAAAATATTTTGTTTGCAAAAATTTGACTTGAATATTCGATATCTTGGTATTTTTCTACAGGATGCACTATCAAATTTCCTGGGAAATCAATCAGATGATGTTCATAGTCGCAGCGATGCTGAAGCTACAAGTGCAACTCCACGAGATGTAAACTTGCAATCTTCGACGACTACTAATGTACAGAGCGGCGAACAAGCAGAACATTTTGGCATGAAATCTTCTGCTAAACCAAGGTATGTGTAAATTGAATGGAATACATTGGAGATTATTTCGTTTTTTTTACGGTTATATAAATAGATTTGCTACATTGAATGACATGTCTCAACGTTCTTCAGACGAGGAAGAAGGTCAGGCTTTTTATGCCGGTGGGTCGGAACGATCTGGACAACAAGTCTTGGGACCACCAAAGCGAAAAAATTTTCGAGAGCAGCTCACCGATATGTTTCGTATGGCTCATGAACATAGTTCAGCAGAAGGTGGAACAGCTCCGTCCACATCACGTTCCAGTTGGGGTCAGGGGGTGCGTTTGGGCATGACAAACAATGATCATGCAGTTGTCAAAAATCCGAGTAAGGATTCAGAAAAAGAAAAAAGACCGATTGTTGTGCTTAAGCTATGGAGTCAAGGTTTCTCAATCAATGATGGCGAGTTACGTCTTTATGATGATCCTGAAAATAAAGAGTTTCTGGAAACAGTTATGAGGGGGTAAAAAACAACTAAAATTAATGTTATTTCGCATTGACTTTTGATCATATCCTTATTGCTTAGTGAAATCCCAACTGAATTGCTAGAAATGGGTTGGATGGTTAATGTTGATGTGGAAGATCATCGTCAGGAAGACTACAAAAAGAAAACAATCCCTGTTAAGAACTTTAAAGGTTCTGGACACACTCTTGGAAGGTAGCTAATAACATATAATAAAGTCCTTTAAATTATATAAAAAAAAAAATTTAATTATAGCCCAGCACCAATCGTCGAAGAGGACTTGGTAACAACATTGTCCACATCTGTGGCAAATACTGCAGATAGTGAAAAACGAGCCAAAGAAAATCTCAAAACAGATTCATCAGCGCCAACCACATCACTACAAATACGATTAGCTGATGGTACGCGATTAGCAGCTCAATTCAATTTAACGCACACAGTTGATGACATTCGCCAATACATACAAAAGTATAAATATTTTATCGATTTAATGCCTTAAAAAACCCTTTGAATATTTGCAGTGCTCGGCCTCAATATGAGAATCAGAACTACATTTTGGTTTCATCATTTCCAACACGTGAACTAACTGATATAACGGCGACTATCGAAAGTGCCGGACTTAAGAATGCTGCTCTTATGCAACGTTTAAAGTAAAAAAATTCTTTAGCGGTCATTTTATAACGTGTCTCTGAAATATGTAAAGATTATTAATAAACTTTTCAATTCACAACAGAGTTTATTGCGTGAATATTCTAAAAGGAGTTAATTTAAAATTTTAATTTAAGTTTATAATAGTCTTCGGACGGTCTGGAGTATAAGAGAGGCAAATTGAAGAATATAAAGGACCTTAGAAATCTTGTATAAGTAATTTTTTTTCACAACTTTCAAGTATTAATTTTAAACATTATCACTTTCTGGCATCAGTTTAGTCAGAATACCAAATTTACTTAAAAATATCTGTATAGGATTCTTAACTCAATTATTTAAAAATGTCGTTAGTTTTCATTGAAAATTTTGTTTTTATTACAATTTGTGTCACTAGTCCGTAATAACAACTTTGATCAATTTATTTTTTGGTATATCAACTGATGGTTTACAAGCGGTAATAACTCCAGTCGCAACCATGGAATTGTTTTCACGAATAGTGAATGCTTGTCCCAAACTCATAACCATCTTCTTATGAAGTGTTAAGCGTACTTTAGCGTGCTCACCGGGCATAAGCATTCCTTGAGTTGGAACTAAAAGATATTTAGCAATAAAACAAACTAATATTGACGTGAATAATTAAGCTTACTCAGGTCTATCCTCACTGACACATTCCACGTCGAAGAAAACAATTGTTGAATATATTTCGATAACAATGGTTTACTGCGTCCACCTTCGTTACGCATTAATAAATACATAGAAGCTTCATAACTATTTGAAATAACTTCAGAGCCAGCCGCACACAGCAGCATTCCACGGTCTACACTAGATATTTTCACGCTTCGAATTAAAACACCTATGTTTTCACCCGCAACAGCCTGTAATATATAACTAATTATTTTAATATTGTCTCGGTATTCTAATTTAATTTGTTTTTATTAAAGATCCGCTGTTTTTTTTTTAATATTTTAAAAGTGAATAAAGAATACTAACAACACTTTTTATGTTTGAGGTAGTAGTAACTTGATTCGAATTTATTATAAAAATCCATTCCTTACCTTTGAAACACTTTTCCGAAAAAGCTGAATGTCACCAACACTAGTTTTAATGTTTTGATTAAATCCCACCAACTCAGCTTCAGCATTTTTTGCTATTGTTCCTCGTTTGAGAGTTCCAACTACAACAGTACCTCGACCAGGCAGAGTAAATGCGTTGTCTATAGGCAATAAAAAAGGTGCACAAAAATCTCGGCTTGGCGTAGGAACATATGAATCTACATGCTTCAATAGTATCTCAATAGATGGCACTCCAAAATTTGAACTGTCTCCTTCAAGTGCAAGTAAAGCAGAACCACATATCACAGGACTACAAACACCATCAAAGCCAAAGTCTGTTAGCATCTCACGCATTTCTATTTCAACCAGTTCCAACATTTCGTTATCCACCAGATCTGCTTTGTTTATATAAACAAGTATCTTATTTATGCCAACTTGTTTTGCCAATAGCAGATGTTCTCTAGTTTGAGGCATTTGACCGTCAGTTGCAGCAACAACAAGAATTGCACCATCCATTTGAGAAGCACCAGAGATCATGTTCTAAAAAAAAAATTACATTAACATCTTTTATAAAAATTTTTCAAATTTAAGCAAACGGCAATTCGTAATAAACCTTAATGTAATCCGCATGTCCAGGGCAGTCTGTGTGTGCGTAAGTTCTTTCGCCAGTTTCATAACCTATATGACATGCATTTATTGTGATTCCTACAAGCAATTGGCTCTTTCACTTGACATCATTATTTCATACTATTTAAAAAATAAACTACCTCTTTTCTTCTCTTCTGGTGCTCGATCAATCTGATCATAAGGCACATACTCAGCTAGACCTTTTTCGGATTGTACTTTAGTTATTGCAGCTGTAAGCGTGGTCTTCCCGTGATCTACATGACCAATTGTGCCAATATTACAATGGGGTTTTTCAATAACTTTGCTTGCACTTAAAGCATTACAGTAAGTTCTTAGTTTTAATTGAGTTGGTAAAACTTTTCTAAAAATTCCAACACCTTTCTGATAAGCATTCCTAGCTTCTGCAATCGTCCCCAAGCCTCTGACAGGAAAGACACGCGAATTCAAGTTGTGAGACAAAATAGAATATTTTAAAATTGTGTTACTAAATTTCGACATTATAATTTTTTTTTTTAATTTTTTATCCTAACAGCTGATTTTCCTCATTTTTCTGTGATTACATAGTACATGTTTGGAACATAGTTGCCAACTTATATTCCCATACAAATTCTCTTTTTCCCACAGCAATTAAAAAAAATTCCCACGTGGGATATTTTTACTAAAAAATTCCCACAGCAATTAAATATCCCACAAAAAATCCCACATCCATTAAAAAGTCCCACAAATGAGAAATTTTAGAAAAATATATATCGGTGATTAAAGTTTTAAGACATATATTGCGAACTTCTCTAAAGATGTTTTTAAGGGAGATTAATTGTTTAAAAATTAAAGTATAAATAAAAAACAGAAAATAAAATATACAAAATTATATTTATAAGTACTTGACTGTTAACACTGAGATCAAACGTTTCAATTTGAAATGAACATTAAAAAAATTTCAGCGATTATTAAAAAAACAAAAATTCACATACATATATTATTAAAATTATTATTAATATTATTAAATAATATAATAATTAAAATTATTTATATTAAAATGTGAAAGAAATAAGTAAATTCAAGGAAAAAAACAATAATTTTGTTATTTAATTTAAATTAAAAAATGTATGGGAAAAAAATCCCACAAGACTTAAAAAATCCCTCATTGAATTAAAAAATCTCATGGGAATTCCCACATCCCACAGCAATTAAAATATCCCACAAATGGGAAATTTCCCACAAAACTGGCAACTATGGTTTGGAAGCAAACAATAGGTTGCATTTTATGTTCGAGAAATGAAAAATAAGCACAGGGTGTATAAGTATAAGAAAACTAAATAGATTGGAACAATGAAAACTACATTTTAAGCATTTCAAGGACTGTATTGCATTTCTCATCTTGCATTAGCGATAGTCAGGATCTGGAGTTTATGGTCTTGTATTCTGTATTTTTGATAAGTTTTATATTTGTAGTAAATTTGACAATTTACAATGGTGTTTACTAAATTTACAATGGTGAAACCCTATTGTAAATTTGGATGGTATTTGTGTATTTGAAAAACAGCTGATTTGACGTTCTACGGCAGCACTGCATGTCAAGCAAAATTATAGGAGTGCTCAAAATCTGTAGCAAATTCTTTTTAATTTACTAAAAATACTCAAAAAACTCCAGATCGTGAATACCGCTATTATGAAATAAATCCATTTTTGATACTTCATATTAAAATGTCTACTTTTCGGAAAAATATAGATCAATGATTGAATTTTATTTTTGATTGAAAAAATATCGATAAATAATAACTTTAATATATGATCGAAATAATAACGATCAAAAAATTATTTTTATGTCTGATCGAAAAAATAACGATTAGGTTCGATTTATTTCAGATTAGAAAAAAAACGTTCTCAAAATGATTTCTAATTCTGATCGGAAAAATTACGATAGAAAAATTACTTTTATTTCTGATTGAAAAATAGCGAGTAAAAAATAATTTTTATTTCTGATCGAAAAATAACGATAAAAAATTATTGGTATAAAATGATTGATTGATAGCGACAATTTCGTTTTCGGTTGCACAAGAGTTGTATTTGCGGAATATAGCCAAACGTATGCATGTATCCCATGGTATAATATTTACAAGGTAGCTTTGACAGTTGCTTGGGAAACCATCTCCTGTCAAAAAATATACTCAAAAAGTAAGCGCCCATAATCGGCCATTGAAAACACAAAAAATGTTGAAAACATTGAAGTGAAAATAAGGAACAAAAACAACTTCAGCAGATGCAGATGCATTTTCACAAGCAGCTGCTTTTGACAGGAGACGTTTTCTTGTTGAAGAGAAAGTAAGCAGCTGTCAATGCTACCTTGCATTATTGTACCATGCATGTATCCAAAATCAATCTCCGAAACAAAAATGTCAAAATTAAAGTTAATGCTGCGAACCTATATGTTATGTATTGTGTAATACAATCCAATTGTCAACTGAGTCTTTCAATTAAATTGATTCTCACCCACACACTGAATAAACTGAATTGAAGGATTTTCTTTCAACTGTTATATATATATTTTTTACGTGTTACTTGTCGTGCATTTGAGTTCTTCTATATTTAAAAGTAATAT
Source organism: Pherbina coryleti (assembly GCA_943735915.1). NCBI lineage: Eukaryota > Metazoa > Arthropoda > Insecta > Diptera > Sciomyzidae > Pherbina > Pherbina coryleti. The sequence continues at coordinate 7,437,758 of OX030950.1, forward strand.
TATATTACGTTCACACCTAAGCCAAATAAGCAAATTTAAATATCTCATTAAAAAGTGTTCACACTTATAAATCTCATTTCGTTTGACGGTTGTTTTTGTTGTATTTTCATATTTTGTTTTGATAAAATTTTTCTGTATACAAACTTTTCGTACATTTTGCATTGAAATGTATGTTCATAAAGCAGTTTAATAAGCTCAGAGCTGTGTTTAACGTGAAATTAACTCATTTGCTACTCATTTCGTGGAAATGAGTTGGATATTCAAATGAATATTTGTATAGGAAATGAGCTCATTACGCTTCTCATTTGTGTTTTTTAGCCGAAATGAGCAAATTAGCTTAGGTGTGAAAGTACTATGAAATCTTATATTAGTAATTAGTAATTGTAATGGCTGGAAAAGAAAATTACTTGCACTAATGATTATTGCAGAATGCATTGATGACGATAACAAAGAAAAAAAATTCCAAAAACATTTGGAAAATTAATCTGCACGCATCAACGTTTGGAATCAATGTTTTTTTTATATTTATTTTTTTAAAATCAAATGAAATTAGGGATAATGCAATCACATTAAATAAAGTCATACACGCTTTGATTTGAGAAACAACAGACTCAGTCGACGATTGGATTATATTGTGTATGGCTCGCATTATACAGGCATGCTACACAGGCCAGTGCACTGGCTCTGTAGTTCGAAAAACTCAATACATTCACACTTTTTTACAAATACACTCACACTGAATTCACTTTCACGCCACTTTCATCGCTACTGGCAACGAAATTTCAGAGCTAGTGGATTTTGACAGCAGCGGCCAGTGTATGTCAAAAAGGGGGATATCAGTGTTGTTTTTAATTACTTTTGGTGGATTTATTTCGGATTTTCCCTCAATTTCGTACAGGAAGCAACACTGATAGCTTGTTTACAATTAAAGGCAAATGAAAAATATGAATTAAGACTGTGAAAAGTTACAGATAAAAGTTACAAATTTACAATTAAAATAATGGAAAGAAAATTAACGCAAAAACAAATCATTAAATTAATTGAACTTTATCGCTCACAAAGGCAAACTGCAAAAGCAGCGAGAACATTCGCATACGATGAAATTTTTTTAATGAACTTTCACTTGCATGTGTAGCACGTCTTGCTACTAGCATGAAAGTTCGAAATTTTTCGAATTATTTGAACAGTACATGTATTCTTTCGCACTTTCACTGTCACTGGCCTGTGTAACCGGCCTGATAGCCAGCATGAACACAGTTCGAAAAAGCAAGTTCGAAAAAGCAAAAAGCCACTTTTTGTGATGAGCATAACTCCTTATTAAACAAATTGCGGCTACTCCTTATTTTTTTTAAGTTCATTTTACGTGATTAATATGCGGTAGTCACAGTTATATCATATTTAAACAGAGTTATGATATAATTACAAGGTAGGCTCATATTGAAGAGCAGGGTGAGCTAGTTGTCAAAATCAGCTGATAATTTTGAGTTTTATAATTGTTGTTGTTGCTTTTGTTGTTTGACGTTTGTAGCTCCTACAGCTTTGTTATTGCAAAATTTCACATATGAGCAGCCATTTTATAATGAGCCTACCTTGTGATTGTATCATGGACAGAGTTAAGATTGACAGTTTATTATTTCATAAATACCCTTTTATAGTCGATAGTGATGAGCACGTATCTAACCGGCAGAATTGAAAGTAATTTGGTCTTTAGGCCATAACAAAAAACTTTATTTTTATTATATTCTTGCTTAATTTTAAATTGAGTGTTGGATTTTTAGAACATATCCACGCATTTCGGGGCGCTTAAAACGATTTCAGAGAAAAGTGTATCGATTAAGTGGAAAACTAAATATATTACCTCAAAGATAAGGGTCGAATGAGTTGTTAATAAGGTTTGCATCTATGAAATAAATCATAATTATTTAGGTGTAATCTGGAAGATACTTGTTTATCTCTTTAATTGGGTATCAATCCGGAAGGAACATTCGCAAAAGGGCATTTGCTTATTCACACCTTTCTTTCCATATGTACCTTGGAGAAATAAAACAAATTTTTTGGTTTCTTTTTTAAATGTGAGCTATGGGAGTACTTTGGAGTACGTAGCTTGTGTTGAACTTATCCCCGAGTAGGGACCGAAAGTCGAACATATGGATATCTTAATACATAGAAGTACTATGTATTGTGATCTTTGTAACTATAGAAGTCGAATAGTTAAAATATTGATTATTTTTGCGTTGCGGCTTATCCAAATAACTAACCTTTTCATCTGCCTATTACACATAACTGAAACAAAAACTTTTCGGTTAGCTAATGTATAAATACCTCTTTTGGTTATTTCCTAGATTTAAAATGCATAAACACAAAACATCCGGGTTCCTGTTCAGTATGCTGACGCTATTTCTTATTGGAAACCTACTCTTCTTAGTTGGTTTTTTTCCAGTGTCATTTCAAGATATGAACCAGAGTGACGAAGGGATCGAAAGACCATCATCCATTGATAGTTATGAGTATGTTTAAATAAATTAATATATATTTTATATCTAAAAAATGCTTATTTTACAGACTTAAGCCCCCAACAATAAAATACAATCGCGTTTTGCTTCTGATTGTGGATGCAATGCGGATTGATTTTTTTACCGCGTCGAACATGCCGTTTGCCTTTAAAAATTCTTGCGCTAAATTGCAAATAAAAGTGGATATTCCAACGGTTACAATGCCTCGCATAAAGAGCCTTATTGTAGGTACGTTGTCCAGTTTTACAGATATTGTTCTGAATCTGGGTAGTTCAGAACAGTTGGAAGATTCGCTATTACATCGCATTAAATTGAATGGAGATGTGGCGATTTTTGCTGGAGACCAAACATGGGTGGAGCTATTTCCGACTATGTTTAAGCGAAAGCAGGCAAACATGGACTCTTTATTTGTAAACGATTTCTACAAGGTAACAATGAGTTCATTATTAATTTTGCTTAAGTTAAATGCAAATTGTGTGATGTTTTCATGTTAAATGCTTTCTACTTATTTTTTTTTTTTTTATTTTAGGGCGATGAAAATGTTACTAATACTATACTACGTGAGATCAATCAACCTGACTGGAACTTATTTATAGCTCATTACTTGGGGCTTGATCACATAGGTCATGTGGAGGGTTCTTCAAGTTCTAAAATTCCATTCAAGCTAAGAGAAATGGATGACGTCATCCGCGAAATTCAAACTAATAAGGTGTGTGGTAAAAACATAAATTAATAGTCATCCCTTACTCGCTGCACACAATGCAGCCGTATTTTGCATGAGCACTATCCATTCTGGATCTACAAAAATCTAAAGAGACCAGTTCATTGATGTGTCTTCAATTATTTGAAACATTAATGACTCTAATGATTATCAAAAACTAGTTAAAAAATGTTTTATTAAAAAATACACTTTCAACCTTTTGTATAATTTTTAGTAATAACCAATTAGTTATTTATTTAACATTAAGATTTGCGTTAACTTGTTTTGGATTTGTAGAACATTACGAATGATATTCTTATAGTAACTGGTGATCATGGCATGCGTAATGGTGGCGGTCATGGAGGCGGCACAAAAGAAGAAATGTATGTTCCTTTGTTAACATTTCAAAAAAATTGTGTTGTTGAAAGGTATAGCTGACAATTTAAAAAGTAAATTTTAAATTGAATCTTCCTTTTTTTACATTAGGCCATATCTTACCGAATCAAAACAAATTGATTTGACTCCAACTTTGGCAGCTCTTATGTTGTCAAGTATACCAAAACAATCTATAGGATGCATTCTCCATGATTTAATCAATCACATGTCTTTAGAAGATCAACTTTATTCCTATTATTACAATGCACTGCATTTGTTAAATAAAGCTTATTTTAAATTTGGCAAGGAAGAAGTTATAACGTCAGGTAAGCAATTTGCAATAACAAAGTTAACTCTTATTGGAAAATTAATGCATAAAATCATTTTATTTATTAAAGATTATTACAAATGGATAACTTCCGCTAAACAAATGCACATCGATTTTTTGAAGTCTAAACAAATTGATGGAGTCTCAAGTTCTTTTTCATTTGAGAATGCTAAACGTGATTATATAAGAGCCTCTCGAGACCTTTCAAATAAACTAGCTGAGTCATTAGCTTTCTTCAAGTATGACCTTATGACAGTCGGAATAATTTTATCATCCTTGGTAAGATGCTACATTTTAACAAATAACTATAACTATTTTTTATCTATTAGGTAACTATCAATACTCTTATATTTGTGCTATTCTTCGACTCCAGAGATCGAATCAACACTCTTCCCAGAGTAAAGGATTGCATGCTTATCATGGGGTGCTCTATATGTATTATATTAAGTGTCAAATTTGTGGGCTATGTGGAATTGAGTTCTTTAAACAGTTGGCTTATAATTTTTCCTATTGGTGCCTCTTTTTATATATTTGGAAATATAGCGAAGGTGTTTTTGCAGTTTACGTTACCATATAAACATGATCGTTCCATTTTACAAATGCCATTTCCACTGTTGGTGTGCTTTATATTTCACACTTGCTCATTGGCTTCTTCGTCGTTTATTGAAGAGGAGCATCAAACATGGTACTATTTTGGCAGTACATTATTAATAGGACTTTGTATAAGAAGCTTTCAAAAGAATTTTCGTGAAACCAATTTACCTGCCAGAGAGTTAAAATGGTTCCTTTTGAACGAACTTTGGAACTTCCGCTCTCCTTTTTTTATGCTTTTAATTGTTGCTCTAGTTCGCAAACTGAATCAAACTGGAGATAAATGGAAACACTTGGAGGATTTTAGTGATATTCTAAACAACAATGGAAACTTGTTGCCGTTGAGTGTGTTTTTCTTATTTGGTTAGTATTGAAAATATTGCAATAATGAATTATTATTTATTTGTCATTTTTACGCAATCATTTATTTATTTTTAAACCGCTTATGAAACAGTTTTGCTTAATTTTGTTGAATTGAATATGCGTACTTGATTAATATTTCTATTGCAGGTTTACTAATGATAGTTTACTTCGTTCGTTGTCTAACTAAGCCACTACAGCTTGTAGCGTGCATAATAGCTTCTTTGTCGATTTATGCTTATCGGGGAATAAATAAAATGGTTTTATTTTTTGACGCAGATCCGTTAGAGTAAGTTCACAGATTTTAATTTATTTTAAGCGCAGTTAAGATGGTCAACAATTTTATATTATCTTACAACCACAGTAAGAGAATATGTTATTCATTGGAGAGAACATTGTTATTTCGCGTCATGTATGATTGATGTATATTAAAATAGTTTTTAATTGGGCTTTGGCCGTTTTTTAAGTTTAATTAAAAACTATTTTAAACACCACATACAAGGCCGATTAATTTCACATTGATGTATATTTTTATTATTTTAAAAAACACGTTACTGGAATTTATTCAGAGTTAAAATAGAGTATGTTCTGACTTCTTTATATATAAATCATGGTAGAATAACAGAATTAGACGCATTTCGGACTACGCTCTCTTCCTCATAGCCAAAATTTTCTTTCAATAGTAATTTGAAAATAAAAAAAAAAATTAAAAAAAATAATCGTTTTCAGATTTTCTATGGGTTGTCAATTACGTTTTGACAGTTGCGGCAGTCTGCCACTCTGAAATGCTTCGACCTTGTTTTCATTGTACCATGATATAAATTTAATATTCTCGTATGCGTCAAAATTAGCAATTACGTTTAGGATTTTATAAATGTATGACTGTCAAACAAAACAAAATTTTTTTTAACGATATAATTTTTTTTTGTCTGCTTAAGTTATGTAAGGAAATACAATTAAACTAAAATATTTTAATTTTCTTCCAGCTCCAATATCTTTCTGGCATGTTTTTGGATATGTGTCGTTTTTATTGCTATCTACCGTTACAGACTTGTTATATGTTCGCAAAATACAAATATTTATAATTCACATGCTGAAAAAGTTGAACTTTTGAAAACTAACCTTACTTGTTCCATACTCATATCGACACTACTACATAAACCACACAATGTCGTATTATTATTTTCCATGCTATTTACTCTCCAAGAAACATATAGACTCTGTGATTTTTTGCAAAGGAAAAATAATTGGAAATATGGAAAATCATACGATCTCATATATAAAACAGCTGTGACTATAATTATATCCAAAATGTTTTATTTTTATCAGGTATGTAATTTTTTTTTTAATATAATTTTACTGTAACCCTTAATTGTTATTTTTCAGGGAAACTCCAATAGTTTAGCAACAATTGATTTAAATCCAGGCTTCATTGGCCAAAATAGCTACAATTTATTTATTGCTACTACGTTTGTGACATTCAACACTTATTGTGCGCAAATAAATGCCTTTATGTATCTTTTGATGCATATGTTTATGAATTATTATGATAGTCAATTACAAGTACAAAAAAAGGAACTGTACATTAATACCAAAAGTATTACAACTACGCAACAAGATCTAGAAACAGTAGTTTCTTTATATACTGTAGCAAATATGCTGCCTGCTGCTCTGTATTTGTTGCTACTTATAATATTCCGTCATCATTTATTTATATACTCGGTTTTTGCTCCGAAAGCACTTTATGAATCCTTTAATGTGTTCGTTTTTTATTTAAACTTTACCATAACAAATTTGTACTTTTTGATTGTTAAATAGTAAATAAAATATTTTATTGTTTAAGAAATAAGAAACTTTTTATATAATAAAACAGAAATTAAACTATTAGTAAAAAGCATAAATCTAAGAATTATGAATTATTCACTTTAAGAGCGTAATGAATATCATCCATACTAACGTTGAGTAAAATCTTTTGGAAAATGTCATTCCGCGAATGCTCACAAATAATAAGACGCTGTGCTCCAAGTTTTGAGCAAATTCTCAGCGACTGTCCTGCAATTAAATAAAATAAAAAAATAATGTGAAACTGTTTTTAGCAAGAAGAAAGTGAAACAGTAGTTTTTCGTTTTTAAAAATATAAAAAAAAACCAAATTAAAAATTATATTCAAGAATTTGCATTATAAAGTCTTTACACATATTGTAAATATTAATGCATGAAGAAACACGAATTTTTAGCAAATATTAGTAGCATTTTATGAATTAATTAGTATTGAAATTACCTGTTGATGGCACTGCTGTGCCTAAAAAGGGTGCAATAGTTTCCATTTGCGTGTAAATTCCTAAAAATGATGTTTCCTCCACACCAGTGCGTGTCACTTCTGCAACAATTGCTTGTAGAAAAATCTGTTCCATTCGTGAGCAGTTTTTAATAGCTTGTACTTTAGCGCTGGCTATCATTTCTGTTAGAGCCTGTTGAACATGTATCATATTAACGCAAGCAGTTCCAGCACCGTTGGCTGATTTTGAAGCTGCATTATCTGCAATTTCTGTTGAACGTCGACATATGTCTAGTGCTCGGCGTGCATCTCCAGACACAGCAGCGACTTTTCTAAAGTAAAGAGGTAAACAATTTCGGAAGTTGATTTTTTTTTGCGTGCGAACAAGTTTTAATAAGCTCAAGATAGTTGTAACCCAGTGTAGAACACTATGAATAAGTTTCACTGAACTTTATTAAGTCCCATTAAATCATCATTCAACATTAAGGTCTGTGTTATAATTACCTAGCAACAAGTTGAACTGCATCACTCTTAAACGCTCCGGAGCAACCCAATCTAGCTGTAACAATCTCCTGCAATTGTTTATGAGTATAAGGTTGAAAAGTTAGGCGAGTGAGACCTAAACGTGATGTTACTTTGCCTGCAATAATAGGAATTATAAAAATTAAACTTCTTAAATAATTGTTAACTAAAAGATTTCCATTAAAATGTGGCCATCGGCCAAAATCTTTGAAAATAAGTTAATAATTAATGCTTTAAATTGATTGACAAGTGTTTTTCTTTTTATAGAATGTTCGCTTTAAAGCAAATTGCACATTAACTAAAAACTTTCTCAAAATCTTTTATATTAAACAAAAAAACATTACGTTTTGGTGTGCTCATTAATTTAAATGGTGCTTGGATATTCTTTCATTTTGCATTGCGTAGCTGGCACAAAATTAATATTCACTCAAGTAATATAAGTATTGAGATAACGTACCCATTAACAGTCTCTCTGGCAAATCCATTGTATTAGCGATAGTAACAACAACTAAACGTGCAGCCGATTTACTTGGCCAATCTAACAAGTTGTAGACAACATCTTGACGCCGGTTGCAAAGAATATCCAATTCATCTACTAACAGTACTGTTGTTACTCTACGAGGCGCAGAGGTGGCAAAGCGTTTCTCTAGTAAAGAATGCGCATGTTCCCAAGACAAAGTCTTTCCGGTAAGCTGTTTGTATATTTGAACGTACGCTTGTCGCGGTTCGGTCAACCGCATACCATTAATTTCTATAAACTCAAAATTGGGTATATTTTCTTCAGCAGCCTGATGTTGTAGCATTCGAATGACGCCAGTAACTGTTGCTGTTTTGCCAGTACCAGGAACACCAGAGACATACATACAACCACCGCATTCATCTTGAATTTTGCCTTCCAGAAATGAATAAATGTTATTGAACTCATTCTCTCTGCACGGTAGACTTGTTGGTACTACAGAGACATGAAGGCTCTCACGTGCTAATTGCAAGTCTGATTTGCTGCCATTTATAGAGGCTGCTTGACGTTCAGTAATAGCCGGAGTTAAATCCCCTGATCTTATAAGTTTAAGTTTTCGACTAGGAGTCATTATGATACCATCGTCATAAGTATTTAAACTCTTTACTGAGCGCCGACCTTTCGATGGAGTTTTCTTAGACGCAGCTTCCGAATTGTTATTGCATGCATGATCAACCGACAATTTTGGTCGCCCTCGCTTAGGCGTCTGTATGATATCGTCATTTTTATATATCCTCTTTTCAACAACGTTTGACAATTGTATATTACGCTTCGGTGTACCATCACCTAAAATTAGAATCAGAATTTAAAAAAATTATGTTTTAAGCTCAAACAGATTCATGACATACAGACTTTAGAAGCACCAGATTTTAATATACTTTTACGATCAGATGGCGTGTTCTGCACTCTTGTACAGCAATCTTTAGACTTTTTTGAGGGCGTACAGTAGATGTCCGACTGAGGCATTACATTTTCAGCCAATCCAAGCCGTTTACGTTGGTGTTGGCGGTTTAAGTCCTCCGTACTATTGTCTATATAAAGCGGATCATCTACGGCAGCAACAGGTGTCGAACGTTGCCTGGACGTATTATATTTTCAAAAAAATTATTTAGAGAGAAAGTTAGAAGAAACAAGACAACAATAAATACTTCTCTGAAACACGCAATTTTATTTTTATTTCGTTGTGTGACTTCATGTGATCTGGAGTATTTTTAATTATCGAATAATCCAGGTAATCCGAGTCTGCAGTTGTGTCTGCTCCATTGTCTAAGCTTAAATTAAGATTTCGACGAGCAGTTGTTTTGATATTTGTAGGAGTTAGGGTTCGCACATTTTTTTCCGCCAGAGGCGAAGTAATATAATAATTAGCTCTCAGCTCATGATTATTTACGGATGCATGTGATGACAGTCTTACGACGCTTTTACCTCCAATAATTTTAATAGGCGATACTTTATTTCCTTGTGAAATATCGTTGATATCTATGAACTCAACTGAAGAGTGTGCTGTCATAAGTGACTTATGCTTTTTTTGGGAAACTGGCGTCATAGTCTTTGATTTTATTGAAGATTCTTCAAAGTTATATTCGGTTGTCGAAGACAAAGCTGCGCTCATGCTTTTTCTGCGAAGTTTTGTTGGTTTAACGTTTTGGACTCTAGCAGTTTCAGTTTCATTAACACATTGCAAAGGGACCAGTTTATAGTATTGCTTGACTTTGATAAATTTGTAACGGCACACGAACATTGGGCAACTGCTTCGCTTGATATTGATATGTTGCAAAAGTCCTGCAGCAGAGTCCGAGTCAGATCCGTTGATAACGCTACACTTTCGAAAAATAGTTTCAAGCGAAATATCTGCGTCGAATGGGCGATGATCCTCAATTACTTCGGTGTTAAAGTCAATGCAAATCTCGTCGCTGTCGAATTCTTTATGCGGTATATTTTCCGGTCGAGAGTACCACTGAACAACAGCCCTGTGTGGGTCTTTATCTGACAGTTCTCTTAATTCATACAGATGCAGAATTTTTGCAACATCACAACCATCAATAGTATCAGGATCAGCAGAGTCAGCATTAGATACCAAAACGTAATCACCGACACACAATGTTAATGCATTAAATAAACATTTTCTGTAACACCACAATGGAATAAATCAATTTATTTGATCTTTTCAATTTAAATATACTAAATACCAACTTGTAAAAGAGTATGTTTTTATATTCCAAACTTGGAACATGAACTGAATCTATGCTGCCAATCCATTTAACTTCTGGCGCAGAAATAACTAAATCCTCATGTACAACCATATTTTATGTGATCAGCAAGTATGATTTATTTAGAATCAGCAAAATCGGAATTTTGACCTGGTTTATATAAAATTATTAAAAGATTTTGTAATCAGTGGAACATCTGGTTAAATTTGGCGCCAACCGACGATGTTTTCAGTTTGTTCGGAAACATGTGTAATAAGCAGAAATAGATTTGTTCCCGTATTAAAGATTTTGTCTTTCGGAAATTTAATTTACATATTCAGGCTGTTGGCGTTTTCTTTTCTCAAAAAATTCTGCATTTTTTCTGCCCTCTTTGAGAATAGTGCCCTTTTTGTGTTCTTTTCTCGAAAAAAATTCTGATCTGTGAATTAAATCGTGTTCTTTTCTCGAAAATGCTGACCTCGAAAGTAGAAAAAATGCAGAATTTCTCAGAAAGAAAGCTATTTTTGGTGTTGTCAAAAATTCACTAACACCTTATTATTATTACACCATGTCATTGACATTTCATTAAAGTTTGAGATTTTTCAAGGATGATAAAATAAATATTATGAAAATTGTTCTCAAAAGTACAGTCAACACAACATCATTGAAAAAATGTTTCATTTCTTTTGATCTTTTTTCCACTAAAAACAGGTCAACATTTTGAGTTCAGGTCAAAATGTAAAATATTCTGGACTCTCTGTATCTCAGGTATTTTTTTTTTGTGTTTTTAATAACTATACAACTTTAAAAAAAATTTTGTGGATCATTGGATAACGAATATTAGTTAATATAGCAGGAATTAGTAGTTTAGTAAAGCAACTGAAATGCGCATTGACCACGATTTTTCGGAGCTCGTTTATCTAAAAGTTATCAAAAATTCACAAAATATTTTTTTAGTTGCATTGAAAAAAAACACCTAAAATAGACTACTTACATACTTATCTTAGCTGGAGCAATTTCTGTTTTGTGCTTGCTGGCGACAGTTGCAAATAACAAGCGTAGTCAGGTTCTTCAACACTTGATTTTTCCAACGAAGATGTGGGCGTCCTCTTCTGCGTTGATCACCACCGGGCACCAGATCAAATGCTTTTTCCCTGGAGCGTCGTTTTCCATCCGCTCAACATGACCTAGCCAGCGGACCCACTCGATTTTAATGAGGCAAACTACGTCAATGTCAGTATACAGCTCATACAGCGTGGTTCCATCGAATTCGGTATTCGCTATTGACGCAGATTGGACCGAAGATCTTTCATCAGAACTGCTCAACGTCCAGGATTGCTATGCATATAATAGGACGGTCATGATTAATGACTTATATAGCGTGGGTTTAGTACGTCGAGAGATGGATCTGCTCCTTCTAAAACAAACAGTTAATTTAAGAATAAAATTAGTAATACAGATTTTTTTCCTCTTAAAAACTTTAGTGGGCCCTTAAGTAAGTCTTCCTTATATATCGTTATGTAATTGTTGTAATATTTCGTTAATTTTAATTTTTTTTTTTAACAATATTGCAAATTAAATATAATACTTGCGATAAGATACAACCGAAATGCAGAACATTGAAAAATGTTTACTTGTCAAAATTTCATCGTACATGAAACAGCAAAAATGAGAATTCTATTCAATAGACAGGAAATTAGTTTCATTCAGCATTTTCATTCTTACCACGAGAGAAAATTTTCCGAATGACACAGAGCATGAAACACCTCATTGTATCGTTTGCAATAGGTATTACAATGTAGATAAAAGCCCCTAAAAAATCTACCAATACCTCTAGTATATAAGTTCAACACTCCGTTAGTAACACTCATAAGGAGGCGTAATAGCTACAAAAAAAAATATAGGTCACTTCCTGAGTCGATTTAGTGATGTCCGTCTGTTCTTCGTCATGAGTACATCCATAATTTTGAGCTTTTAGTAATGAAATTCCATGTTAAAGCTTTTTAAAAAACTATATTTACTATCAAAGTGAGGTAAATCATGTGAAAATCATGCCTACTTCCTATACAAAGTGATTTATCAAAATCTCCAAAAATTTCACAAAAATTAATCCAAACACTTGAAATATTGCACATGAGCTTTGATTCCATATACAAGGACAAAGTTTGAAATTTTTCAAAATTGGATCAAACCACGCATACCTTTCTCAAAAATTCATCACTTAGACACTTGAAACGTTTCAGGACATAAGTTACTTTTTCTTTAGTTCCAGTTAAATTGTCAATAAGAGCTTAAACAGAAAGCAGCTTAGAATAACGACGTTCTTTGGATCTAAACGGGTTGATATATACATTTTCTGAATCTCAAGTAGACCATTTTCGGTTTCGTGAATAAAAACAAAATGATTTTTCCCACTATCTATGAGTGCTACCACGACGCACATTACTCAGACGACGACGTTTTGATATTTATGTACAATAAGTATAAGTATAAGTATAAGTATAATTAGCTGCATGTCTGACATTGTCTGCTAACCAAGAGTTGGATTAAAAAAAAAAAAACCGAACAACGAACAACAGTAAAATAAGGCCCCTATTAGGTACGACAACTCAACTTAAGTTGAGTGTGTAATTTGTTTTGTCTATTACACATTTGAGGTACATACGTGTCTGTCGTCTGACAAGTATCCCAGCTAGAACACTGACCGTCAACTGACGCTCAGCGCTGATAGAAAAATGTCAGTTTTTTTGTCAGTACGGTCAGTCGGTGCGTGGATATTGTTGTTGTGGTGGGCCAAAACTGACAACTTTTTCCTATCCGTGTGATCTGGCATCTCTGTCTGGCACCCATCTAACTTTAAGTTTCCTTGTTTTGCAAACGTCTCTTGTTGGGAAAGTATTATGTGGATGTGTTAGTTGATACCAAAATTCGTGTGGTTGTATTCGAGATTTGTCAGTCCTGTCTTGCCGGGATGTATCTCAGAGATGTGTATGTATTTTTTGTGGTATTATGTTTAACAATGCAACTCTGTGTCGAGTGTAAAGACTGTCAAAAACTTACATCTGAGAGCCTGAACAGAATCATAAATCGTTGCGACCAACGACCCTCTCTGGTCGTCGAACGCAGAGAATGTGTCCAGAATGATGCGATTGCGATTAACGATTCAAAGTTGCGTTTATTTAGTATTTTTTTATTTATTTTTTCTATTTCATTTCAATGTATTGGTCTCTTCAATTGTGTGAATACAACACACACAAACAAGAAATGTCAGAAGATAAAACAAAACTAAGCAAATTTCATGAAACACAGCCAATTCTTAGCAAAAATATGGCAACACAAATGGCACTCAGAGAGAGAATTGTCGGTCGCAAGAGAAGAAATAGAATAGATTCTAAGAGCCTGAACAGAATCAAAAATCGTTGCGACCAACGTTCCTCTCTGGTCGTCGAACTCAGAGAATGTGTCCAAAATGATGCGTTTGCGATTAACGATTCAAAGTTGCTTTTATTTAGTATTTTTTTATTTATTTTTTCTATTTCATTTCAATGTATTGGTCTCTTCAATTGTGTGAATACAACACACACAAACAAGAAATGTCAGAAGATAACAAAAAACCAAGCAAATTTCATGAAACACAGCCAATTCTTAGCAAAAATATGGCAACACAAATGGCACTCAGAGAGAGAATCGTCGGTCGCAAGAGAAGAAATAGAATAGATTCTAATTGTGCGATTTATCGTTGCGGAAAAAGAGCTGCGTTTTTTTCTACATTTTGCATGTATTTTCCAACAACAAAGATCGGACGCCGCAACGATTTTTGATTCTGTTCAGGCTCTAAGGCCGTGTGCTATTCGGAAACTTTTCACTCGGATGATGAAATTTTGACAGTCTGAAAGAGAATATTTGGCACTTGTGAGGTGAATATGATTGTCAAAAATTCATGTAGCCCCAGGGGCTAGTATAATTTTTGACAATCGGAAAGAGAATTTTTGACACAAGCAAAAATGAAACAAAAAAACACTTGTGAGTTTGTGAGTCGTAAAGCAGTTAAAAATTTTGTGTTTCCGACAGCATAGCAACCAGAATCCCTAATTTTCAATATATATCAACAATTTCGCAAATTAAATTAAATTCTTGTGCTAATGCACTACCAAAATCTAAAACGTCAACATTTCTAGTTGTCAAAATTTCATCGTCCTTTTGGCACAGCAAAAATTACAATTTTATTTCAACAGACAGAAATGTTATTCAACTCAGTAAATTCTCTCCTACCACGAGTGAAAAGTTTCCGAATAGCACACGGCCTAATTGTGCGATTTATCGTTGCGGAAAAAGAGCTGCGTTTTTTTCTACATTTTGCATGTATTTTCCAACAACAAAGATCGGAGGCCGCAACGATTTTTGATTCTGTTCAGGCTCTGATTTGAGTTAGTTGTATAGCGTCTTTTTCATACGAACTTTTTTAGTGTTTATTGTTTTTTGTTAATTGAGTGAAAATGGATAAAAATACGTAAGTTAAATAAAGTATAAATACATATATTATGTGACAAAGAATAAAGTTTTCTCGCTTTATTTTTATGTATGTTTTTTACACAGCGCTACTGGACTAACCCACAAAAGAGCTTTTTTACCTATTTGTTGAAGCGCTTTTTAAACGATTTTCTAGCTGCACTTAAGAAGCGCTTCCATCCTAGCATGCGCTTCTGCCATAGCGTTTCACACACCTGGAGCGCATTTTAAGTAAACCAAATTCATATTAAAATTTACATTGGATATCCTAGAATGGAAGCGCTTCTTAAATGCAGCTAAAAAATCGTTTAAAAAGCACTTTAACAAATAGTTAAAAAAGCTCTTTTATGTGTTAGTCCAAGGAGCTGTGTTAAAAAAAATTGCAACTTGCCGAACGTTTGCAATCGTTACGTCTGTTTTGACATTTAACCCAAAATGAAACGAGTTTCTCCAATCGTCTGAAAAAAGAAGAAGACTACCTGCACAGCTGTTGTTGACGAGTTGAGACGCTAAAAGTTCGGTTGTTACGGATCAGAACGTCTCGTCAAACCGTTTCGTTTAGTTTCGATAAGTTTACGTTTGTTCATTTTGGGTTACAACATTAAATGCATTTAAGCGAACATTTTCGTCTTCACTCGTTACGGAGCAAATCGTCTATTTTGGTTAGGCCTTTATTATTATTACACCATGGGACTGTCAAACCGTGCTATCATGCATGTCTTATCGTCGGAACCTTCCTATTTTCTAAAAATGTACTCAAGTAGTATGGTTAGTGCAACTCAGAGCCCTGTGCTAGAAAAGTCAAAAAAATATCAGTTTTAGAAGTTATTTGAGTAAAATTACTTCGTGTTTAATCTGTTTGTTTTAAAGTACGGCTATTAGAAACTAGTTTCGTTTAATTAAGGAGGTTCCACCAAGACAGCATAACATCATGTCGGAAGAAATCAAGACTTATTCACGCAAACAAGTTGCCGAACACAATACCAATAAGAACACATGGCTGATCATCCACAACAATGTATATGATGTGACGGCCTTTTTAAATGAGGTAATTTTAGGGTCTTATAAATCGTAAATAGTTTAATTTCATAAAGGCTTCATTAATTTATACAAAGTGCGATTTGATATTTTTTTTTATATTCGAAACTTCCAGCGAAAAAGCTTATCTAAAAGTGTGCATTACAATTATGCCAATTCATTTTGATAATTTTTTGTAGTTAAGCTAGTTGAAATAGGTGAAATTTTTCTGGATCCGTGGCAACTTGTAAGTAGTAATCAATGCAGCCATTAGCAAGTTTTCCATGATTCCATTTGTACTTTGAACAGCTCGCCTTCACATAATATAATAATTGCTGTGAATTGTATGACAAAGCTTTTTGGGCTGACTTCTACTGCTAAACTTTTTACACATTATTATGTGGAATTATGTATTCAGATATGTTTGTAATAATCACTGCCACAGGTTCACGACCCGCCTTTATTTTAGAACTTCTGCGACTTAGACCGAAAAATTGCAAAGCTCATAAAAAGTATATTTGCTCTCAGAACACACTCATATGAACCATTATTAAATTAATAAAATTAATTTTTATTTTCTTTAAACAAGGTCATTAAATGTTAAACTGCGTAAAAATATCAACAAGTTAAAAATTGTAACTATTAAGTTGCACTATACTTGGGTCATAAGTCATTTAATGCATAATTCGAATTCCTTAGTTTGATCGTGTTTATAAAAGTTTAGAATAAGCAGTCACGTAGTTGTCCTTTAAAAAGTATTTACCTTATGTAATTGAACGTTGAGCAAACATAATATAAGTAAATACAGTACTTTACATCAATCAATTCACATCATAATAAGCTATCACGTCAATTTTTTAAACACAAAGAAAAAAAAAACAGAAATGTTAAATGCGTATAAGAAATAATTTATTTAAAAAAAAAAAATTTTAAATTATCTGTTATCTTTTCTGAAATAAACAGAATATAATATACAGTATAATTAAATACTTGAAAAACACGAGAGATAAATTATAATTCCTAGCGTTACTTTTCGGATGTGGGATGTGCGTCAAGTCCAAATATCTTTTTATTTCATTAATTTTGTTCGACAGAAACAGTCAAGGAATATGTTTCTAATCAAACATTTCATTAATTAAAAAATGTGTGATAATTAATCAGATAATATAGGAAGAGAAAGAGAGAGCTTTGTTAACGTCGTTAAGTTAAAAAATTTACGACGTCACTTCTGCTGCATTACATGCGCAGTTTACAACGTAATTTAAACGTTATTTTTTACAAATAATTTACGTCTGCAAAATACTTTGCAAATTTGATATTAGGAATACAAGTACCCTTAAAAATGGTTAAAAAAAAGAATAGTGTATATGATCTTCTTTAACTTTTATTCTGTTCCACAGCTGTAACTCTGTGGATGGATTTTTTTTTAACTTTGTACGGGAAAGCTATATGAGTACAATACTCGTATATATCGCACACTAAATACAAAAGAGGCACAACTCAAAGTTTTTTAAACACCTCAGAGAATAAATAATGCCATGTAAAGCTTATTTTTAACATGCACATTAGCCTTTCGGATCTGGCATAAAACTAGTAGGTCGTAGGTTCAGTGCTTGAACATTTGTGTATAATCATTTAATAACACGCACTACGCAATTTGATTATAGAAGCTCGATCAAAGTCCTTTTCAGGGCTGAAAAGGCCAATTAGTTTTTTTTTATTTCAATGAAAAAGTAACGGCTCATTTGCAATCATGCAAAAAAGATCAACTTCCATAATTATTTAAACTTCTAAAAAATGTAAGCACATAAAAATATATTTTAATAATTTTATTGACTGATTTTGTGTATGTTCTGTTACCAAATTTCCATAGACATTTTCCAAACTATTGCTTGGGGAAAAAAAAATGTAGATATCTGTGTCATATTAAAGTTTCAAAGGGGTGTAGATACGGTTCAAATTTTTATTTTTTGTATATTTTTAATTGATGAACTATCATAAAATTTTTATTTTTACATTTTCTATTTAGTTTTCTTATTTTCTATATACTCTTGAGCTTTTTGAAAAGTAGAAGGAGCATAGTTTTTTAATATTGTAGAAGGTTCAGAGTTGAAATTTTATTGCTCATCATTAAAGCCTGAAAGGTATTTATTATAATTAATTTGTATGTATGAGGGTTGTTATTTATATTTCTCACCTAATAACGGAAAAAAACAAATATTTAGTATCGAAATTGATTTTATTGTTTTTAAAAATATTTTCCATGAAGATTAATACACTTTTGCATGCATTTGAACAAATTTAAAAGAACTTTTTCCACTCTGATTGAGGTAGCTCCAAAAGAAACGTTTTGAATACTACAACCTTTCTTTGGGTGTCAAAAAAGTTGAATACGTACTTTTTTTTTATTTCTGGGGATAAAAAACTCATTGTGTGCCAAATTAGAGCTGTTCGGCGGATGATACATCAATTCGATTTTTTGGCTGGAGAAAAAGGTCTTTGTTTCAGCAAATGTGTGAGATCGCATTGTCATGATGCAGAATAATTCACCTCTTCCTCGACTTTTTCCGAATTTCTGCGATGACTTTTGGAAAACAAATTGTAGTATACCATTCAGAATTGACCGTAATACGTTGTTCTAACGCCATTGTCGCCTCAAGACCAGTAATACCGAAGAAACGGGCAACCATTTGCTTCTATTTGCTTCTTCCGCGAATGACTTGTTGGATTTAGACCCATTTTCAGACCCAGAACCATTCAGAAACCCCAAAAAGAACGAACTGGACTGAATACACTAGATGGCTAGAAACTCAGATCTCTCACCCATGTAGGGATGACCTTTCTGACAGTATAGCCATTGACAGTGCAGTCGGTTTCATCTCAGGGAAAATGAATAAGGCTTTCTGCAAGTTCTGCCCCATCTCCAGGAGTCGCAAACCCAAACAAAAATGGTGGAACAGCGATCTCAAAGCAAGGAGAACTGAGGTTAGAAGTCTGCATAATAGGGCCAGGTTAAGCAAGGAAGAGGCAGACTGGGACTCTTACAGATCTGCTCTCAACTCCTACACTAGAGACCTAAGAAGAGCTAAAAGGAAATCGTGGCAATCTTTCTGTGAATCCATTGAGAACACTAGCGAGGCGGCCCGACTACGCAAAATCCTATCAAAGGATCCGGTAGCCCCGGGCTACCTTAAACGCTCAGACAACTCGTGGACGGAAACTTGCCAGGAGACAGTGACACTACTCATGGAAGCCCACTTCCCTGGCTGTACCGATCCCGCAATACATGCGAACCCGTACAGATCCAGAAGCATCTTCCCAGAAACCCACATTGATATACCCAATTTAATAACAGAGCACAAAATAGAGTGGGCGATTAAATCTTTCAAGCCGTATAAATCGGCTGGACCCGATGGTATCACCCCCGCTATGCTTCAGCACGCTCTACCGGCTATCTCAACCTGGCTTTTAAAAATTTTTAATAGTTGCCTAAGGCTGGGTTATGTGCCCGTAAATTGGAGAGAGGTGAAAGTAGTCTTCATACCCAAAGCTGGGAAAGCTACTCACTCCACCGCAAAAGATTATAGACCCATTAGTCTCTCTTCCTTCTTACTGAAAACATTAGAGAGAATTCTGGATCAACACATAAGATCGTTCCTTAATGACCGAAACCTGTGTAGCAAACAACACGCCTACCTTAAAGGTAAGTCGGTGGAAACAGCGCTACACGAGGTAGTCTCGGTAATTGAGAGAAACCTCCACTTCAAAGATTACACCCTAGCTGCTTTTCTTGATATCGAAGGGGCTTTCAACAATGTAAGCACAGATTCAATAAGGGCAGCTCTTGAAAATCTACAAGTGGAAGATAAGATAACCAAGTGGATTGTTGAAATGCTGAAAAGCAGAATCATCAACACACAAATCGGAAACAGTAAAGCAAGGAAAACAACTTCAAGAGGAACACCTCAAGGGGGAGTCATATCTCCCTTGCTTTGGATCCTAGTTGTAAACGAACTGCTGACTACTCTCAGCGAAAAAGGCTTTAAAGTGACAGCATATGCTGACGATGTCGTACTGCTGGTGGGAGGGAAGCATCTCTCAACCATCAGCAACATGATAGAAACAGCACTTAAAGAAACTGTCGCGTGGGCAGTACCAAACGGACTAGGGGTCAATCCCGATAAAACCGAACTGGTGCTATTCACAAAAAGAAACAAGATTGAGAATTTCTGCCTCCCAAAAATAAATGGCAGAACCCTGCAGCTATCCAATAAAGCAAAATATCTCGGAGTAATCCTTGATTCAAAGCTCACTTGGAAAAGCAACACTGATGAAAGAATAAAGAAAGCAACCAGTGCCTTCTATGCCTGCAAGAAAACCTTCGGTACCAATTGGGGGATGAAACCCAATGTCATCCATTGGATGTACACGGCTATCGTCAGACCCATACTAACCTACGGCTCGATTGTATGGTGGAAGGCCACTGAGAAGACAAGCTACCTCAACTCTCTCTCTAGAGTACAGAGACTGGCCTGTCTAGGAATAACAGGTGCACAACGATCAACGCCTCAGGCAGGCTTGGAGGTCATATTGAACCTTCTCCCCCTGGACGAGTACATGAAATCCACTGCAACCAAAGCGGCGTTTCGACTTAAGGAGGCTAAGCTTTGGAGGCACTGGACGCATGGACATGCCTCTATACTCACAAAGTATAGTCCTGAGGATCTCGCTACCACCTCGGATTACATCAACCCGAAAATAGAGTTTCGGCAGAACATGTCATTCTCCTTTCCAAAAAGAGAAGAATGGGATTCGAACCACCCTTTCAGTGAACACGACATCCAGATCTTCACTGATGGATCCAAAATGGAGAATGGCACGGGGGCCGGAGTCTACTGCAGTGCACTACAATTATCCTTGTCATACAGACTACCAGATTACTGTAGTGTCTTTCAAGCAGAAATTTTCGCGATCGAAAAAGCGGCTACGACAATCCTAACAAAGAACATAAATCCATCAAGGATAACAATCTTTGTGGACAGTCAAGCTGCGATAAAAGCACTCCGCAGCGAAACAACAAATTCGAAATCTGTACTGAGCTGCCGACAAGCTCTCATCAGAATGAGTCCTCCCCACAAGATTAATATCTGCTGGGTCCCCGGTCACCGCGACATAGAGGGAAACGAAATAGCAGACAGATTGGCAAGAGAGGGCTCAGAACTGGAAAGAAGTTCTGCGATCGGGTCGATTATGGCTCCAATCGGAGAATTTAAGAAGAGAATAAATGACAAAGCCAGAAATAACACAAACAACTCCTGGTCAAACAGGGACGACTCTGTTATCTCTCGCCACCTATGGCCTAAACTCTGCGAAAAAAGGACCCAATCCCTAATTTCAATGAGTAAAAATGAAACTCGCATCCTAGTAGGAGTCCTCACGGGGCACTGTTGTATAGGCACAATGGCCTCGAGACTGGGAATTCCGCACCCAGACTTCTGCAGAAGCTGTGGAGATGTCGAGGAAACAGAAACCATCAAACATCTGCTTTGCGAGTGTCCTAACCTCCAACAACGCCGACTTCGCCACATGGGAAGCAGAGTGTACGGAGAACTGCAGGAGCTCGTGGATGTACCACTGATGGATCTTTTCAAATTTATACGGAGCACCGGTTGGTTCAACCAACCTCGCTCCAGTGACTAACAAGACTTAGTTGTTTTTGACATTTTTAGGACCACAGATAATAGGGAACCACAATGGACCAATAGGCCCCCGTGCAGGCAACGTTAGGTTGCCCCTCCCTTCTAACCTAACCTAACCTAACCTAGACCCATTTTTTTTCATAGGATGAAAAAAGATATCGTTTTAAAATTTTGCACATACATATATTTATTAACATTTAAAGAATGCAAAAAATTTTTTTCAGAATTTTTGAAGTGGGTTTTGACGTTATTTGAGTTTTTAAAAAAAACATGCCAAAAAATTGACGGTGTGCAGGATATCACCAGTCTGGAACATCTGAGGAAAAAAAATCCTTGTTTACGTGGCTATCACTTGAGTAGGAGAATTTTTTCCGCAAAAAAAACAAAATTTGTAAATTTTTGTAACCTCGAAAATGGACTTTTTCCAATGGCCGCCATTTTTTTTTCGGCGGAAAAAAATTATCCTTGTTCAGGCGATAGTTACGTAAACAAGGATTATTTACTTTTTTTTTTCTCAGATGTTCCAGACAGGTGATATCCTGCACACCGCCAATTTTTTGGCATTTTTTTAAAAAAAAATCAAATAACGTCAAAAACCGCTTCAAAAATTCTGAAAAGAATTTTTTTGTATACCTTAAATGGTAATTAATATATGTGCAAAATTTGAAAAAGATATATTTTTCCATTTATGAAAAAAAAATCCCGAAAATTTTTTTTGTTTAAATTTGTAACCTATATGCCCCCTTAAGGCCAAAAATAAAAATAGCAACCCTCGCATGTACTTTTAAAACTAAAAAAAACTTGTAAGGAATGTATTATCTTTAGTTTGGACGAAGTTAAAATACCCCCACACTCGTGTGTAATATAAAATATCCAAAGTTATTTAGGTTTTATTATTTTGATGACGTTAATGGAAATAGGCGTGGTTTTTATTAAATTTATTCAAATTTAAAAGTCATTGTAAGTCAAGTCAATTGTAAAGTCAATACACTAATTTTTGTGCAATTTATGAAGATTCTGCTATTTTGCATTCGATTTTGACAAATTTCGAACATATTTCAAATCAAAGCTAATGTTCAGAATTTTAAGTGTTTAGGTGATTCATTTTGTAGAATTTTTAGAGATTTTACCATTTTGATGACGTTACTTCGTATGGGGGATAGGCATGGTTTTAAAATTTTAAACTGAGTGCGTATTTAGTATAAATCTGTTCATTTTT
Source organism: Pherbina coryleti (assembly GCA_943735915.1). Classification (NCBI taxonomy): domain Eukaryota; kingdom Metazoa; phylum Arthropoda; class Insecta; order Diptera; family Sciomyzidae; genus Pherbina; species Pherbina coryleti. The sequence goes on from OX030950.1 coordinate 7,460,574, forward strand.
CGATTTATCTTGAACACTACATTCTGTATCACGAAAAAGCACACGAATGATAAGCAGCACATGAGAAGCAATCGGGTTTTCTATGGAAGAAAGTAGTGCTGGTTTTTATCTTGTCGTTCGTGCCTTGTTCCGCGATACAGTATAATGAGGTTAAAATCACTTTAAAAAACGTAAGATTACGTTTGAAATCTTACGTTTTTGTTCAATTAAGTTAAGTAGTAATTGAATTATAATAAAAAATTGTAGGCAACACAAAATTATCAGTTGGTCGACCTTTGCTGCTACAAGTCAATATATACCCTTTTCAGTATCTGCTCGAATATCTTTGTGTGATTAAAAAATGAATTCACATCGGCGTCATTCAAATATTATGAAATTGTCGCATTGAGCTTGACTTTTGTTTATAAAAGTCGGACATACGTGTTTGTATGCACATAAATAGCACACAATTCTATGTTGCGTTCATAAGTTACATTATAACAAAAACTATATATCTGTGGCAATATGACAGAGTAGCTTAAGTCCAACAATATAGTTGTGAGTTATTTACATTTTAAAAATCCTTTTTCTCATTTTTATATGAACAATTTTTGTATGGTCATTAGAAAAGTCGGCATTACTTTTTTTTTAAGAGTCGGATTGAAAAAAGGATCGAACACACTTCTGCGCCTTGAAAAGGTTAATAATAATATGTAGAATTTCAGTTTTTCGCTTATGTTAACTTAAGCTACTCTGTCATATTGCCACAGGTATATACTTTAATTTTAATAAGTAATGCTGACTATACTATTTTTGAGTTGATTCTTATCTTTAATAGCTGATAAAACTTATCTATCTTTCTGCACTGTACTTAGAAACAATTTGATTGTATTTAAAGAAAATTTATTCAGCTCCACATATACGAACAACACGCGCTTCATTTAGAATTCGGAGGCAATTTAGAATAAATTGTTTTTTTTATTGTTTTTGCTTTGTTTCGAGACGAATAACGTCGATAGCATATATTCAATTAAAATACTTTCAAGCGCTAGAGTATTATAACATTGTTGTACGTTGTACGTATATATTTTAACATCAATGATGAACCATTTTACAGCTTAAGCAATCAGACGGCAAACCTTGGATTTGAAAATCTCAAGTTACCACAACCTTGATCAAAGCTGAATCTGATTGATAAAAAAATATAACTAAAGTTAAAGTTTTATAAAAAAATAAAAACCCTGAAGCATGAAATATTGTTGGGGGAAATAAAATAATTTTTTCTTGTTCATTTTTGAGTTTTTCACTTTAGCGTAGTTTTTCGCTTTTTGGAGATAAGGGATTTTATATTAAAATGAACTTTCATATATTTATTTGTGCTTGATAGGAGTAACATAAAAAAGTTAATTTAAAACTGGTCAGTAATATTTTTAAGCCAAATTTAATAGCGTCTAAAAATTCAAGATACAAATTTTTTGTTTGGTTTTATTTAAAAATTTAATAAATTTATTAATAAATAATTTGTTATAAATAAATCTCTATATAATGTTGGTTACTTTGAATTAATATGAAATATTTTCTATTAATTTTCAGCATCCTGGCGGTGAAGAAGTCTTAATAGAACAGGCCGGTAAAGATGCGACAGAGAACTTCGAAGATGTTGGCCATAGCTCAGACGCTCGAGAAATGATGAAAAAACACCAAATCGGTGAATTGATCGCTGAAGAACGTACAAATGTTGCTGAGAAATCAGAACCAACTTGGAACACTGAAAATAAAACTGATGAGTCTTCTATGAAATCTTGGCTCGTGCCACTTGTTCTTGGGCTCTGTGCTACTCTTTTCTATAAATATTTCTTTAATTCCAAGCAAGAATAATTAAAAGTTTCTGCTATTTTTTATGTATAGTTTATGTAAATTCCTATTATTTAACTGAAGTAATTTTCTGCATTCATATGCAATCTTTTATTTGACAATGCTTTTTTTGCAATTTCGGAAATAGATTTAAGTCAATAATGGTTGCTGCATTTTATTTAAATACTAATAATAAAATCATTCTATATTGAAGTAAAAAAAGCGAAATTACTTAAAAAGGTTAGAAAGTTGGAAAAAACATTTGCATACAGTATAAACGAAAGTGTTTGATAGAAAAGGAAAATTTTGAACGTTCAAAGAACAATTGACTCTGTTTGAAGTTAATAGAGAAGACAATAGAAACTAATCTATTGTTATGATGAGAAAAATTAAAATTATCTGCATGCAGCTATTGTTCGCAAGTTGGAATTTTTAAGGAATAGAATAGTTTTTAATGTTTTTGTTTTTTTTTTTTTTTGTTTTTTTTTTTTTTTGTTTTGGAAATCAATATTTGTTATTTAAGCTAAATCGAGCGCAAACAGCAAAAATTACCCTTCTACAGTCGTATATAAAAATAAACAGTGTAGTAAAGATATGTTAATATACATTCAATTCTACACGAACCAGCAAAATAACATTCAAGCATTAGAACTATAAAATAACTCTGAAATAGATCCACACTGAAGTAGAATATTATAAATTTTTATGAACTATACCGATGTATTGTACGTTTTGATTTTTTATTGCATTCATACTGGCCGATACCGCTACTTGTGCACCCCAATTTTGCTTTTCTCTTTTACTGCAAATTTATCGAATCTGACGCAAGGTGCATTCTGGGTACTCATTATGATATCCCGTTGCTTTGACTTCATTGTCCCTCTATGTTTTGATATTTTATTTTATAGTAAAACTCAAGCACTGCTTCGACAGTAAAGTAAGTTTCCAAAATATTCAAAGCTTATTTTGTTTGCTTCGATTCATTCAGAACATTTTTATTCGATATCAAGGCTACACTGATACACTAATATATACACTACTGTACAATTGTGAGGTTTTATGAGTAGAATGTTATGTGCAGCTCTTTAATGAAATCTTTAAAACAATTTAGCAAAATACCTTTTCCACAGTCCAACAATAAACGATTAAGTTAAATTGTATGATTTAATTGGTTTTACAATTGATTAGAAAAACACAAGCACATTCATTGATTTCCATTCCATGAAAAATATTAAAGATACAAATTAAGACATTTTGGTGGAAACTACAATATAAAATTGATATTTGATTAATTAATGGTATCCAAATGGGTTTTGGTTAATATTATTGACTCAAATCATTAGACACACTTGCAAGTAACTTTGATCGATATACAACTTAAGTTTTGTTGTTGATTCTCTTGGAGTCTGGGAGTAGGCTCTATTGTTGTAAAACCTTAATTTTTAATGGCAGTATTAAACATAATCAAGAAATAGGAACATGGTCTCTAACTAAGTGCCTGGATAACTAATTCTTAAAATATATGACAAATTTGCTTAGTGCAGTGCAAATAAATCAGACAAGTTTTGGTATCCGAATAGCACAAATTTGGTATCATTTGACAGGTAATACTGCCATTAAGATTAATCCAAAATATTTCTATTAAAAAATTATGAATGTAGGCACCTTGTCAAAGTAGACAAATTTTCAGGAATTTCAGGGGTGGTGACCGATGAGTTTCTTAAGGCTTAGAGGCTATATTTAGAAGTTTTATTTGCCTGTAAAATACATTTATCGAAAAAAAAAATTGCGAAAGAAGTAGATGAAGACAATAGGATTAAGGCTATGAAACGAAAAACTGCGCTTTTTGAGCCTTTTTAAAAATATCGATTTTAAAAATATAGAGGTATGTAAAATATATAGAGGTTATAAATTAATTGCATAACGATTTCAAATCATAACTTTTTCATCGAGTTTTTGTTTATTATTTCAGAAAGATAAACTTAATAAAATTCAGTGAACTATTGAAACATCCCTGTATCCTTATCCTTAATTCCAGACAAAATTCAAACCATGATCTTATGAGTTGTATAAAATCACCTCTACCAATTGCTGCCAAAAGGGAAATCATTGAGATTTTGATGGCTCTGATTTATAGCAAGGTAAAAGCTCAGATAAAATAAAACTTGGATCTTATCAGTTAATTGAAAAATTATTGCTCATTTGTTCGTAGCCATTTTCTCTTAAATTTCAGACAAAAAAGATTTATTACGTTAAAACTTAATTTGGCATTTAGTTTAAAATTCCTTGTTAAAAAAAAAACAAAATATTTACTTAATTAAAAAGCGAAGAATTATTTCTTTAAATACCTTCATTTTTGCACATCAGTTATAAAAAAATCTTCAACATCCGAAGAGATATTTTTAAAGAGTTAATATTTTTGGCGTTCAGTTTTAATTTAATTGCTTTTTCATTTAGAAATTATAATTATGTTATATGATTATGTTATATATCATGATAACACTCTTATATTTAGACCTCGGATTTTGCATATTTGCATATTTTTGAAGGATTAAGATAAGTAAATTCTGATGACACCAAAGTTCGTTTCATTGAAAATAGAGTTGAAAACAATATGCATATATAAAATTTTTTGGCATATTTGCATGAAATGCATATGCATATATATGCCAAAATATATGCAAACTATGCAAAATATATGCAACATATGCAAAACATATGCAAAATATGCAAAAACTTCCATTGTTAAACAAATCAAAATATAATAAAAAAGCGATTTAGAGGGTAGTACGAGTATATATATTGAAATTTTATTAATAACTACCTGAAGTACACGGCTTTGCCCGAGCTTTTCTTATTCTTGTTGGCGGCAGTTATGTTAACTAAGTAAATTATTCGATGTCAATGATTGAAATAAATATTATATAGGGTTATCCAATAAGAGGTGTTATTGTGAATCGCCCGCTATTGTGAATCGCTGACTTTTAAAGATTTTATTCTTTGACATTTGACAAGTAGAAACTACGCCATTACTAAAAATGGAACGATACACTACAAAAAATTCACTACAAAAATGGTGAAAATCTTGCAGTCACAGTTCGCAAAACTGAAGCATTTTTTGGTCGTCGTGAAGCACCTTGTCGAACCGCAATACAGAAATTGTTGAAAAAATTTCAGCTGTTGGGACAAGTTAGTGATGTGAAGAATAAAACCCGTGCACGTCGCTCAAGAACAACTGAGAATATTTATGCTGTATGTCCATTCCTCGTCGTTCTTTGGAATTGGGCATTCAACATACGTCATTACACCGTATTTTGCATAAAGACTTGGGTCTTAAGACTTATAAAGTTCAGTTAACACAAGAATTCAAGCCGGCCGATCATCAACAACGTTTATAAAATAACACCTCTTATTGGAAAACCCTTTAGTTTGAAAGTTTTCCATTGTAATCATTTTATTAAGCCAACTATTTTTTTGACACTAAAATAGCTTACCTCATTTTTAAAAAAATATCTCAAACGTATTAGTGGCAAAATTTAACACACATATCTTACATTTTTTGTCGATACATATTTTTTTAAACAATCCATTAAGTAAATACACGAACTAAAAACAGGAATACGAATTTATTTGAGTTTAACTTAAAAAAAAACACTATTCGCAAAAAAAAATTTTTTGAATTTCGTAAAATTTTGTTATCCGTAAACCTAAAAATCTCCTAAAAATTCCTAACCGATAACAAAAAACCGCAATGTAATCGATTAAGTGGTTCTCAAGTTATAACGTCACAAAAAATTGCAGACAGATTTAGGCTGCATTTTTATAATATTATAGATTGTCAGATCAATTATATATTAATGTGAAAAACCGAAAAATTTCTTGGTTTACCGTTAATAAGGCTCAGAGAGGGAGAACACGGCAACTTTTCCATAAAAGTCCAAAAGTTTTTTCTTGGTAACATAATTAAAAAAAAAATTTTTTGTAATCTTAATATTTACCCTACCCAATAAAAAAAATAATGAAGATTCTTGTTCAGGTCCTGAGATATGAATTTTTAAAAATCACCATAAAGCAGAAAAGCATGAATTTTCGTAGGTTGTGTTACCACAAAAAAAAAAAAAATATGTAATATAGAAACCCTTCAAAATATACAATTTCTTTATATAGCGGTGACATCAAAAAATTAGGTGTCCGGTTTGGCGTGAAATGAGTCATCATCTAAAGTAAATGCATATCATCGTTGTCCAAAAATTATGGGTTATGCAAAATAATTTGGAAAATTAAGTCGAAGGTAAATAACCCACTATGAATAAAAAAATATTCAACAGCATTTTCGATTTCGATTTTTTTTAGGGAAAAAACCATAATGATTTTGTTTTTTTAGTTTCAAACAACGATGCTTCATTTAAAATATTGTTTGTTGATAAACATTATCTTACCTCTGTTATTCCCTTCATGTTATCTGCATATTTGATGAAAATTGTTTGCATATGTTTTGCATATTTTGCATATTTGTTGCATATGTTGCATATATTTTGCATATTTGTGGCATATTTTTAACGTAGAATACGTTATACGGGAGTGTTAATCGTGAGCACAAAATTTTGAGAAAATGTTTGTCACTTTCATTATAAGTTTTTAATACTTTATGCATGCATTGAAGAAAATTCAAGTATGCTCGTAACATATTTAATATTTCTTCTTTTGATTTGTATTTAAATAATCATATTGCTACATATAATTTTTTTGATTCTATAAGTAAATCAAAATTTAACTCCTTCAAATTTTGTATTAATTTTTATATGCTTTGTATTTTATGTATTATAACATCATGTGTAAGAGCAGTACGATATCTGTGTGTTCATCACAGAACCAGTGTGAGAAACGTACACACATATTCCATACAAGCAAGCAGCAACAGCATCGCACACGTACACACATATTCCGACAAGCAGCAACAGCATCGCACTTTGTTCTCTTGCAGTTGCAACCTTAGTTCTTATAATTCTCATTTCGTTTTTGTTGCAAGAGTTGTATAAGAGGCATATTTGGCCGAACGTATTAACCTCCTCAAATAATGCAATGTTGTGGGTTAGAGTGACAACTCGACATTTTCCCACCAAAATGTCGTGTCGATTGTCATTCGCCTGCATATTTTGCCTTATAACTTGGCTTTTTTTTCATAAATTATACATTTTTTATGTTTTTTGTTTGTTTTTTCTTATAATATACATTTTTTATTTTTTTTTTTAATCAATTTTTAGTAATTCATTTGTAATTTTTATAAATTTCAAGCGAAGATCTATTTGTTTTCAGTCATTTTGTTTTTGTTTTTTTTATTATTTAAGCTTAGGTAATATCGCGAAGGCGCGGGTTCAATTCCGGCGCTGGCATGATTGTTTTTTTTCAATTTCGCATTATTTATTATTTTTTTTAAACAATTTTTTAATAAATAATTCTATAAATAAAATTTTGAGCAAAAAATTTACTTCTTTGCAGTAATTTTATTTTGTTTTATTATTTAAGCTTAGGAAGTTAATATGTATTGTCTGTGCATATGTTTAGAGTACATTTTATTTTAATTTTTTACCATTTCTTGCAAATAATTTAATTAATTTTATACATTTTGTCAGTTTTTTTTAATAATACTTACTTTTAAATTAAATATTTTTTTTTTAAATAATGCAACCATTTGAGGAAAAAAAAATTATAATTCAATTAAACATCCATGCGAAATCATCATAAAAATTAAAAATAAAATTTACTCTAAGCATATGCACATACATATATATTAACCACCTAAGCTTAAATAATAAAACAAAATAAAATGATTGCAAAGAAGTAAATTATTTGCTCAAAATTTTATTTATAGAATTATTTATTAAAAAATTGTTTAAAAAAATAATAAATAATGCGAAATTGAAAAAAAAAATCATGCCAGCCGCCGGAATTGAACCCGCGCCTTTGCGATGTTACCTAAGCTTAAATAATAAAAAAAAAACAAAAACAAAATGACTGAAAACAAATAAGTTCTTCGCTTGAAATTTATAAAAATTACAAATTATTTACTAAAAATTGATTAAAAAAAATAATAAAAAAATGTAAATTTTAAGAAAAAAAAATCATGCCAGCCGCCGGAATTGAACCCACGCCTCCGCAATCATATCCAATGAAATTGAATTTTGCGAAAAAATGCCAGCTTCATAGAAATTAAACAAAATTGCGAAAAAGTGCATTGTTGCAAATTTTCGCTATTTTTGTTGGTAGAAATGGCAATTACAAACACAATCACAAAATTTAAATGATTTGTGATCTCAAAATTTTTTTTATAGAATTATTTATTAAAAAATTGTTTAAAAAAAATAATAAATAATGCGAATATGAAAAAAAAATCATGCCAGCCGCCGGAATTGAACCCACGCCTCCGCAATCATATCCAATGAAATTGAATTTTGCGAAAAAATGCCAGCTTCATAGAAATTAAACAAAATTGCGACAACCCAACAAGCAAGAAAAAGATTTTTCTCCAAGCTTGGAAAAAAAGGGTTCAACCTCCACTTGATCTCCAACCCATTTCTCCAAGTCAACTCCAACATCACACACTCTTACATTTTGATGTCATGTTAAACAAGGAAAGTTGTAAGTGTTTTAATAGCTTACTCGTTTACGCAGCAAACTAGCTGAAGGTGTGAAAAAAAACTTTAAGCGGTGCAAGTGTAAGTCACGCATTAAAATAATACCCTAAAATAACCAACGTAAGTAATGGTGGCCGTGGCGCATTGGGTAGAATATGCAACTTATATGACAGAGGACCGGGGTTCAAATACCGACTGACACAGAAAAATTTCCATGATAAATAAATTAAATTAATTAATGAAGTAAAGTTCCAAAAGTGATTGAAATCAAACAAATCAACAAAATAATAACTTTCTTTCTTAAAGAACAAACGCAGGTTTTCCTTGCTATGGAGTAAAAAATAAAGCTGTTATTTTTGTTTTTTATTTTCTTTAAATGTTTTACTTAAATTTATCTTTTGTAAACCTATCCATTAATAAAAATAGAAAAAAAAAACATTTCTAAGCAAAATAACAAGAAAAAAATTTGGCTTAATTTGGTAAAGGGTTTGAACCCGTGCATGTTTGCGTTAAAGGTCAGCGCGCTAGCCGCTACACTATGGTGGAAAGGTTTTGCGAGACACTAACTGCGTACTTATTCTATTTCTTTTTGGGCTGGAGATCACTTGGAGAATTATCTTGGAGCTCAAGTGGACTTCCAGCCTTATCTCGACTGGAGATTGAAGGTCCATTTCCCTGGAGATAGGCTTGGATCTCAAGTGGAGGTCATGTGGAGATCCAGCACTGGAGATTGGAGAAACGAACTGGAGCTCCACTTGAGGTCAAGCCAATCTCCAAGGTTGATGTTTATTGGAAAGTGCATTGTTGCAAATTTTCGCTATTTTTGTTGATAGAAATGGCAATTACAAACACAATCACAAAATTTAAATGATTTGTGATCTTCGCAACAAGAAAAAACCTGTTTTTCTGAGTAGCGCAACATGTTTCACGATTTTATCAAAAACACAACATGTTTCACTTCTCGATGGCCCGTCAGGTTCGCTCACGAAATTCTGTTAAAATAACATTTTGGAGGTCTTCTCTTTTTATGTTTTTGTCATAAGCAGAAAATGAAAAAATGTTTATGAATAACAATGTTAGCAAGGTTGCATAGAAGCTGCGTAAAGCCTTTAACAGTGCGTAACTAAACAAGCGTTTAAAGGTTGTTTAAGGAAATCTATTGAATAAGGCTGTTAATGACTAACGTATTCTACGTCTGACCTATGCGCCCGTGTTATCTAACACAGGCTTGAGATTTTTTTTTTGCATATTTTTTGCATATATTTTTCATATTTTCGATATGCATTAAAATTTGTTATATTTGAACGATAAAACGTGTAGGTACAAAGTTTGGTATCAATCTGATGAAAAATATGCAAACATGCAAAATCCGAGGTCTACTTATATTACTTATTTTCTTACTTACTTTTTTGCTTTTTTTTACATTTTTTCATTTAGAACTTTATAATTATTTCTTTTAATTAAAGACATTGGAGTCTTCTTTCAAAGCAACTGTAATTTTTAATTTTGGAAGCGATTTTGAACGTAATTAAAATCCAATTAAATATTTGAAATAAGTAAAATCAACTTATCTTTATCACAAAATTTTACCAAGATTGAATAACTCCTTCTTCAACACCATTTTGATATTCAATTCAGAAAAGCCATATCGATTTCGGGCAGAGCAAGATTAATTGAATTCTAAATAGTTAAATTAGAAATCGTTAAATAAAATTCGAAATATTCAAAATTAATTAAAAACTTTTAATTGAATTCAGAAATGTTCAAACTTGGAGAATCGTGGTGCGAAAAATTGTCGAGGCTTAAAAGAGTTTTACCCGTAAAAGCGGGTTTAATTAAAGCATGTTTTAGAAGATATTTTCTAAAAAAGTTTATTGTATACTTTCGATACAAATGTGAAGTTGCGAATCTGAAAATCATTTCTTTTCAGGAAAGCGAAAAATATCTATTTTATTCAACACCTTATGCGTGTTGTTCATGGTTTTAATAGTTATAGTAAGTCAGTTATAGTAAGTTTCTTGATGATAAATCGTAACCTTAAAAAACGAGAAAATTCTTTATTTATTTTTTTTTTCAATTGTAAACTAACGAATATGCTACATTTGATATTTATCTGTGTTCATTTTCATCTTCAAATGAGAGACAGTTTGGCTCTCATTCCCAATAGTTAATCTGACGCTGTTTTTGAAACTTTTTCGGGTCTAGTTAAAACTTCATGTTGTTCCGCCAGAGTTCTCACTGAGTGAAATTTGTCATAGATAATTTTCCCTACATCTTCGGGAAATTTTGATCAAGATTGATGTTTGGAATCATCACGAGAACGAGGATGCTTTATTGGTTTAGCTGAAATGAGCTTATCCCTATCCTTTAAATATTCTTTTTCTCTTAAACGATGTGATCTATTCAAATTATTTTTCCAATTTAGAGGATTTGTCTTATGCTTTTCTTTTTTTTCTGTTGGTAAACTTTGTCTAATCATTCGATTAGCACTTAAAGAGTCAGAATGATCGGTATGAAGGCCGTCAAAACTTGATTGCTTGAATCACATTATCGTGACCTTCAGCGAACAATTTATTTAAATCAATCTAAAAAATTAACTTTAAAAATTTATCATATTATTATCATTTATCAAAAATTTAAATAGTTTAAAATTTTTGATAATTTTTTTTATATATATGTGAACACCATGCTGTAGAAAAGCTGCTGAAAATATTATAACTTAAGGCATTTTGCTACTTGGCGCGCTCGGTATTCGAGTGAAAATTTAAATTTTTTTTTCACAGGAAAACGGTGGGAGATAATGGAAAATTTTTTTTATTTTTTCTATATTTTTTGAACAAAATCCAGAAAAGAACTTGCGTTTTTTACGATTTTTTTTCAAATCTTCATAGTTTTTTTATTTTTTATCAAACTTAAAAATTTTAGTTCACACGATAACCATACTCATATTTTTTATGATTTATTTTTTTTTTTGCTAGGTTTTGCCAAACTTTAGGTATTATGGTAACCATCACCTCTTTCCGATATCGACACGTCAACTTCAAAATAAAGTTTCATGCATAAAAAATGTTAAATATTAACAAAAAAATTTTTTCGTAAATATATTTTTAGTGTATTTATTCACCCTAAAAAATTTTTCCATTATCTCTTACCGTTTTCCTGTAAACAAATTTTAAATTCTCACTCGAATACCGATCGCGACAAGTAGCAACATGCCTTAAACTCACAAAAAACTGATACATTCGATAGTGTGCTCTATTTAGAAATAACTTTTTTTTAAATAATTCCAATTAAAAGTAATGAATATGCCACTTTCGATAGTTTTAATAGGACAAAATAATAAAAGTGTGCAAATTCGATACTTTACTACTTCGATATAAGCGGTTTTGCGAGCATATGCATATAAAAGCATATAGCTGCACTTGAGCAATAGGATGCGACGATAAAAGAAAAATTTAGTTTTCCAGATTCGCAACTTCATATTTGTAATGACCACATACAAACATTTTTTATTTTTGTTAATTTACAGTGAAACAAAACAAAAAAGTTGTCCAGTAAACTCTTCCATCTTTGAAGTTATATCTACGTATATAGATATCGAATATCTACGTAGCTAATTAAGCTTTTAAGTCAAAACCAAAAATAATAAAATGGCAAATCATTAAGTTTGTATTGAAAAGAAAGGTGAAAATCGGAAAAAGAAAAATAAGAATTCAATAGATCCTTGACTGCACATCTTTTATCAAAATGGAATGGGAAATTATAAAGCTCGAAAAAAAAAATGTTGAAAAATGTACGTTATTTTTACCCTATGAGCGTGTAAAACTAGAAAAATTTTCCAAGCCGGTCATAATGGTGTCTAGAATTACATTACAAATCGTTTAAAAAAAGAAAAATTAAGACTGGTCGATTAGTTTTGTTGAAGTAGTGTGGCCCGTTTTGAAAGAGTATGTTTCGAGAAAAACGCTTTTAAAGTAAAATCTACTCTTTACAAGTACTCTGGTGTAACGGGTTTTAAGAGCTGTATAATCTTTATTATTAGCGGGATTGATTTAACATTTTTATAACATATTTTTGAATAGTTGTCCAACAATTATCAATTAAAAAAAATTGATTTTCAAACAATTTTTTGCCTAAAACCCCCCTTGGCTGCCAATTTCTAGTCCACAAGAGATATGTACTGTTGATTTATTGCAAAAAGTCCTTTTTGGAAAATCTTGAGTTGTGTGATGAGTTAACTGTCAATTTGAAATACAATTAATATTAACGTTGTTTAAATAATACGACAGGATTATAGGAAATATTTACAGGCGAACATGAACAAATGCGTAAAGTGCGTGGATCGTTCGATGCCAATTTTACGAATTGCTCACACAGAAAATTTTTCCAATTCATAGTAAATAATGCTATTTAAAGCTTCGTTCGGGGTCGGCATAAAACTAGTAGGTTTAGCTATCGAGCATTTTTTTGTTTTTAGAAAATATCTGCAAAATAAAAAGATTCTTACATCTTTAACACTAGATTGCCCAAGGAAGTCATTTTGACTGCTTTTTAATTTCAATTAGAAAAATATTTATGTCTATAATGATACAATTTTTTAAAATTTTGTGACTTTTTGTACAACATATAAATGCGTTTATTAATAATTGTCGTTACCTCCCCTCTCCTTCATTTCCCGTATATATATATGTGTTATACCTATATTGCCCAAAAGCAGTCATTTTGACTGCTTGGGAAATTTTAAATAATCAAATAACTCTTATTATTGAATTGATTAAATTTCTTATATAACTAGTTCGGCTTCGTATTGAAATAACAGTTTTAATTTTTTTCAATTACCGTCACATGATAACGCACAAGTAAGTGATAAATTGTCGATACTTGATAAGTTGCTGTTGCTCAAGAAGCTAAACTAGTACTTTTTATACGAATCTTTTTGCAGTGATACTTGTGCTAATAAGTTGTTTATTTTATTTCTTTTGCGCCCTAAATTTATGAAAGAAATGTCGTATAGAAGAAAATTATTGGAAAAGCTAACGAACATAAGTGAAGAGTGCTCCGATATAGAATCAGATGCAACAAATTCTGAACTGTTATCTGAAGATGATGCGGATTATATTCAGAGTGAAATATCTGACACTGAAGATAGCGATGAAGAGTCGATCAGCAATGACAAAAATGAAAGAGTAATAAATATGCCCAGAAAAAGGTGTAGGGTGCTAAGTAGTTCAGACTCTGATGAACAAACTAAAAACACCTTTCAGGAGGTCGAAACAGCTGCCGATGGTACTGTGTGGACAAAATTTCACGAAGGTGGTATTCCTGGAAGGTTACCATCTACTTGTATTTTCAAGGGTTTGAAAGGGCCAACAGGCTATGCAAAAAGGAACATTATGGCAAATAATCTTATAAGTGCATTCTCGTTGATAATAGATAACTATATTATCAAACATATCAAAAAGTGTACAGAAGAAGAAGGCCGCCGAATTTTGAGGACCAATTGGAAAACAACATTATCGGAAATACGTGCATTTATTGGGATTTTATATGCTCGTGGCGCCTACGAGGCAAAAAATTTAAAACTAAGCTATTTATGGTCAGCAAAGTGGGGTCCCGATTTTTTTACAAAGACTATGGCCAGAGAAAAATTCAAGCAAATCCTACGATTTATTCGTTTTGACAAAAGAACCGAAAGAAGTAGGCGCCTACAAGCAAATAAGTTTGCCTTGGTTTCAGAAATATGGGACAAATTCATTGAAAATAGCCAAGCTTGCTATCAACCAGGGCAAAATATAACAGTTGACGAGCAATTATTTCCGTCAAAAGCCAGGTGCAGATTTACACAGTATATGCCTAATAAACCCAACAAATTTGGCATCAAATTCTGGCTTGCATCAGATGTTAGTAGCAAATATGTTTTGAATGGTTTTCCTTATTTGGGGAAAGATGAACAACGACCATCGTCAATGCTTCTCAGTGAACACGTTGTTCTGAAACTTGTCGAGCCTTATACAGGATTTGCAAGAAATATCACGACCGATAACTTTTTCACTAGTATGTCACTCGCGGCAAAATTATTGGCCAAACAAACAACTCTGGTTGGAACTATTCGAGGAAACAAAAGAGAACTACCCAAAGCAGCCAAACAAAGGAAGGATGACATGCCTCGTTTTTCCACTCTGCTGTATAAATCAGATAATTGTGTTCTTACAATATATATGTAAAAGCAAACCAAATAAAAGAGTAGCTGTTCTAAGTTCGAAGCATAAATTTGTAAAAATTGATAAAAGTAATAAAAAAATGTTACCGGAATCTATTCAATTTTATAACAGCACAAAATTTGGAGTTGATATGACGGATCAAATGGCCAGAAAATATACAGTAAAAGCTAGTTCTCGTAGATGGCCCATCCAAATATTTTTCAATATTTTAGACTTGGCTGCTATAAATGCTTGGATCCTTTACAAAGAAACGACAGGAATAAAAATACAACGAAAAGAGTTTTTGTTTCAATTAGCAGAACAGCTTTCCACCGAATACAGAGCCGCTAGACAGAAAAATTCATCAGAAGATGATCACCCACAGAGATCAACTGTAACGTCAACAAATGCAACCCATTCTAACAAACGTAAAATTTGTCAAGTACGACTTTGCCACAACAACAAAACAAATAATATATGTGAAAAATGTCAAAAGTATGTTTGCGGAAGATGTACGCAAAAAAAGATTTCCACTTTCATTTGCATAAAATGTACAAATAATAATGCATAAATTAATTTTTTTCAAGTGAAGTCAATTTTTTATTGTTTTTATTATGTTTATGTTATGTTTTAATATTTTTTATTACTTATTAATAATAAGTTATATAACTGTTAATAATATAAAAATATTAAAAATGAATTTTAAACAAATTTCTGTACACATGAGTTATTCTTTCACAATGCAGTCATTTTGACTGCTTTTGGGCAATATAGGTATTTTTTAAGTTCAGTCTTTCTAGTGTTAATCAAAGCTTGAATATAATTTGACAAAATAATAATAATGTCTAAAATATTTTGAAATTGTTTGTTTATGATTTATGAATTTTTTAAATTAATTGAAGTTAAAAACATATGTATATTTTTATATTTCGTTTTGTTATTCTAAATTCTAAGGTTTTCTTAAATTTTAACAATATTGAACTGCTATTTTGGCCTAAATACCAGCCTATCTATACAAAGTGTTCATATTGCCAGTTTGGAATAATACTATTTTGGCATTTATTAGAACTAATAATAAATAAATTTTTAATGAATTTCCGTATTTTGATTCTGATGATCTGTACAATCAGGTAGTTGTGGGTAGCTGTGATGATTTCGATTAATATAATAACTTAATTGTTGTTGTTGCTGTATGCAATCGAACAGACAGTTGTTAATATCCGGCGAGCTGATGTTAAATTGACCTTTATTTTGAAATAAATCAACGGCGCTGGACGTTTGCTGATTACATGAAAAGGCAGTTTCAGTTGTTTTGAGTTTATCTTCAAAATTGTCAGGCGGATGCCAGTTTGATGGAAGTTGTGATGACAAGGCCAACTGTCGACTTGTTGTATGCATATGTTGAAATGCAAAAGGCCAAGTCTGAAAAAGAATATAAGTAAAGTTATTATCAATACGGAATTAAATGATACCCTAGATAATTTTAATATCATAATATTATATATATTAATATCATATATAATATATATTAAAAAAGTTCGACGATAAAGCTCCTAAAACATTGCTGCAAGCTTTACAGTAGCTTACTACGGAAGCTACGTCACTTATAGAACCACTTGTATTGACTTCCTCAATGATTCAGGATTGAAGTTTATGTGTAGGTTGAGTGTTAGATAAGTGCTTCTTTGTTGGGTATAATTTTTAAGATATTAAACTGAACTATGATGTTTTGTAATTATTACCCATTATGGTTCCTTAAATGGCATCTACTCGAAAAATGCATAAGTCTGCGGTTGACTGCGGAGGTAGTTTAAAGAGAGATCAATTCTAAAACATTGCATTTTTAAGAGTTATAGCGCATGGCTCCTTCCTTTTACTCATATGTTTCAGCGAGGAAACTCTTGTGGCATATTTCACGCTATTTATTTGAACTTTTCTTCTACATCTGTGTTTGTGTTCTTTAAGCATACCATAAACATTGTTCTCATCAGCTTGGATAATGTTTATTTAACGAATCTTCCATGCTAACAAGCCCCTTAAGTTTCAACAATAAACAAGATATTAACACATCTATAAAAACATTAAGATCTACAAAGTGTGCGGAGTAAGAAAAACAAAAGGATTCCATCACCAAAATGTGACGTTTATTTGTTCTTGATTCTGCATCACACAATATTTTTACAGGGCATGAGTAACCCAAACATGCTGCAGTTTCTTTCTGGCGCACATTGATAGTTTTCTAGCCATACTTTTGCAGACATGCTCTTCTGATTACGTGGTTTTCTTCAGGGATGATTGGTTATAATAACAAATTAAATTAAAAAGAATCAAAAATTTAAATTTTCAAATTTTCCAATAGCCATTTTGTTTGGTTTATAGCAGTTTTTTAATTCGTTTACTTTTGTATTTCAAAGTGGTTTTTAATGTTTATTTAAAGTTATTCATTCTGACAGAAGTGAAAACAAGAAGATTTGAGTTGATGTCAAAATGTGGTCGAAGTCGGCGTCTTCAATCTTTGCATGAATTTGTCACTCATATTTTAGTAGGTATTCTTTAAAAATAGATTTTTTCCGTCTTTAAGAAGATCTTTAAGAAGTCATCTGCTGAATCGTATTAAGTTACAGGAAATTTTAATAATGTACGTATGTATGAGTATATCCGACCATATCAGACAATTATTAAGCTGTGTGAGCATTTTTAAAACATTTAAATTGGATTAAAAAATGAAAGTTGTAAATATGTACTTTAAAAATTTCAGAAATTAATAAAGTTTTATCTCTAAATTTCTTTCTAGTCGTTTAATTTTTAAGTGAGGGAGACTTCAAAAACCTTAAATATTTTACCAGGTTTGCTCATGCACGCATGCTAGCCCGTACATAGCTTGCGTTTGATTCACATTTTGGTACACGCTCGTGTACCATTTAAAACTTTCGACATCCACGTACGAGAGCCAAATATTGAAAGCAATCGTACTCGATCATGTACGGGAACGTTAACGTTAATTTTGTCACTCCGTTTGGGACGCCCATAAGGATACGTGGTAGGTATAGAAAAGTATATATATTCGTGACTAGTATCACCACCCGAGTCGATTTAGCCATGTGCGTCTGTTTGTCTGTGATCACGATTACAGCGGTAATTTCAAGCTATCATTACGAAATTCGATATTTAAGCTTGTATATAAAAAATAAAGATCAAGCTCGAAAATGAGCCAAATCGGATGAAAACCACGCCTACCTCGCATACAAAATGTCTTTTTACCAAAAAGATAAAATCTCTTTTAATTCCACTAAAATAAATATATGGACTTGAAATAAGTAAATAAGCTTTAATATTGAATATGCACTCTGAGTATGAAATTCAACGAAATCGAGTAAAACCACACCTACCTCCCATACAAAGTGACTTTATCAAAAAACAAAAGCGAATATTTTCTGTTAAATACTTTATCTTTGTTTTTGTAGATAAATATTTTATTGACTGCTTAAAACTTTGAATATACTTTGGTTCGGCCATGGCGGTATATTTCTTAGCTTTGAACCAAGAATTTCGGGTATTCGGTAGAAAAGGGTATTCATTTTGTCAAGTCTGCCTTGTTTCGAAATGGGGTGATAGATTAGTAAGAAGGAAACGTAATCAAGCTGAACATGTGTAGTATATCATATGCGCGGTGGAAAGGAGTTTCAAAGAAACGTGTGAATTTGAATCTGAAGCAAGTGTTGTGCCTTTATCTCATTCAATTCAAGTTATAAGGCAAGCTCATCCACAAACTTTTCTCCACCAACTACAACTCCAAGTCGTAAATATTGATGAATTTTCAATTTCAGTTTATTAGCAAGTGCGGATAGAAAAGCAGAAAGGTTAAAGCGTGAAACCATGGCCTGGCCGTGATTCGAACCCGGGAGCTCTGGGGCGGCAATAGGCAATATTCTTTCGTCAATATTCGCTGCCGCGTGTGGACTTGGAGATCGAGTTTTTGAACATGGCAACTAATCGAGATGCATGAGTCATTATTAGCACTTTCCTACACTGCTTCGATATTTTCAGTCGAAGATCGGAGGCGAAGTCGTTTCGGTGTCTTCACATATTACATTGAGCCAGGCTCTTGCAATTTTGTGATTATGTTGCACTCACAAGTCTCAGAAGGCTCATGATTACGATTAGAAAATATGCTCGAATTTTTTTAATCGTAAATGCGAACATTTGACAACTATCAAGCGAACAGCTGTTTAATATTACGCCTTTGCAACTCTACATCTCTTGTTGATACACGCTTTCGTATAAGATTAAAATTGCAATTGAATAATTCTCAAATTTTGTATTTCCAAGGCTCCTCTTGAAGTCTACTAAAGTCTATCTGAGTAACAATTCAGCGTCCAACAAGAACATTGGACACAAACTTAATTGTTTTAAAAGGTAAGAATTTTAAAGTGAACGTCTCAGAGCTGCCAACAATACATAAGGATGCGTATGTACAAAAATAGACACCCTCAAGTAAAAATGTGTGCAGACGACCTCAACGACATGTGTCAACTATTGACAAGAAACACCTGCATATGAGTTCCTTAAGTGCTTGAGCTGGAAGAGCCCAAATGGATAAAGTGTATGTAGCTAGTGCATATAACGAGGCTTAATCTTTCGTTATAAATTTGTTTTTAACGGTTCTTGCGCAGTTTATTAACAAAGATTAAAACTTATAGATTTATGAGCCCATTGTTAATTATAGATTTTAGAGAAAATTATAGAGATAACTAAAAAATATTAAATATTCATAAAGTATAAAGAACCTTAAAGAGAGTTAAACTTACCATGCTAGGAGCACAATTTTGAGAGTTGAGATTATTGTTGATTGTTTGTTGAAACGTTGTTTCATTGTTGTCATTATTATGTTTGTCCGTATCGCCCTCTGCAAGCGTTTTGAGCTGTTTTATGTAAATTGTTGCCAAGCGCAACGTGTCGAGTTTGGAAAGTTTGGTGTCTGGTGGAATGTTTGGAAGTTTTGTTTTAAGCCGACCAAATGCACTGGATAAGACTCGCATGCGAGCTCGTTCACGAGCATTTGCTGCATTACGTTGGATCGGAGGATTGCCACTTTTGGAACCTGGTAGTTTAATGCAGAAGGTGTATTGATTTATTAGATCAAAGTTAAAAATTAAGTATTTTTTTTAATATTTAGTATTTGTATAAATTCCGTATTATGCATATTTTTTATAAGAAATTTATTTCTGTGATTTATATTTATTGAGTTTAAAAGAAAATTGTGTGAAAAGAAGAAATTATCTCTGAATCTATTTTTTATGCCTTACTAAACCATGGGAAGTTTTATTTTTTTTAACATTTATTTTTTTAGGTTTAAAAATCGAGGCCAATAACATAAAAAAAAAAAATAGAAATTGAAATTAGGGTTTTCGTACTAGTTTGGAGATTACGTCATAGGAACCTCTTAAGAAATAATTTTTTATTTTAATTCAAACAATAAGCAGAACATAGAAAGGTCTCTCAATGTACACACGTGAGCCTGCACATACCTCATTTTGGAACATTCTCCTGTACTTTTTAAAAGTTTTCACGCTCACATAAACTTGAGCAACAATTTTTGGTTGCGTATGTGCTCACCAGCGTGTGCAAAAATGAGAATATTGAGGCTCATGAGACAGTTCATAAGCTGAAAGTGACAATGAATGGCATGAATGAAAATAGGGCAAAGTAAAGCTCACAGATGAGTCGAGAGAATTTGTGTGTGTTCTTTGGACTTTTTCGATAAAAACCGGTAATTATTTGGCAAATGTGTTTCACCAGGATTATATCCGACAAGATAGACTATAGGAATCTTAATGGGTTCTAAGACCTACTTGAACAAATATTCGACTGTTGTTTTGATCCTTTCTAACACATTTGAGTTTTGTGGACTTCTTTGGTAATAATCGATGATTTTCAGATATATAGGTTTCGCTGGGATTAGGTTCCACTGAGATTAGGGCTTTTGGACTCCTTGAAAAAAATTCACGAATATCAGTCACATAGGTTTCTCTGGGACTAACTATAAAACTAGATGGTTAATTGCGACGCTATAATAAAAATAATAATACGACAGTAGAGGTTCACTTTTTGAATTTATGACAAAAATAAAAACAAAATCAAAGACTTTTTCAGAACGCGGAGGAAGCTGCTTAAGCAAACCAATTGAAAATTTGTTACATGAAATTAAAACACGCTATTTACTTTGACACGCTATCGGACTTTGACCGAACTTCTTATGATCAAATTGTGTTGTACGTGTTATTATATGTTTGAACGCAATTGATCGAGAACTGGACCTACTAGTTTTATAGGCTAATGTGCATGTTCTAAAGAAGTTTTACGTGGCATTATTTACTCTCTGAGGTTTGCCATGGTCTGCAGAGAGGTGACGGACGAACAGAAAAATCAATTCAATTGAAAAAAACTTTCTGTGTCAGATGGAATTGAACTAGGGTTCTCTGGCGTATGGGTCACGCACCCTATCCACTGCGCCACGGCTGCCACACGCTATTTATAGGTGCAATAAAAATAGACAAAAATGCATGATGATATGAGGCCGCGGAGAGAGCCGCTCCAATATTGAAAATTTAGCTTTTTGAGCCAAAAGACAGAGGCAAAAGCTAAATGCAATAAAAATACAACAACAATGCATGGAATTATAACTCCGTTACTATTGGGTTTTTTTTTTTGTATCGATAGACAATAATCTATGAATATGAGTCTAATAGGTCCATTTGGACTATCTATACAACTAGTTGGGTTATTGCAACTTTTTTGGTATTCTGGATTCCTTTGACCCAATTCTATGATTTTTAGAATAAAGAGGCTCCATTCAAACTATCCTACTAGTTGAATCATTGGGTCTTTTTGAGTTTTGCCGGAATGAAATATGGAACTAGTTGGTATATTGGTATGACCTACAAGAAGCTAGGTCAAAGTCCTTTCAGGGGCTGAAATGGCCAGTTATTTATTATTTTATTTTTCTAGTTGGTATATTGGAACTTTTTTGGGTTTTGTGGACTCGTTGGACAAAAATCGGAAGCGAAAAACCCAGATGCCATATATATGCCATGTTTAAGTTCCAACAATTTTGTCCTTAATGTGTCTCAATCCAACGGGAAACAAAAAGCTACGAAGCTTAGATTGACCATCTATATACATACATTCCATTTTTAGTAAAATTTAGTATTTATTAAGTTGATAAAAAAATAAAATAATAGAATTAAAATATGTGCTTATCATTTGTGATATAGAAAAATTACGGTAATTCTTTTGTTACCAGTTGGTTTGAGTAACGGACAAAATTGTTTGGAACTAAACTAATTTATCATAAGCATATATATTATACATAAATAATTAAAAAACTATTATTAATTTTCAATAATTAAATTATTTTAGATTAAAAATATAAATTATATACAAAAAGTCTCAAAAGCGTTATGAACTTACTATTAGAGCAGGTATCGTCTTCAAAATCCTCGTCGTATTCCTCGAGTGGAAGCACAAGTCTTCTTAACCGGGACATCTTCAATTTTCTCAAACTTTTTCTGTTTTTGATTTCTAACTTTAAAACTTCCAAATCAACACAACTGTAAAGATCTTATAATTTCTCTTGTACACGTTCACATATATTTTTGTTTTTTTTTTTTTTTTTTTTGTTCTAATAAGTAGCTTTTTTTAAGAGTATGTTTCCTTCTTTTTGTAATAATATTTATATGTACTGCTTAATTTTTTCAAATTTTCATTTAATTATATAAGAATACAATCTTGCACAACCTTAAGGAATCACTTATCTTGCGTTTCTGATCTAATTCATTTAAGATCTTTAGTAATTTGTACGCATTGCTCACAAAGAGATTTTCCTCGATATCTTTACGCTAGACGATATATTTTTAGAACACGTGGGAGGAGCTCTAGTCTCATAAAGTGTTTGTTGGAAAATTTAAAAGCAGTTCTATTGGTTCAACTGTGTTTCATCCCACCAATAACAGATGAGTGTTGAACAAATTTCTTAGTCATACGCAAGACAGGTACCAGTGTTAAGTTAAGGATTTCGTAATAATGTATCTAGAAAGAAAGAACCTGTAATGTAAGTCCCATATCGAAGTTTGTAACCACATTCTTCGACGATTCCTTAATTCCTAATAAAATAAGATGCATTGGAGTGGTTGATAAAATTGAACTTTTATTATCAATTTATCCATTTTATCTTATGTTCCGGTTATGTTGATGATTTTTAGTCAGGCTTGACATAGTAAATCATACTTTTTTGCTAAATTCTTTACCTCTTGTTGATATACCGTTTAGATCTCATCAAAAGAGATGAGTGTTTTTAAAATTTGGTTGGATGTTTCATGTTGAAAATAATAAAGGAATTAAATTACGGTAAAGTAATTAAAGCGAATTGACAAAGTTATCTTAAAGAGTTAATCTTCATTTCAAATTTCTAAGGAACTCATCAGAAAAAAGATGAACAATTTATTAATTTTATGTATGCTCTCAGATATTCATATATTCATATTATCTGCATTAATTTGAATAACTTGGGTTATGTTTTTTTTTTAAATAAAAGCAATCGTTTTAATCTGTGACGTGCCCACCTTATCTTATAATAGTCGTAAAAGGCTTCATAAAATTCTGAAAATTTAAATTTGGTTATATTTTTTAATAAATTATCTGAAAAACACTTTAAAAAATAGTAGTATAAGTAGAGGCTTGCATAAAAATTCACATTTTCCAGGTATTAAATTTGACAAAATCATTAACATGGCGCTATATATCTTGGAATGCTTTATAGCAAACATGCCCACGTAGTGGCTCATATGGCCCGCGTGGCCCTTCATACAAATTTTTTTCTATCTTAATTTTGTCTTTGCGATGAGCCAAATTCAAAGAACGCATGCAAAAAACAAAAACACAAACCTCACTCATTCAGTGTTTAGCACATTTTCCAGCTAACTTTACAAAAACAAATGCATGCAAAGCCAAAATAAAAAACGCACACTCGATGATGTCGATGCTGAAGCTGATTGTCCCGTTACTTGTGTGTCGAGTCATTTTGCATGCAAGCATCGTTATTGTAATAGAAATTAAGACTGGCAGTGTGCTTCATGATATGTCATTTTATTGCATTGTACCCATGGTGTAATTAACAAGGTGATCGTGAATTTTTAGCTTATCTCAAAAAAATTTTACCCACGTTTGTCAAAAACAGCTGTTCGTAAATTTCAAGCAAAAGTTGCAAAACAATCTATTACAATTTTTTATTGAGTGCAAGCGATTTGACACTTTTCCGCAGCTTGTCTCTTTTTTTCTTACTTTCTCAACATTTTTTGACAACCGAAGGGAAATCAGTAAACGTCACGATCACCTTGTTAATTACACCATGATTGTACCTAGTTGCGTTTGTTTTGTTTTGGTTGATTTTTTGTCAAAAGCAATGATGAGCAACATTTTGTGCTTGTTTTGTTTTTTTAAGCATTGGCCCGCGCTTAAAATTTCTTGGGCCCCACTGCTTTATAGCTTCGATACCCTGTTTAAAGTGAGAACTGTCGTGCTCCTCAAAACAGCCATCGACCACAGATTCCACCTCTTCATTGTTGATAAATCTTTTACAACCGAACCATTTTTTAAGTTTAGAAATAGAAATAATCGAAGGGTTCTTTTAAAGAGTTCTTTTAAAAAAAAAAATGACTCAACCAAACTTTGAGGTAGAATTTAGCAAAAGTAAGCGTTTGGAATTCTAAACTCAAAATCCTGAAATCTATATCAAAGTATGAAATAGCTTTTTATTACTGATCACTGATTTTCTTATTTCCAAATTAAACGTAAACTTTAGACTTAAAACTTTCAGAACTTCAGAAACCGATGATCTTCTCGAAAAATAGAATCTTTAAATAAGTTTCAAGTTTGTCAAATCTTTTCTTTGTGTGTAATGGTGAAAATGTTTGTTGATTTCGATTATCAATTTTCAAATGAACTCTCAGGTCATATCACTCTCCTTACTATGGCCTAACTCTCGATTTCCATGTTTCTTTTCGAAAACCTAACATAAATCGTAATCAGTTTAATAAAGTTATTCAGTGTTTACAGATCGTCTTGGTTACTTGATTAAATGTGGAAACATATTTTTAGAAAAAATGCCACCATAAAAGCATCAAATGCTTGCTCATACCCCTCTGCACTGGGTAGGGGTATGGCTGGTGATGTAAGCTCGACGCAGTCGGTGTCGACATCAATTAAATTGCCCGCCGAAGCGGATGTTGTTATAATTGGAGGTGGATCCGCTGGCTGCCATACGCTCTACCATCTTGCAAAACGTGGTGTGAAGGCAGTGCTTTTGGAACGTGCACGTCTAACAGCCGGCACAACATGGCATACAGCTGGGTTGGTATGGCGTTTACGACCTAACGATGTTGATATTCAACTGCTGGCAAATTCCCGAAAAATGCTGATGCAGCTGGAAAATGAAACTGGTCTTGACCCGGGTTGGATTCAGAACGGTGGAATTTTTATCGCCCATTCCAAAGTGAGTTTTAAAGGAAGAAAGCAATTAAAAAAATAAATCAAGAATTAAAATTAAAATGAGTGATTAAAGATAAACCACAGACCTCTTTTTTATGAATCGAAAATCCATACATTTACATTTAAATGAGCACCATTGAACATCATTTTCAGACGCGTCTTGATGAATATAAGCGTTTGGCTTCCATCGGCAATGCTTTGGGTATAGAAAATTACATAACCGATCCAAAGGAAACTCAAAAAATATTTCCTTTACTGGATCCGTCATCGTTTTTGGGAGCACTGTACTCACCTGGCGATGGCGTTGTGGATCCTGCTATGCTGTGTACTGCCTTGACCCGCGCGGCTTCTTCGAATGGCGGGAAAGTTATCGAAGGCTGTCCAGTTAATGATTTAATGGTGGAGGATACAGCGAAAGGTAAAAGGATAGCAGGCGTATCCACACCTTTCGGTAACATAAAAACGGGCACAGTAGTGAATGCCACTGGCGTTTGGGGAAGAGATTTGGTGGAAAAACATGGCTCGTTTCTACCCTTGATCCCCATGAAGCATGCCTATATTGTCTCCGAATCCATACCTGGAGTTCGCGGGCTGCCCAATATTCGTGATCATGATTATTCAACATATTTCCGCATTCAAGGTGATGCTATTTGCATGGGTGGCTATGAACCAAATCCAATTTTACTAGATCCAGTGGCTTCAGATTTTCATTTTGGGCTGTACGATCTGGATTGGTCAGTATTTGATGCACATCTTAATGGTGCAATAAAGCTTTGTCCCACCTATGGTAAATATGGCGTAAAAAGCACAGTTTGCGGACCCGAGTCCTTTACACCGGATCATAAACCTTTAATGGGACCCGACACTAAACTATCGGGTCTTTTCCATAACTGCGGCTTTAACTCTGCCGGTATGATGTTTGGAGGCGGCTGTGGAGAGCAAACAGCTCTTTGGATTCTTAACGGTCAGCCAGACTTGCCCATGTTTAGTTTTGATTTACGTCGTTTCACAGATTCACAATGCAATGCCACCTCTTGGATTAAACAGAAATCTCATGAGAGTTATGCGAAAAATTATAGCATGGTATTCAAATACGATCAACCTCTGGCCGGTCGTGATTTCAAAACAGATCCACTACATGCCGATATGCTGGAGTACAATGCTTTTATGGAGGAGAAGCAAGGTTGGGAGAGACCAGGATTTTTCCTGAAAAAAACTGAAAAAGCGCCCGTACTCAACTATGATTGGTATGGCAGTTATGGAAATGAACGCCACCAGAACAGTTCTTACGAGCAAATACTTGAGGGAGATTTGAAGTATGATAGTTTTTCCGAACATCATCATCTGGTGAGTGGGTGTGGACTACTTTGTAAATATTTACACATGCGTTAATCTTTGATTTGCTTTGTTTTGTTTTTCATTGTCGGAACATTTGTTATTTTTTTTCTCATCTTGATGTTTTACAACTGCCGGACGATGAATGATGATGGTTGGCTTTATAACATGCTAATAGATAGGCGACGAAGCGCTTGCTTGCAGAAATAATGCGGTCGTTTTTAATATGAGCTATTTTTGTAAATTGTATTTGGAAGGGCCAGAAGCCAAGGATGCTGCAGATTGGATATTTACAGCAAACACAAATCGTGATAATCAAAAGTAAGTGATTTTGTCTTCATCACGTGTAGATTTTAGAAAAATTGAAAATAGCTGAATTAAAGTTTTAAAAAAGTAAAAAGTCATTTCGAAAGTAAAAGTTTCGAACTTTTTTTTTTAAAGTTTTAAAAAAGTAAAAAAAGTAATAGTCATTTCGATTAAACGGGTTAAACAGCATTAAAGATAAATATTATGAAATATGATGGTAATCATATAGAATAAGTTTGATTTTAAGGAGTCAAGTAAGATGGATTCGAGGTTAAGGCTAATGAAGTAATGCTGTAAAGTGGTTTTGAGCGATGGAAAGATTTATTTAAGTTAATCGCCTCGACTCTACTTTCTGAAGTGACAAGAAGTTGTGAATGTCAAGTGATATAATATTTAATAGTTAAAAAAGAAATGGCGATATAAGGCTTCTCAGGGAACCCTTTAAAGTAACCAATGCACCAAATGCAAAAGCAAAAGCAATAAAAAAAATTAAAATACAATTAAAATAAGGATAAGAATTTGGATAAGGATTAGGACAACAAGGATTAGCTTAAGAAAAGAAAGAGGCAAGGATTTGAATAAAGATTAGGACCCGTAATAAGACAAGAAGTAGGACAAGGATTCGAGCAAAGATTAGAGCTTAGGACTGAACAAGGATTAAGACAAGAATTCAGAAAATGATTGGGAAAGGACTAGGGAGAAGCATAAGAAATGGGAGAAGGAATAGAACAAGCACACACTTAGGACAAGATTTAGCTCATGGATTGGGAAAAAATTAGGACATGGATTAGAAAAAGAATTGAAAAAGGGTTAAGACAAGAATTCAGAAAATGATTTGGAAAAGGACTAAGGAGAAAAATAAGAAATGGGAGAAGTAATAGAACAAGTATTTGGACGCACTTAGGACAAGATTTAGTATAAGGATTGCGAAAAAAATTACGACAAGGATTAGGAAAACTATTCGAACAAGGATAAGGTCAGAAACTTGGCCATGGATTAAATCAAGAGTTCGAACAAGAAGTATGATAATTTTTGGACAAATATAAGAATAAGTATAAGGATGAGCAACAAGGATAAAGTTACGCTGTCACGTCAAAAACTACAGGTGTGTCCACAATACAGCCAACTTTTTTTTACATAAGATTCATCACGATCTCAATTCTTTTTTAACTTCATCAATTGTTTTAACTTTTTGTATATTTTTTGGAAGCTGTGAGAAGTGTTGATCGCTTTTCCAAGTTTAAGCAACAAGTTTATAGAACTTTTTTAATGGAACACTTTTATGTTTTTATTCAATTTTAAGGTGTGTCTATACCTGCGTACTCAACAATATGGGAGGCGTTGAAGCTGATGTCACCATTACACGTCTAAAACCAGGATCGGGCGGACAAATTGATCCTAAGTTTGAAGGTCAAGGTTATTACATAGTAGCCGGTGGAGCGTCAGCATACTACACATACACACTCATAAGCAGTGAAATTCGAAAGAAAGGATTCAATGCTACTGTTCGTGATGTAACATCCGATTTAGGAGTCATATCCATACAAGGACCCAAAAGTCGCGAAATACTGCAGCGAATTGTCGATTGTGATCTATCTGATCAAAATATTTCACCAAATGGCACAGTGTTGGCTAAATGTAAAGATATAACGGGTAAGACTTTTTTCCACGTTCGTGTGCTACGTGTCAGCTTTGTTGGTGAATTGGGTTATGAGTTACATGTTCCAAGCGAATTATGCTCAGGTGTGTATAGGTCGCTGATGGCTGCTGGCGCTAAGGATGGTCTAAAAAATGCTGGCTATCGAGCATTATACTCCTTGAGCAGCGAGAAGGGCTACCACTTGTGGAGTTTTGACTTACGTCCCGACGATACGCCTTTGGAAGCTGGATTGGCATTTACCTGCCGTAAAAATGGCGATTATAAAGGAAAGCGGGCGATTGATACACAGCGTGCCGAAGGTTTCTCCAAACAATTAGTCTACCTTACCCTAGACGATCAAGTACCAATTTGGGGTCTCGAAGGAGTTTACAGAAATGGCGAACCAGTAGGCTTTCTAAGACGCGCCGAATATGCCTACACTTTGAAAAAACCTTTAGGACAAGCCTATATTCAACATCCAAATCAAAAAACAATAACAAAGGAGTATATTGAACAAGGCGAGTACGAAATTGATATAATGGGCAAAAAATATAAAGCAAACTGTCACCTCAAAAGTCCCTTTGATCCAGAGGGAAAACGCGTGCGTGGAAATTATGATTAGTTGTTGAGTTGAATTTTTTCCATTCCTTATTTGTGAGCAATAAAAAAAAATATTTAATAAAGATTAATGTGTTCTCGGAAGGTTTGCTGCTGAGGCAACTCAAGTGCATTCAATGTTAATGAACAAAAAAGTATTATTATTTATATCGATTTATATCGTTTCTGTTCTGAAACACAGATGTTGGTGTTCATTTAACCGACATAGTTTGAATGTGTCTCAAGTGGTTTTAGCAGAACACGTACTATAAGCAGCATTTAGCTTCCAAGTGCAACAGGCGCGAAGTGATGACGTTCTTTCTAAATGTTGGCAATTGTTGAAGGACGGACTTGCGGTTGAGACTCCACTTGAGAAAGAGAACTCATATAAATTGAGTTGTTATGACTTAGTTGACATGGCTTATTTCAAACTCAGGGATTCTGGGAAGGATTATATGCATTATGAAGCGAGGCACAGACAGTATGTCGCCAACTTGAGGTTAAAATATTGTTTATATTTAATGTACATAAAGTGTTCTACTGTTTTAAGAACATAAGGAATAAAGTGAATACAAGTGAATTAAAATAAAAGGACGTAAAAACGTAGAATAAATTATAAAACAAACGGTTTATTATTATTTAAGTTCCGAATATAAAATTATTACACTTTATTCTAATAATAACTGGCGCTTCTTACACATAATGTCTTAAGTAGGACTATCCTATAATGTTTAAGAAAAAAACTTTGTTTTTTAATCGATAAAAATTTTTCAATGAGCGTCTGCATTGAATTGACATTTAGTTTTTGCTAAATACTCTTCAGTTAATTGGTGTATATTTTTTTCAAATATAAATATATCCTGTAGGCTGCTTTTAAGATGGCAAATCACTTTGTATGCATTCGGATTCCAATCCAAACAGATTACATCGCAGTTAAGCATAGTGAGATCTTCAATCAGCGATACAATGTTCTGTAAATGAGAAAAAAAATGATTAATAAAAAAAAAATGCTACTTTAATGACGAAACTTAAACTTGATGACGGTTAGTAATTTGTAGCGAAATGTTGAAAAAATAAAATAAAAAATTAAAACTTAATTTTTTTATTTTTAACGGCCAAAGCCAACGGCTCTATCGGCTTTACATATTATCAATTTTCGTTTTTAGATTCTGTATGAGCTGTCAACTTCGAATTGACATTTATGGGCACTCGCTCTCACCCTTGCGACAACCTTATTTATTCAACCATGACTTCAACCTTGTATAATTATATCATGCTCTCTATTACTCGAACTTTACTTGAAAAATTTCTTCGAGCACGAATCTTGAAATTCAAGCATCTGATTGTCAAAGTGACAAAATTAAATTGTTGCGTTGTGTTGGAAAAAAAATAATAAATTTAAAATAAGCAAAATGAACGCAAATGGAAACCAAAGCTGCTGGAAATAATTCACTTGCAACCTCTTTGAATTTTCCATTTTTTAAATAAACCATCCAGTCAATTCTATTTTTATTTGATTTCATATGTCGAAAACAGCTGTTGTGCTTGAAATTTACTTGAAGTCATTTCCGTACTTTATGACAAATTTTCGCATTTTGGCAAATAATCAAATCATTACTATTCTATTACATTATTACTCGAACTTTACGTGAAGTAAAACAGTACGGAAACAGACCTATTAACACAAGTTAGAAATGTCAGAAGATAGTAAAAATCATGGTAGAATAAACAATGTAAACAAAGAGTCATGAGCAAATATGGCACCACTATGCTATATTTATGCCATATTATAAATATGGAAAACATCGTCGGTCAAATATCGCTTTGATTCTATTCTAGCTCTGACACAGTCCTACTTTGATTATTATACTATGATTCTCCATATACCACGTTAATATATGACAGTTGAGCTGACTCAACAACTATATGTCCGTTATGTTGAATAATCTTCTCCAAAAGCATCATAAAAAAAAAAAAATAAATAAATAACTGGCCATTTCAGCTCTTGAAAGGACTTTGACCTAGCTTCTTATAATCAATTGTTTTGTGCGTGTTATTAAGTTTGTACACAATTGACCGAGAACCGGACCTACATGTTTAACGCTGACTCCGAACGGCGATGAACGGAATGTTCTTGTTCTCAAGAAGCTTTACATGGCATTTTGAATACTCTCTTAGGTTTGCCATTGTCTGCAGAGAGGTGGCGGCCGTACAGAAAAATTATTTTAATTCAAATAATATTCTGTCGCTGCTGGGGTTAGAACCTGGGTCTCCAGGTTCGTTGACATAGCCAACATTAACCAACTACGCCACGGACGCCACGCACTTTAACCAAAAGCATCATACTTAGAATAATAATAAAACATTTCAAATACCAACCATTGCAACTGTATAATCTACTGAGTAAATTGCACTGCCATTAATAATCAAAAGTTGAATTTCGCCATTTTGTTGGGTAATAAATTTGATTATTTTTGATTTTAAGTATTCGGCAGCTGCATAATCAAGTTTCTGTTTAACATCAACTAATCCTAAAGATACACCGTTTATCTGAAAAGTAGGAAAAAAGGGTAAATGTCACAATTTGAATGTTTGATCGAAAAATTATATTCTTTTCTATTATCTTTTATCTTTTAATTTCAATGTTTTTAATTCGACCAAAACGCAAGTACCACACAAGAATTTACACTTCAAAACAAAAATTTACAAAATTCTAAACTACCCAGATATTTCCGAGTGCCGGGCACCCGGGAACGTGAACAAGCACGAAAAAAATCGAGGGCCCCGATAATAACTATCTGTTTTGGAAAACTTGTCGGCAATGTCTATGGAAAAACAGAATTCATAGCTTTTTCATAGATATTTTTTCCTAGGGCTTGAAAAAATTTCATGTTTTCTCTCGATATCTGCTCTTTTTAAACGGTCAAACGGACACAGAGATTGCTTGATAAACTATTTTGATATTTTGCAATGCTCGTCAGATTCATTAACTCCGAGGGAGAATTGTGACTTGACATTTTAGACATTATCTATACAGATATACTAAGCCTCGGAAAAGGGTATGTTCTTAATATATCTACGCGTAGCTTAACAGTTTTGAAGTGGTTTATTTTATTAAAATGAATGAAAATAATTCTTTACCTCTTCTCTCATAAGTTGTATTTTAGGACGCGCGCTTGTATATAAGATGAAAGACATGTTCACCACAATTCCACAGAGGATTCCATACTCAAGGCTCCAGAAAAGACATATTAGGTTGGTGACAATGAATGGTAACATATCCAGTTCTAGAAAAATAAGGTTTCTATATTAAATTCAACTTTTGTCAACTAAAAATTCAACTAAAATAAGCAAAAAACTAAATTTACTTAAAACAATTAAAAATTGAAAATAAAATGTTCTTATTTTAAAAGCAAAAGTGAATGATGATGTTTTTGGAAATGCATTTGTTTATAAAATCTTTTTTAAAAGTATAGATTTGTCTGCCCCTTTATGAAAAGTTATTTTTTCTTAAGTTTTCTAAGAACTTTGGAAACGTCAATATAGGACACAAAAAACAGCTGTTGTGCTTGTAACTTACTTGAAGTTGTTTCCGTGCTCTTTGACAAAATTTCTCATTTTGACAGATAATCAAAAAACTCTCTATTACTTGAAGTTATTGATTCAATTATTTCTAAAACCGACTCGATGTTGGAATTTTTAAAAAGAAACACAAACGATTTTTCAGATTCGTACGCTCTTAAAATCCTTTATTCATCACTAGTAAGACCTTATCTTGAATATTGTTCGACAATCTGGAATCCATCCTATCAGCTTCACTCTAAAAGAATTGAGGCAGTCCAAAGACATTTTACGAGGTTTATGTGACGTAAACTTAATTGGAATATCCCTGCCATACCCTCATATGCCACTCGTTGTGGACTTGTTAATTTAACTGAACTTTCGTTAAGACGTAAGATTTTTTCCATCAGTTTTGTATGGAAACTGGAAACATTTGTACATTAAATGCCCTGAACTATTAGCCCAGCTGGTTTTTTTTACTCCTCTACTCCTTCTCCTTTACTCCTTCTCGTCTCCGCAGCCAATTTCATGTTAGAGAGGCGGTCTATAGATCTAATTATGCACAAAACAAACCAATAGCACGTTGCATTTGTGAAGTCAACTCAATCTTATCTATTTCTGATATCTTTAGAAATGCTTCACGTAAATCCTTTAAAGACAACTCAACGTTAATCATCATGGCACGTGATGTATGAAGTTTATAATTATTTAGATTTTATTGTAGTAGTCTTTAAGAGTATCACTATGGTTGATGAATAAATAAATCACTTTAACCCTGCAGTAGTCGCGTACCTAAATGTGACGAGAGTGGTCGCGCGGATTACATATGTAATCCGTTTTTTAAAGTTTAAAATAAGAGATGGCAATTTGAAAATGCTTAGTTATTTGTTTTAATTTTTATTATTACTTTATTTTATATTATATTTATTTAAAAAAACGACATAAACATAATTCTTATAGTACGTAAAATCAATGAATATCGATTGCAGACAATTGTGAAAATCATAATTTTGCATGACTGGATTACATATGTAGTCCGCGCGACTACTGCAGGGTTAATATAGCATGAAGCCATATTTCTTCTGATATATTTCGAGCCCTAACTACCGAATAAGCGTAAGTGCCATTTTTTTCGAAAATCAATTTTTAATTGCAAACTATAGTTTTAAATCTAAGCCTTCAAAACTCAAAAAATTATACCTCTAAGATGAACCGTTAAGAAGTTTGGACAGTTAAAAAAAAGCGTATTACTTATGCAGTCAAAGATGGAAAAATGCTTCTGTAAAATTTTATTCCTGACGCTTACGTTTATTAGGCAGTTATGAGTCGAAGAACATATTTTTTAGGCAATATTACTGACTATGAGTATAAAATAATTCACATGGTAATTAATTGAAAAAAAAAACGAATCCATTAAACTTACTTCTTGATTTCCAAATTTCTGGAATTCTTTCAAATTCTATTAAACTTAGCATCGCAGCAATAATTATCGCAGCCAGTGTGGCTTTCGGTATAAAATAGAAAGTTTGAGTGAGTAAGGCCAAAGCCAAAAGGACGATAGTACCAGTAACAGCACCACCAAGCGGAGTTTGAACACCGCTTGCATTATTTACTGCAGTGCGCGTAAAGGAGCCTGTAACAGGCATCGAGCCAAAGAAGCTGCCGAATACGTTACATAATCCCAAAGCGATCATTTCCTGGGAAGCATCCACAATTTTTCCTTTGGCTAAGATTGTAAATATAAAAATTCCTTGTTTTTGATACTCGAAAAGTTATTTCACAAAGACTTACAAAAGGCCTTTGATATAGCGACAATTTCCAATATGGCTACCAGCGGTATCGAGGCCAATGAAGCACCCACAGTGGATATCATTTCAGTAAAAGGCACATAAGTTCCGTTAACATGCGTACTAAATGGTGGCCAATTAAATGGTGGCAGTCCGGGAGTAATTTTTCCCGTCAATATAAATGGATGATTATCACCATCACTCAGAATGTATGCCAGAAAGGTGCCGACAATCACTGCGAGCGCGTTACGTGAGAGAGATATATACTTGAGTGCTATCTTATTGCCACAAGGAAGATCCTTCACTCTCTACAAATGAGAGAGCTTTTACCATGAAACCATGATATCTCGATCACAAGCACTCACCTTCATTGCCAGCAGTATGCACAATGTAAGCACTCCCAGAATAGCATCATTCCGTCTAGTTTTGTTGAGGTGGGTAAAGAAATGTTTCCATGCCAATAAGAATTCTTTCGAAGGACCTTTTATTGAGTTCATCTTTATTTAAAATTTAGACATAATATATTTTGCCCATCTAACTTACTCGATATACCGAATAAATTGTTGATCTGGGCACTACCTATTGTAATGGCTGCTGCTATAGTAAAGCCCGTTACCACCGGGATAGAAATAAATTGTACAAGTACACCCAGGTTAAGTGCTCCCAATGCAACAATAATACAACCAGCAAGAAAGCAAACGAAGGCTGCATATTCAGGGCTAAGTTGAGCGTATGGATTGATCATTAGAGCCATAATTGCTGTCGTTGCTATAAAAAGATACTTGTATTAGTTATCGTTATGTAATAAAAATTGTAAAACTTACCAATTGTAACATCCTTACATGAGCCAAATAGAATATAAGTAAAACAACCCATGAATGCTGAATAAAGACCATATTGCGGTTCCAAACCAGCAACAGCTCCATATGCTATGGCTTGTGGTATGGTCGTTAAGCCAACTGTGAATCCAGCCACGAAATCTTGTAGCAAGTAATGTGCCTGATATTTAGGAAGCCACTCTAGAATGGGCAACTTACGCTTAATAGCATTCGAACTGCATGTTCTTCTTAAAATCATCTTTACTTGGACTATTTTTTTGACCTAGAATTTTGGAGAGTTCCTCAACGTTTTAATTTGAAAAAATTTTTAATTTTAAATAATTCGCACTCCATCTTCAAAACAGGTATAACTCAACATTTACAAATTTTTACTTTAAAATGTTAAACTATTCGTAGGTTATAACCTCCATCAACTATCAAAATTTTGCACTCTTCTTTTTACTTTTTAATTAAAAAAAATCGTTTTGTCTCCTTGTTTTGTATGAATTCCTGTTGAAAAACAAACTTGTTTTTTGCTTCTACTGAAAATTCTGAAGTTTTGAGTTGTGTCTGTTTTGAAGATGGAGTTCGAATTTTTAACAACATTTTTCTGCATTACAGCAGGTTATGGCCTCATTTTAAAAAATTATACCCGACATCCCTACAAATAACCAACATTTAAATAGTAGGGGAGAGGTTTGTAGGTTGGACAGCTTTGTGGGTTTCACACCTGGCTATTTTTGATATTTCTAGAGTTGGCAACACCACGATTTCAACTGTCAGCATAATTTGTTTGTAAGATATCAGTTTTCATGTGGTTTTGAAGAGAGAACAAGAAATATTGTGAAAAGTAATTTTTTCGTGATAAATTTTTAGTGATTTTCATATTAGTATTAATCATGAATTAGACATTTTATTTTATGGTTTTCAAAATGCGGTTAGAACTGTAGGTGAACCTTAAAACTTGTAGGTTGGACACTTATTTTTTTTTTTTATTTGTTCGCATACTGCAATATTTGGAGTCGTAACTGAACTAACTGTTAAGTGTTTATATTAGGGGTATTCACGATCTGGACCTCTTTGTAAAGCTCTTGTGCAAAAGAGCAAAAGTTAAACAAAATACAAAATCTTTGTTTACAAGGAGTGCTTTTTCAGAGGTTCCATTTTTCGAAAAGCATTTAACTGTCATCAGATCTAGCAACTCTTTTATCATTTGTGCTCAGTTTGATTTGGCATTTTTTAAGAAATATACTTAGACCAGAACAACGCTTTTTCAATGGGTAGAAAATGAACTGAAAGCCAACCCAATGTTTTATCGCAAATTTCTGTTTGTGGATAAGGCTCATTTTTAGCTCAATGGGCATGTCAATAAATAAAATTGCCGCATTTGGAGTGAAAAAAATTCACAAGAGATTCTCAAGGCGCCGTTTTATTCACACAAAAATCACTGTTTGGCGTGCTTTATGGATCATTGGAATCATTGGTTCTTACTTCTTTAAAAATGCGGCCGGCTAGGGTGTTACCTTCAACGGCGTACATTATCGGAGCCATAATTACTGATTATTTTGTGATTAAATAGAATGTTTAATGAAGACATGTTTTTTAAAGGGTCGGCACCACATGCCATACAGTGCGTCAAATCATCGACTTACCGAAGAAAACTTTTGGGCGAACGCGTTATTTCTCGAAATGGACCAGTTTGGGTTATTTTCTCTGGGGTTGTGTGAAGTTATGCGAAGCTAATGCGAACAAAGCAGTGACTATGAACATCTTGGAAGATAGTATTGCGCGAACTATTGCCGAGATACGGTCCAAAATGCTTAAAAATTGGCCAAAAATTGAACTTTCAGAATGAAAAAACTTTCTCAACAAATAACCATTAATGAACTAATGAATTTAAGAAATTAATAAATTATTGTTATAAAGGCCGACATTATTTGTATAAAATTAAAAAAAAGTTTTGATTTTTCTTATTTTATTTTTGTCCAATATTTCGCTTAAATTTGTTAACCCTAACCATACGTCAACTTAGTTAATAATTCTAACAAATAAGTTTATACTTAGTGTCGGGTTTTTAGTGGTCTCTGAAGATGATTAACAAACTTCACCGAACTATTGGACAAAAATAAAATCAGAAAAATCAAAACTTTTTTTTTAATTTTATACAAATAATGTCGGCCTTTATAACAATAATTTATTAATTTCTTAAATTCATTAGTTCATTAATGGTTATTTGTTGAGAAGGTTGATATATTTAAATTTAAAAATAAAACTTTTCTCTTTATTTAAACATTCCAACATGAAGTTCAATCACTCTTTTTATTATTAAACTTTTTTACGTCCAGTTGATTGTTTTTAAACCATAGACCCTGAGAGGTGTGAACACAACAGTCATACCCATGACGTTCATTCGCCCAGCTGTTTAATATTTATAACTACAAAAACTAAAATTATTTCTTTGTTATCAGCTTTATACAATTTTTTAAGTCTCACTGTATTTTGATAAATAAAACATCAGCTGCGCCACGATGACTGCGTTTATAAACGATAATTTTAATGTTAATATTTGTTGAAGTTTATTGAAACCAATTTAAACAGAGAATGAAACAAATTCCTGAAAAAAATTTAAATAAAATATTTGTTTTTTATAGATTTTAAATTGTTAATGTATACACTTGTATGCTGTCACTTGCTCATTGTGATTCACTACAAATGTTTTGTTGCTTCTGTAATAAAACGCAATGCCCTGCAATGAGCGCAGTTAAACCCGTTAATGACATCCAACAACAGTCAACAGGGTGAAGATATCGCTATTCTCAAGTCTAGTTTTCTGTGAAAAGCTTGAGAGTCTCATTGATTTCATATAAAAAGCATTGTTCTAAGAATTCTCACTGTTTATATAGCTAATATTTTTTTTTCATCAGATTTATTTATGTGTACAGTAAATCAACGTTAAACTCGGTAAATTGATCTAGCTCCGTTAAAAATAATAAAAATAAATGCACCCTTATACGCAAGTTACTACATATATTTTGGGAATAAATATAAAGACCACATTTTTTTCTTTATTGTTTTTCGAAATATTCTTCTTCATGATTAATACATTTTTGCATGCGTTCGAACCATTTGTCATAACATTAATCCCATTCCGCTTGAGACACCTCCAAAACATAGTTTTTGAATGCATCAACGTCTTCTTCTGGCATCTTAAATCGTTGTCAACGCAGTTTGTCCTGGATGTGCGGGAACGAAAAGGAGTCATTGGATGCTAACTGAGGTCTGTACGGCGGATGACCCATTAATTCGATGTTTTGAATGCTGAAAATGCCTCACGCTCGCATTGTCTTGCTGAGGAATAATTATTTGGCGATTGTTTGTTTTTCTTATTTTTCTTATTTAACGAAATCTTTATATTTTTCCTCGTATCTCAAGTAAAATTTTTTCGTATCGTGTCCTCGTGGCAAAAATTGAAATTTTTTTTTCAAAATGAAAAAAAAAATTACGTCTTTATATTTATTCCCGATGTAGTAACTCTCGTAGCACATTTGGGTCGAAGTATATCGCTATACGTAGTATAACGAAGCATACAAGAACTAGTGCTCTTAAAAGCATCGTCATAATTGGAAGCATTTTAATTTCGAATTATGGACTAAAACAAAAATAAACTAAGGGTCGTTTACTCATCTCAACTTTAAACAAATGTTAATTTAAGCAATGTTTAAAATTCCTTATACCCAGTGTACATTTTACTGCCGATAACTCAACGCGAAAAATCTGTTTAACTCTGTAAAGCAAGTTTAAATTTAAATACAGAAATTCTAGGTTTAAACATTTAGAAAATATAAACACCAATAAGCGCTATGCAGTGCAAATCCTAATTATTGTTAAAATGTTTTGAAGCTCAAATCCAAAAATATTAGGGGTATTCACGATCTGGTGCACTTAGCTGTGCACAAATGCAGAATTGCCTGTAACAACAGCAAAATACACATACGTAAAAAAACTGCAAATTTGCAATTCTACTACAGCTTTTTCTAGTGTACTTGAGGACTTGAGCAGTTGTGCACTTGTGTACTTCATATCATTTGACAGATTTTTATTAGTGTAATATACCAATTAGCTTATAATATATTTACAGAATTTATTATTTTAGTTTTGCAACTTGTTTTAGGCATCCATACTTCTTTATTTATGGCGGGTGGCTAACAAATAACAACAGATGCTCTGACATTTAAGTTTTGTTTTAAGAAACTGCATAAACAAGAATGTGATGTATTCACGGTCATTGAACTGCAGTTCTGCAAATCTACAAATCCGCATTTCTGCACAGCTCTGGATCGTGAATACCACTAATGCTGTTTCAGGTGCATGTGCAAAAATCGTGAGCACCTAAAGAACAACTTTAAATCGAAAGGAATTGTATTTCGAAATGGTTTATTCATAGTACCTGCCATAGATACAAACAGTCAGACTGATTTAACAAGTTAATATTTTATTATTTGTAATTTTTTTAAATGTTTTGAAGCTCAAATTAAAAAATATTGAATTTTTACTTTAATGCCATAAATAATTGATAAGCAGCGCCATCTTTTGATGAGTAGATTTTTTTCAAAGCAGAGCTTAGACCATGAACCTCAGGTTCAGTGAACTGCCGATAAAAACGAGATAAGTTACAGCAATTATTTTCATTGTGTGAAAATATAAACTCTATTTAGAAAACTTGAGGTGAAGAAAGTTGAACTTTTGAGATGAGTTTTTTTACAGTTCAACCAGTTTTGTGAAAAATAAATAGCAACACTCATTGCATGCAAGATACAACCGGGAACATGGTAGAAAAATAAGGTAGGACGTCAGCACGTCAAAATCAGCTGTTCAATGATAGTTTTTAACTTTGACGTTTTGCAGTCGGATTTCAGCTTGTCAGAAAATCTGACTAGTGTAAGAAATAGAGTAATTGGAAATTCAAGTGCAAACGCTTATATTAATTTTTTAAGCAATATTTTAACGTTTCTAAAAGCTTTGTCGTTTGGACAACTGTGACACCTTTTTTTTTACGTGTTAAAATATGAGCTGACCTTGTAATTGTATCATGACTGAGATGAGTTAAATTTTTTTGTTTATATTTCCGAATATTTATGTTTATGTTCGGTGTTTATCCGAAAATTTGCTTAGTTGTCGGCACTTTTTATAGTTATATTTTAGACAGAACGATTTTGCGATCAAAGTCTAACATATTTTTTGGAAAGAAAAGTGAAAGACAGAACAGAAAAAAGGTGAGAGAAATCATCGCAATATTGACATTTCTGAAATAGAAGTTGTTAAACAAATTTCAATAATTTTAGGTACAAAGAGTTAATTTCATGTTAAATGCCTTGAAATATCATTAAAAAAATTATTAATATAAGTTTATATAATTTTTAATAAAAGTTATATAATTATATAAGTTTATATAATTATTATACAAACTCTTTAGTTTTTTCATGCTTCATATATTTTTTTATTTGTCTTGGCACAAAAGTGTCAGCAAGGAACTATCGTATAACATTTTCAAGCACAATTTAATTTTGTTTACATAATTGCACTATATAAAGGCAATTACAACAGATAGGGAATATCCGAAACAGAAAAAAATTTATTTAATTTATACGGACACATTTGAACGTTAATTAATTCATTGTTTGTTATTAAGTAAGTGTGAAAAATTTACTCACTGTACTCGACAGTAATATGTGTTATCGTTAACAATAATGCTTAAGTTTGATATTTATTGTTTCATTAATCAAGCGCCAAAGTTTTCAATCACCATTATTATGTAAAAATGCCGTTATCAAAACTTTCATGTATGTATGTTTGCTTATTTTTAAAAACAGCGTTAAGTGCGTACGGTACAATGTATAGGATGAATTGCTTGAATTATTGAAACACTTAAGTTACCAGAATTACGTTTTCAAAAAAGTTGAAAAAGTAATTTTCCAAAATTCATCGGTTCTGCATAGAATTAAATGGTTAATTTATTGACCTTAGAACAAAAAAATTGGCAAATGACAAAAATAATACTAACAATGTAATACGTATCAGGTCGCAGACAGAGCCGCTACAAGATCGAAAATGCAACTATCACACAACGGCGTTACATGTAATTATTACTCTGTGAGAATATACACAACGGTAAAAGTTATAAAATTAAATTGAAAGATTTTAATTTGGCCTTACGATAAAAAAAAAAAAAAAAAATTATGACGTCGTAAGGTCGCGGAGGTAGCAGCGTATGTAACAAAAATGCAATAATGTTGCTGGAATTATTAGGCGGTCGATAGAGGTGCTACGACATATTGTATTTTACAACAGCAAATATTGATTCTTTCACCTCATAACGAAAACAATAAAAATATTTTAGCACCATGATACCAACAGGTTAATGCAGAAAAAAATGGAAGAACAAGGAAGAACCCTCATCTCATGGAATTATAACACAACGCTTAGGCCAAGAATTAGGCCAAATTAGAAAAAGTTTTGGACAAGAATTATGAAATGGATTAGGACAGGAACTAGGACATGGATTCGGAAATAGATTAAAACAAGAATTTGGACAAGGAGTTAGACAAGTATTAGGCCAAACATAAGAATAAAGATAAGAATGGGTGCAAGTTTCAGGACAAGGTAGAGGGAACGGATAATAATTAGGTCGTGGATAAATAAGAGTTGGTACGTCAAAATCTACGAGTGTATCCGTTTTCACTAGTATTAACACTTGACACTTAAATATGAAACTGGTTTTAGCACTGGTTTAGACGTTGAAATTATACAATGAAAAAATTTTATATAGTTTCTCTTGTAATCTGCTTTTACTTCACAAGAAATATCATAAATTTATATCCTTCTTGATAAAAGGAAATACAGTTAGAATATAAAATAACTTTCTAATTTTTTAATTTTATCACTTCACAGAACGATCTCAAGAGAGTTTTAAAAAATGAAAAAGTAAATCGTGTCATCACTGTTTCATACGTCCTGATTCACGGTTTTTAGTAT
Source organism: Pherbina coryleti (assembly GCA_943735915.1). Taxonomy (NCBI): domain Eukaryota; kingdom Metazoa; phylum Arthropoda; class Insecta; order Diptera; family Sciomyzidae; genus Pherbina; species Pherbina coryleti. Next base: position 7,502,862 of record OX030950.1, read on the forward strand.
TGTTCTTAAGGAACGTAAATCAGAAACACAGTAACTTTTAATAAAGCTTAAAGAAAGAATTCTATAACTTCACAGTACAGGATTTGAACGTCTGGTTCATTAAACATATAAAAAAAAATTCAAAATATTTATATGTAATTTTTGTGTTTTGCAATAAGTTGAAAATTGTTGAATTTTATTTTCCCCATAAAATTAAGCAATATTTTCATCACCTATAAATTGTCTGTTTCAAGCTTGAAACTGTCGTTTACACCTCTTGCACAGACTTTTTTTATCTTATTTTTATTTAAGTCGTAAAAATTCATTTCAACATCATTTAACAAAGAGCGTACTTCGACGCATTTCTTTTTTTTTTTTTTAATTAATAAAAAATTTAAAATTCTCTAGCATAAATTAAAAAATCTTGCTGATTAAACAGACCACGCATTAAATCAGAAATTGGCACAACTCATGGCTGGTAATAGTATTAAAATTCATTCCACAAAACTTGACACTTTTAATCAATCGTTTTGTTATATTGATAACAGCTGGTTTAAACTTAAAACCATGACCTACGAAAAATAAATTTGTTTAATATTCTTAACATTTTCGCATTTTAGAAACACTGTTAAATTTATCGTTTTTCCTATTTGACATTGTATCGTTATTTTAAGCAAAACATTCCAATCTGTCTTCAGTCAGATATAACCAACATCAATTACTTCAAAGGAAAAAACCTTTAACTCAATCAAACAGCGGTGAAAAAAAAATTATTATTCGATGCTAAACCGCTCCTAATGAAGACGTAATCCGAACTCTTATCAAGTGCGCAACGACTCAACCCAACGACAACTAACAAATATTGTAAACAACATGTATGAAATGTACCCCAAGTAATGAAATTGTAACTCCGATAATCGGCTTATCTCGATTGTTAATGGGAGTAAATTTTGTTTAAGCCGTATAAAATATTTTTTATTATCGCTAATTATCGTTCTAAATTGTCGTATGGTTGCGAAAAAAAGGCAACAATACTTTTATGAACCATTTGAGTACATACCAACTAGCATTTATTATTATTTAAACAACTGTTTATTGATTAAGGCCTACAAAAAAGAAAGAAACTTCTAATTGACAGCATATATTCTTTATTTCTGCACCATGGATTGAATAAGAAATCCGATTTTCATCATATAAAAAATGTTTAAAGGTTAGACTTGTACCACATATTTTTCACACGAGTAAGTAGATCACAAATATTTTTGTTTTCTTCATTGTATTTATAAATTAAAAATAAAAAATATACTTAAAGAAGCTTTATATGAGTTGATGCCACTTTTGATGAGTTGATATGATTGGGTATAAATTGGGAATGCGGAAGAGATTCATTTAAAAGTAATATCTTTGTAATATTTCGGTGCAAAAAAAGCTAATGTTAATATAAATTTTCTTTATTTGCAGTTAACGAATAAACATTATGACATTTTGCACTTACCCATCATTTTCTTACAAAATTCTTTCTTTTGGACTTGTAATTCATAGTGATTAAATTTTAATCAAATGTAAACAGTTTCGTATAAGGAAACAATCCTATTGTCGACTCGTTTAAAATTTGTAAAAAATTTAGTAACTAGAATTATTTTTAACGTTTTTTAAAAATTACTAATGATGTTAAAATACATAATCTTTCCTTTATCTAACCATCTTTTTTCTGAAAAATGATCACCAAAATTTCTTTTGACTTTATTTATATTACTTTTCCCTTGAAACATCTGTACAATGTGGTTCCTTTATCTAAAATTGAAACCAGCCTCTTATCAGTTTTAATTCAGTAAATTTTTTTTATGAAACTAATACAAATCCTGTTATTAATAAAAATGTAAGGTTTAAAAATGAAAACTACGTGAAAAAGACAAGTTTTTTTATATAATTATATTACTGGCGCTTTCCGGTGCGTCAAATGGGGGCGAAAATGAAAAAGTCATAATTTAAAACCTAATAAATAAGTAGTTTTTACAGCTCGGGAAGAATTTCTTAAATATCTTAATGAAGAAAGAAATTTGGGATTAATTAAGTACTTTTACTTTTCGTGTTATAACAAAATTGCAACTTTCATAATGTTTTCAGAATTTGAGAAGAAATAAGCTTGGGATAGGCAAAACTCTTTTTATAAGTTTTTGTAAAAAATGTTATCTCTACCTTAAAAGTAGGCATTGATTGCTTAAAAAACGAAATTCTTTTTTTAGCTTTGAACCAAGGCTCTCAGGTGGATTACTTATTCAGTCAAGTCTGCCTTGGTTCGAAATGGGGTGATAGATTGGTGGGAAGGAAAGGGCAATCAATTGAAACACGTGTAGGATGTTCTAAGCGTGGTGGAAATTCAAAGAAATATGTGAATTTGAATCAGAGCCTTTACCTTAGTCAATTCAAGTTATAAGGCAATCTCATCCACAAACTTCTCTACCATCAACTACAACTTCAAGTCGTAAATATTGATGAATTTTTAATTTCAGTTGATTAGAAATGAGGATAGAAAATTAAGAAAGGTTTAAAGCGAATGACCATGGCCTAGCCGGGAATCGAGCCCGGGACCTCTAGGGTGGCAGTCACGCTACCAACTCGACTACCGAGGCCGCCTCTGAAGTAGTATATTTGTATATCATAAAAAAAAAAAAAAATAAATAAGAAAAAAAAGACTCAACTTTGAACTTACATATCGTGTATTCTTTAATGTAGTGATGCCCAACTCATCAGCTCGCTCTACTGGCGTAGACCTTGCAACGGCTCTTCACATAAAAAAAAATAACGCGTGCGTGTATTTGTATTTAACAACATAGCAAGAAATATAAACTGTAACCGGTACATCAATTGCCAGACTTATGCCTATAAACTGCAAACGCATTTAAATAAAGCATTATAAAGTTTAATAAAATTTACGTCAAATAATTGTGCAGCTGAGTTGTGTGCACTTTTCAGAAATAAATGTTTTTCGCGCTTGCATGCTCGGCGACTCAAGAATTAAACTGCCTAGAAATTCAAATATTTTCATTAGGGGTATTCACGATCCTGAGCTCTTTGTAGAGCTCTTATACAAAAGAGCAAAAGTGCAACAACAAAGAGCTCTACATACAATAACAAAATACACGAACTGTCAAAATTGTTCTTTTTTGCTCAAGAACACTGGCGATACCCTGTAGTTCTTTTGTAGTGCGATTGAGCTCTTGACTTCATTTTGTGAATTTTTGACAGCAAACAAATAGTGATGGTATATTGTGTACACTTCTAGGTACTAACTTCTTTCATATCATAATTTCACATCACTTTCAAAGCGGACTGAACTTAACTTCAATTGCTAGGCCTGTATATGGGGTGTGTTCACAGTTTGTTGCGCTTTTTTGCTCTTATGCACAAGAGGTCTACAAAGAGCTCCGGATCGTGAATAACCTATTGAGTTATATATTTAAATAAATAAGTTGTAATTAACGATATTTTAGGAATAAAGTTATTGTTTAACTATTGTTTATAAATTAAATGCTTTTCATTGTATAACTAATGGCCACTGGGAACAAATTTCTGACTGGGTTTTCTTTTCAAATGAAGCAATTACAAAACATACGCACAAACACTCGCCGAGCTCGACGTTACTTTTTAAGAGCTGAAAGCTCGTAGGGGGTCGTTCATAAACTACGTTACCAATTTAGGGGTTTTCTTTTCAAATGAAGCACTTACAAAACATACGCACAAACACTCGCCGAGCTCGACGTTACTTTTTAAGAGCTGAAAGCTCGTAGGGGGTCGTTCATAAACTACGTTACCAATTTAGGGGGTGTGGAGGGGTTTTAAAATGTACTACGATAAGGACCGATAGGGGGAGGGGGTCTCAAATATAGTAACGTGACCAAAAATAAAAAAAACTTGAAAAAATTTAAATTCTGAAATCAATTCAAGATTGTGTCCTATATTTGTATTGTGGCTTGTATTTTGTTTCAAAAACATCAATGAATTCTCATAAGTGAGTTTTTTTTAATTTAAAATAAATTGATATAAAAAGTACATACTATTTAAATAAAACAATTTTAAGGAAGCATACTTATAAAAACACTGAACTTGTTGCTGTACAGGTGCAGCCTTTACGGGTATTCTCTCAAACACCAGGCGAATTTGTTTGCATAAAACTGAGGATACACTTGAATGGGTCGACATAGAATCCGTTGAAGAATTCTATTTCGAAGAGTCCCCAAAGTTTTCAGCTTCAACTCCAGTGATTAATAGCATCGTCTCTTGGATTGAAGATGGAATAGTTTTTATCGATGAAAATAATGGGTTCTAAACATTTTTTCTTAAAATTATCTAGTCATGATAGCACACCTACCAAGAGCTAGTCAATTTTTAATATATTTTTATTATATATTATAAAATGTATTATATTTTATTATATATTTAATATATTTTCATATATTTTTTAATCAATTAATTTTTTTATTTCATATACTACGTTACTTTATGGGGGGAGGGGAGGGGTTTTGAAATGCACTACGAAGAGTAACGGAGGGGAGGGGGAGGGGGGGGGGGGGGTAAACCAGTTGAAATCGGTAACGTAGTTTATGAACGAGCCCTAGGAGCCGAGCGGAGCATCACTACTTTAATGCATGCGTGCACTGTGAGGTCGAAAGAAATTCTGTTTCCTACTATTTTATTGAAATGAGCCCGATATCACCCTGTGCTAGTAGTATACAAAAATCAGAGTTTACTGTGAAATAAAATTGATGATATCTCGACGAGCATTAAAGAAAAAAATTCTATGACTGCAACAGCTGATTTGTAAATTATAAACAAAAATATTAAATCCAACTACTTACTACACCATCGGAAAGTATTTAAAAATCATGGATTGCAACTTGTGCTCCGAGTCTCCAGATAATCCAGAGGAACTCATAAGCACATCTTCTGTGGAAGGACTAAGGCTTAACGTAGAGCAAATCATCAAGAAGCATTTCGGACCCGAGCTAGGATTCTCTAAAGCTGATTCTAATACAAACAGCTATATATGTCGAAAATGCTGTAAAATTGTATGTGATTTTCATGAGCTTTACTTAAAAGTTGAACGAACACAGAAATTGGAGCTTCGGGATATGCTGGATCACACAGACTCTGACGAGCCGCTCGCTGTACTGCGTAATGAGTTGAAAGTTGAGTTTGCAGAAATCAAATTGGAACCACAACATGAAAGTTGGACAGTTAGACCGGATCTGGAACATGCAACCAAAAGACGCAGCAAGCGAATTGTTGCTCGTCGTGCAAATTTAAGCTCATCCCAGCCTCAATTTGAGTACAAATCATTGATTGATACTGAAGTAAATATCAAACGGGAAGAAGCGCTTTTAGAAACAATGAACGTTGATGCTCTTAATGAGAACAGTAATCATGACAATGAATCATATGGCGCAGCTGCGGCTGATGAGATTGGACAGGCTGTAGATAACTTAATAGATACAAATGAATTTAATGTGAAAAGTGTAAATAAAAAGGTTAAGAAAATAAAGCGTCGAGGTCGCAAAAGGAAACGAATTTCGTCCCCTCCGCTGACAAAACATCCATCAAACAAAACTCAGATTTCGAAGGGTTACGATGAGTTTCTTGCCGAAAACTTTAAATTAAGTTGTTGTCTATGTCAAGATTCTCTGCCTGACTTCACCGCTCTAAAAATTCATTTTCGAACGCAGCATCACACTCGTGGATATGTATTGTGTTGTGGCAAGAAGTTACTCAAACGTGGTGTTCTTGTTGACCACATTCACACACATATAAATCCAGAATTCTTTAAGTGTCCGACATGTAACAAAGTAGCTGCAAGTAGGCGTTGTTTAGAGCTGCATATGCGACTACATGAACAGAGACCTGAACGCACCTTCCAATGTGAAATATGCTCGAAGAGCTATTTTCGGAAATCTGTATTTTTGCGACACATCCAAATGCACGCTCCAGAAGACGAAAAAAAGATCAATTGTCCGCAATGTGAAAAAGTGTAAGTATTTTGTATAATTGCAAGAATTTCAATTACTTTCAGCAGTTATTTTCATGGATCTTTGAAAAATTGTTTGCTAAAGTTTTGGTTTATTAAAGTTTTGTTACAACTTACATGATGAATCAACACTTAAAACTGGTCCATCTCAATCTATATGCGAAAGTATGTGAAATATGCGGAAAATCAATACGCGGACGTGAAGCATTTCAGCGCCATCAACTGGAACATAACGGCGCCCCAAAGCCTCTTGTGCAATGCGAACTTTGTGGTATAAAACTTACCAATAAATATGGACTGGCAAGGCATATGAAAACAATGCATACTGAGGAAAACCTGAGTCCCCAAATCTGTACCATTTGTTCCAAAGTTTCACCGACCATGTCTGCCCATCAAAGACACATGAAGTACGTACACAACATGGAGCGCAAGCATGCTTGTCGCATGTGCGAAAAAGCCTTTAAGAGACCACAAGATCTGAAAGTAAATTGAGCAATATTTTTGATTTAAAATTTTAATTAATTCAAAACTAATTTAGGAACACATGACGACGCACACAGGCGAAGTGTTATACACATGTCCTCATTGCCCGAAAACGTTCAATTCGAATGCTAACATGTACTCACATCGAAAAAAGGTTCATCGCAAAGAGTGGGAGGAAAAGCGAAAGGAACGTTATCTAAAACAGACTGGTGCTCTGGTGCAAAATCGTCAAGAGCGAGAAAATGTATGTGACACGATTAATGAACCGAATTCAAACTTCAACTTAGATGGCGTAGATTGTAAGCCCGATCCTTGTATTGAGGATCTTAATAAGGCAGTTAATGAGGCAGTTGAACTTTTGTAGTAATTATTTCACACATGGAAAATTATTAATAAAGTATGATACCTATACTGAGTATTAATTTTAACATTTAAACTAATTTTTCAACTTGCGCTTCTAAAAGATTTCTGCTTTTTTGTTTAGGAAGTATGATATTGCTTGATTGTAATGAAGAAATTCTTCTTTGGGCTAAAGCGTAATTTTGGTAAATTTGGTAATAATTTATTAAAACTAAAGAATTTCTTCAAAATACTGTTCAATATCCGGTTACATTTTGCCATTCAGAATAGAATTTATCATTTAATACATACTATCGAGTTTCATTTTAACACTATTTACAATATTTAATCCCAGACACAAAGCGCGACAAGCGAAGGCCGACATTGGCTGAACGGAATGAATTGTAATTGCGACTTTCTTGCAAAGAAGTAAGAGATAAGGAAGCGGTGTTATTCCTCAAAAGTGAGGTATTTTTCTCATTGGTGTTGGTTAACACACACATAGAAAAATTTACGCAGGACCGCATTCGGGTGCAGCAAATAAGAAGGAGCAAACTTTTGCAATATTAACTAGAATTGAATGGAATGAATAAATAACTAGGATGAATAATGATGTAAGTAGACAATGTGAAGTTATCAGGTAATATTATGAAGAAATGACATGAAACTTATGTGAGTGATAGATGTGAAAATCTAAACTTCACAAGTTGTGAACATTTATTGTATTTCCACACCACCTTTGAGATATACAATTTGGTGCATCATCGATTTTTTTTTGGGTGTACGGTTCATTTGTAGGCCTATTTCACCCATAAAGAACAGAAATCATTAGTAAAATTATTAATAAACAATTCAGCTACTAAACCGCTTAAAATTAACAGTCTCTTGGAGCTTTTGTCTGATTGAAGACTTTTCGTTTATTTTTGTTCGTTATATAATATCGCCTTTTTAAACAAATTTCAATTAATGATTTGACTACGATATAATGGCCGGAAGACTTTATATGACCTTCAAACATAGTTTCTCCAATAAGGGATTTTTGCGTATTTAACAGTATTCTATTAAAATATTTATATTTTTTCCAAAATAGATTTGTCTTTTGTATAAGACGAATTTTCGTATTCAAATTGGGGATTCATGTGCTCCATACGCCATTTTGTAATAGTTATACCAACAGCTTTTTATTTTTGTTTTTTGTAAATGAATACATTTTTTTATGATTTCTGTTAAATAAATTTAAGAACATATTTTTCTTTTGTGTTTCAATGAATATTAATTTGAATTTGTAAATGAATAAACTGCTGTTGACGAAAAACTTTAAATCTGTTTCATTTTTTCCTTATGCATCTTTGCTCTATGAGTATGAGTTCACATAAAAATAAGTTTGAAATGGCGTATAGAGCAAAGTGGAGTTTTTACCGTTAGAAAATGTACTTTTGTGCGTGAGATTAAGGATTAGGAAATATGTTTTGTGGATAACCATTTTTATACAAACTTATGGTGAGACATTCAGGAAATCCTATCGTAGTTTTTAAAAAAAAAATCGCTTCAAACTTAAACTTCCATATACTCAAAATGTGTTTTTTGCACATACAGCACATGAATCCCCGGACGGCAATATATGAAAATCTGAAAGATTGAAATTGAATCACTGAAAACAAGAGCGCCCTAAAAATATGTACGATTGTGTAAATTGAATGCGCCTCTGAAGCGGTATTTGTATTTTGACAGTTCGATCTCACTAAATCGGTGCAAGACAACGGGCTCTAATTTTAATTTTTTTCGCAAAATTCCAATTGCAAATATTAAAACTTTCACTTGTTACAACTTCTTTAAACTAAATAAAGTTGTTTTGTTTATAAAATTCGACTGATGCCGGTATATTTACTTGTGAAAGGATATTACCGTGTTCTTCAATTTATGGCTGTTTGCACAACTTTTCACTTTTCAATGCATTTTTTGTCAATTGTTTATGTTATTTACGTTAATAATTTTGCAAAATTTAGAAATAAAAATAGCTTTTTATTAAATAATAGGTATTTATAATTCGACTCCAATTTTTTTTAGACACGACAGATCGAACTGTCAAAAAACTGTTGCCTCAGTACACACACACTGTATGTGAGGAGAACACCATTTCCTTATATTTTATTTCTTTGCTTTCTTGTAACGGCTATATATCATCTGTTTAGAACAGTGATGGCCAAACTAACACATAAACATGCATACTTGTGTGTGTGCCCGAGAGACCGCTGCAGCTCTGCTTCAATTTACACTGAAGAAAAAAAAATCGTTGAAAACAATATGGTAACTAAACTGCAGATTCTCATGCTACCCAGATCTTGTCACTCCTTAAAAAAATATAATTAATTTGTATGCGTGTTTTATGATACTTCACAAAAAGGAGTCATAAAGCACTCATAAAAAGGATTCATTAAATAGTAATTTTTGTGCATGTTTTATGATATGCCAGGGTGAGAACTTAAAAAAAAAAATAATGGCAAGAATAAAATGTAACGGAAAGAATTTGCAGTGCAATTATAGCATGGTGTTTTCGAATTCGATGATGTCATTTATATTTATTTCGAACTCATAATTTGTAATACGTATGATAGACAAATGAAACAGCATACGACGCTTTTGTACATTCTGATTTATATCTACTGATTTATTGAAAACTAAGCATTGCGATTCATCATTTATATTTTCTATGAAAAAGTAATTGAATTGCCATTGTTCGTTAGACATTTTTTGTTGTGTACTTGAAAAAGCTTCGTGAAAAAGTTGCGCAGCGAGGTCTTACCTTCATGAATGCTGAACGTCAACTTACATGATTTGTGCCATGGTATAATAATACAAGGCAGCATTGACAATTGCTTATTTTCTCTTCCACAAGAAAACATCTCCTGTCAAAAACCATGGTATAATAATACAAGGTAGCATTGACAGTTGCTTGGGAAAACATCTCCTGTCAAAAAATATACTCAAAAAGAGAGCGCACACAATCGGCCATTGAAAACATAAACAATGCTGAAAACATAGAAGTGAAAAAAACAACAACTTCAGCAGCTGCAGATGCATTTGCACAAACAGTTATTTTTGACAGGAGATGTTTTCTTGTAGAAGAGAAAATAAGCAGTTGTCAATGCTACCTTGTATTATTATACCATGTGTGCGGCCGAAAGCCATTGTTCGCATGGTTGAATAAATAAGGTTGTCGCATGGGTGAGAGCGAGTTCCCATAAATGTCAAATCGAAGTTGACATCTCATACAAAATCTGAAAACGAAAATTAATAACATGAAAAGCCGTTGAAGTTGTTGTTGTTGCTTTTCATTGATTTTGACAATTATGGGTACTGAAAAGAGAGTACGATCAGCCACGAGACAACCTTCTTTATTCAACTATGATTGTTCGTTCATTGCTCGTTCCATGATACAATTATAAGCTAAGCTAATTTTAAGATGGCTGCTAAATTGAGAAATTTTGCAACAACAAAGCTGTAGGAGCTATAAACGTCAAACGACAAAAGCAACAGCAACAATTAGAAAAACTAAAATTTTTTACCAGCTGATTTTGACAACTAGCGCACCCTGCTCTCCAATATAAGCCTACCTTGTAATTGTATCATGATTGTATCATGTCAAAATCAGCTGGTAATTTTAAGTTTTTCTAATTTTTGTTGTTGCTTTTGCCATCTTAAAATGAGCTTACCTTGTAATTGTATCATGAATACAATTATACAAAGTAGGAGTGACACATGGTATAATAATACAAGGTAGCATTGACAGAAAACATCTCCTGTCAAAAAATATACTCAAAAAGAGAGCGCTCACAATCCGCCATTGAAAATACAATGTTGAAAACGACGAAGTGAAAAAAACAACAACCTCAGCAGCTGCAGATACATTTTCACAAACAGCTGTTTTTGACAGGAGATTTCTTGTAGAAGAGAAAATAAGCAGTTGTCAATGCTACCTTGTATTATTAAAGCAGTTGTCAATGCTACCTTGTATTATTATACCATGGGAGTGACAGTTCTTTCGTCTTGCGCCAACTGTCAAAAATAGTATAAATTAGAGAATGAAAAAAGAAGAAAAGGAAATAAAAAACAAAATATACAGGCAAATGACAGTCGGTGCAAGATGCAAGGTGAGACAAAAGGAAGTTGTCACTCCTAACTTGTATAAATGTATCATGGTTCGTACGTTTTACAAAGTTGCTTATAGCATAGGTGTGATAGCATTACGTCGACAGCGAAAAGCAGTATATTCACATGTGAATAGGAAATTCGAAAATGCCATACACTGGTTTAGAATGATTCTTCGACACAAAAGATAATTGCTAATGCTTTGCTTAATTGTAACTACAAGCACATTTATTTTTCTGCGAAATTAATTTTTTTTTTGTGTGAAATTTTATAAATAACATTTTTAAATATTACGAATGGTATTCACAATTCTCAATATTCACAAAATGTCAACTGTTTTGCACTTTGAAAGTTAAATTTGACTATACTTGAATCATAGTTACAACTAACAGTCATTGCAATTACATTGAATGTAATATGGCTACACATTCGTTCGCATTGAAAGCATTCGGTCGGTACATTTTAACTGTTGGCATCAAAGGTCAACTTACTAATTTCAGTACGGGCTTGCAAACTGTCTTTCGACGCTTTCGTCTCTGCGTTTGAAATTTGAAAATAACCGTTGCAATATCGGCATTTCTGAAATGGGAGTGACTCCTCAACTCTAATTGTCGCTTTCAATGATTTTAAAATATTTCTAATTTGACACTCGACAACTTTATTGTTATGGCAATAACATTCTCACTAAAAGTTTTTAATTTCAACAAAAAAATCTTAATTAAAATGATTCAATATTGTTATTTCAGCAATTTTGACAATATAAAAAAAAATGTCGAATATCAATGTGTTTTCGTCAAGAATGTTGAAGATTTTCTTTGGCTGTTTTATGTATTATATCGCTTGCTGAGGAGACTCAATTTTGTATATAATGCATTTGTTACAAATTGTTAAATTTCCTAATGGGCATGAAAGTTTCTTCCGTTTTCGAACATCTCCCAATAGCACCGCAAGCTGTCATTTTGAGATTGACAAAAAGGCTTGCTTCGTAAAGAAATCGAAAAACATTTTATTTCATTCCAACGCCGTATATTTATCATTTTTTAATTTATATATGTATTAATTAAATGCATTCAAGTGTCGTAAAAATAAGTTAAGCGTGAAACCGCAGCAATGGCTGCATGTATTTTATGTCGCGAGGAGTCTGCTTCTAGCTCCAGGGTAATTGAAATATTTTCTGTGGATGGCGTCCGTCTGAATATCTGTAGCATCATATCCAAACATTTCTGGTTAAAGGTGAATACATAAAGATATTTTTAAACATGTTCAAATACTCAATCAAAACAAATCGCAGCCCAGCAGTGAGTTCTGTCAGAAACAATGTGTTTGTCTGTCTTGTTGGGAATCCGTTTCGGCGTTCCATGAGTTCTACCAGCGTGTCGTCGAAGCTCACAATCATTTAGAAACCAAGGATGTTTTTATTGCTGATGCAGAAAACGACCCATTTGGTAATGAAGTTGTGCTGAAGTCTGAGGAGCTGAGCAGCGCCGGACAGCTAGTTGAAGCATTGGGTGAAAATTTCTTTGATTCGGGTAAGAGTGTAAATTAAAGTGGATAAATAAGAGAATAAATGAATAAATTCTTGTGTTAACTTTTATAATAGAAATCAAAGTAGAAGTGCATGACTTGGACCTTTTACCTCAGATTGAGATTATAGAAGAAAAACCGAATTTTAGCCAACGCACACAACGCGCAAATCGTCGTGGTCGTCCGGCGAAAGAAAAAGTATCAGCTGAAAATTCTACAACTATTACAAAACGTATTAAGCGCGAGAAGCCCACAGCAGCTATAGATGAAGACTCTGAGCATGAGTTACCTTTAGCTGCTTTAATTAATGCGACCGGCACAAAGTCAGATTTGCAAGAGAGTTCAAAAGATGTTTCAAATCTCAATGAAAAACCTAATGAAACTATCAAAACTGCAACAACTAATGAACAGCCTAAAAAGAAACGTGGTCGTCCTAAAAAAGTTAAAGAGCAAGCAAATGAGACCACTACAGTCGATCTGAAGCCTGTTTCGCCCATCAAGGCAGAAAGAACAGTGGAAAATGGCAGCGATGATGATTGCGCAGATGAAAGCGAGTTTCAGCCTCTAGATCATATAGTTGGTACTGACGATAGTTCTTCCTCAAGCAGCAGCAGTGACTCAGACACCAGTCTGCCAGATGTGGAACCACAGGAGAAATACGCCGAAATTCCTAAGCGTGTTGTTGTTAAACCCAAGAAGTATCGAAAGCGTCAAAAACCGTTGGTACCACCAAAGCGTATGACACGTGAGGAAATCGATCAAAAAAATGCTCAGCAAGCAGAGTATGACAAAATTCTTAAGCAATTTTTTGAAAAATTCTCTTGTCCTAAATGCAATCTCCTGGTCGTCGATTTCGGAACAATGAAAAAGCATTTCAATGCATCCCACAATGATAGCGGGTATCTATTGTGTTGCGGCAAAAAGTTCTTCCAACGCAAAACACTTGTGGAGCATATATATGTGCACTGGAATCCAGATCATTTCAAGTGCACAAAATGTGAAAAGATCTGCCAAGATAGCCGGACACTTGAGGCACATGAAAACTCGCATATACAGCCACCGGAAGTTAAAGAAAAGAAAACTTTCCAATGTGACAAATGCCCAAAGTTTTTCACAACAAAAGCTGCATTCGAGTACCATTCATACTCTAAACATGTTCCAAAATCGGAATTCAAGTTCACCTGTCCGGAATGCAAAAAAAAGTAAGTTTATTTAATTTTAATTTAAATTGCTACACTTTTGCTCTTATGTATGTATATAGCATAGTCAGTTTTAAAGTCAAGTGAAAATACCCATTACAAATCGAATTTATCGAATCGAAAAACCGAAGATTCTAGCTTGAAACGGTGACATACCTGTGCTATAACAACAAAACTGTGCAAAACCCAAGCAACTTTTCCTATCCCTAGAATCTAGTTTACAATTTTTAGTACTGAGCACACATCCACATACACCAGAAGCGATTTATTTCAATACTCTGTAGAGACATTTAAGTTTCGAATTAAAGTTTGATAATTTCAGAAGTTATTCTCAAAATAATAAACTGATTAAAAAAAGAGCATACATGTATTTTCCCCTTAAGGAATCGATCGATCGAAAATTGCTTAGGTTTTGCACAGATCTGTTCGTGTGAGGAACTCTGATCCACTTAAAGAAGCCATATTTACTACCACTGGGTAATTTTAAAAACTTATATCTTAATTTTACTTGTCTTACAAGAAACTGATATATATTCAATTTTGTATAAATATGTCAAAGTTGGATCCAAAATGTTGAACTGCTTTCGAAGCACTTCGAAAGTACAAGGCCAAGCTCCACTGATTGGGCATTTATTTATATAAATAATGTATTAACAGCTACAGTGTGTCGTACACTCCGGTTTACCAGGTAAGAGTCGATCAAAATTTAATAAATTTGTGCGTTTAACTTTTTAAATGAGTTAGAGAACGAATTCTTGTCTTCACACAAAACAAAAAAAAAAAAAAAATAAATAAAGATGACATTTTTCATTAATCATCAATTTCAATACATATTGTTCTAAAATTTTTACACAAACATTGTTATTAAACATTTTTATATTTCATACTGTTATTAGAGAAGTTTTCTTGTCTAAAATTAACTTACTCAAATCCTTGGCACTGATCTTAATTTGATATATTGGGGATTTGGCTAAATTTATCCTATCTTCATATCCAATTATTGAAGTAGAAAGCGTTGAGAAAGGAGCAGATCTCAAAATTTTGTACTTCTGTATAGAAAGGACCCTATCCTTTCTAATTTTTCTATAATTTGTTGGCAAATTTAAGCCACAACCCGAGTTTTAACACGGCTTAAATTGTGGTTTCTGAAGAGACTTGGTTTTACCCATTGTTGTAAAAACGACAAATTACAATTATTTTATCCCTAATTCATACTTCTCTTGGGGAAATTTGCTATACAGTAAACAAAAATAAGCTATACATAATGAACAAAAAATATGTATTTTTATTTATTTAAAACTATGAAAAGTAGTAAGAAATAAGTACCATTTGGTTGACAATTCGAATTTGGTTTGTTATTAAAGTTATCAAATAACATCTCTAAGATTTTTTATTGAAGACTGGGGCTCGATCTTTCATGTCATAAGTTATACATGATAAATATATCGAAATTTGGCATACTCTAACCTGATAAACCCGAGCAAAAGTTCCGTTTACTATTCCTAAAATTAGTATAGAAAACAGCCTTTGATTTTGTTAGGCCCCAGACCCCCTTAATTCCAGTGCAAGAGTTTCGTTGACGAAAATGATCCGAGTTAAGATACAGGATCTTGTCAGCTCACGGACGAGTACCATGAGAGCTAAAATCTTTGTAGTGCTTTAAACACAAAAAAAGGAAATTTGAATGGAGTTTATTCGAGAATAAATCCAAACTGCTTCAATTTCTTCAAGAACGTCATAACTAAATTTATATTAAAATTTTGTTTATTGCATAGAGACTTTGTTATTTGATGGTCTAGATTTTGTATTATTATAGTGAAGACTATTATGTCTCAAGTTATTTTAAATTTTCTAAATATGTGAATATGTGATGAAAAACTGTTTATCATTTGGTGTGATTGTGTGAGAATGCAATTATTTAAAAACTTGTGGCATTTAATATTAAATGTGCTTGCTGAAGAGGTAATGTCTTAAATATTTAATTTGCATTTCCTGAAATATAATAATTTTTGTTTCAGTTCTGACGTTCTCGATGAAAACTGCCTATGGTTGATCAGACACCTTTCAATCTATCCATTTGCAGAATATTTGCGTTAAGCGTATTATGTTATACCTGTGATTAATGGATGATACAGTGGAGACAAATTAAATATCACGATTTTACTCATAAAACATCTTCCAATAAAAAAACGGTAAAAATTCAAGAGTTTTACATTTTTTAACTTCCTGTATATGCATTGGAATCAAAATGAATAAGAAATTGAAATCATATTCAATTTTATTTGTACAGCTTTGAAAAGCTCAGTTTTTTAAGAAAGAACAATTGTGAAACTAGTTATTGAATCCAATTATGGAATCTAGAAGCCGTTTTTTTTTTTGCCATTTTAGTAGTGTTTGATTACTCGTAATACTACTTTTTGGTGTATTTTTTCACACTTTAAACTCTCTTATCTAATATAAAACTCAGATTATTTGAAATTTCAAATACACCAAAATATTTAAATACACCAATTTTGTATGGTACTTTTGTTCAAAATGCTCGCTGAGTAGCTTAGCGTGTTTTATTTTCCGCAGATTTGCTTCATTGATAATGTTGGAAAATATTTAGTACCGATTTCCTGGAGCACTTAAAGTTTTTAGAAATCTCGATATATGACATACGATTCGATATTCTTCGAATTGAAAAACAACTTGCCTAAAATTCATTGTCCTGTTTTTTAAAAAACCAAACCCTTTTCGGATGTCTGCCTTTGTTCGAAATGAGGTGATAGATTAGTGGGAAGGAGGGGAGAATTAAGTGAAAAATGCGTAGGATGTTCTAAGCGTGGCAAATTCACCGTAGACAAATGTGAATGCGCATAACAATGCTAAGACGAATTATATACCGTGGAGATATTATTCTGATCATTGGATGATATATTGAAATTTATACTCTGCTTTTATGAAATTTAAACTCTATATTTTCCTTTGAAAGATACATTTTAAATTAGTAAAATCGTGCGTTATTGATGCTGTCACCACTGTATGTGTTAAGCGTAGAAATTAATAAAGTAAAATAAATGTGCACTTGGCCTTATCGTGAGTTATGTGTGAACAATCAAGGAGTCATAATTAAATTAAGAAGAGAGAGGTACAATAGGTGCTGTATTTATAAACGCCTACTTGTCCATTGCGATTACGAAAATTATTTGTCTGTCTTGAATGTAAATACTAAGTCTAATAAAAAGTAAATTGTTGATGCATCAACAAGTTCATCGAGCCCTAGAATAAGATTCTCGTTTGTTGGTGAAGGGTTTTATGTAAACTATAAGTGTTGAAGTCAAGGGATTTCTTAAATTAGGTGTTCGATGTGTTCGTTCATCCACATCTCTGCAGGTTCTTTAATTGTCATGACTTGGTGGATCCCTAGTCTTGAAGGCATTCCACAATAATGTAAGTTTCGTGCTTACTCATTGATAAACATTTCCTCGGAATATATGTTTATAATGGGTGGTTCTTCTCTCCAAATCAGTGTGAAATATGGATTTTATAAATTGTGAAAAGATGTTTCTAAGAAAGTCCTTATAAAATTGAATGCTTTAAACAAATTTTACTTTTCATAAAAATACTTATGTTGTTAATCAAGTTAAGTAATAATTTGAGGTCAGTTAAGGGTTAACAACCGCAACGCTCCTTGTTACCGCACTGCTTTTAACAAAATATCGTTTTAGATTACCTACTGAAAGAAAACTCAAGGACCACTTAAAGTATATGCATGATCCAGAAAGTGCTATTATCTGCGATAAGTGCGGAAAGCAAATGCGCAGTCAATCGAATCTTAAGAAGCATCATGAAATCGAACATTCCGATGTTCCGCGCCCAGTTCCTGTGCCTATGCAGTGCGAGATATGTGGTACTTGGTTACGGCATTCCGCCGGTTTAAAACAACACATGAAAACAATCCATGAAGAGGCTGGCGGTGACCATCGCTGTCATATTTGCAATAAGACCTCAACAAACGCACGAGCACTTAAACGCCACATCTACCACAACCATGAATGTGAGCGTAAATTCAAATGCACTATGTGTGAAAAAGCCTTCAAGCGGCCACAGGATCTCAGAGTAATAATTAAAAATAAACATTGTGTAATTTAAAATAGCAATATGTATACATATTTATAACTTCTTAGGAACACACCTCTACACATACCGGCGAAGTGCTTTATACTTGCCCAAATTGTCCGATGACTTTCTTCTCCAACGCCAACATGTATAAGCATCGCCAACGTCTGCATCGCGCCGAATGGGAGAGAGACCGTAAGAAACCCAGGCCACCAAATATAATGCAACAAGCAGTGGATGCCACCGCCGCGATGAAAATGCAACAAGCTGTTGGCGCCACCTCAGCCTTCTTTGCAAATAAATCGGAATTGCGTTTTAATATAGATATAAAGGATAATTTTGCTTAAGCAGCATTGCAATTATGTATCTACAATAATATAGATTTTAGATTATTGTCACAACTAGCATGCTTATTTTAACAGTAAATAAGGCAGATTTTATTTAATTTTATTGTAAAACTTTGTGTTGACTTGAGTGTTCGTAAAAAATAAAAATAAATATTTTATAATAAACGCATTGCTAAACAGCCAGTTGATGAATTTCACAATAGGAATTGATGAGCTCAGTACCGTGATAATCATTCAATCCGCTTATTTTGCCATTAAGAGGCTTAAAGTACTTCCATTAAAAATACAAATTTGCGCTTAATACATATTTGTATTTGAATAACATTTACACACTGCTTTCAACTTAACTGCACTAATTATCGCCACAAAATTATATATAGGAATTTTCAAGGTAAAGAAAAACGAGAAATGGGAAAAATTCTCATGAAAATTGTTCACACGTAGCTCCCAATAAGGCTGATTAATTTTTAGAGATCATTTCCAGGCAGTTGAGGGTTTTAATCTTCTACGACCTTGTGTTTGTACCTTCGCTTTTAATAAAATATCGTTTTAGATTCCCTACTAAAAGAAAATTCAACGAGCACCTTAAAAATATGCATGATCCTGAGCGTGCTATTATTTGCGATAAGTGTGGAAAACATATAAGCAGTCAATCGTATCTTAAAAAGCATAATGAACTCGAACATTCCGATGTTCCGCGCCCAGTTCCTGAACGAGTGCAGTGCCAGATTTGCGGATCTTGGTTGCGACACGCAGCCGGTTTGAGAGAACACATTCGAGCGATGCACGAACAGCCTGATGGCGAACATCGTTGTAATATTTGCAATAAGATCTCATCAACTGCAAGAGGTCTCAAACGGCACATCTATCTTAACCATACATGTGAGCGTAAATATAAGTGTACTATGTGTGAAAAGGCTTTCAAGCGGCCGCAGAATCTCAAAGTAAATATAAAAAATCGACCAGTTTTAAAATTATAGTACAATTATAAATAACTTTTGTATTTCTTAGGAACACATCTCCACACATACTGGGGAAGTGCTTTACACTTGTCCAAATTGTCCGATGACATTCTTCTGCAGCGCCAACATGTATAAGCACCGTCAACGTTTGCACAAAGTTGAATACGAGAGAGATCGAAAAAAATCTAGACCACCCAATATCATGCAGCTAGCAGTGGGTGCCACCGCCGCGATGAAAATGCAGCAAGATGTTGGCGCCACCTCAGCCTTCTTTGAAAATTTTTCATAAAGAAAAAAAACTATGTATCCAACATAGAGTATGAATTATTGTGTCACAAATAAGTTTATTTAAGGAGTTTCGTCTAGCTAACGCGCTCTTAAGGATTTTCGTTATTTTTTTTTTTTTTTGTTTTAATAATCATGCCTGCTTTTATTTATGTATTTTTTATTATTGATTGCTTCACTTCATGACCGTGTTAAAAATAAAAATAATTTATTTACCTTTTCAATGTAGACGGAACTCCTTAAATAGCAAATAAGACACATTATATTTGAGTGTAAAATTTATTGTTATTAATACTTACACATGAACTCTCGTAAAAAATAAAAGAATATTTTATTTTAAAAACAAGTTCAAATAGAAATATATCAGTTCAATCTCATAAATGAAAACTAAAATTTATTAAGTTTATCAACAAATTTCCATTATAAAATGTAAAAGGAAACTTCAAGCAAAAGGGGGTTGTTCTCTTGGAACCAGTGAATAGGCGAAATTTTCATAGAAATAAACGAAGACTGCAGAAGTGAATTTCACGTCTATTAATTGGTCTTATTGCAAGCTCCGTGTGAACATTTTATTCCTAATGATTCGTGTGTTCTCCTTAATTTTAAGGAACCCTTAAGAGAAAAGGGTCTTGCGATATTATTCAAACAGAGAAAGGGAAATAAGTAAAGAAAGCAAAATTTGTAAAAATGTTCAGGCAAAACCACCCGATAAAGCTGATTAAATTTATGATTAGGTATTAAACTGCTATGGACATCTAGTTTGTGCCAGTCTTTTTTAAAAAAAATCTCATTTTAGATTTCCTACTGAAAAAAAACTCAAGGAGCATATAAAAAGTAGTCATGACCCTGAGAGCGCTATTATTTGCGACAAGTGCGGAAAACAAATGCGCAGTCAATCGATTCTTAAAAAGCATCACCAAGTTATGCATTCTGATGTTCCGCGGCCAATTCCTGTGCCGATGCAGTGCCAGATCTGCGGGTCTTGGCTCCGGCATGCAGCCGGCTTAAGACTGCACATTAAAAGGATCCACGAAGGGACTGGCGTCGAAAATCGCTGTCATATTTGCAATAAGACGTCGACTACAGCACGTGCTCTCAAACGTCACATCTATCACAACCATGAATGCGAGCGTAAATTTAAGTGTACAATGTGTGAAAAAGCCTTCAAGAGGCCACAGGAACTCAGAGTAATTATAACAACATCGTTTAATTCAAAAAAATTAAACCACACAACATTTCTAACTCTTAGGAACATACCTCCACACATACCGGGGAAGTGCTTTACACCTGTCCGAATTGTCCAATGACTTTCTTCTGCAGTGCCAACATGTACAAGCATCGTCAACGTCGACATCGAGCTGAGTATGAAAGAGACCGAAAAAAACCCAGGCCACCGAATATAATGCAACAAGCAGTGGGTGCCACGGCCGCAATTAAAATGCAACAGGATGTTGGTGCATCATCAGCCTTCTTCGAAAATAGGAATAAATTTATTTAGGCGAAAGAAACTATCTATTTAAGAATAAATATTATTGTATCACAAACATGTTAAGTGAAGGCTTTACGGCTACCGATAGCGACAAAATTGCATGCATCTTTGAGATTTTTTTTTATACATCAACTTATAACTTAATTTTGATTAATGTCAATATACAAAAGATGGAACGATTTCGGGTAGGCGTTACTCCATAAACAGTAAATATGTCTCATCATATTTTAGGGTACAATTTTGTCAATATACAAAAGATGGAACGGTTTCGGGTAGGCGTTACTCCTTAAACAGTAAATATGTCCCATCATATTTCAGGGTACAATTTTGTTTTATAAGCACTTAAACTTTTTAAAAAAAAACAATAAAAATATTAAAATGACATCCATACTTATATGATTGAATCCCAATTTTTTGAATATTTGGCCACCAGTCTAAACAGAATTATTATATCAGCTCGATGTTATTAATTTAAGCTTCGTAAACTTTAAACTTAAATATTTAGATCGATTTCCTTGTTATTTTTAGGTTTGAACGTAGTTTTCCAATATATCGCACACTAAATACAAAACAGTCACAACTTAAAAAACTCAAAATTTTCAGGAGTGGCAAAAAACTGTTTATGTAAAAGTTATTGTAATATTTTACAAAAAAAAAATTGAGTTCCACTCTGAAGGAATTCCATGTAGAAAATGTTTGCTATGGTTTATAAGTTTTTTATACCCCCACGTTTAAAAAACGTAAATGGGGGTATATTAATTTTGTCACTCCGTTTGTAACGCCCATAAGGAGGCGTGGTAGGTATAGAAAAGTATATATATTATTGATCAGCATCACCACCCGAGTTGATTTAGCCATGTCCGTCTGTCTGTCCGTCTGTCCGTCTGTCCGTCTGTCGTCACGATTACAGCCGTAATTTTCAAGCTATCATCACGAAATTCAATATTTAAGATTTTATCTAAAAAACTAAGGTCAAGTTCGAAAATGAGCCAAATCGGATGAAAACCACGCCTACCTCCCATACAAAGTGCCTTTATCAAAACGGTAAAATCTCTTAGAATTCCACAAAAATGAATATATGGACTTGAAATTTTGCATATGAGCTTCGATATTTAAAATGCACTCTAAGTATGAAATTCAACCAAATCGGATAAAAACCACGCCTACCTCCCATACAAAGTGACTTCATCAAAAAGGTAAAATCTCTTTAAATTCCACAAAAAATAATATATGGACTTGAAATTTTGCTTATTAACTTTGATATATAACATGCACTTTGTGTATAAAATTCAACCAAATCGAGTGAAAACCACACCCACCCCCCATACAAAGTGATTTTATAAAAAATGAAAGCGAATATTTTCTGTTAAAACTATGTAGGTATAACAAAAATGTTTTATACAAAAAAACATTTTATTGACGGCTTAAGACTTTGAATATACTTCGGTTTGGACGTGGGGGTATTTTAACTTCGGCCCAGTCGAAGATCATTTCTTACTAGTTTCTTCATAACATTGATGCAACTTAAAATATTACTATTTAGTTGCGCCTGCAGCAGGAACTATAAAAAAACAAAACAGTCATAACGGTATTTCACCAGTTAAAGATGGTGATGAAAACGAAATTTATGCTGTAGCTAGGAATGTGGACTGTAAATTGATGTATTCCAAAAACTCATTTTCGGAAAATTTCGAGTTGTGCATGTTGTGCTCTTTTGTATTTAGTGTGCTATATATAAATTATATTATTTATAGATTTGAACATAAAATTGTGAATTTTCAAGGAAAAGTTTGCATCAAGTTAGTTCTACTCGATATTCGCTCTGATGCAACACACTGGAATAAAAAAAAAATTAAAAACTATGTTTTATGAGGCGGTACTTTTTTAATCTATAAGCTAGTGCCGCCGTTAATTTTTTAGAAATTCAAAATTGTACTCGAGTCGTTCTTCAGTGTCTTTGAGAGATATAAAAAATGTATCTCATTTATTATTTTTAGTATGGAATCATTTGATTTGATGGATCATTTGAGATGGATTTGAATCATTTATTCTTTAAACAAGAACCGATAAAAAATACTTGATAATAAATACTTGTGCGCTTGAAAGCACACATCGCAGTAAATATGATTTCAATTATATATATCAAAAATAGCGAAGCTTATTTTATGCACACCGGAAAATGTTCCGTAAAACGATCAAATTTCGGATTAGGTTTTCAATTGCTATGACCCTTTTATTTGTACCTCTGCTTTTAATAAAATATCGTTTTAGATACCCAACTGAAAAGGATCTCCAGAGGCACATAAAGAGTAGCCATGACCCTGAGAGTGCTATAATATGCGACAAGTGCGGAAAACAAATGCGCAGTCAATGGATTCTTAGGAAGCATCATGAAATCATGCATTCCGATGTTCCGCGTCCAGTACCTGTGCCGATGCAGTGTCAGATTTGCGGGTCTTGGTTGCGGCATGCGGCTGGTTTGAAAGTTCACATAAAAAGGGTTCATGAAGGGGCTGGCGTCGAAAACCGCTGTCATATTTGTAATAAGACCTCGACTACCGCACGAGCTCTAAAACGTCACATTTATCATAACCATGAATGTGAGCGTAAATTCAAGTGTTCTATGTGTGAAAAAGCCTTCAAGCGACCGCAGGATCTCAGAGTAACAATTAGAAAAAGCGTAGCTTATAAAATGGCAAATAATATAAATTTATAACTTCTTAGGAACACACCTCTACACATACTGGCGAAGTGCTTTACACCTGTCCAAATTGTCCAATGACTTTCTTTTGCAAAGCAAACCTGCACAAGCATCGCCAACGTAAGCACCGTGCAGATTGGGAGAGAGACCGAAAAAAGCCAAGACTTCCAAATATAATGCAACAAGCAGTGGTTGCCACTGCTGCGCTTTAGAATGTTGGCACTACATCGGATTTCTTTGAAAACAAAACGGAATTGTTATCCAATAGAGATAAATTCAAAATGTTCTAATCAGCCTAACATTGTGTAACCAAATGATGTGTACTTTACCGCAAACATGTTTATTTCAACTGTAAAATTAATAAATATTTTATTAAAGAACCCTGTTTATTGTTTAACGGACTATTTAGTGAAAATTCAAATATCAGTACAATCTCTGGAATGTGATCCGCGTCATGCATTTCAGTATTTCGTTTATATTGTTCATTTATTATCCTGTGGTATATCTATTGACATAGTCATATAGTCTTCTCGGCATAATTCCGCCCATTTATGGGCTACACGCGCATCCGACGCCTTGCGGAATGCCATGCACGTTATGTGCGGCAACTTTTCAAATTTAATGCGACAAAATCCTAATGTCGCCAATGTGTAGCGCCAGTTTTTCATAAGCATGGCATTTTTACCTACATGCTGTGAATCTGGTGTTATAATTATAAGAATACCTTCGTACTTAAGAAGCTCATAAGCCTTTTGACAGCAAATTAGACGCTGTGCCGAACTAGGAATATACTCAAGCAGCAAACTAAACACTACACAATCAAAGTACTTGCTTGGCAGTTCACACAGAATGTCTTCTTTTTCGTTCAGAACAATTTGTGGTTGCAGCATATCGCATACCTTGATTTTAAGAAAGTCACCACGGAGAACGCTCTCGTTAGCTGGATGCAGGTCAATGGCAGTAACTCGAAAATTATTAGCATCGCGAAAGGGATTAAAGCAACTACCCACGTCAAGCACTTTAAGGTTATTTGTCTTCTCCAGCAGTACACATTTTGAGGCGTCATACTCATTCCAAGATTCCAAAAGACGTATTTCCCTCATACGCTTGTCTAGCAGAATGTTTTCAGTGTAGAAATACTTCATACAGTAATCAACCGTCCACTTTATACGACTGCGTGCCATCAAGTCCATATTTTGCGTGTTTGTCTCCCATATTGAGGATAGTTCATTCATTGCCTTAGCGTACTCCTCCAGTAAAGAAGTGTTTTTTACATGCTCTTCCCAGGCACGTTCTGGGCCGAAAAGCCTGCTTTTGATACGCAGATTATCATGACAGTCTTTAATGATTTCTGCTAAGCGTCTGTGCTCGTCCGTAGCCATAATATATAGAAGTGCATGCAATTTTTATATATTTTTTTGTCAAATAGATTGATTTATTTAAATTTTATACAGAATGTCCAAAACATATGTTTAATATCGATGATTCTTGTTCATGTTGAACTAACAGTGATGTGAGAATAGATCATAAGTCGATAATAATTTTTGGCTGTGTTTAATATGGCTGTGTGCTATTCGGAAACTTTTTACTCGGATGATGAAATTTTGACAATCTGAATGAAAATATTTGGCACTTGCCAAGTATATGATTTTCTATCGTGGTAGAAAAGAAGTTATTGAGTTGAATACAATTTTTGTCGAAATAAAATTGTAAGTTTTGCTATGCCAAAAGGACGATGAGAACCAGAAATTTTGACGTTTTAGCGCAAGAATTTAATTTAAATGCAAAATTGTTAATATATCCTGGGCATTAACAGTATTTTACGCAAATATTTTATACTTCTTGTTGCCATGCTGTTCGTAGAACACAATTTTGAACTTTTATACGACACACGAACTCACAAGTGTTTTTTTTCTATTTTTGCTTGTGTCAAAAATTCTCTTGCCGATTGTCAAAATTTATACTAGCCCCTGGGGAATTTTACACAATCGCAAATTTTGAAAATATTCACGCCGCAACTGCCAAATATTCTCATTCAGACTGTAAAAATTTCATCATCCGAATGAAAAGTTTTCGAATAGTACACGGCTTTTATGAGTCAAAGTTTAAGGATCGACGGATTTAATGATTTTAAAGAAATTATCGATACATATATCGATTTCAAAACCTTGACCACTGTTATTGTCATTGGCCCGAAACACACTGTAGTGCTCAGTCCATGGTTGAATTATTTTGGTTGTCGCAAGGGTGAGAGTGAGTGGCCATAAACGTCAAATCGAAGTCGACAGCTCATACAAAATCTGAAAGCGCAAATTGATAAGATGTGAAGCCGATGAAGTTGTTGTTGTTGCTTTTCATATATTTTGACTATTGCGGATACTGAGAAGAGAGTACGATCAACCCCGAGACAACCTTATTAATTCAACCATGACCAGGGCCTAGATTCCGTAACTATGAAAAACACAATGTACACGAAATTTTGTGTAAACGTGTAGTTTGCGATTCTGTTACCGTGTGAAATGAACTTTAATGTCAAAAAAGTGTACACAATGAATAAATTTATTCACTGAAATACTGGACGTGCAAAATTTGAATATACTGTTTTTATTTTTCTTGTGTTATAATGTTATTTATTTTCATTCAGCAAACGTAAATTTTCATTTAGCACAATAGTGTTCATTTGAGCTTACAGAATCGCTTGAAATTGAAAAGTGTACACTGCGTGTGAAAGTGAATTTTTTAATTTTGTGTACACAGATTTTTTTCACAGTTACGGAATCTAGGCCCAGCAAAGGGACGTTTGCTGAATGAAAATAAATAATATTATAAAACAAGAAAAATAAAAACAGTATATTCAAATTTTGCACGTCCAGTATTTCAGTGAATAAATTTATTCATTGTGTACACTTTTTTGACATTAAAGTTCATTTCACACGGTTGCAGAATCGCAAACTACACGTTTACATAAAATTTCGTGTACATTGTGTTTTCCATAGTTACGGAATCTGGGCCCAGTACAGTGTATTTTTGAATGACTGACTGCTCACGCAGACCAAATACTACAATGTATTTTAGGCCATTCAAAAAAATAAAAGGAGATGCAACCAATTTTCTAGTTTATAAAGTGAAATGAAAAGATAACATAAACTAATCAGTTTACGTTGTTATTTTAAAAAGTTCCCTTAATTTTTTTTTAACCAACTTATCCCTTAATTTCGTATAACGTAAAAGCACACAAACGAGAAGCAAAACTAGAATTTTGGTAAAGAGGCTAACGAAATAGTTTAGTCTGCTGGTGGTTTGCTCCTGTAAAGGAGTGTAAAATGTTATCCTTGGAAAATGCGGTTTTTAAGAAATATCAAATTATCAAGTAAAATAAAAATAAGTAACACAGCTTATTTAATAAGCTAAGCTTATTTAATAATAAAATAAGCAGTTATCAATGCTACCTTGTAATTATTATATCATGGGTATAATTATAGAGGTAGATGCACTACATGAGAGCGTACTGCCCCAAATGTCAAAAAGTAATTTGATAACTCATATAAAATCTCAAAGCCATGAGAAAGCTAGAATTGGCGAAATGTAAACAAAGTTAAACAGTTGAAGCTGTCTTGTTGTTTTAACTAAAAATTATAAAAAATTATAATTTTTCGTGTTTTAATTGATACTAGTATCGCCTGTGGTCAAAATTCGACCATATCAAAATAATTTTTCTCTTGTTTTTTTATTTAAATATATTGGAAAAAGCTTGGTAAAGTTAAAAAGAAGTTGGTTGTATCGTGCACCCATCCATGGATTTTGCCAGTGTATCTTTGTCCTTATCCTTATTCTTGTCCCGTTCCTTTCATTTGTTCCCAAACTAATAATTCAAACTGATAATTGTAAGCGACATATTCATCAAAAATAGTTGTTTTGCATACTAACGTTTAAAATGCTCTAGCCTATTATAAGAGCACATAGTTTCGCAAATTCCATACATTTTTGGACATTGACATCGAAATCAAATGGCTCTAAGTCCCCCATTAAAACCGTTTTTTTTTTGCAATTCCTGAAAACCTATAATTTTGTCACTTACAATGTTATTCACGTCGACTCTTCAATTGTCTTACTTCCTGTTCAAACTGTTCTTTTAATCCATATCCAAATTCCTGACCTTAACCTCATTCGAATCCTGTCCTAATCCTTTTCCAACTTTATTTCTAAATCTTTGTTCTAAAGTTTGTCCTAAGTGTGTTGAAATCCTTGTTCTATTCCTTGTCCCATTTCTTGACCCTTACACTTTTGCCAATCTTGTCCCAAATATTGTTTTAGGTAAGTATCAATGTGTGTCCTTACCCTTGTCTCAGTCCTTGTCGAATTCCTCTTCTCAATTCCTGTCTGAATTCTAGTCCTTATCATTGTCCAATTCTATGCTTTAATCTTTGTCCAAATTTTTTTCCTACTCCTTATCTTTAATATAACTTTTTTTTTTTTAATTTCTTTCGAGTAAGAAAAGCAGTGACACTCAAATTACAGCCATGAGAGTGAGAGTGCATACACTTATTTTAAACTGCAATAATCACATAATATATTTTTTTTTCATTTTTTGGCACATCTGTGGCTCATTACCTTTCGACTGATATAAGAATCATGCCCTTTTTTGTATTATAAATATTAAAAAAGTGTACTACAAGATTTTTATTTGCGTATTAATATATGGATTACTTTGGAGTGGTTTGAAATATTTGAAAAATTTTTCACAGAAATTATTTTTTAAGCTGTAGAACTTTGTAAAAAATACAAAAACAACATTTTGAAAAATGTAATTTTCATCAAAAAAAACATAGGGGGTAGCTCATGATTTTCGATGATGGAAACACTTAACTAAATAATGTGTCAAAATGAAGCAATTTTTGCAAATAAATGATATGGTATATGAAAGAGTGTGAGAGAAGAAAATAGAAAAACAAAAATAAAATTACAAAAAAAGAATGTCTGGTCTAATTTTTAAGCAAAAATTGAATATTTTAGAGTTTTTTTGAAAACAACATAAGAAATTGAATTAGTAAGATAACGGTAAATCTTTTCTTATTTTTCAAAAGTTATTTAATTAAGCTTTCAGGCAAAGAAAATTTAGGGAAAACCGATTGAAAAATGGCTGAGATATTTGCATGCAAAATCAAAATTTGAAATATCAATTGTTTTTTTCTCATTCTGAGGCAATCACATTGTTTTAAGAAATGCATTGCATGGAAAAAATCTACAGGTTTCGTAATATCACAATACTTTTGATGTCATAATAACGGGAAATTATTTTAACATACTATTCGTGGAAAATATTAGCAAAAAAGTTTTTGTGTACCGTTATTTTTCTCAACCAACGAATTTTCATACAAAAAACGTTGTACTGAAAACATCTATAGTTTTCGAGATATCACAATAATTTTGATGTCAAAATAACGGAAATAATATTAAATTTTTTTTTGCACATCTTATGAATGTCTAAATTTCTTTCTTATATCATGTTTTCCATCTCTTATAGTTTAGCTTTTATTTAATAAATGCTCTTTTCCGCTCATATTTGAGGTCAAAGGTCACCAATCTTATATTCAATCATATTGTGTAGCCAGACCTTTCATCTGATACCACATTCTTCATTCTACCTCTTCCCAGTTCTGAGATCCCTAACTAAAATTGATATAAACTTTCAACGTTAATATTTCGGGTCAAAGGTCATCAATTTAAAATCTAACATAATTCGGCACATCTACGGTGCAGTACCTTTCGAATGATGTACGTTTCATTGTCCTTATTCTAAAATAAATATTGAAAAAGTGTACGACAACATTCGATGTTTGCGTATTAATATATAAGATTAAAGTAATTTAAAATTACTTTAAGCCAAAGATCATTAAAAATAAATTAAAAGAACTATTAACTGCGACCTATTAAGGGAGCGCAACAGCAGAAAGTTGTGAGTACAGTAGTAAGTACATTTTCGCCACACAGCTGATTTTGACAATATCGGCAGTAATGAAGAAGAGAGCACAATTAGAGCTGCATCCACCTCTATTATTATACTATGATAAGAAGCTTATCTCAATGTTGAGAAAATTATTGAAATTAAAGATAACACATCCGATATATGGCTAAAAAAATTTTAAATTATATTTTAAATAAAATATTCTGCAATTATAATTTTAAAATAA
The DNA here is from genome assembly GCA_943735915.1 of Pherbina coryleti. Lineage (NCBI taxonomy): Eukaryota > Metazoa > Arthropoda > Insecta > Diptera > Sciomyzidae > Pherbina > Pherbina coryleti. Next base: position 7,532,633 of record OX030950.1, read on the forward strand.
TATTGACATTATTTCACAATTTTTAGCCGGGTTTTTGCCACTTCAGCATAAATTATAAATAATTATATTACAAACGAGTAATCGAAGTCACTTCAAGTTTGCTGTTCGCGACCTTTTTGGTGGACAATTTTTGAAAATATAATGAATTTTTATATAAAAAAATGCTTTTTCATATTTAAAATATGCAGTTATTTTTTAAGTAAATGCGCTGTATTTTTTTTTTTTATTTTTATTTTTTCAAAACAAAATATATATATATATACAACAATTCACATTTGAATGGATTAAACTTCATGTCCTTATGCTGGAGATGTATATTTAACATTGAATATAAAGATTAAGTGGAATGAATTTGACCTTTTTAGGGTTTTAAAATTTAAATTAAAATTCAATTGGTTGTTAATTCATATTTTTACTTTTGAATAGTCAATTGTGTTTTAGAAAAGTTGGAATTGTTTTTTAGAAAACGCCAAAATAATTCTAGAAAACTGTATAAATATTGTTTTGTAATTAAAATTTAATCATGTGACTATGCAGATTTATGAAAAACTGTAAAAAGATGGTAGAAATACTTAAATTCAGAATATTTTGATATAAAACATGAAAAATAAATAATATAGAAATTACAAAACTATAAAATGCAGTTTTATTATTTTCTGTCTATTATTTTACAGAACAAATGGGTTACATTTCATCTTATAAAAAAAGTAAACGATAATAATTCTTTTATTCATAAAATTCATTATATTTTATTTTTAGCATGTTATCTTTAGTATTTTAAACATATCTAGATAACATGTTTTGTCATTTTACAGTAGCAATACTAATGGCGTTTTCTTTTCTCGGCAAAAAATTCTGCCCTCTGAGAGTGCAGAATATTTAAATTTTGACCTGAACTCAAAAAATGTTGACCTGTTCTTAGTCGAGAAAAGATCAGAAAAAATGCAACATTTTATGAATTATGTTGTGTTGGCTGTACTGATGCTTACTTTTGAGAACAATTTTTATAATATTTATTTTGTCATCTGTGAAAAAGCTCAAACTTTAATGAAATGTCAATGATATAGTTTAATATTTTCTTAACATGTCACTTTTTTGTTCATTCAGTTGGTAGCATTTGAGGGTAGAACTTAAAACCGTCGATCTTGAGAGTGCAAAAATTCTGCATTTTTTCTACTTTTGAGGTCAACATTTTCGAGAATAGAACACGATTTAATTTACAGGTCAGAACTATTTTCGAGAAATTCATGAGCAGAATTCTCAGAGAGGACAGAAAAAATGCAGAATTTTTTTGAGAAAAGAAAACGCCATAAGATTGACATTATAGGACCTTAACGATTGGAGGAAGCGTCGAAATATGTGTATTGCTTGCAATGGAGATTACTTTGAAGGAAATAAAATTAATATCGATGAAAAATTGAAGCGTTTTCGTGCTATTGAAGAATTCCGTGTAATTTTTATCAGAAGGCAAATCGTATTTAAACATATTGGTGTAATATAAATAAATAAATAAAAAAAAAAAAAAATACAAATAAAAAAATAAAAATAAACGTTTAGAAAACTTTTAAAGATAACTTAAAGTTTAATTTTTTTTTCAATCAATTTAGGTAAACCCTGCAGCGTATAAAAATAAAGTAATTGCATTCATGAAAATTCAACTTTGCTGCGCGGGGAGTGCGATATGTAGTTTTAGTAAATATGTATGAACTTCGTTTAAAGCTGAGTACTGTGTGAGGTCTTAAACCTCAATATTCAAAACTGAACATGTGAACTCGTTTATAGTAATAATGTTAACTTCAATGAGTAAACTTCTATGAGAATATTTCAAGTGCGGAAAGTAAAAAAAAAAAAACATACAACGCCGTGTAGTGTTTTGTGCAAAAGCAATATAAGACAGCACTAGTTCAACTTAATGTGAATGACTTTAGCGCCGGTTCTCCATGAGAATTTTTAAATTGTTTTTGTCTTAGTGTTCGTTTTTTTCTAATCTAATAGCGCAGTGGGAAGCGTATCCCACGAAACGCATTAATCTGTCGATTGCTTATATTACATGCATGCATTTTGATTTCGTCACTGTCCAATAATAATTCTAATACAAACCCGTCAAGTAACACAAAAACAACGAGCTTCAGTTTTTATAATACTTACATATAATACTGATCACTCACATTAATAGTTCTAAAAACGAATTTTGACCCTTTCTTAGGTACTTACAGTATTAACAAGGTTTAGTTTGAATAAAATTCTGTTGAGTAATGTTTATTTTTAGTTTTGAGTTAAGTGTTATAAAATTCCTTTTGATGATTTTTTAAACAACATATCATTGTGTGATTTTATGTGTTTCTTATTTGTGTCATTATGCGTGCCGATTTTGTTGCTTTTGAGCAGTTGTTTCTAAGAAACGTGACGAATCTCGTTTAAGATTAATTAATCTCTCATAAAATACAAGTGTTTTTTTGACTTTTAAATTAAATTTTGGCAAATTTATGAACTCAGATTTGCAATTCACGTTAGAAATTTCATAACAACATAAAAATTTCACGTGTGATGTTTCGTCATGAGTCAGACTTTTTTGTTATCAACACCACACTGTAATATGTATAAAGAAAAATGGAAATATGAGAGACGAAATGAAAAACAAATAATTATGGACGGACTTAAATTAAATTTTTGGCATTCCATTTGTATTTTCGATGTTTAATATTGTATAGTTTAAATTTGATAAATTTGTAAAAATATGAAGTGGTAGCACACCTTAAGCATGTAAATCATGGACACTCGCGTTTGAAAAAATTATCGATTTCAATTTTGAAAAAGTTTGAGCGACTCTTTCGATAAACAATTTAAGAGCTAGCCTGTGAGTTGATGCCCTTGTGTAATAAACAAGGTGATTGCTTGATACAATAAACAGGTAGGCCTATAGGAGAAAAAGGTGATCTGGATGTGAAAGTCAGCTGTTTATTTTGAGTTTTCCTAATTGTTGCTTTTGTCGTTTGAAGTTTGTGGCACTTACAGCTTTGTTGTTGAAAAATTTCACATTTAAGTAGGAATTTTAAAATGACCCTATCTTGTTACTGTATCATGAGTGGTTGCAAATGTTTAACTTATCCCAAAAAAGCGAACACTTGACTTGTCAATAGTTTCCGGCTGTATCTTCTAATTATTGGCCTGGGTCATGGTAGAATAAACAAGGTAGATGCAGGGCCGCTTGTGCTCTCTTTTTGTCAACCATAACTGTCGAAATAGCGAAAGAAAGTAAAATATATAAAAAATACACTTTACCATCAGCTATTTTTGACAAGTGTAGGTAACATTTTTTTTAGAGAGGTGAAAAACTCGCTATATTGTTATTTACACCATGGTCTGGATTAAAATTAAGCAAGTTAAACTTTTAAAGTGACAGTTTGCTGGTCTATAACTTTACATGTTAGCTGAAATGATGATTAAGTGAAAATATTGAACTTCAAATATTGTGAAATTTTAGTATATTTATTGACTTCTATAATACGAAAAACCAAACAACTTTATGCATGTTAGATGGACTTTAACCTAGCTATAAGTTATTGTGATAGTTTCTCTATTGATAAAAAACATTATTTTGCTTTATCTGCGGGTTCGTTTCTAGATAGAAAACACTTTAAAAGAATGATAGACATAAACACAGATAAAGTGAAATATGTTATTTTTTAAATGGACATAAGAACCCAAATATGTTACGGTCTATAGTCTTAGGTATTCAAACATGGCATCAAAGTACATAGATATTATTTTTTAGTATCTCAAAATCAAATATGTACCTATATTCTATTATCAGTTCGTACAATCGGCGCAATTTTATTTATTTATACTCAAATCAGATATCTTGTAAAATTTTGCGACTTCAGGAGAGATAACAAATATATTTCAAGTTTAATAACCATTTAAAGTTCCTTCTTAACTTGCCAATAATGCGCCAATATTGTGTTGTACAGTGACTAAGGCGTTTATGACTTATAAATAGTATCAACACAAATTCTTGGACATTTTATTGAATTCAATTTGCAGTGTTGTTTGGAATTCTCGGCGAAGTGGTACGTACGGAGAAGTGTAAATAATTGCCGGTATAGAGCTGAAGCAAAATATACAGACAAGATGAAAATTAAATGGGCTCCGGTAAAAATACCTCCAAGGAGAAGAATACAGACAATGGCTGCCGGATTGTATGTGCTGATATTTCTTACTATGCCGTTGTTGTCATATTTCATCATGTTTGCTGCAGTAGTAAGTTAAATGCTTATATTAAAATATAAAACCTTGGCCTTAACAATAATTTTCATTTATTACCGTACTCATGTACTCATTTCTTGTCTTATCGCGTTTTCTTAACTAAATTTCAATATATAAACTCATACTCTTAACTATTAAACTTTGGTCTTATCTTCACATGAAGTAAATATTATGAAGTAAACTTTTTAGTTCGCTTGGTCGACTTCTTGCAACATGCTAGAGGTGTTGACAGAAGATTTGAACTAAAATTCAGCATTAACCCATGAGTACATGCGTTTCTAAGAGCTATAAAACTTTTGTTTTTAAAAAAATGCAGAAAGAAATTGAGTTTAAATCAGAAAACTTTATTCATATCAAAGAATTATATTTTAATAAGAAATCCAATGGCCTTCTCGGTTGTTTTCGAAGCTGCACATACTGTGGGTTAAATTTCATTTAGCATTTGGGGTGCTATTGCACCAATTGTCATATTGTCAAACGTATGTGTTTACTAGACGCCGTTAAAGGTAACTGATTCTTGTAGACATTCATCTGTAAGATAGTCTGTTGAGCCAACTTGATGGGTCATGTGAAAACAGAAATGTTCTGTTGAGAATATTTTAAATTGGCCACCAGTCCAGAGCTGTGATGGGGCTCAACTGATAGTAGCTTGCTACAAAGTCCGACCAAAGACTTAAAAATTGGTACCACGGGCAGTCGTTGGTCCCCGACTTAGATCAGGCTGATTAATTGAGATGGTTTCTTGGGAGCATCGTGGTTCTTGTGGTTTACTACGTACTCAACATTGCGGGCCGAAATATCCAGCTCGGTGTGGAAAAAAAAAATAAATAACTGGCCATTTCAGCCCTTGAAAGGACTTTGACCTAGCTTCTAATGATCAATTGTGTTGTGTGTGTTATTAAGTTTGTACACAATTGACCAAGAACCGGACCTACATGATTAACGCCGACTCCGAACGGCGATGAACGGAATGTTCTTGTTCTCAAGAAGTTTTACATGGTATTTTGATTACTCTCTGAGGTTTGCCATTGTCTGCAGAGAGGTGGCGGCCGTACAGAAAAATTATTTTAATTCAAATAATTTTCTGTCGCTGCTGGGGTTCGAACCTGGGTCTCTAAAGTTCATTGACATAGCGGCCACGCACTTTAACCAACTACGCCAAGGACGCCACAGTGGAGCTCGGTGTGGAGTTGAATTTTTTAATAGGTTACCGTACACCAAAGTACGGAAGGGATGTTAGACCCCTTGGCAGGGGTGGAAGCCTATATAGCTAATTTGGCACCTTTGAACTGTCCAAAGGACTGTACCGGTCCCTTGCTTGGAGTATCGTAGAATTAAGACGTCAAGGCAGATGTCTATGTTAAACACATTTGGATTTTCTGTCAAATGTATGTCAAAACCATGCTTGAAAGTTATTCCAAATGGAAAGAATTTAATTGTCAAAGAAATAATAATTTTAATCAAAAATTTGTTGCTCAATATTTGATGCATTTCAAGCATATCATCAATGTCACATTGTCGTATTGTCAAATAATATTTAATATAAATGTGAAATGACATTAAAAAAGAACATACCTTGAAAGTTATCACAATTGGAAACCTATAGGTCTGAAAAAACATCCAGTGTTATGCAGTAAGAACTAAATTATGATTTGTCATGCAGAATGACGCAGATCTTATTTAATCGTATTCATCCGTTCACTTTTATCATTGACAATTCTTAGAAAATTTTTTTTAAAAGATATGTGGAGGTCAAGGTTTGTTTTTCAGGATGTCAATGTTTTTATGTACTAAACAATGACTATTCCGGGATGAAGACAATAAAACAACTGAACATGTTACGACAAATTTACGCAATATAATTATTAAACTCTACTCTTTCAATTAATAAAATTAAAAAGAAATTCGAAGTTTCAGCCTTGAAATTTGTGTTTATTTTATGTTTTGTTTACACTGAACCTACTTTATCACTACTTCATTTAGCTCAGCTAGCTTATAGTGGTTTAGTGTGAATGTGTCATTAGATTTTATCGAATTGTAAAAGACATAAAACAATTAAAATAGAAGAGCTCAAACGAATTCGCTGTCTCATCTAAAAGAAATGATTGCAGACAAATTTTGCATAACCCTGTCGATTATTTTCAATCGATACAAAATTCAAGATTAAGAAATACCGCTAGTCTGAAGTATTACCTGCCGATATCATAACAAGCTAAGATTCGATTGTATCAATATGATTTTTATAGTTGAAAAGCTTATGACAATTGTTGATAAGATAGCATTTAGAGCCCAGATACCAACATTTTTAAAAATATAGTTTTTAGTTACTTTAAACATATTTTTGGGTAATCAAGAACGAGCTGATATGATTACTTTGTGATTTATTGAACTGCTCAAATGCAGTTGGTCTAGACATGTTCCATAGTGTGGATGTCTAGTTGAAAGTTTTAAGTTGTTTAAGAACTATTCATTATAAATTGTCTTTTTTTTTAATTTAAAAAAAAAAAAAAAGTGATCGCAATGAAAATCGAGTGGGCTCCAGTCAAAATACCACCAAGGCGTAGGCTTCAAACCTCAGCAGTTGGCTTGTATGTCTTTATTGTTTTCGCCTTGGCACCGGTGTCGTTTACTTTAATGACTGCAATAATCGTAAGTTCAACAAAAATTTTTATAAATGTTCAATGTCTCAGTGTAACGGATTCTCTCTTTTGACTGGAGTGAAAGTTATGCATTAATCTTATGGTAATATTATAAAAAAAAAAAAAATAAATAACTGGCCGTTTCACCCTTGAAAGGACTTTGACCTATCTTCTTATGATCAATGATCAATTATGATCAACTGGTAATTTTATGTTAAAGTTTAATATCAAAAGTTTTAGGCCTTAAGCATGAGTGAAACAACTGTTACAATGCTGAAATAATGTTGACACTGATCGCAGAGATTATATTTTAATAACACAAGGATGCGTGTGAGAAGAGGTGGGAGACGAGTCTTTCTTTCTTTCTTTTTGTTTAGTGTTTGGCGGTAGAATAAAACTAGAGAAATAAATGGCAGTTTAACAGTGATTTGGGTGTAAAAACTTCATTTATATAAATCTTTCATTAGACGATATTTCTTTCATCTCAAGCAAATTATTTACTATAATATATGACACAAATAAAGTGCTATTTTCTAATTCTTGTTTTTTTTTATTTGTAGTTTTATGCCAATTACATTTGGAAAATCTTAGCGATCGCCTACATTACATACATCTATTATGATCACAAAAAAAGGCATAGTGTCATGAATGGAAATGGGTACGTATGGAGCAATAAATTACTATTTTTTTACCGACTTCAAAAATGACTTGGTACGCTGGTAGGTGGGTAGATAGAATCATTACAAAAGTGGGCGGGATTAAACCTAGGGTGTGTCACTTTAAGGAAATTATTATATATCGGTTAATATTAATATTTGGGAACTGAAATTTGGTACAGGGCTCAGAAATTGAAAATAACCAGCACACTTTCAGAAATAAGTAAAACAATTTTTTTATGAACAAACTTTCAGTCCAATAAATAAAATAAAGTTTTAGTCTAATTTACCAGTTTTACAGGTTTTAGTCCGAGAAGCGTTCCCGTACTTGAAAAAATGGTAAAATAGAGTGCAATCGAGAGAGTAAAAAATTTCCCCTCCCTGTCAAAATTTGCAAGTTTTAGTCCGAAAAATTTCTTCTGGCAAAAATGGTAAAAGTTTCAAATTGCGTAAAATCAACTGTTTACAAAGAAATTGAAGTTAGCAAAAAAATTGCAAAACACAAAAGATCTTTGAAATAAATTAAAACTATTGGATTGGAAACTAGAAATGTTGTAAATTCTGTAAAAGCTAAATATAAATGTTAATTTGAGAAATAATTCCAATATTGTAAAAAATCTTAAGCATGTCGTTTACTTCAATGTTGATGCTTCATATTAAGCAAACGATTTTATTTGACAGTTTAAACAATTTAAGTCCAAAAAGCGTTTCCGTACTTTCATGGTATAATAATACATGGTAGCATTGACAACTGCTTATTTTCTCTTCAACAGGAAAACATAAACTCTCAAACACAGCTTGTTGTGCAAATACATCAGCAGCTGCTGTGGTTGTTGTTTTTTTCACTTCAAGGTTTTCAACATTGCTTGTGTTTTCAATGGCGGATTGTGAGCGCTCTCTTTTTGAGTATATTTTTTGACAGAATATGTTTTCCCAAGCAACTGTCAATGCTACCTTGTATTATTATACCATGCGTACTTTTATGTGCTGCTCTCTCTTTTTGAGAGATTTTTTTCTTACTCTCACGTTTTTGACGGTTTTCCCATTTTTAGTCCAAAAAATACGGGAACAGACCTAATATAACATACCATGATAGAATTATACAGGTAGGTTTGACAACAGGCTATTTTCTCACGAGATCGTTCATGGATTGTCAAACTCGTCTGTTTTTTGTTTTTTAACGTAGAATACGTTATACGGGGGTGTTAATCTGGAGCACAAAATTTTGAGAAAATGTTTGTCACTTTCATTATAAGTTTTTGATACTTTATGCATGCATTGGAGAAAATTCAAGTATAGTCGAAACATCTTTAATATGTCTTCTTTTGATTTGTATTTAAATAATCATATTGCTACATATAATTTTTTTGATTCTATAAGTAAATCAAAATTTAACTCCTTCAAATTTTGTATTAATTTTCATATGCTTTGTATTTTATGTATTATAACATCATGTGTAAGAGCAGTACGATTATCTGTGTGTTCATCACAGAACCAGTGTGAAAAAGAGAAGAAGTATAATGACCAAGTAGCGAACGACAACTATGATAAATACAACCATGATTTTTGTTTGTCTTTTCTTTTAATATCAAAGACATGCTCCATATGCGCCCTTTGTAGCATTTTTTTATGCAGCGGCCATTGTAAATCCATAGGAATTCTTAATTTTTGTAGAGATTTTCTATAGTTCAGACACAAACCTTACAATCATAAGCAGAAAATGAAAAAATGTTTATGAATAACAATGTTAGCAAAGTTGCATAGAAGCTGCGTAAAGCCTAGTATGCTGTAGAAACGAAAATTTCTTGGTATATAATTCTACATCCGATATATTAGTGTAGAGTCAAAAATGTTTGTGTGGAGAAAAAAGCAACTACAGTACGACCTAGCTCAATACAACTAATAGAAATTCGGCCAGTTGACGTAGTTAATGTTGAAGAAACGCAATTAAACTTCTAAACATAAAGCTTTATGGCTCTGAATCCTAGATGTTGTGGTTTTATGTATTAAGATATGCACTTTGTTTCCTTAAAATTGTTTTAAGAGATTTCTCGTACATCAAAAATGCATTTTACAAGAAAAGAAGAACTGAAAGAAAATAATATAAAAGTTTATGGAAGTTTACGCAAATGGAAGTTGCGATAATTGTGCATTTTTTTTTCTTAAGTTGCGTTTACTGAGTCAACAATATAAATTTTTGAGTATTGCGATAATCGAGTGTTGCGTAAAGCGAGGTCGTACTGTTTTCTTATTGAAATGTCAAAATTCTGGTGCCAATTAAATGCCCGGACATATAATCGACAGCGAAATTTTGACATTTCAACTCTCCACATGGTTGTTGTACTTGCTAGCATTGAAGAAATTTTTCACCTCTACAGCGTACTAAGTAGCAAAAAAATAATTCCGCTGCCTTTTCGCTGTCAAAAACTCAATGCATTCCTTATGGCAAGTTTCTTTCCGCTTCTACAGCATACTGGGCTTTAAGCCTTAAACAGTGCGTAACTAAACAAGCGTTTAAAGGTTGTTTAAGGAAATCTATTGAATAAGGCTGTTAATGACTAACGTATTCTACGTCTGACCTATGCGCCCGTGTTATCTAACACAGGCTTGAGCTTTTTTTTTGTTTGCTTTGTCTTGTATGATTTTTGACAATTCATGTTCGCTGGAAAACTGTCACACCTACCTGATTAATTATACCATGATAACATACAATTTATCATATTCTCTAAAAAGGAAGAAATAAAAACTTAAACAAAAAAAAAAAAAAAAAAAAAAAAACCGGAACACAAATCGAACAACATTCAAAATCACTACAAAGTAAAAAATAATTTTAAATTGCTTTTAAATTGCATGGTATAATAATATAAGGTAGCATTGACAACAATTTTTTCTTTTACAAGAAACCAAATCCTGTTAAAAATGTATGTATGTGCAGTGCAGCTGTATGTGTAGCTGCTGAAGTTGTTTTTTTCACTTCAACGTTCTCAACATTGTTTGTGTTTTCAATAGCCGATTGTGAAAGGTCTCTTTTTTAGTATATTTTTTGACAGAAGGTGGTCTCCCAAGCAACTGTCAATACTACCTTGTAATCTTATATATTAATACGCAAACATCGAATGTTGTCGTACACTTTTTCAATATTTATTTTAGAATAAGGACAATGAAACGTACATCATTCGAAAGGTACTGCACCATAGATGTGCCGAATGATGTTAGATTTGAAATTCATGACCTTTGACCCGAAATATTAACGTTGAAAGTTTATATCAATTTTAGTTAGGGATCTGAAAACTGGGAAGAGGTAAAATGAAGAATGTGATATCAGATGAAAGGTCTGGCTGCACAGTATGATTGAATATAAGATTGGTGACCTTTGACCTCAAATATGAGCGGAAAAAGAGCATTTATTAAATAAAAGCTAAACTATAAGAGATGGAAAAACATGATATAAGAGAGAAATTTAGACATTCATAAGATGTGCAAAATATACTTTGATATTTTTCACCATCGTTTACGGTTACCCTACAATAGGCACTTTTTCATGTAACAAGTGTCAATATATATTGTGATGGTAGAATTGCTTACAAATAGTAAATTTTGAAAAATTTCCGTTTTTTTGACATCAAAATTATTGTGATATCTCGAAAACTATAGATGTTTTCAGTACAACGTGTTTTGTATGGAAATTCGTTGATTGAGAAAAATAACGGTATGCGAAAACTTTTTTGCTAATATTTTCCACGAATAGTATGTTATTAAATTTCCCGTTATTATGACAACAAAAGTATTGCAATATTTCGAAACCTGTAGATTTTTTCCATGCAATGAATGCATTTCTTAAAGCAATGTCATTGCCTCAGAATGAGAAAAAAACAATTGATATTTCAAATTTTGATTTTGCATGCAAATATTTCAGCCATTTTTCAATCGATTTTCCCTAAATTTTCTCTGTCTGAAAGTTTAACTAAATTACTTTTGAGGAATAAGAAAATATTTACCGTTATCTCACTAATTCAATTTCTCGTGTTGTTTTCAAAAACACTCTAAAATATTCAATTTTTGCTTAAAAATTAGACCAGACATTCTTTTTTTGTAATTTTTTTTTGTTTTTCTATTTTCTTCTCTCACACTCTTTCATATACCATATCATTTATTTGCAACAATTGCTTCATTTTGACACATAATTTAATTAAGTGTTTCTATCATCGAAAATCATGAGCTACCCCCTATGATTTTTTTGATGAAAATTACATTTTTCAAAGTGTTGTTTTTGTATTTTTTATAAAGTTCTATAGCTAAAAAAATAATTTCTGTGAATAAATTTTTCAAATATTTCAAACCATTCCAAAGTTATATACACAAATATATGTTTTAAGCCATTTCCTCATCTAATTTATATATTATACATATTATTATTATATATCTATATATAAATAGGTGTACGCAGAACAGTTAAGAAACATTTTCTCCCGTGTTTCTCAACCAATTTTGATAATTTTTTTTTAAATTAATAAGAGTAGGGAAAAGGAGTGCACCGAATATCTATGGTGGGCAATTCGACCTCAAATCAGACGTTCCATTCCACTGGTTACATTTGATGAGCGTTGAAATAGAGGCGAGGCACTTTTCATCAGCCCAAATTTTCGGTATAACTTTTGAACTAAAGAGTGATTTTTTAAGTGCCTGATAACTTTTTTTTTAAAAAAAACGCATAAAATTTGCAAAATCTCATCGGTTCTTTATTTGAAACGTTACATTGGTCCATGACATTTACTTTTTGAAGATAATTTCATTTAAATGTTGACCGCGGCTGCGTCTTAGGTGGTCCATTCGGAAAGTCCAATTTTGGGCAACTTTTTCGAGCATTTCGGCCGGAATAGCCCGAATTTCTTCGGAAATGTTGTCTTCCAAAGCTGGAATAGTTGCTGACTTATTTCTGTAGACTTTAGACTTGACGTAGCCCCACAAAAAATAGTCTAAAGGCGTCAAATCGCATGATCTTGGTCCATTTCTTACCGGTCCATTTCTTGAGATTAATTGTTCTCCTAAGTTTTCCCTCAAAATGGCCATAGAATCGCGAGATGTGTGGCATGTAGCGCCATCTTGTTGAAACCACATGTCAACCAAGTTCAGTTCTTCCATTTTTGGCAACAAAAAGTTTGTTAGCATCGAACGATAGCGATCACCATTCACCGTAACGTTGCGTCCAACAGCATCTTTGAAAAAATACGGTCCAATGATTCCACCAGCGTACAAACCACACCAAACAGTGCATTTTTCGGGATGCATGGCCAGTTCTTGAACGGCTTCTGGTTGCTCTTCACTCCAAATGTGGCAATTTTGCTTATTTACGTAGCCATTCAACCAGAAATGAGCCTCATCGCTGAACAAAATTTGTCGATAAAACACATTTCGAACCGAACACTGATTTTGGTAATAAAATTCAATGATTTGCAAGCGTTGCTCGTTAGTAAGTCTATTCATGATGAAATGTCAAAGCATACTGAGCATCTTTCTCTTTGACACCATGTCTGAAATCCCACGTGATCTGTCAAATACTAATGCATGAAAATCATAACCTCAAAAAAATCACCCTTTATAAGTCACAAATGAAACATGGTAAGAACTTTATTCCTTGACAAAGGGGCATAGGTTTCTCATACACTCATACAACTCAAAGTTGTTATTTCAAATAGCTTTGGAAGCATTCCTACTAGAAAGTAGAATAAGGGAAGTAGGGTACTAGGGATTTTTACTAAGGTAAAGTTAAAATCACAGAACATGGAAAATCAGAATTGAGTTACTGTTTTGTGATTTCCTGCTGGTAGTGCGTTTGGTGCGGTATAAGTTCGGTTACGTTTGCATATGAGTGAAGAAAGAAAAAAAATATTTCCAATAAAACTACAAAAAAAAAATCAATTTTTAAATGGTCGAATCTCGACCAAAGGTGATACTAGTTATTATTATTTTGTTTTAAAATGCTTATGATCATAAATATATTAATTTCTTAATGAATATAAAAGCTTTGAAGTCGGCGCTAATCTTTTCCACACAATCATGATCTTTTTACCATCCCTGCACTATTTTAAACTTTGTATATTTGACTCTATGCTGATTTGGTGACGTTGTACCAATTTCTTAATTTAAAAGTAATTTTAAGATCATATAGTGTGTTACAACTGTAAAAAGAATTGAACACATTGGCTACATTCAGCGTACTCAACAATTTTTAACCGAAAATAAAAAACAAAAATCGCTGAAGAGCTTTTATATTGAGAAAGAAATTAATATATTTATGATAATAACACATATTAGAAAAAAATTAATATAATAACATTTCGACTTAATAGGATTAGCGTCGAATTTTTGATTTGAAAAATTTTTTTGAAAAATGTAAAAACATTTCGATTTTTTTGAGGTTTTTTATGTGGTCTTATTTTTGCTAGAGTTCAAATATTATCTTTTATGCAAATTGGATATGCATTGTTAGCTACAATCAAGAAACCTAGAAAACTCAATATTTGTATTGGAAGCGCTCTTGACTGCCACCTCAGAGTTTCCGGGTTCGAATCCCGGCCAGGCTTTAAGCTTTAACTTTTCTTAATTTTTTCCCTCTTTTCTAATCAATTCGAATTGAAAGTTCGTCAAGACTTACGAGCTTAAAAGTTTTAGTTGGTGATAAAAATTTGCTTTTTTAATTTTTAAATCTTTAGATCAACCTTTACTTAAATTAACATGTAGCATCTGTTCTCAGCGAGTAACAATTCCATGCAACACCGAAGCATTTTGAAAAGATGTCTTTTTCATCTTTTTGCGAACCTGGGAAATCATAACGTTGTCACGTCAAAAATACAAAATACAATTCTATTCGGCTTTATGTGCAGTATTTGCAAGTTGCATTAAAGATTTTTTAATTCATCTGTGTCTCATCCAGTATTCCATATTATAGCTCGTATGAATGTACCCACAGTTAATTAGTTATTCAATGTTTTTTAAAAAGATTTTAAACATGAAAGTTCGTTTTTTATTAGGTTAAATTTTAATGTGACCTCTATTCATTCAATTATATATTGAAACTAATTTTTGGGTTCGAGGCCAAGTACGTGTTTCTTTTTTTTTAATTGTTGCAGTGGTTTATCCGGGACATTCAAGTAAAATTTTTCTTAATATTTTTCCAAAACAATCGAAAATATTTCAGATACACTTTTGTTTCACTTTTTTAAGCTTTAAGAAAGTGAATAAAATATTGTTAGACAATTTCGAATCCTTTTTTAAGCAATCCGTTAGCAAACTTAATATCACGTACTACAAACTTTCGAAACGGGCCGTTCTGTTTTTTTTAATACTCAAAAACATTCATGGATAATTAATTTTTTTTAATGAGTCGTTACTAATAAGAGCAACATCCAACATGTAGCCATGAAGTAAACTTTTTTCAGCTTCTACACAATTTTCACAATAGAGAGATGTTGACATTCAGTATAAACCTTAGCCTGCCTAGTGAAGTTCAAACAGAGATCAAACTAGAATAAACGAACAATTTAGAAAACTAACGTTTTCAAGCTTAATTAAGTATGTGAATTTAACTTTTCAGCGTGATGTTCTTGCGTAACAATTTCGTTTGGAAGCAACTAAGAGATTATTTCCCAATAGAATTGGTGAAAACAACGGAACTAACCCCAGATCGAAATTATATACTTGCTAGTTTTCCACATGGAGTGATTGGGTATGTCTTATAATAAATTTTATACACAACTCTACATGTCTTTTTTCCTCCATTCCATTACTAGCACGGGTATCTGCAATAATATGGGCTATGATATCGGCAAATGGTTGGAACTGTTTCCGGGAGTGCGACCTAAAATTGGCACGCTGGACATGCATTTCTATACGCCAATATTTAGGGAACTGTTGCGATGGTGGGGACTTGTGTCTGTTTCTAAAGAGTCGCTTCTGTACTATCTAAGTAAATCGAATGATTCTAAGCATCCTGATAATAGAGATGGCTTCACATCCAATGCAGTAGCAATATTGGTGGGTGGTGCTCAAGAAGCCCTAGATTCACATCCGGGCCGTTATATTTTAACTCTCAAGAATCGTAAAGGCTTCGTCAAATTGGCGATAAGAACAGGGTGAGCCCATTTAAGAATTCTTTGGTGAATTTATTTTTTACACTGACAATTTTATTTTTAGCTCGTCGATTGTGCCAACATTTTCCTTTGGTGAGGTAGATATATTCGATCAAGTGAATAATCCACCCGACTCATGGCTACGCAAACTCCAATCGCTAACCAAGAAGTTGACGGGCATATCCCCTCTCGTGGTCATGGGGCGTGGATTTTTCCAATATAGTTTCGGCTTTTTGCCCAGAAGAAAACATATCGTGCAAGTTGGTGAGTTTCAATTGCAAACGCGTGGATACAAATTTGAGTTAAAAAATAACTATTTTTCAGTTGGAGCTCCCATTGATGTCAAAAAACAGGATGATCCAAGTCCAGAGTATGTTGATGAAGTGCATCGTCAATTTATGGTTGCGTTGAATGATCTCTTTGAAACGCACAAAACGAAATATGTAGAAAACTCAAAAAGTTTGAAGTTAATTATTAATTAAGTCGCTATAATTAAGAGTAATAATGCTAATTAACAATGCAAAGTAATTGTCATTGGAGGTGTTCTTTTAGTTTATACAATTGCAAAAAAAAATTATTTTGTGAGGTAAGAATTGAAAAGAAACGTGAAATTGTAAATAAATGAATAAAGGGTATTAAAATAATATTCGAAGACTGTATCGTTTGTTTTTTCTTTGTGAAATCATAATTCATAGAGTTAGATAAAACTTTTTTGTTTGGGTTAAAAAAATTGTTGGTTTATTTCGAATTTCTAGCAAAGTGGCATAGATTTTTTTTATTATAGACTTTTTGTTAATAAAGCCACAATTTTGGAAAATTGTACACTTAAATAACGAAAAATGTCATGGAATCGGAAAGAGAAGTTTTGTTTTGAATTATAACGTTCCTTATCATTAAAAATCGTTATTCATTACAAAGCTTTAAATGCTTTGTCTCAATTATTTTTGGTGCTATCTCAACCCCTTTAGAAATCTTTTAACTTAACCCATTAACGAATAAAGGTCACGATCTAGGTATTCAAGTTTTATAAACCTCGAATGGGCAGAAAAATACCCAAAAATAGAGAATTTTTCGAAAAAATGTATATACAGTTGAAAAATTGTAAATTGGTTTTAATTAATGAACACTTGGCGGAATGACAAGAAAATAAAAAAAAAATGGAAGCATATAGAATCATGCTTGTGTTTATAATCTGATAATGTCAGCAATTAAACAAAATCAGAAAAGTTCAAAAATTAAAACTGAAACCCCTCTTGGTACTTCATAACCTTATAGAACCTTGAAGGATCTTATTGGTACCTCAAGTAAATATAGAATTATTTCGTGAAATAGTTTTCAGGTTGTCCTATTGACAAAAAGATAAAGCGTGTCCTTTGGCCTACCACATACATATTATGAAATAAACTTTTCTTTGTGCTTCTATAAAATTAAAAAAAAAATGTCGGCCAATGTGAACAATTTTTCATACTTCATAATTTGTTTTTGCTCGAAAATAATGACATTTTGGATCAAATTCGCGCCGAATGCCTAATGATGCAAACAATGAAAATGATATTGAAAATTATGTTCATTGAAATGTGTGTAAATACTAAAGGGCTGCACATAACCTTCTATTCCCAGAACTTGATTAGTTCAGTGTAGCCTTGACATGGAATAAAAATGTTCTGTATGAAGCGCAGCCAACAAAACAAGCATTGAATATTTCGAAAGCTTTTTCATGCTGAATTGCATATTTTGAAAGCCAATACTTTGCTCTTGACATGCAAAATCGATTTGTCTAATCTTTTTAATGGATATACCATAATTTCATAAACATCACATCCAAATTCCATTTCGCTCCAATAAAGTTTCGACACATTTCTCTATTGTTAGTCATTTTTATTTTTTATTTGTATTTTTTTTTTTTAAATGTTTTGCTTGATTTTGTCAAAATTGTTCTTAAGCTTACAAAGATTAAGTTCTTGTGCATCTAAGGAGGGTTTAAAAAGTGAGGTGCATGGAAGAAAACTAGAGTGTTTTTTTTTCAATAACTATAGGAAAACTTATTTGTACAATAAACCAGAAGAAAATAAAATTACACGAAAATACTTTTCCTTTTTTGTTGTTTTTAGGTTTTGTTAACAATTTGATCTATAAATTCCGAATTCTATTAAATATATTTTAGGTAGGGTAGGACTTATCAAATACAAATTCTTCTCAATGGCGGAACTAATTAATAGCACAATATTTGTAAATATGTTTAACAATAATGATTATTTCATTCGCTATAACAACAATTCTCTTTTAAAGTAGGTATTTCATATAATTTATTTTTTTTTAATAATACTATTTAAATCGAATCTACAACGCATTATTAGTTTTTTATTTTTTTTTGTTTTTAACCTTTATCCTGCATCATAAGAACGCTTTTTTCCAGTTTTAGTTTTTTTTATTTTTTATTTACTTATTGTTAGTTAAGTTCTCTGATTTATTCAATTTAACAATTTTCAGCATTTGTATTATTTTATGTAGGGGATTTTTTGTACGATTAAAAATAATATAATTGTTAAATATACATATACTTATGTACATATATGCATGTATATATGTATGTGCCTGTATATAGTTGTGTTTGTTAAATTTTTAAATAAAACAATGATTAAGTACTCGAACTTGTAAGAAACTCGAAAGTAAGACATTTTTTTTAATATATCGTGTTAATATTAGATAAGAATAATAATGAATAAAATAAAAATACGAGTTTATCTATGAGGTCGTCGGCACCGGTGTAAAGTAATGAAGACCATTTGTCTGGAAGTTAAGTAGAAAATAAATTAGCTAAAAATTTTTTCAAGTGGTCGGATATAGTCGTCTAAACTTACTGCCATATCATATTCGGTAATGTAGGCGGGGATTTCAAGTTGGTCTTTGGAAATAGCCGAGTACAAATGCTCTACACCAGGCAGTGAGTGTACCTTGGTCTTAATAGCGGGCGCCAAGAAATTGATAAACCACCAAGTCATCATCTATAAAAGGAAATGTGTAAAAGTCAAAGCATGTTAGAAGTTTTTATAGTAACTCCGAAGTACCTTGGTCCAAAGAGTGGGATGTACTATATAAAAGGCCTTTAGATTCTTCTTGTACCTATTTATAAGCAATAGTTAATAGGTTATTATTTGCTTAAGCAGCTCAAGTTAAATACTTACTTGTATGGCAGGATGTTGTAAACTTCACGCAGCCAATAATATGAGGGTTGGTTGATCGTTGAGGTCAATGTATGGAAGTACGCAATGACATAGTCTCCTTTTACGATGGGATCCAGTAGTTTTATTAAGTACAAAAGTGCCTGTAATTGCAGGAAGCATGACAAAGTATGAAAAGATTAAATTTGAATCAGGTGTCTGCGAGTAGTACTCACCTTCTCTAAATTAATATTGTGTGCAGGGAACCATTTGCCACAAAATACAATCACAGGTCTGCCAAGACGATCGACACCACTTTGATAAAGGCAACCGATTCCAGAGATTTCAGTGAGATCCTCAACTTGAGCACGACGTAAAAGACGTTCATATCTAATAGGAAAAATAAAAATTTTCAATATTAATTTATTTTTGAGAAAATTTGTAGTTTCTCAATTTTTCATATGCTTAAAATCTTTTAAGAATGTGTCATTCTTATCCACACTTTATACACCTGGAGTTGTTCTATTGATAAAAAACAAAACACAACTAGTTGCGAAAAACTTATAATTCCGCATTGGTTTTAGCAAATGTTATCTTAAGCAGCTTAAGCTAGTGAAATGCAGAAATCTCAAAAGACAGCTGTATTTCACAAGACAGCTGTAAGGAACAACGGATGCTTCTTTTTAATATAACTTGTTCTTGTTGTGATTTTTTTAAGAAAATATAATTCGAGTTTAAATTAACTAAAAATCTTCTTCCCAATAAAAGATAATGTAAGAATAATAAAATTTAGAACAAGAGTATAAAAGGGTAGTTCTTATAGGCGTAAGCGGAATTATCCGAAAAAAGTCGGATATGAAAACAATGTAATAATATATTTTTTTACACTAAAAGGACTAACCTTGGAAAATGGGTCGAGAAAGACTGTTTTCACAAATTATAGAGAAAAGCCAACTTGAACAAAAGTAAAATACTTATTATATAAAATACTTTAAAAGATATAATTTAGAGAGTGTAAGGAATCACGAAAAGATACTTAGTACTGTGTTTATATGGTAAAGAAAAATATTGTTTTAAGAATGTTTGTAGTACATCCGGCGGTACAGAAGAAGGCGATGGAAATTTAATTGACAAATAATCGAAAAAATGAATTCGAAAATTGACAGGAAGTGAAAGATAAAAACTTTATAAAACGGTTCATATCAAAATTGAAATGACAGCCTGAGTTTCAGAAAACTTTTATTTGGAAAAAAGGGCTTGTATATAAAGGACGTTATATGTATCTTAAATTGATTTTATTTTGGTTCCGACAGTAAAATTTGGAAGTTTAGTTAAAATTAAGTCTTCAAATAAATGCCGCCGGTTATACCGGAGTCTGACAAACAAACTCAAACAAAAGTAAGTGCTTTATTTATGAAACGTTAAGAATAAGGATAAGGATAAGGATAAGGATAAGGATAAGGATAAGGATAAGGATAAGGATAAGGATAAGGATAAGGATAAGGATAAGGATAAGGATAAGGATAAGGATAAGGATAAGGATAAGGATAAGGATAATGGATAAGGATAAGGATAAGGATAAGGATAAGGATAAGGATAAGGATAAGGATAAGGATAAGGATAAGGATAAGGATAAGGATAAGGATAAGGATAAGGATAAGGATAAGGATAAGGATAAGGATAAGGATAAGGATAAGGATAAGGATAAGGATAAGGATAAGGATAAGGATAAGGATAAGGATAAGGATAAGGATAAGGATAAGGATAAGGATAAGGATAAGGATAAGGATAAGGATAAGGATAAGGATAAGGATAAGGATAAGGATAAGGATAAGGATAAGGATAAGGATAAGGATAAGGATAAGGATAAGGTTGCTTATAGTATTATTACCAATTTAATTAAATGGTTAATGGCAGTCACTCTCACATTTACTTTGGTGTTCTAACGTAAAGGCTAACATATTTTAAACAATTGGTGAAAACATATTTATATATATAAAACATAACATATTTTATCTTAGGTGAAAAATCAAAACGATTAAGGCCTACCAAAAAATTAAGCTTAAAATCATGAACCGGAAATAACCAAACTTAATTATAACCTTATAAGCTATAAAAAAAAATAAAAATGAGGGTGAAATATAATTTGTCTAGTAGTGTAAAAATTATAATTGCTTATTCATGGTAACACCCTAAGCCTAAAATTATGCTTAAAAATTTCTTTAGACAAGCCCGTAGCTAACTCAATAATTTGTTTTTATTAAAAAAAAAAAAGTCGGCACTCAAGGAAAGGACTTTGACTGAGCTTCTTATGATCAAATTGTGTTGTGCGTGTTAATAAATCTGTGTTCATAAGGAATAACAGCTTAAATCTGATGTTTTGAGAAATTTTACTTTAAAATTTTTAAACGCCATATAAGTTCTATGAAAGCTTCATTGAATTTTGTGTCATAACTTTGGTTTGGTTCATGTAAAAAGCTTTGGATTTCGTCTATATGTAAAGATATACTCAAGGAATATAGTAACATAAAACTCAGTTCTGACCAAAGTCGATTTATGTGATTATTGCTTGTGGACACAGAAATGTTCGTACACAAATAATAGAGAGCTGGAACTGCTAGTTTTATGATGATTTCGTACGACGTTCTCAAGAAGTTTTACATGGCATTATTTGCTCTCTGAGGTTTGCCAATGTCTGCAGAGAAAAAACTGAGAAAAATTAATTTTAATTGAAACACTTTCTGTGTCAGCTGTGTCGCAGCTCGAAAATTGGCATCGAATAGTTAAAGCACTCAGCCACGGCACTTAACTCTAATACATTACCAATAAATATTCGCAAGTTAAGGAAATCACACGAGGAGATTTTTTTATCTCAGCTCATAAAATGGGTCGACAAAGAGTTAGCATGTTTATAAATATTATTAAAATAAATATTTGTAGTTAATGTATTTTTGTAATAAAAGTTGCGTAAGCTTATTTTTACCAAAAAGAACTCTTAAAAGGGATCGGACATTAACACGTATTTAAGTTATACACAAGCTTGGATAACGCTAATTTATTTTTGGTAAAAAAGTCATTAATCTGCATGCAGGTCATATAAGTTATGTTTATCTAGATTAATTATTTCTTAACAAAACGAGTAACATTAATTTTTTTTATTATTTTCATTTCTGATTTCACTCTTAATGAGTCTGCTGCAGCTGATCAGATTATACTTCAATAACAAATGATTCATGTAATGATTATTTTTTATTTTTTTCGGGTTCATTTTATTTGCACACATAGTACATTGTACACAAACATACAATAAATACTATATATTTATTAACATGTACATGCTGATTAGTACCTTTTGTGGTTGGTAGATACACTCAAATATGTGCTCCAGGTGGTAATTTAGTATTTTTTTCCCAAGTGCGTTAAAATGCGATCGTCGACTTAATGGAATTATGATTTAATTTTAATATATAATAAATAAAGCATGCACCATTGTTATTTTTGTGATAAAATGAGATAAAAGCAGCGAATTGAAAAATAAAACAACAAAAAAACTTAAAAACAATGTTTGCTGTACGTGCCGCAAGGTTGTTAATCTTTCCCGAGATGTTGCTGCAAATCTTTGTACTATCTGACAGTATCTGTGATTGTATCTTCCACGCTAGAGATGCTGTCATTCGAACTGATGTCAACACACTGCGTTGAAGTTGATTAAAAACAGAAAAAAAAGTACAACAGAGATCTATCTGCATTATTACAATTTATTTGTACTGTAGACAACTTTGTAACGTAACCGAAAATTATCCCAGCTAATATTGTTATCGGAAAAATAAAATTGCATATTTTTCGCTCTACAAATTCAAGCATTGAAATCATCGGGTTCCCGAGTTTGATCGGAAATGCTCACTTGCTCTCAACTTCCGCTTGCGAACCGGAGCTTATGGTAGAATAAACAAGGTAGTCTCGTGGCTGAAAATCACTTCTCGCTCGAAATCGAATCGAAACTATCAAAATCAATAAGGCCGTAACACATGCGAGGCATGCATGCTTTAAGCATCTAACATTTGTGATTGAATATACATATTGTTATAAAGTAGACCACATTAAAAGCATGCACGCATGCATAATGCTTGAAGCAAGCCTGAAATTGACGAACTTTTAACTTTTTACAGGCATCAGAGCATTGACAGAAGATATGTGTGAAAAAAAAGCAATATCAACACAACCATGAACCATAAAATAACCTCCAATTCCATTTTAAATTATTTTTGTAATTCCTTTAAAATTTCTATTCAGTTTGACATATTTGAAATTTATCACATATGCGAAGCAAGCTTTCTATGTGTTTTAACCAAGCATGCTTCACAGGCATGATGCATGCTTGAGGCATGCATGCTTTCTATGTGTTTCGGCCTATACAAATAACTAGATGATAGATGGTTTAGGTCTAAAGTTTGACCCGGTAGGTAGCGCTGTTGTTGCTGTGGCAGTGTTTAAAGGGATATTTGAGAGTACAACTCAGAAACGAATTGAGAAATTGTGAAGATTCTTTCACAACACCATTACATTTTATTCAAACAAAAATACAAAATGAATATAAATAAAAAAAAAATCTTAACAAATAAATATAAAAATTTGACATTTTTTCGCCTGAGTAACGCTGCGGCCATGATACAATTATAAGGTAGGCCCAATTCGGAGATAAAAAAAACGAAAAAGCAAAGCAAAGCAAAGTAAATCAAAACAATTGCGTAGGTATAATGTCACTTTTGAAAATTGAAGTTTATTCGTTCAGCCATAAGGATGTATAATTTACTTTAAATAGTATAAATCTGGTTATTGGGTATTGAGTACCCAGATTTTATGTGAAATAATGCAAGAAAAGTAAGCAAAAACCCTAAAAATTTAACAATATGAGCCATTTTTCAAAATATAATACAGAATAAATTGTATGTTAGCTTTCAACGAAGCAAATAAAAGTTAATATTTTATATAATTTTCATTCGACTACTTAGTTCGATAGTTCAGTAACCAATTTATTTGTATCGCTTTGTATTGTATTTTGACATTATACCTACGCCTTTGTTATTGTTTTGTTGTTGATTTGTAGTCATAGAGAGCGTGTTTTTGCTGGGCCTACCTTATAATTGTATCATGGCTGCGGCCACACGAGATAGTATTGCCATGACAATTGAAAATACGTATATTCTGTAAAATCATTGTCGGCAGCCAAGCAATTGTCGATTGTGACTTAGGTGGTCTGACAAAAGCATGGCAATAGCATGGCAATAGCATGACAATGAATGTCATTTCGTTACATTTATAATATTGTTGTGTCGCTGTAACCATCTCTAACCTAAAATTTTTGGCATAATTGAAGATGAATGAAAACTCAAAATTTTCACTTTTGTTTTGTGCACCAACCACGATTATTTACGTCAATTTCAATACAAACGTCAAATTATTACCAATGTTATTGCCAGCCTATTGTCATGCTGACAACTGCCTGGCAACCCAGCTAGCATTTGGAAGATTGTATGACGATCGCGATCATTTCACGATTCTTTTTTTAATCGTCAAGACGATTGTTAAGTAGAATTTTATATTGGTCTTCCAAATGATGCTATTGCGAGTCGTTGTGACGATTTTTGGACGAGTGAATCGTCGTTCACGCATCTTGGCGAGCATTAAAAGAGTGCAAGCAAGAATGCGACTCATTTTGATGATTGATTGACGAGTGTTTTTTTTTTGTTACTCTACAATCGTCGTTTAATCGTTCTGACGACCATTCGTGTACTTGAGTTACTCTAAAATCGCCGCTTATGCATCCTCGCGATGGTTTGGCAAATTTAACCGTTATGTTTATGAATCGCCGCTTACGCATTCCCGCGATCGTTTGGCGAATTTAACCGTTGTGTTTAGAAAAGTTTACAAAGAACAACTGATGTTTGCTTCATATTAACTCAGTTGTTAGCCAGTGAACACGTGTCCAAGAATTATAGCAAGTAAGCACTTTTTATTTCATGCTCTTATAGTTTCCAAATTTGTTTTTCTTTTTTAAGATGTATGTCACTCAAAATTTAAAGGTGACGACGCAGGAATAAATAAAGTGCTAAAGCAACATTTTGTCCATGCTGGTGACCGACTCAGGAAGGGTGATCGGACCAAGAAGGATTACGAAAAAAATTAGGGGGATTTAGCTGCATAATTTATTTTTTATATATTTTTTTCTATGTCTGAATTTTGTTTTTTTGTTTTAATTAATAATTGAATTATTTTTATTTTATTTATACGAGTTAAAACTAATTAAAAAAAACAATACAGAACAATGCTTTTTATTTTGAAGCGTTTGGGGTTAATTAAAGATCGTCTTGGCAATAATTTCAAGACTCTTCAGCGATTCTTTCCTGAGCATCGTAGACGACTCAATTAGGCGATTGATTCAAGGGTCGTTTGAAGCAGGAATAAAAGCATCTTACACGATTCTTTTTTGAGCATCGTACACGACTCAATTAGGCGATTGATTCAAGGATCGTTTGAAGAAGGAATAAAAGCATCTTACACGATTCTTTTTTGAGCATCGTAAACGACTCGAATGGAAGAGTCGCCGGCTTGACACAGTTTCTCCCGTTGTACTGAACTTCCGCGATCGGAATACATCGTCGACGATTTATTTAATCGCCCGCTCCGATCGTGGAAGAGTCGCCTACGATTGAAAATGCTAGCTGGGAATAGATTAGTAATTGCCAAAGCTTGTATTGGTGAACAAGTGTGGGTGTATTGTTATTGTCATAACAAAATTGTCACGTGTGGCCGCCGGGTAAAACCAGGTACATCTAGTTATATGTAAAATATGGATCATAATTTTTAGCGATGAAAAATAAAATTTAATAGAGATCGATACATTTTCGATCAAAAATTTAAATGATTTGTCCGATCAATTTGTTTTCGATCAACAATAAAAATCAACCACTGCTGAGTGGGGATAAGAAGTATTTTTGATATTTTTGGTGCATCGACAAATTTAAATAATTTTTTTTTTAAATTTAGATGATTTGAAATGAGGACAAAAATGAAGCGTAGAGCCATGACAGCGTGCTATGACTAGACTATCGAGGCTGCAATTGATTCATCATTCACTACGAAACAATTTCGATAAAAAAATAATTCGTATAAAATGATTAATTTAAATTAAATACAAATTGTCATTTATTTGGTACTTATAACGGGTTAAGTTGTAGCTGTTAATATATATGAAAAAATTTAAGTTAAATCTCAAGCTGCTACTGTTAAAATATGGGTTAGGAATAAGGATCGTGCGACATCTTTCGTTCTTTTGTGTGAATACGTATTTCGTATTCGATAATCGCTTGGGAGACAAAGATGTGTGAATGAACCCCAAAATAAATTATATATTTGAACGCATGTGTGGTACACATACTAATAAGGTTGTAATACATACGAGTAATGAATGGACCCCAATGAATGACCTTGTAAATAAATTCGTTTGTTGCTTCAATGGTTATTGCCTTCTTTTTTTGTACATTTTTCTGTAGCGGCTGTTGAACGACCCTTACACGATGCAATCGTGTGTTTATTTATAAATATTATTTTTTTTTTTAATTGCGTGTGTGTGGTAATAATTTTTGCTAGCGGTAGAACACCAAAAATAGAAAAAATTTCATTGAAGTTTTAAGAAAATTTGCATTGAAAAACTAAACTTTGCCCTCAGCAATTAGTGAACGATGAACTTAAATGTATAACGAGGGACTTTAAAAAGAAAACATGAAACAGTCATGATTCATTGAAATGTATCAGCAACTGTCAGAATAATACAAAATCTTTTTTCTTTATTAAGTAGGAAAAGTTGAAAGGATAATTTTAATTAAATTTATTTTAAACTTTCAAGGGTTATACACACTCGGAAGGCAAAAAAACTGTTTATTTTATTTTCGCAGTGTACATATATTTATGTATATTGCTCCTTAAAACAAAAAGTCTATCACACATCTGTTTAATACTTACAATTCAATTATTTTGAAGATAGCCAAGAACCAACCGGTCAAAATGGATGCCAGATTCGTGTTCAGCGGGTCAAAATACATGGGAATATGAAGGTTTATCTTTTCGCACTAATACTTTTTTTGCGGGACATTTCGCATCGGGACATTTTACAATTTATGTCCCGATGCCATGCGAGATACTAAATAGAAGATATTTTTTCATTGAACTGACCTATAAAGACTATAAAGCTATATTATGAAGAGGTAATGCTTTACACAAAATTCGTGAAAAACTGTTATTTGTAAATGTATTCAAAACGCAGTGATTTGTGTTACAAAATGTTATCTCACAAAATGTTCCGTGTCTCGATGTCTAATGTTCTTTGAATGCATGATTCTAAAAAACTCATACACATTTAGTATTAATATAAATGTATTTGGTAAGAACATAAGTAGTTCTATTGTATATTCCACAAATATTTCTGAACTTAAATGTATTCCCATTTGTAAAATATGTATTCCAAATGTCCCAATGACTTATTTGGAACGAGCGATATACGTCTGTTAAGTAAGAGCGTGTACGGCATTATTCGCAGTCGTTAAATAGTGCGATCCTGTAATTTTGTCAACAAGTAGACATAACCTCTGCCCTTGACGCACTAGTAAAAAAGTTAAATTGGTGGTCGAAACTTTGTGAGAAAAGTGTGTAAGGCATAATGAGTGCTGCATACGTAAAACGCAGTGTTCCTCTGCAACCATCAAAAAGGACCAAATATATCCTATGCAGCGGTGGCAAAGTATTTGAAAAAGTCAAAAGCTTTTGTGCAGAAGTGGGTGCAATTAAAGTGCTTTAAGGAATTGAAAAAAGTCGATGATCTTTCCGATCGTGGCTCAACAGGGAACGTGACCAAGAAGGATGACAAAATTATAGTGAGTTTGTTTTCGCGGAATCCTGGCTTAAGCTTGCGTCAAGGGCAAGCGAAATTGAGGCAAAAAGGTCTAAATATATGTATATATATTCGTAACCATTTGCGAAAAGAAAAAGAAAAATTTTCTTAAATAAATTTTTAGATAAATTATGCCGTACACGCTCTTACTTAACAGACTGTACACATAATATTTCATGTTAATTCGACGAATATTCTCAAAGTTACATGCATATTTGTAAACACGTCTCGGAGCGTCTTTTTTAGAAAGCAAAACTTTAAATTCGTTTTTTTCAAAACCATGTTTTTAAAGTCGGTGAACAACATATCTCGGAAATGGCTGAACCGTTCCGTTTCAAATTACAGAAGTTAAAAAAACTTAGTTCTATCCAAACTTAATGCGTGGTACCCCGACTCGTTATCTTTCCGTTCTATTTACTCTATTTCCCCAAATTTTGGTAGACCTACGACGGGTATGTGTGGACAATAATATATAAAATCAGTTGAGAAATTTGAAAATGTGTTAACGACAAAAGACTTGATCCAAACTTACGATCTGAACGTATAAATCTCAACGTAAATTATAAAGTATTATAATTTCAGGTTTGGACTTATTTTAATGAATTGAAGCAGCGAAAGTTAATAAGAGTCTTCTCGCTGAGGTTTTTTCTTAACGGCGTTAACGTTTTAAAGCTATTTTTTTTTTGTTTTACTTTGAACTAAGGATTCCAGGTGTTATATCGACTCAGTCAAGTCTGCCTTGGTTCGAAATGGGGTGATAAATAAGTTGGAAAGAAGGGGAAATCAGAAATCAAGTGAAAAATGTATAGGATGTTCTTAGCGTAGCGGGAAGTCGTACAAATATGTGAATAAGAATCTGATTCAAATGTTATGCCTTTATCTCAGTCAATTCTAATTATAAGGTAACCCCATCCACAAGTTTCTCTATCAACAACTTCGTTTTTTGATGAAATTTTAATTTCAATATTTAAAGAAAAGTAAAAGCGTAGAACCATTTAGAACATAAACCTTTTGCTTATTGTAATATCCTAAGATTTTTAACTTTAAATTTACACATGTAAATATATATATATAGTATATGTACATAGTATAATTGTGCTCAGTGGAGCTCAATTTAGAAGTCATTTTTCTTTTTATCAAATTCGCTTATTATTGTAAAATAGATTGCAAATATAATGATTAAAAAAAAAAAAAAAAAAAAAAAATTTGACTTGGAATTAGTAAATAATAACTAAAAAAAAAAAAAAAAAATACCACCCACAACTAGCATCAAAATTTGATCCCAGTCTAACAACCAAAATTCTAGAATTCTCTCAACTTTTTCACTAAACAACCTTGTTTAAGCCGATGAGTTTCTTAAACATTACATTACATTACATGCACGTTGGCAAAACGCCTCGAAGCGTCTTTCTCGGGAATGCGAAAGTTTAAACGAGATTTGTTCAAAATTATATTTTTGAAGTCGATGAGCAAGATTTTTCGGAAACGGCTGAATAGGTCTATTTTTTAGTTCTCAATCGAAGAAAATTTGAGGCCTAAATTTACACAGGTGCTCACAGTTTTGTTTTATCCGGTGTATTAACTTTGTCGTCTGTTAACTCTAAAACATTTTGCCATGTGGTAACTATTTTTGTTTTTGTTTTGCATGTAAAGTAGAGATATCAACAACTGGTGAAATTGCCTTGCTTTTGAACATGTTTGTAAACTGGCATTTCTCAAAGTTAATTTTATTTTATTTAGAGAAAATGGAAATGGAACCGCCAATTGAAACAGAAAGTTAAACTTTAAAATTTTGAAATGAACGTGAATAAATTAAAGAAAACTACTCTTTTCAGAACACGTTTCCGTCCATTATAGAATGAACTACATGAAGGGGTGCTCACAATTTGATTGACGTATCGTTCTAAAGTTACTAGTATATATTAACTTTAAAAGGGAACTGTGAATACCCTAATTATGTTAACGAAATTAGCTTGATTTTTAATTTCAGATAATTTAGTTCGAAGATATCGTGCTCATCGCAAGACGCCTTTTTTTATAGAAGCTCCCAGAGATCGACTCTAGCAGCTGTAAGTATATTAAAATGTCTTCTGAGGAAAAATTCTTGAAAAATCAATTTTTTTCACCTAATAGCTGCGTACAACCCTCTAAGTTATTTTAGGGCCCATTCTACAATAATAAATGTTTTAAGCATATTTTTGAAAATAAATCGCAGATGAGGCAAATATGTTAACTTCAAGTTTGTAGATTTCAATGTTTCGAACGACTTTGAAAACGAATCTTATATTTTCAAGAGTAAAAATTATTTCAACATTTTTTGAAAACTGCATTTTTCTATCTCCTCTTTATTACGACTAAGTCTGACTTCAATTAAAACCATCTTTGACAATTTTATATGATCCATAATTTTTGAGGAATGCATGTTGTTGACCTTTTTTAAATTTTTTCTTTTTATAAAAATTGCATTTAACATAGATGTAAATGGCGATTCGGCCTCAAAATTAAATCTCAGACCAGTTTAATGGATAAGAATCATTGATAATTATTTTGTTGTTATTGTTTACGATTAAAGATCCTTGAAGCGTTATAGCTCCACAATGACTCAACAATGTCGTCATCATTTATGTACTTAAGTGGTGTGCCGTATAATGTGCGAGCGTTCTATGAGGAGGTGTGTATTAACGCTTAAAAACATTAGATACAACTATGTATAAACATATGTAAGTAAATAATATACGAGAGGAGCTGTCGACCAGCGGTCTTCGTGGAATCGTGCTGCTAAGCATTATCTCATGACATCATAGATGCGCGGCGATTCACACAGATATTTGCCAACTCTTCATTACCCGTGCCATGCCGTGCCTGAACACGGCGATGTGAACAAATTAATCGCCTTTACTTCATTAATTAAAGCAAGTATATTTATATATTCGACCTGCCATGCACACGCATTGCAGTGCAAGTCAGATATAAGTTACATCTATTGTGGGCAAAAGGATTTACAGCAATACGCCATTAGCTGTCACGTTAACGAACCACAGAGCTTTGGCCTAAACAACAACGGACAGTTTTTCATCAAGGGTTGTTCTTACCAACCCTGCTACCACCCTCTGATTTTTTGTGTTACAATTTAAACTGACCTTTCTTCAGGTGTTTCGATGGGTTCCTCGTGTATGGCATCCGCAATATCGTTCGTTGTCTCCTGCATGGGGTTCGAACCCAAATCGATAGATGTCATTCCCTCGACCATGGTCATGCCTGTGTTATTGACAAATGTGGCCAGCGTAGTGGCAGGAACTATGTAGTTGCAGGTGGTGGGTCGGGTTAGTGGGTGGTTGTTGCTTGGCAAATAGATAGTTTCAAAGAGTCTTATAACTATTGATTATTGCAGGCACAAAGTGGTTCAACACAATGCTCAGTAAGTCAATTAAAAAAAAAAAAATAAAAAAACACTGTATAAAAAACACTGAAACGGCTGGAACAGGCACGGCCTGTAGTTGTAATATTTTTAAAAATGTATTTTGCTTGCACTCGATTTTCTGCGCTACTATTAAAATGTTTACTTTAACTTTCTGGTTAATTTTTTATTGCTTTTTCTCGTTTGCGAGATGTTATCGGAGCACCGTACTAGACTGAATCATTGGCCCAAAATAAAATTTCTCCAATTTATTTATTTTTGCTTGCAAATTTGGACTCTATGATTGAAAATACGTTGTTCGTTTTATTTCGCTTGCGTCTTAAATGGAAAAATTTTCTGCGTTACCGTCGCATCCGTACAAGAGAGAGGAAGCAGAAGAATAATTTGTAGTTTTTTTTTAAATTTTACTTTATTTTCTTATTTTTTTTTATCGAACCAAGAGCAAGGGTTCTGGGGGAAGAAATTGAAGGCGATGTGTACGCGTTGAAATATGTTTCACGACTGAATTTCACTAACAACGGATGCCGAGTTACATTCATGCGATGAATGGAACTTACTGCCAGCGTATGGTGAGCACGTTCGGCACTACAGTTGTAGCTGGCTACATGTTGTCGACACTCCGACCAGAGAATCGAGAATCAAGAATCGAGCGGAGTGTATTTAAGAAAACGCGCACCAGTTACCTCAGTGAGAGGGGGTGCCTCAGTGGCTCATTTTAGTTTCATTGTAAAATAAAAATCAATTTTTAATTTAAAAAAAAAAAACAACAACATTGAACATCGAAATACATGTAACACAATCGTCTGAATGCAAAATTTTTAAATTTCGCATCTAAGGAAAATATAGAATCTACTTGGTTTCTTTATTCGTGTTTCCCACAAACTCACCCCCCTTTATTAGCGCCACTCAGCTGCTTGAGGCAACCGTGTGATTGTTTCATGAACCTGCGCGTTGTATGTTGTATGCTTGCCACCACATTTTGTGGCTTAGAAAGGGTGCAGTAGGGGTATCTTACACTGTTTCATCGGTTCCAATTGACTCTTCCGGCAATTGAGTATTTTTGCTTAGGAAGAAACATTCACTCCAGGCATTTTTTGTGGCGAAGAAACATTTTTTCCACTTGCACATTTTTATCTTAAGAATTTGACCGAATAGTTAATTATCAAAAAATTTTTTGCAAAATAAAATAAACTTTTTAAATATTCGACATGTTTTGAAACAATTTTTTACTCTTACTTAATGACTTATATTCCAAAGGTATTTATTTACTCAAGCCTTCTTTTTTAAAAATCACTTAAAATCAAAGTTTTAATTTGATTTTTTAAAGCGATTTTATTTGAATTTTGCGACTTTTGCCCTAGCTCAACAATATCTTAAGGGGTAATATTGCTATATTAGACCTTACATGAAAACTCGGAAACATACCTAGCACTGGGGTTCAACTAGACATCAGTGCATAAAATGTGTATGTGTATCAGTGTATAAAAAGCGTCTTTGATTTCCGGGATTTGAACTCGGAACCTCTGGGGCGGTAGTCTATTGCACTTCTCCTCGACTACCGAGGCCACCAAAAGCAATGTCGTATATTTTTTCAGAATTCGGCGGAGATGATTCTATGCAACCATATAAATTTCCAAAAATGAAGATAATCGTGAATTATACCGTTTTCTTTAAAATCGAAATAACTTGAAAAATCAATGGAGCAAAAAAGCATAAAACACGTCATTTAATATTGCCTTTTGTGTAGGACAAAAGCATCATATTACATTTTTAAATCAAGGACAACATGAGCAAAAAAGTACAAACAAAATATGGTTTATTTGATTAGGCAGAAAGAAGCCTTATAAATGTCCTGAAACTTCGACTCTCAAGACTACGACTTAAAATTATCCTTGCAAAATAATTTGATCAATAAGTTCTGAAATGATGCAAACAATTATGAGTCTATTGCAAAATAATTAGAAGAGATTTGGAAATTCTTAAGAAATTAATGGACTAACAGGAACTTAAAAACTCAAATGCTTCTCTTACAATATTTTAAACAGAAAATGTTCGAAAAGGCTTTTTGCCAAAAAAATATTTGAAAAATTCCTGATTCTTTTATTGGATAGAAATATGAAGAATTAAGTAATTTTTCTACTATTATATTGTTAATCATTCTGTAAATCTGTTAGTATAGGTCTTTTTACATCTACTTATATTAAACAAAGCAAAATTTATGGAAACTTTCCTCACAACAAAGTTAATCGCTTATTAAGGCGTTATACACAGTCAGTAGAGCAAATTTTTTAATTTTATTTTCACAGTGTACATTCAACACAGAAATACGAATATTCTCGAAGCAACATATACATTTGCAAAGACGTCTTGGATTTCCTTAAATTATGTTTTGAAATCGGCGAGCAAGATTTCTCAAAAATTTCTCAAAACTTCAAGTTTTTAAGTAGGTATAATTTTTAGTAATTGATGGAAGGTGTTTTCTCACCAATAAATATTTTCTATTTTATAAAAAATTCATGGCCTACATTATGTTGAAAATCGACATTTTTTGTTTGCGTAGCCGCCATTTTGTCAAAATGTTTGATTTTTTTCGTTTAAGATAATTCAGCCCAGAGATAACTTTTTTAGAAGTTCTGCTTCGGTGCTAGAGAGAGTTGAGAGAAGATGAAATGTTTTATCCCCTATCAGGTATATTCCACGTCGTTGAATTCGCTACAGAAGCTCCAAATAAGATCTTGAGTTTCCTGCCCAAATATGCGAGTTAAACTCCATTTTCGGGCTAATATATGAGATATAAATCATGTGAAGATTAGTTGGAGTGATTTCTTAAATTGTTTTAAAAAACCTTGGAACTTGGCCGGTTATTTCGACACATCGAAAATGTGATCTTTCCATTGAAGACCAGATTTAATCGATTTGCCCAAAAGATCTAAAACTTTTGACTCCACAAGATCTACACCGTTTATATAGCTTAGGGGCAATTCATTCGCTTGTGAGTCAACAGACAACGCTGGGTCTTGTTAGCATTACACTCAACTCTATTAGCGAGCCTCTACTCAGAGACTTGTATAAGTCATTAAGCAGTGTGCCATTCATATTTTCCCTCTTTCGTTTTTTGAAAGAATATGAATGGTAAATGCTGATGTTGTACGTACTCGAATGAATTGGGTTATGAGTCAATGATAAAAGGCCGTTGATAAAAACCAATAACAAGTTTGCGATAGAACTGAACCCTGCGGTACTCTAGCATGGATGCGGTTGACGTACGACATTCGATCGACTCGATTTTTTGTTACTTTTGCAAGCATTACTTGCCGAATTTCGTTGATAACTCGCGTAATGATTCGTAAATGATGACTTTACGTAACCCCACAAGGAATAATCTAGGGTCGTCAAATCGCACTATCGCGACGGCAAATCTCTTTCGGAAAAATGGATTGTTTCGGTGATTGTATAGCTCGTTGCGTTATCTTGCTGGAACCAGTGTGCATCGAGATTGTGTGTGGCAACGTTTGGCAGCAATCAAACCTCAATCATTTCGCGATACCGTGTCTCATTGGATATTACTTTGGCTTCGGCCTCATTTTTGAAAAAGTAAGGACCGATGATGCCTTCTTAGTGCTGTCCGCACCAAACTGTTACCCGTTGGGGATAAAATGGAGTCTCCAGTATTTCGTGCGGTTGCTCATCACAGCAAATTCGGCAATTGTGACTGTTTTCGTCCATTCAGCCAGAATGTAGCCTCGTCCGAAAATATGATTTTTTTTATGAAAATCAAGATAATTTTCAAGCGGTTATTTTTAATATAAAATTCCAATATTTGGAGACATTGCTCGGTCGTATATATTTATATGAAGAAATTTTAATGTGTACTGAATAAAATAAATAATAAAAAAAAAACAAAATGGCGTTGATCTGTCAACTGAAATGTCAGATATCGCTATTAGAAAAACTACAGTGAATTAAAAAACACCCTTTATTAATGTAAGTTTTTTCAAATCTTCTTTTATTAAATTAAAAATAATTTGAAAAAACTATCCTCAACTCGTAACGTTAAATGCGAGATATTAAAGCCCAGTCATAGATATAAAGATTAACACGCAACGTGCATACGGTGTAAAAACATACTCATAACCAAAATGGTTGTGAAGCTATCGTAATAAGAATTTAATCGCATGCGATAAAATAATTGGTACTTAGTTTTAGTGAACGTCATAACCATGAGGAAAAGAACATTAAATTTATTTGACATTTGTATTAAAACATTGTAATTGGTTTTTTTACGCCTCCATCGTCCATCACTATAGAATGTTAACCAACCTCTTTAAGACACCCCTTCGCGTACATTTGTGTAAGTAGGTGTTTGTGTGTTTTGCTTCCGTGATGACGTCTTATTTGGAGTTACATCTGTTTGGTGACGTATTTGGGTCATGAATTATTTAGAGCAATTGGGTTTGGAGACCGCAATCGCAAGAGCACATTCTTAAAATGTGTTGAGTTATGCCTGCACAGTGCGTGTTTTGAAATGGGAGTGACATTTAAATATGCCTGAAAGGTGTTTATATCGATTATTTACCATTTTTATTACTTTACCTAAAACTAAGGTATTTTGTATATTTATCGTGTAAGTCTTCCTCATTCGGACTTTTCGAATTTCCAAACACATTGTTTTTATTTAACTTTATTTATTGTCGCCTGCATGCAACAATATTTGTTGTTTATTTTAAAATTCATAAATAATATCTGTTATCTACTGATAACATTGCAGATGATTTGTTGTCAACTCTCTTAAAAGGAAAACGTAGATGTTCAGAAAATTTAACAAATTAACAACATTCGCAACTTTTTGTCAAGGTGAACGTTAAAAAATGGAAGTTGTCTTAACCCAAAGTTTGCCTTTTAAAATGTTGAAAGAAAAGTTATACTTGAAGTTGGATTTTGCTGATCTGGACTGCATTGGGCTGTTTCTGGCAAAAAGCACGTCCATATGACGTTAGTGAGAGCAAGCACGAATTTTTGGTTACAATAAAGAAATCCCATAAATCAATATATCTTGTTCAATTCATAAATGTCAAGTGTAATAAACTTAAACACGTAAATGCAGGTATTCATGTTTATCGAAGCTAATTTTTTAGAGGTAATTCTTTGTAAATATTGAATTTTGACAGAGTATTTCAGATTTGAAAAGTGTAAAGTCCAAAGAAATTCAATCGTTTCTAGGACTTCCCAACAAGTTAACAACATTTTGTTGAATAGTATGATGTGGTTAAGAAAATAGTTCGATAGGTTAAAGAAGCAAGCCTTATGTGAAGTAGGCAATGGATTTCTGGATTCTAGAATAGTAGGGTCCTAGGATGTAAGAGCTTAAAATTATTTTAGTGTTAATTATTTTTTATTTTATGTCATGATTTGGTGCAGTATCGGGTTGTATGGCGTTCGGAGTCGGTATAAAAGTAGTAGGTCCAGTTTTCGCCCATTTGTGTGCAAACATTTAATAATATATACAACAATATTTTACCATAAAAAGCTCGGCCAAAGTCCTTTCAGGGACCGAAATGACTAATTAGTTTTTTTTTTTGTGTTTTTTAGTTGAAGAATGTAGTCCATATTTTGTCGTTGCGCATACAAAAAAGGTTATGTGTTTTTGAACAATTTTTCAGGAGACGAAAAAAACATTTTTGTTTTTTAACAATTTCAATACTATTTTCACATAGCTGGCTGACTTTCACATTTGTTTACTTCTGAACCAATAAGAATATCAAGAAACCATTTAGTGACTAGATGGGGCATACATATGGCTATTAAATGGTAAAATAAAAAAAAATCGAAATTTTTCACATAGCCTTTTTTGTATGCGCAACGACGATTTGTTATCTGGTATCGAGTACTGACAAAATGATGGCTTTTCATTTTCTTCGTAAATATTCTTTTTTGGAATTAAGATGTAATACGTTCAAATAACAATGTATAACTTTTTGATAAATTGTGCTTTAGGTCAGGGGTCGATGTGAATATTGATCAACTTTTTCTGATTGTGTATATCTTCAATTTTTGATTGATAACTCTTTGATTGATCTTGTAAGTTCAAAGTCTGTTGTATGTAGTACACAATTTTTGTTGTTTTTTTTACCTTTGAGAATTGTGCACTTCTTTTTTGAATTCGAATCTTGTTGAAAATGAAGGATTCGTTCACAAACATACTTAAAT
This sequence comes from Pherbina coryleti, assembly GCA_943735915.1. Taxonomy (NCBI): domain Eukaryota; kingdom Metazoa; phylum Arthropoda; class Insecta; order Diptera; family Sciomyzidae; genus Pherbina; species Pherbina coryleti. Next base: position 7,570,056 of record OX030950.1, read on the forward strand.
CGACTCAGGACACAAAGGTCACCTTAACCTCATTTTAGATAGACAAGTCTTTTTGAAAAAATATTTTTTTTTTTAACTTTAGGTGGGAAAGGTCTTATTCAAAGTACAATTGCTGTACCACAATACGGAACATTATAAGTTGAAACAGTTTTGAAAAAATTCCACTTATTTTATTTTGATATAAGTATCGAGTAACCCAGCAGAAAATGTAATGCCTGACTGGTATGACCGAAGACTGACAAATTCTCGAAAAAAACACTATTTTTCATGCAAATGCCCACTTCTTCAGGGTTAGAAATTTGGTATTACTCTTTGAAATGCCCATATAAGATTTGTTTACGGTCTGAATATTCTGGTACTGGTCTAAATTCATGCTTGGTGGCCGGCCCGATATTTTGTTATTTCGGGTAAGAATTATATATCAGGTAAGAATGCAAGTCTGCGTAGTGAATGCCCGAAGCATATATACCTTAACTTTTTAATTATGTTGGATTACAACAATAATTGATTCTGTTGATGGAAATGGGTAAGCATTTATTTAACAGTGTCAACCTATGTTAGTGTCATCTTATTAATATAAATGAGTACAATGGTCGTCTCATGATAATTTGCTATGTTAAGATTTTTATCTATGATATGTGCGTACAAACGTATTCTCTTTTCTTTAAAAACTAAGTAACATCACATTAAATGGACTTATCTATTTGGTTTTTTTTTTTTAATTTTGCTCTTTTTTGACCAAGTATTTCAGGTGTAACATATGTTCAGTTAAATCGGACTTGCTTGGAAATGGGGTAATAGATCAGTAGGAAAGAAGGATCAATCAAGAGAAACATGTGTAGGGTGCTCTTTTGAAACTGATGAATATTAAATGAAATAAACTTATTCAAATATTTTTTTTTTCTCAAGATTCATAAATTGAAATAATTGTGAAAAATTTTGAATTCACTAATATTATCGCAATATTTATGTTAAAACTACACATTTTTCAAACAATATATTTCGATTCAAAGAATATTTTACGATATAAAATCAAAAATTTGTTGAACTAAGAGCTCAGATATAATTTTGTTTTTAATTACTTTTTTTTAATTAAAATTTATATAATTTTTTTAATGATATAATTAAATTTTTTTATAGATTTAAAAATGATTTTGTCTTGTTTGCACAAAGTTCAATTACTTGATGCTTCATCTCGGTAAGTACAACATATTTAAATTTTTAGTTCATACTTGTAAGTTCTTAAAAAAATTACCTATCCTGGTGTTCCATTCCTTCCAGGCCATCTGCAACAACACTTTCAAAAATTCCATTTCTTGGTCGATCGCCGAGTAGACGTTGTCGATCCAATTCTCCCTGTGAAAATGAGAAAGCGATTAGAAGGCAAATTCAAATGGCTTCAATGAAAAAAAAAAATAATGCAGAGTTAAGAGAAAATAAAGTGTATTGTTGCATAAATATTCTTTCAACATAGTTTGATTGCCTTTAAAAAATTTAATATTTAGATAATCTAGCTTAAATAAAAAAATAAATAACTGGCTATTTCAGCCCTTAAAAGGACTTTTACCTAGCTTCTTATGATCAATTGTGTTGTGCGTGTTATTAAAGTTTGAACACAATTGACCGAGATACGGACCTACAGGTTTAACGCCGACTCCGAACGGCGATGAACGGATTTTCTGGTTCTCAAGAAGCTTTACATGTCATTTTGATTACTCTCTGAGGTTTGCCATTGTCTGCAGAGAGGTGGCGACCGTACAGATAAATTATTTTAATTCAAATAATTTTCTATCGCTGCTGGGGCTCGAACCCGGGCCTCCAGGTTCATTGACATTTTTTTATTTATGGCGTTTGTATCAATATTGAGTATAAACCATTAGTATTTTGATTAAATAAATACAGTAATTCTATAAAGAATTACTTTCTTTTCAACATATCATTTAAAGATTATTCGAAAAGTATTTGAATTTTTAAATGTTTTTTAAAATAGGGTTTTATCAGAACCAGCTTTTTTCTTTTTTTTTCGTGTTTTTAAATAAAGTTATAGAATAACGTAAGAAATCATAGTTTGTGAAATGAAGAAAAAGGAAGTTTGATTACTTTCAGAAACAAAAATTTAGAGAGATTTACTGCTGACCTACCACTATAACAAGTAGTATTTAAAATTCAAAGTAGTATTAACACCTTCATAGCAAGTGAAAGTTTGTGCCATATCAAAAGCAATATATTAATAAAATATCAATTACTTAATATTTATTGTTTTTTTAAAATAGCCTTTTAACTTTAAATATTTTAAGACTTTTTAAATATTTAATATTAAGTTGCATTTTATATTGAAAAGCAGAAAATATTTTGTTTCATTAGGTTAAAAAAACTGTGATATATCAAAAATCTAGCTATATATAAATATTTAGCTGATTAATTCCGTGAAATACAATTCAAAAGTATTATACAATACGATTAAAATTTTTTAAATTTACTTCTGTTTTCATAAAAATTTATGAAAAACATTATTAATTTTTTTAATAATAATAATTTTAATAATTCATTTTTTAAATATTGTTTAATGACAGTTAAAATAATCGTTCAAAACCCCTTTTAAAGTTTTCATATATGAGAGAAGCTTAAAAATGGTTGAAACCATCTATACACCCTAAATAAAGCAATTTTGAAACTTTTTCTACTCATTAGAGCACAAATATTTTAAAAATATTTCAAATTATATAAACATATTTTTAAAACAAACACAATGTTAAAAATGTTTCAAATAAAATTTACAAAGGCTCTTCTTATAAAGAGCTTCATAAATGAGAGGAACAAAGTCATTAAATCTATCAAATTCACCAACCATTATTGCCACTCTCCCCACTTCAAATCGAAAGTGTTGCTATTTTAACAACAAAGCAACTGGAATATGCTTATGAATAACAAAATTAAAAAAGACATTCTAAAGACTGTCTAATTAAAAGATTAGTTAATAGTTAGTTATAGTTAAATGACTTTTTAACTATTGAACGTTTTAAAGCTATTTTGAAATATTTTATCAATACCGCTTCAAGTTTATAATGAATTCCTTTTGATACTATGTTCTCACTATCGTAATTTATGTCTCATTCTTGGTTTATGCATAAATCATACCCAAATTAAGTAATTTCACCATGGGAATTCTGTCAACAAAATTACGTTGAAATTAAGTAATTTATCATAAATTACCATCCAAATTAAGATCAAATCGGTGTCAGGACTAATCTTTTTGATAGATAAATAATCGAAGAAATGGCATCACAAGGTGTCATTTCTGTGAATAGAAAAATTCGCTATTCGAAAAAACCGTAGCAGAGACGAAATTTTTGGGAATAAATTGGATAAACTGTGAAAGTAAATTACGAAAAGCTAGTATGAATGCAGTTGATTTAAGTAAAGTAATTTATGACAAATTAAGTAATTTATGGCATAGTATGAGCGTAGTGTAATAATTTAAAAATAGCAACGACGAAGTACTTAGCAACGCTGCAAAAACTGCAGATCTGTCTCAACGGTCTAATTCGATAGTTGGCAAATCCAATCAAAGTAAACGAACATCAGCTGTCTTTTAAATTATAAATGTAGTTGTTCTGTTGCATACAAATTTATGTTTAAATAAAATGTGCAATGGCCGTTAAAGATAAGGTGATGAAGTCTTCAGAAAACATACATCACAATAGAACAACTTGTTCGCACTGGTAAAATGAAAGTTTAATAAAGGTTTGATCGAGAAATTTTTTAATAAAGACAAAATTATTGTATTCTGTTAATAAAAGTTAATAAAAGTAAAAATTCTGTTAATAAAAGACAAAATATCTTTACGTTTAGTAAGTGTTCAAAAATAATTTTAACTTATACTTAAACAACGTCTTGTCTAGCTCATTAGACTCCTCAGATTTTAAAATGTATTCTGAGTTAACAAAGCTCATGGTTAAAATTGCTCTTTCTAAATTGTTTCCTATTCAAGATACAAACCTGCAATTGTGCATACGATTGGCTGCTAGCGCTGTGTGAGTTTAGACTCAAACCATTCAATTCAGATAAACTGCATTCCATATCAGATCCGTGGCCTTCCATGTCTTGGGGGCAGTTATCGGATTCGTCGTCAGCTGAAAATTAAGTAAACATTAATATTCATAAATCAATAAGAAAAATCTAAATTATTAAATAAGAATTCATTTAAAATTCGAATTATTTACAAGAAAATTCAAAGGAATTATTTATCATTGTTTTCTCAGAGATATGTATCTTCTGTTCCAGGGGTCAATGAGCCACAGTTTCGCTCGAATTATTGTTGTTTTTACAATCTCTTAAAACTTGATTGAAATGCTCGTAATTTGACGAAATTTTATTTCCTTTTTTTTTTAGTTTTGAACAATTAAATTAATGATTTTAAAGCAATGTTTGCTTCGGCGTGATACTTTTCGTTAGAGTACAATGTTACTAGATATAATTTTATATTTTCAGGCTAACTGAGTACGTTTAAAGCGATGCTGAATGTCTACGCTCGTTCTTTACGCTTCCTCCACCAGTGCCGGAGTGGCGCAAATCTGAGACGCAGATAAAATATTTTGTTTCTGTTTACCTCGTTAGACATGTTAATATTAAATCAGTCTGAGTTGATTAAATTTATTCGTTGGTTTGCAATGGATACAGATAGATAAGAATTTTGTTTTGTTTTTTGCTCTAATTGTTTTATCTGCTGGCATTAGGATCATAACGCTTGATCACTGGCATCACTTGGCTTGCATCCAAGCCGACACGTAAACTATAACTGAAAGGTTAGTTTTTTAACGTGACATTATCGTTGTATATATGACATATTTGTGGCGCTACTATCAAATTATTTCAAATTATATTCTATTATAAAAGAATATTTATAAACAGATAACTTTATAAGAATGTTTGAGCTTGAACTCTTAGAGTTCAAGTCAGTAGTTTTCTTAAATTGAGTCTATAGTCATATGAGAACTATACTATGTGGCCTTAAGACTTTATTCATTTACAAGAAGTCGCAAATAATTCTTATCGCATGATCGTGGAATGCCAGAAAAACTTTGTAATATTTTTAAACTTTATATTAATATTTTTTAATATTTTTAAAGAGTATAACTCCAACTTTTGAAAATAAAAATAAGGTTAATTTTTAAATATATTTTAACTTAAGGAGTTATACGCAATCAGGAGGCCAAAAATCAAAATGTGCACACACAGAAAATTTAATCTGACGAATATTCTTGAAGTATGTGTAAAAGGAGCAGAGGTACAAGCGGCTACCTAGGTCACTGTTGCTTTTATTTAATGTCTACTGTAAATGTACTCTTTTTGTGTGTTATTAATGTATTCAGATATATGGAGTAGCCGTAGAGTTGTGTTTTTTGATATCTACGAGTTATCAACTTATATGGAATATCATTCCGAAAATTATTCCGTGTGGCTTTAAAGTTGTGAAACTGCATATATCAGCATTTGTATTTTATGAATGCAATGAGACTTTCACTTGGGCCCAATGCGCATTCATTTTTCGAAAAAGAGGATGCATAGAACGTCACGATTTTCGACAAAAGCGCACATGACAGCACACGAGAGGGAAAAATGGTTTGTAGAAAACACCAAGTTGATTTATTAAAAGACATCAGAGGAAGGAACAGAGGGTTTATTATATGGTCCTGGAACAACTGACTCCATGTAACAAGAATTTTTTTTGCCATATGCGTTTTAAACTTTTAACGCGTTTCTCTCAAAACGATGTTTTTGAAGTCGGTGGTAAGTAAGATTTCTCGAAAAAAGCTGAATCGATCAGTCTGAAATTTTTACACAAGTTTTTAATGATATTTTTTTGGTACTTGATCGAATTTAAGGCCTAAACTTATGCTGTGACTATAAACTTAGTCGAATTTTTTTACTGAAAAGCCTCCATTTTGCCAAAAATTAATATTTTGCTTATTTCTTCGATTAAAAACTTGTGTTAATGCAATTTTTTTAAGTTTTTTATTTCAGATGATCCAGTTCAGAGATATCGTGCCGACTTTTTTAGAGGAGCTTCCAGAGATCAACTACATCAGCTTTAAAAACAATTATTTTTACAAATAAAAAATATGAAAGTCGAGTTAAAAGTTACCTTAATGTGTAACTTAACTTATTTAGTTAAAAAACTTAAGTATTTTTTCAGGAAAATGTATGCAAACCGATTTTTTTTGCACTGTGCATAACCCCTGAAATTAATCCCATTTTTTTTTTCAACTTAAAAAAAATTTAAGAGTCTTTGTAGTAAAGCAATTGTAAGAAGACAATTTTGTAATATAAATGCCTAGTTTTAGGAATAAAATTAATACGTTCGATTAATCGAATTAGGTTTAGAATATAAAAATTGTTATACTGGACCACTATTGTGTGAAAATTTAAAAAAAATCTATCTTATTATATATGTATGACGAAGCTGAAAGTTTGTCTGACTTAAAACTTTTTCAATATAATTCTGATAAAAAAGCGATAACATTCTTTGTAAATTTTGATACTAAACCGTTTTCAAAATAGTAAATGAATAATATGATGACGAATAGCAACCACTTAGCTTAACTTCTTCTCTCAATGTTTCTATTTCTTAAAGTCAAAGATAAAAAACTCTGAACATCGTTAAAATCAATTTACAATCGACATGAATGCTAGTCGAAATCAAGTCAGTTCTAAATTAAGTCATCATAAATAAATATAGGTCACATAGTAAATACATACATATCCTAAAGTTCACGAACTAAGGGTTCGAAATTAACTTCGTCCTATTCGTTGTTATTTCTCGTTCAGGCACAGGTAAGACAATTATGCGTAAATTACAAAAAACAAAAAAAAAAAAAAACAGCACAGAATTAAAGTAACACTTCAATATTATAACAAGACAGAGATTACTGCGAATGCGAATCGCAGGAAAAATTCGTCATCGGAGTGTTGCGATTGTAATCTTATCAATGTTGTCATATTTACTCTGGAAAATGCTCAATTGCGCTGATAACATGTAGGGATGACAGATTAGTATAACGGTGTCAATGGTATTGATGAAACTTTGAAGAGTACTTAATAATCATATATCGATTAATTTGATTGATTGTGCACTAATGAGCTGCGATTACAGCCGAAACCCAATACACAAGAAAAAAAAAATATATAAAGAATTTTCGTGAAGTCATTTATCTAGTACAGACAAAATTTTTTTTTAGAGAAAGTTTTATGGGTGAAACCTTATATGAAACTTACTGTGACGCATCATAACGCTATGCTGTGGATTCCGTATAATGCGTATTTGTCTATCTGGATGCTGTGGTTCACCAAATTCTCCCCCAATATCTTTGGGTAGCTGCCACAAAGCAGTCCGCTCCTCCAAATTGTCACGTGGGAAATACAGTGGCGCAAGCACCTCATAGACACCTCGCTCGTGTGATGCAACACACAATATCACGATTTGCAATGGGGATTTGTCTAAAAATCGACGAATAGTACCTGAAAGAAAAAGAAAATGGTTCATGAAAATGGTGATATTTTATATAATTTAATACATACGAAGTGCAATGTGAGCGCCTAAATCCGGTGGGAAGTTTTTCTGGCTTGAATTAATAATGCATAAAGCAACCGTTCGAAGATTCAGTTCTCTTGCCTTGCTCAGAACGTTCCTAGAGAAAGTGGATTAATGAATTTAATTAATAAACAACATACCAAAAGTGTTATTGAGCAGTTATTAATCAAGTGTCGTTTAAAAGTTAGAAAAATTTCGAGTTTGTATTTATAAGCATTCTTGAAAAGAATATTCGCGTTTTGATGGATTTCGACTTTTTGGAGTCACTTGAGTGTAATAAATAAAAATAAAATAAAAAAAGAATTTGAAAACATACTAAAAAAAGTCATCATTTAATATCTGTTTTAAAAAATGTAAATAAATTTCATAAAATTATTCAAATCTAAGACAAGCTTCTAAATTTAATAAAAAGTAAACAAAAAGTAAATAAGTCTCTCCATTTATTCAGTCCTTTTTAGCTTCGTCTTAACCCCTTTATTTACATATAAAGGTTTGACAATATAAGATAACCCAGTAAGTAGAAAGCATCTTTTTTGAATTTATTTCTGAAATGTCTCTCCAAATTAACCTTTTTTTTTTGTTCATAAATGAGTTCACAAAAGTACTTAAATAGTATTCAACATCTTTAAAATTATCCAAGTTGAGTTAAATCAAAGTTAAATCTTTAATTACCAAAGGAACAAGTATTTTCTCCAACCCCCACTTTCGCAGTTGAAATATATATATATAAATTGGCTATGACTCTACTGAAAAGGAGACTTTGACACATTTGAGTCACTATTCTTCAATAATTTAGATGAACTTTTAACTATAAGAACCAACAACTTATTTATTTTCTTAATCGCACCGGATGTCTCTTAAGGTACCGTAACAATCCAGTGCACCATACATGTCAACATATAGGAATATGAGCTTATTGGATACTGCCTGTAGCAGTATCACAATTCAAAGCATCCAAACGCTCTAGAATCAAAGAAAAATATCGATTCTACTCGACCATACCAATCGTTGAACACAACCAACGCAGTTTTTTGCGATTTAACTACAATCCAGAAAGTATAAAAAACTAAAAATTTTATACATTTCTGAATTAATTTAAGAACATAATAAAATATCTTGGCCTAAGTAAACATAATTAAAAGAAAAGAATCATTTGCTCACAGAGAGAGATATTAGATATATGTAAGTCAACGAGCATCAAGAAGAGTGGTAATGCGCTTGAGGTTTCCTCACGGGTGCCAGGTTCGAATCACGGCCGGACTATGTTCCTATCCTCTAACCTTTTTCACATCTTTTCTCATTTCATATTAACTGAAATTAGAAATTTACCAATACTTCCTACCCAAAAAGTTGTAGTTGGTAGTAGAGCAGTTTGTGGAGAGGAATGCTTTGTAACTGGAATTGTCTAAGGTAAAGGCAAAACATTTACTTCAGATTCATATGTTTCTCCGGATTTCCGCCACATAAAGAACACCCTTCCTTCCCACTAATCTATCACTCCACTTCGAACCAAAGTAGACTTGACTGGCTGACCTGAAATCCTGGGTACAAAGCTAAAAAAAGAAAACAAAATTCGATCTAAAAATTAACACTAATGTACATAAAGAGAAGTTCTGGAAAAGAACAGAAGACATTGAAATAAGGCCATCATGGACGAAAATGCTTATGTGGAAATGGAAGTGATGCTTCCTTGTGCAGAAGAAGAAATGCCGCTGTTGTGGCATCTTCCAGCAGGACAATAACCCCAAACATACTAGCAAAAAACCAAACAAGTGGTTTGATGATCATTCGGGGAATGTCATGGAGTGGCCTGCGCAGTCGTCAGATCTCAATCCAATTTAGAACCTCTTGGCTTACGTAAAGAAGGCAGTACAAATATAAAACCGACAAATAATAAAGCCCTTTCGACAGTACTTCAGTATTCCTGTAGATATTTTCAGTTAAGAGTTGCCAGGATTTGGTTGACTCTTTGTCAAGTTTTAAGTACACAAATGAATTAAAAAAAAAACCAAACTTAAGTTAAATTATAAAACTAGACAGAAGTTGATTAACTGTGTCTTAAAATACAGTCGATTACGTTTTATGTGTGTTTCTCTGTGAAAAATTCTGCCTTCTGAGGAAGGGTAATTTTTAAAATTTTGTTTTCTTTAAAGAAGAATCTTACTGAAATAACCTATTTGGAACAACAAAGAAATCGAATGCGATAGACTTGACGTTGTACAACAACAAGAATAGTACAAGAATTAGTTAATTGAACTGTTTCATTGCTCATAAGTCAAGGTTCAACACTTAAATGGGTTTGATCAAGTTAAGCTGAACACACCTGTAGCAACAATGCAAGGTACTTTCGGCGGCAGATTTGTATTTGTTTTTAAATGTTGGGCCTACGGTGTGGAGTATGTGTTTCGCTGGTAAATCGTAACCCTTTGTCACACGCACCTCTCCAGTTTGACACTCTGAAAAAATAAAAACCATAAGAAATAGAATGCAAATGAAAAAAATAAAAAAAAATATTCAACAAACCTTTGATATTATTGAGTAATTCGTCCTTAAGCTGATTGCCACCTCTGGCTAAGATTCGTTCCGAAACGGTATTGCTCTCAGTCAAAGACTCGTCGGTAGTATTTGTGATTGCATCAACTTTAAGTAGAGTTATATCACCATCCCTGAAATTGAATTCAGTTAATATTGAAATTAGTTTTGAGTTTGTAAAGTGTACTAAATAATTTTTACCAAATCACGAAGCGATTGTTGATCTCTTTGGAAAGTGGAAATGGGCTGCAGTTGTAACGTGAGCCTCCCGGAGTGGAGTTGTCATTTATTGATAGTCGGGTTTCTGTTTTTTCTAAACTGCCCCAGGGCAATAGAGATTCAGGTAGTATATCCTGTGAAAAGTTGTAAGTATTTAAGGTTAAATTGCATTTTCATATATTTGCTAGTGTTGAGGCATACATTTAATTTGGTGTCATACGATTTAAAATCTTCATTTAAATTTGAATCCAGTCTCATTTCTCTGAAACGAAAAGATGACAATATAATTAATTAGTGTTGAAAGAACGTCGAGAATTGTACATTAAGCTAAATAAATGTATTACTTAAGTCCTAAGGGGCTGACAATTTATTTACAATCAGATGAACCAGTTTATTAAACTCAAGAAATCTAGGTCTAAAGTTCAACTACATTTTTTTGTTATTTAATTTTTTCTTTGCAAAAATTGCGTACCTTGAACAATGCATTGTCTTAAGTTCTCAGTAATATAAAGGTTTACACATCAAATAAATATGCAAGATTGCAGATTGCTTGCTATGTGAAAAAATACTCGCATGATGAACCAGTATGTTATGTAATTTCAATGGCGTCATGAATTTTGCATGGTAGCTTTGAAATACACACGATTATTTATAATATTTTCCTCATTTCAAGAGGTGTAGAGTTCGTTTTTTGAATGAAACAAGAATTTGCTTGGATGTCTCTAAAATGTTTATGGAATTTTAAAGTAGACACATGACTACTATATATGGATTACAATATCTTTCAAAACTGCCAAGTGACCAGCTGTTAAATAAGTAAACGCAATTGCAGTTTGTAGAATCTTACCGCTCTCAAGTGAAAGACTTTCATGAAGATATACATATGTTATTGTCAGAGTCAAAACCGGCCTCTCGCTGATTAATCGGCTTCTTAGTTCTCCTGCGATAGTCACCAAAAGCCTTTAATACACGGTTGCGATCGTAGGGTGTGTAGAACTTTATTATTACCAATGGGTTAGTGCTATTCGGATTACTCTTTATTCGAAAAATATCTCGTGTTTGAGGAGATAAAAAATCAATTGAGCGACAAATTAGGTTAAACGAACTCTTCCAGTTCTCATCTGACGAAAAAGGTAGGCCAAAAAGAACAGCATCCAAGGAATTATCAGTGCTGATGTTGTTGTTAGAAGTTGAGAAATCTTTGTTGGTAATCTGGTCAGCAAGTTCAGCACAGCGAGAGGTGAGTGCCTTGATCTGATCTTCAAGTACAATTATTTTACTGTTCAAAGCAGCTGTTTCAACGCTCAATCTCTCTTGAGTAACCTCCACTTCCTTATCTAACCTTTCTAATTTAGTGACAATATCGGCAGAGAAGCGCTCAAACAAGTTCTCAGTATGCAGTCGAAGACGCTCCTCCAATTTTCTTAGCTCCTCTTTCGAGTTTGCACTTAAGCGTTCCTCTAAAGCTCTTATTTGCGTAAAGAGCGAAGAATCAGTTTGGTTGCTGTTTCCCAAATTCGGCGTCCCTACGTTTTTGTTGTTGCTACGTTGATGGCGCGTCAACATAGGAGACGGCAACATCACTTAAGTATAGAAGAGTGGGTGAAGAAAAATAGAAAAATATTGGTATACTATTGGCAAATGTTTATTTTTCCTAGCCATAAACAATCTAGTAACAAAAAGTCACCGTCAAGTACAAATATTCCTCCCGGATATTTGACGTACGTCTATGGTATGTATGCGATTTCGTCTTTTTGAAACCTTTTTCTAGGATGACTTTTGTGCGTTAGCCATTTGGGCCGTATCGTGCTGACTGTGATAGCTCAATGCCACTTGCATACCTACATTGGTCGGCGTAGAGTTGCGCTTGTTTACAACCGGTTGGTAATATGCATAAATTGTCAGAGATTTTAGGTCTCGATATCCATCAATAAATGAATGTGGTAATCAACCAATTCCAAGCATAAATTGGCATTATTAGTTTGAATGCTGAAGCGTACCCTGTATTAAATATTTATTGATTAAGATAAGGGATGGACTCAGTATTGTAATTCATAAAATAGAGTAGTTTTACACCTGGAATCGAAGAAGTGACTTTTACTTTCACAGGACTTTACGACTTTTACTTTCAACAGCATTGTGCTACAAAGTGCTCTGTCCATTAACTTCTTCCATTGGGGTTATGTTAAGAGTAAGAACTACGCTAACCAACCGCAAATAATACCAACTCTCAAATCGAACATTGAAGTCGATTTCTTTTGAAAAACAAATATTTTTATGACTTTTTTTCAAATATGACTAAACATCTTCAACTTTTTTTAGATAGAATGCTGTATATCCATTCGTACCAATCAAACAGGCCGTGTCCGAGTTTTTTTTTTTTTTTTTTTTTTTTTTTTTTTTTTTTTTTTTTTTTAAATTTGAACCAAGGATTTCAGGTGGAGTAGCTATTCAGTCAAGTCTGCCTTGGTTCGAAATGGGGTGATAGATTAGTGGGAAGGAAAGAGCAATCAAGAGAAACTTGTTTAGGATGTTTTAAGCGTGGTGGAAAGCCAAAGAAACATGTGAATTTAAATCAGAGGCAAGTGTTATGCCTTTTTACCTCAGTCAATTCAAGTTAAAAGGCAATAGCTCGGAATCTACCTAAATTATTTAGGAAACACTGTTTTATCGACACAATTTAGTTTAGGTTGAATTTAGTGAAACTCCTACACGGTCTTAGGCCGTTCTATATTGACTGACTTTTCTTAATTATTGGAATTTTATCGGTAAAGCAGTGCTTGTCTAAAATTTAGTAAATTTTCGAGTAGATTTTTCGTGACTAAATTGAATGTTATCATATTTTGGAGACTGATATCTGTGGGGAGTAAAGTGGGAATTTTAAATTAGGCAAAAGTGAAAAAACGTTAAAATTTTCGAATTTATTCTTACATGTTGATTTCAGTTAAGCCAGCTTTTATGCTAAATTTTAAAATTTCCACTGCTGGAAATTTCCAATGAAAAGAAAAGTAATTTCTTAAATTTTAGTCCATTTCGCACACAGCCTTAATTAAATACATGGGCAAACTTACTTTTTTAATCTTTTTCCAACTGACTAATAGTCCTTTTTGGCTTAGCAGTAGTGAAAAACCATTTTTTTCCTCTGTTAGTAAAACAACTTTGTTCGCCTAATAATTACAGCCGACCGAAATCTAATAGAAACATGTATTGTCCCATGAGAGCCACGGTTCTTTCATCAATCTACTTGTGAAACATGATTTCCGATTGATACTGCGATTAAATAAATTGAAAGTTTTCCAATCGATTATTCACAAAGATAATTGCTTAGAGGCTTTGGTTGATTGAGTCGTGAATATGATTTAATAGCAATGAATATGTAACAATAACAGGAAAAAAGCCTGTTAAGTCAGAATACGGACTAGCACTTTTTCATTCGAAATCTTGCATGGGGAGCTCCTTGATTATTTCAACATTTCTTGATGAAATTTTCTTAATTGGTGCTTTGTATGTTATAAGGTTGTTACTGAGTTTATTATGAGGAGTTACGGATACACATAAAAATCTACAGAAATGGTAATCGTTAATATATCAATTTTTTTCTTAATAGTTCTAGCTTCATAAAGGTATGATTAATTATAAAAGACGCAAAAGTTGATAACGAGCTGATTCATTAAAATGCTGATAACATTTGAATTCAAATGCTGATTAAGAGTAGTTCAAACGTTACCTTGAATAAATGATTTTTTATTAATCTACACATATATCTACTATATTACTATTGAAAACATTATTATTTATAGCTGTAAGAACGTGATAAATTCAAATTAAATTACACATTAAGACTGATGCATGAAAAAAAAAATTATTCAATATTTTTTGTAAAAGTGCTTTGATGGTTCATTGTTATGGTTGGAATAAAAATTAGTCTATTCTGTCAAACTTCAGTTTAAATAAAATCTCATTACACTGTGGAACAAATTCAGGTTGGCAAAAGTTAGGTCAATTCTGAGAGTGAGGGGTCAAAATAGAGGCTAAATTAGAAGACCCATTTCGCGGCGTTTGTTTATGTTAGTTCGAATTTTTTTTTAATCGACCTTCGAACTTTGCAGTCAAATGCCGATTTTCAGCATATTGTTTATATGGTTTTTTGGCTATAACTCGTCGACTAATTGATATTGTTTCAATCTGTAAAAGCCAAATTATTGCTAGACACCTGTGCAACAATTAAAATTTTTAAAAAATTTATTTAGAAAATTTTTGTGGTGCTTATGAAGCAAAATGTTGGAAAAATTATTTTTCATGCTTTTTGAATGGCCTAAAGACAATAGGCTACACGAAAGTCTTGTTCCTGAAATGGAAATTTTGTTACTGTTGCTCCACATTAAACTTGGCATTGCTAAAAATTGTATCGCAAAAAGACCAGGAGTATTCAACCGCTTAAAAGACATTTTCCCAAGACTAAGTAACGCCAAAATTCAGGAAGGGGTTGTTAATGGTCCCGACATACGGAAACTAATGAGTCGTCAAGATTTTGACCAAGTTCTGACAGACTGAGAATTAAATGCATGGCTCGCATTGAAACCAGTCATTAAAGGACTTTTGGGTAAAGAACGCAAAGACAACTACAGGCAATCTGTTGCAAACATGTTGGCAGCTTTCGATGAAATTGGGGTTAATATGTCGTACAAAATTCTTCTCTTGCATCAGCATCTTGATCAACTCGCTCAACAGTTGCCAACTGAATCTGATGAGCAAGGCGAACGTTATCACCAAACTGCGCTTCCATTTGAAATAAGGTAACTATAGGTTTGCATATTTTGAATTCCTAGATTTTTCTAATATCTTTGTCAGAGTGCACAATTTAAACATGTTAACGATTGAAAACTATTTTCGTTTCAGGTACAGAGGAAAGAAATCTCCAGATGCAATACTCGCTGAAATTTGTTGGTGGTATAAACACACCTTTGAACAAGAGGAAAACGAGGAAAAAGAAGAAGAAGGGGAAGACAAAGATGAAATTCCAGAATATCTGTTGGACGAAATTATCGAGCTTTCTGATGATGATGACGATGACCAAGATATTAGAGAGAACAGTGATGTTGATCCACACCCGCTTGCTATAGGGCAACTGGCCAAATCATTAATTTAGTTATTTTACTTAAAACTTTTCATAACTAACATTTCAAAATTATATTTTTTTTTCCATATTTTTATAATTTCTTTTTCAATGTTTCTTTAAAACCACCACTGAACAAAATTGGTTCATTAAAAATGAGAAGTAAATAAATATTAAGCTGGAAAACGCAAGTTTTGTATTATGATTGTTTTCTTTTCAAATGAAATTTATTGAAGAAACTGAGAAGCATATTATAGATCAAACAGAAAGCAAAAAAGACTTAGTTTTGTGGAAAATATTTTCAAAAAGCATGAAAAAAAAATAATTTTTCCAACATTTAGCTTCATAAATACCACAAAAATTTTCTTAATAAATTAAAAGGTCTCTAGTAATAATTTGGCTTTTACAGATTGAAAAAATACCAATTAGTCGACGGGTATAAAAACCATATAAACAAAATGCTGAAAATCGGCATTTGACTGCAAAGTTCGAAGGTCGATTAAAAAAAAATTCGAACTAACATAAACAAACGCCGCGATGCGGGTCTTCTAATTTAGCCTCTATTTTGACCCCTCACTCTCAGAATCGACCTAACTTTTGCTAACCTGAATTTGTTCCACAGTGTTATCTGAGTATAGGTACTATGACAAACATAAAGATACGACAGTAATGCTAAAAACACATGTGCAGCGCTTCTGCGCGCAGAACTGTAAGTAATCTGCGCGCAGCGCTGCAAACAAAATAGATGTGCAGATTTTTTCTTGACAGTAGGCTACATACACATCTATTGGCGAAGCAGCATTGTTTCAAATTATGAATTGTTTTGTCTCACTTTCACTTACAGTCTCATTTTAAATTAATCAATAAATTTTGAGTTTTATGATGACTACTTGCAGCGCTGCGTTATTGTGCAGAATATACATGTGTCTCTCGCCATATGAATAAATGAGTTTAAATTTTGCTGCAACAGAATATCTGCGCATGTGTTTTCAGCATAACGGTTAATTTTTTGACTTTATGACTAAAATAAAATGAAAGGCGTCTACGTGACGTGAAGGGAGCTGCTTAAGCGACGCAACTGAAAATTTGTTACATGTAACATCATACACAGAAAAAAAAGAGTAGAACTTTTACCTAAAAATGTAGTGAATTCAGCTAAAGTAATCCGGTGATTTTCAGTCAACGAATTTGATTAGGTGCGCTACCAATTTCTAAATGTTAATTATATGCAATTATATTGGGTAGTTTAACTGCGAGAGTAGCTAAAAAAACCTAAATATTTAGGTGTACCTTCAACCATAAAATAGATAAGACACATAATTTATTAGAAGAATAAGCTAATTTCTTTTAAACTATGACCACTTCAGATTAGGCAAGCCACCTACTAAGTGTAGAAAAATCATCTAATTATTTAGATAGCATTCCCACTTAAGAGTGCAAAAAATATGTTTTTTTGTTTTGCAATTTCTATTTTGAAGTGAAACTTTCCTTAAGTGACTTTACTTCATTTCGTCACATGATAGAGAAGAAAGATTTGTTTTATAGTAGATAGAATGAGAGAGATATATACATTATATAAATTACTGAAAAATTTCTTTGCCACCGCTGAGATTCGAACCTGTGATCTCAAGATTTCAACAACCAACGCCTTATCTATTGAGCTAAATTTCCAATACAGGAATTTGCTCTACATACCAATTAATCAAATTGCTGTAGATACCCAGTGGAAAAATAATTTCAGAGTTGTGGACCTCATATTTTTATATACATTTTGTTCACAAGTTATCAAACGGCGAAACAGCACAGCGGTAAAGCGTTTGACTATGACGCCAGCGGCCCGAGTTCAATTCTCGTATGAGACTTTACTTTTTGTAAAATTTTCTCACTTTGTTTTTATTTATGTTTCTTATAGGAGAGCGCTGTGCTCCTATAAAATTCAAATACGGGAAAAAAACAAGTTGTAAGGAAAGCATTTGATTTATCCACGTAAATATTTATATAAAATTTATACTGAGGCGTGGATAATGCTAATATGCGTTATTTCCCTAGTGTACGAACAAATCGACAACTTGCATTAGGTAAAATAACTAGAAGAATTAGATGATTTAATAAGCAAAATTTTAGTTGAATTAAATAATTTGAATTAGGTGAATTACCTAATGCATGATTGTTAAATTAACTGTGTAAGTAGAAAAGTTGTTGAAAAGATTAGGTGAAATAGAAACTTTCACATTAGCTAAACTAGTTTAGGTAATAAATCAATTCTTTTATTTTCTGTGTACGCTACTGAAATACGCTTCATGTATAATCTTATGGAAAAAGCTCAAAATGTTTATAGGTGGTGTTGAGCTTGAAGCTACTTGCAAGATGGTTTTCAGCAGCTTTATCTTTTATCTCGCTTATTAACACAGTTTTGATTTATTTATAAATTTGTCGCACTGTTTGTTTTAAGATGGTTTATGCTACATTTTTTTTTTCATTCGCTTGTTAACATTGGCTACGTTCAGCAGGCACAACTGTTGTGCTCAACATGTTGAGTAAATGTATCAGAAAAATAAAATGATACCAAAAACTGACAGTTTTCACGACATGTTGAGCTGATCAGAAACTCTGATACTTATGCGTTCAGCAGGCACACACTCAACAGTTGCATAACAGTTGTACCTGCTGAACGTAGCCATTGTGTTCAAAGTTCTTGTTTAATTTCTTCGACCTTTTTTGAGCTGAACTAACAATAATTGTTGTGCTTTCTTTTTGTTTTCTTCTTTTAATCAAGGATTTCAGGTGCCTCATCTATTCAGTTAAGCCTGCCTTGGATCGATAATGGGTCGACAGATTAGTGGACGAGCAATCAAGATAGTGAAAAATTGAGTGAAATATGTGTAGTATGTTTTAATCATGTCGAATAAAGTTCTTCGCTTCCTTTCCCATTCTATTCTCAACGCACTTTTCACAACAAATCGTGAATCGTGAACAATCTTTTTCCCTAAATAAACGATTGACGACATTATTTTCCAAACAAAAAATTCTTACAAAACAGAAACCAGCCACAAGCATTTTAAACACCACCAGCTCAAGATAACTGATCTCATCTACAAGCAATAAGCGCGCACTACAATCATTACCAGCTTAATAACTTTGCTTCCACCTGCAAGCTCAAGCCAGCACCAGCTTCAGTGCGCAGTACAAACGCGGTCTAAGAATAGTACTGTAGCTAGTATTGTTTCTATTATCATCTGCTTGAGGAATTGATCTGATGAAATCAATCTGCTTAAATAAATATCTAAACTCTTATTACAACTGTTGGAATTTACAAACGAATCAATACATTTAAACTTAACAGTTTTACTGTATTCTTTCTAAAAACTTGTTTATAATTGTAATTAAAGCGAACAAAAAATAAATGATGTCACGTTATATTTTCTACTAGATCTTAATATTGTCGCTTCTCAAGTCGTAAATTGATAACTAATTAAAAGTGTCAACAAACAGCGCAATGAAAGCGGAAAATTAAAACAAAAACACTAAGTAACAAAGTGCTGCCAGTTCTTTAATATCGATTAAACAAGATATCGATATGTTTCGGAAGTTTGTTGGAGATATAAAAAAGAAGCAGTGGCTGAATGTCACCTACCTTTTGGCCTGGTTATAAGTCTGTGTTAGTTATCTTTGTTGGCCATATTGATTAACAAACATAGAGATGAAGGCATAGACAAAGAAAATAAAAAAAAAAAAAATACATACGAGTAACCCATCACGTTTAGGACTGTATTTTGTCTGATTTGTATGCTTTCAACAAAAAAAAAAAAAAAAAAAAAAAAATGTGAAAATATCATAATTTACACACGTTGTTTTTTTTTGTTTTTGTTTTTATCGGTTTTAACTAATTATGTTTATATTTATTTTTAATATTTGTTAAGCAAAAAAAATTAAAAATGTTTAATTTAAAAATTTGGTGCTTTAACCGGAAAACAGCTGTCAGTGGCTAAATAAATATATATTTAACCTGACTGTGGACTTAAAAGAATTTTTTTGTTGGTTCTTAACTTTTTCGACATACATTTTTTTTAACAAAAAATACATACATATTTATCTACAGGTAGCAACAAAGTATACAAAATTGGAAGGAAATATAAAATTTATCAGAATAAAGCTTGTCATACTTATAGATTCAAAGTGTCTTATTTCGAAAAAAAAATTTAATACAAGAAACTTAAGAGAATTATACAAGTTTTTGATCTAAAATGCAGAAAAAAGTATGCCAAAAAAAGATATACTATGTATACAGCTGGTTTACTCTGGCTATGGTTGTTAAGCACTTTATCAAAAACAAAGGAAGTATAAAGACACAGTGAAACTTTCATGACGCATTAATTTAAACTGTTAATTAAATTTATTTTTAACTTCAGAAGAGATCTAAAGACGTAACCAACCGGCAATTACTTTGTTTTGATCACAACAATCTCATCGTATTTATAAACAAGAGACTCGAACTCGAATATTGAATCATCCCATAAATTTATTGCTGGATATGTGCCTGATAGATACACAGCTTTGACGTGTAACTGGGGAATTTTATTCGACATTTGAATAGGTAGTAAAGGGTGATTTTTTTGAGGTTATGATTTTCATGCATTAGTATTTGACAGATCACGTGGGATTTCAGACATGGTGTCAAAGAGAAAGATGCTCAGTATGCTTTGACATTTCATCATGAATAGACTTACTAACGAGCAACGCTTGCAAATCATTGAATTTTATTACCAAAATCAGTGTTCGGTTCGAAATGTGTTTTATCGACAAATTTTGTTCAGCGATGAGGCTCATTTCTGGTTGAATGGCTACGTAAATAAGCAAAATTGCCGCATTTGGAGTGAAGAGCAACCAGAAGCCGTTCAAGAACTGGCCATGCATCCTGAAAAATGCACTGTTTGGTGTGGTTTGTACGCTGGTGGAATCATTGGACCGTATTTTTTCAAAGATGCTGTTGGACGCAACGTTACGGTGAATGGTGATCGCTATCGTTCGATGCTAACAAACTTTTTGTTGCCAAAAATGGAAGAACTGAACTTGGTTGACATGTGGTTTCAACAAGATGGCGCTACATGCCACACATCTCGCGATTCTATGGCCATTTTGAGGGAAAACTTCGGAGAACAATTAATCTCAAGAAATGGACCGGTAAGTTGGCCACCAAGATCATGCGATTTGACGCCTTTAGACTATTTTTTGTGGGGCTACGTCAAGTCTAAAGTCTACAGAAATAAGCCAGCAACTATTCCAGCTTTGGAAGACAACATTTCCGAAGAAATTCGGGCTATTCCGGCCGAAATGCTCGAAAAAGTTGCCCAAAATTGGACTTTCCGAATGGACCACCTAAGACGCAGCCGCGGTCAACATTTAAATGAAATTATCTTCAAAAAGTAAATGTCATGGACCAATCTAACGTTTCAAATAAAGAACCGATGAGATTTTGCAAATTTTATGCGTTTTTTTTAAAAAAAAAGTTATCAGGCACTTAAAAAATCACTCTTTATAAGAAAGAGGCTGCGCTTAACTTATAATGTAAAATTTACTTAGAAACGCCAACTCATACAAATCAATAGCTTTGGGAGAAATAACGAACAAACAACGTGAGCCAGTTAATTTCAGGCCTGCACAATAGTAGGCCTATAATAGGGGAATTTTGAAATTTTATGGGCTGTGTTGCTTCGACTGCCAGGATTTTCGTTGTTGTTGTTGTTGTGCTGGCGAGCATGTCTTGAAAGTATCAATGAAATGGATAAATCGAAATAAACTGTGAAAACGTTTTCGAAATGTTAAATATTGCTTTCGGTGAATCTGCTTTGAGTAAAACAAGAGTTTACGTGTAGAATAAGCTTTTTCAAGATAGTCGTGAAGACGTTGAAGATGTAGAATGCATGGGTCGTCCTAACACATCAACTACCAATGAAAACGTTAAAAAAGTGAAAGAATTGATTATGAATGATCGCCGAATTACAAAGAGAGAAGTTCCTGATGATGTTGGCACATCAATAAGCTCAGCCATGAATTTTTTTCGAATGTTTTAAGCATGAAACGTTTTACAGCAAAATTTATTCCAAAAGTTTTAAATTTCGACCAAAAAATTCGTGAATTTTTGGCAAAAAACAAGACCGTAACCATATCAAAGCATCCACTTTCGCCAGGCACGGCCCCATGTGAACTTTTTCTGTTCCCAAAAATAAAAAGAACTTCGAAGGGCAGTCGTTGTTCAAGCATAGATGAGATTAAAAGTGAAGTGCTGAAAGAGCTCAAGGCTATTACAAAGAACTATTTCCAGAAGTGTTTAAGGGAGACTGCTTTGAAGGGTATAATGTCAGTGTAGATGAACAAATAAATTTCTTTCAAAAAAGAAAAATGTCCGTTTTTTTTAGAACACACCTCGTATGAAGAGGTGAAAACAAAAGGGGTTCATCCAAACGCAAGTTAAATCGAGTTGATACTTTTCGAGCTGATTAGACATTGAGCATCGGAATGAGATTTTCAAGATTAATATCTATTCAAGTGCTATTCCAACTGTGTGCAGATGAAATTATATTAGTATAAGATAATTATCAGAAAATAATGGAGAGATGGGTTAACATGCTGAAGTTTTAGGAAAAGACATTAAACAAAATTAGGAGACAATGATGTAAGCAGGGAGTTAAGGTCAAGAAGGAATCGCTTTGGGTTTAATGTAAATTGTCTATGAAAAATTTAGGAAAAACAAAAATTACAGGATCAACAATTTATATACATACATACACTGAGAAAAAAGCTTATGTAAAATTAAAAAAAAGCCTAGTATAATTTATAAAATGTCTTTGTTAGTTTTCAGCCTCCTAAGTTTTTCGTCAAAACATCTAAGTGTTACATGTTTAACTTACTGATAATGATTTGGATAAATTAACTAAGAATTTTGTAATCTATGCATTGTGGCTTTGGCAATTTATATTATCGTGCTTGTTTAATCTAATCTTGTTTAATCTAACTTGAGCATAGTGTTCAAGTCCATACCATTTTGATAAAGTGTCAAAGTTTTCGAGGGTTTACCTACACTATTGGTTAATATTGGCTTGGGAGAATCATTTTTTTTGCAGGTTATCGAAGTATGTATGTGCTTTTAAAGCAAACATGCCCACGTAGTTGCCCATATGGCCCGCGTGGCCCTTCATACAAATTTTTTTTTATCTTAATTTTGTCTTTGCGATGAGTCAAAATCAAAGAACACCTGCGACACAACAACACAAAATGCACTTGTTCAGTGTTCAGCACATTTTCCAGCGAACTTTACAAAAACAAACACATGCAAAGCCAAAATAAAAAAACGCACACTCGATGATGTCGATGTTGAAGCTGATTGTCCCGTTACTTGTGTGTGGAGTAATTGTTCATGACATGTGATTTTATTGCATTGTAGTTGTTTTTTTCTTTTGTTTGATTTTTTGCCAAACGCAACGATGAGCAACATTTTTTTTATTTTATTTTAAGCATTGGCCCGCGATTTAAATTTCTTGGGCCCCACTGTTTAAAAGCAATGCATAAAACAATATTTTACTTTGGTGAATTTCCAATTTTTAATTTCCATGCAAATTCTTTTCACCCTAGCCGGCTAAGATGATTTCACTATTGCTTTTTTTCTCGGTATAGGCTTTAAAAAAGGCAAGTAGAAGTTCATTATGTAATAAATCCAGGAGAGAGAGGTATGTGACGAACCTTTTGGTCGGGGTATCACTCACAATAGGCTTGTTACTAGTATTACCTGAATTCATTTCTTGTTTATTTCACTTTAATTTTAGAACTACATCGCTTGGATGACTAAATTGTAGAAACGTCGGTTCAAGCAAAACAACGTGTGAATTGGAATTAGTTGTAGAAAATTCAATACAAGCAACAATACGGACGAAAATCAAAATATTTTGATTTTTCTACCGGTTTGTCCTAAATGTCCAATCTTTTAAACACATGTCAGTCATTAAGATAAAGTTGCCAATGCGTAAGGATTGGAGAAACAAAATGGGAAGTGTTTCAAACGTTAAATTTTGATTGGAGCTTATTGAGTTATACAAAAGTTTTCCTTAAATATGGAAAGCAAAAAGTGAAATTTATAAAAATAGAGAAATAAAGAAAAATTTGTTCTATGACGGCCAAACATCGTTTAGCTATAATCCGTCGATGTGTTTTGTCTGAGGGTCGTTTTACATGTTTAATTGTCCGAAAGCTCAACCAAATTGTCTCGGTAGTTTGTTTTCGGACATTGTCGGAGCACTCGTCCAATCGTCTGAAATCCTTTTTTACAAGAGTTCCTTAAAAGTAAAGGTATAACTACATGCCATGCATTCACCACGGTCTAGTCTTGGTAGCCGAGTGAAATTGTCGAATTAATTTAAAACTCGATAAAATATTGTGGAATTTAAAGATGCTCATTCCGAATTGGACCCGAATATTGAAAAACTAATGGGTTCGAGTAAATAATTTGATCATAAGAAGCACGGTCAAATTTATTTCAAGGGCTGAAATGGCCAATTCGTTTGTATTATTACTTTTGAAAGGTTTTTAATTGAACAGTTTTAGTCAACGTTCAGGAATTGAGAACGACTGATCCTGAAATTTAAGAATGCCAAAACCTTAAAGCTTGAAAATTTTTATATATTATTGTTAGTTTAAATTGGCCCAGGGCCACGTTTCACAGGAATATAGTTTCAAAAATTAACTGCGCGACCGAAGAATAAATTATACAGAACAAGAAAATCTGCTTTTAAAAAAGCTCAAGAGTTTTTTTGCGAGCCGCGAGGTCCGATGATCGAATCACGACCGTCACCTCTCTGCAGACAATGGCAAACCTCAGAGAGTAAAAACTATCATATGAAGCTTCTTGAGAACGTTAGGAGTCGGCATTAAACAAGTAGATCCATTTTTAAGTAATTTGAATACTCGTCCAAACTTTTGGTTGCAAGCACAACACAATTTGATCGCACAAGCTCGGTCAAATTCCTTTCAAGGGCTGAAATGGTCAATTCTTTTCAATTCAAGAATAATAGAATCATGTCATGTTTTAATATTTATGTGAATGTAAACTGTTATGTAAACTGTTATGCCACATATCCGTGAAGTGAAGCATTTTCCCCGAAATGACTTTCATTATGACCTTACTTGCTTCAGAGTTTTATTGAAAAGTGTTTTCCAAGAGTTCGCTGAGATCGATTCTAGGTGCTTCAACTTCATTAAAACCCCCTTGAAAAACAAATTTCCCTGGTTCTTTGGAGAATGAATGTTTATGGCGGCAAAAGGTTCAAAATGCAACACTTGGCTGTAAAGAGCTGAAATCAAAAAATGGTTGCGTATAACACATGTCAAACGTCCACTCATACTCAATTTTAATCAATCACCTTGTATTCCGCAGGTGTCAGTAGCGACATAAGATGCATAGATGGAGATAATATGAATGAGCATGATTACCGTATTGCGTGTTACAATCTGACACATTAATAGAGATTTACCCGACCCATTTGAGGTAGAGTACAAATCTATAAAAATTCTCGCATATAATTATATTACTTAAAACACAAGTTCGATGTATAAATATGTATGTAAAACCTTTACTACACTAAAACGTTAACCGATAAAAAAATCCATTAACGACAAACTAATAGTTGTAACAGGAACTTATAAGCTGTTAGACGCAATTAGTTAATGTCAACTAATTGTCACGACAAAATAGAAAATTTTTGGTTGCCAGCTTAACAATTCGGTGAGCAAGGTTCAAATCACTTCATGGGTGTTGGAGTTGACTTGGTGTTCCTCTGCGTGCGATGAAAACAAACCGTGAGTTGGCATGAGTAGCGAGTCATCAAGAAGTTTTTTGTTTATTAATTTGCTTTTTTTTAATAAATCATTTGTAACTTCGAAGTACCAACAACGACAAAAATAACAGCAACAGACACAAATACATATCATCAACGGCTTAAAACACATCATTTTATTGACATAAACAAAAGTCATTAAGTAAAAAAAAAAATAAAAAACATACACACTATATAGTATATATATGCATACGGCGCATTTACTATATTCGTATGTTGAAATAATAGTAGTCGCTGTTGTTGTTGCGGTTGACTCTATGAAATACGACGCTCGGTGAGCTCACCTGAGTGAAGCTCTAACTGACTACTTTGGAGCAGCCAGATACCACGCGATTCCAAATGATTTGTCGACTCATGGCTCTGGTCCAAATAGCAGTAGTTGCGACTCATCGTTTTTGACATTGAACAAAGTAAAAACAAAGTAAAGTGGCTCCGGGGAGTTGCTTTAGCTGTTTCTGTCTCGTTGGTTTTGTTATGATTTCATTGTTTTACTTTGTGGTTCCTATTGTATGCGGTGTATCGATACGGCTGATGACGACTACCATTCAAACCATACTTAATTCTTCTTTAAATGTTAGTTTTTGTAGTAGTAGTTTTTATAACGGAAGGATTGTAAAGCGTTTAGCATGGAATTTCTTATAAATATTAATAAAACATAGATTCGTGCAGCGTATTTCGTGCGGGAGGCGTACCTAGGTTCTTCGTCACGGGCCATCAACAGCGAAGGAAACACCACAATAGCGAACTTGAAATTTATTGCCTGCATGTTGGTGTTTAGTATGTATAAAATAATAATTTATGATATAACAATTTCAACTTGTCAGTTCAGAACGCTAATGTTTATCTATACAACATGCCTTATGATTAAAAAAACATCCGGAATTCTTCAATAAAACGAAAACGGTTCAATTATTCATCGATATTAATGTTATTACCTTCAGAGTAATCTCAATTGCAAGTAATACACATATTCCAATGCTTTCTCCAATCTTGAAAACACTTTTCATAGGCTGATTTTGGAAGCGCCTTCAGCTCCTTCTGCGATTCCTCACTTACATACATCCTTAAAAGTCTTTCCGGAAGTGGTAACTTGAATCGTGGGAATGAGTAAAATTCGCAACGAGCCATGTCGGGTGAATACTGTGCTTGCGGAACGGTATGAACGTTATTTTTTTGTCAAATAGTCGAGTACAAGAAGTGATCCTTATCGTGGTGAGGAAACCACGGGTTATTACTCCACAATTCTTATATTTCTCCACATATTTTGTTAGAAACACGAAATGTTACCGAGCGTTTCCACTGCCCGAACGAACGAAGATTTTGTAACGCTCGGTTAGACAAACTCTTTGCTTAACTAAATTCTACATTGCGAAATTTGCAGAATACAACACTTGTTTACAAAGCTATCACGCATCAATTGCCAACAAATGGCGCTCAAGCAGATATTTGAGCACCAGATGACAGATGTATCAACGTAGAAAAAAAAGTATTTTGATAATTTCTCAAGCACGGTTTGTGTGAATGGGATATCCGGGTAGTTTTTGATCAGTAGGTAACAAGGCTTTCGACTGCAAAAGGAGGATGATGGCAGAAAGTATCTATATTTGGCATTGAAAAGGAGTCCATTGGAGTACACTGAACAATTCGCTGAAGATCTTTGAATTTATTTAATTTTTGCCATTAAAATTAGTTGAAATTCCTTGCAATGCTCGACTAATTTAATCTTAAACTAAAAAGCTTCACCCTATAATCTGGAAATTTCTCACGTAATGAAACGAGCCTTTTTTAGGCTCACTATATAATAGCTAAAGGATATTTTCCATAAAATAAAGTGAAAGTGAACGAGTTTAAGAGTAAAGTGAAAGAATGCAAAGTGATTACCTGCAAAGTCAGGAGGTGTTTCCCAGAGGTTAACCATTATTTTAGACAAGTACAAGGAGTAAATGACTTTGATACTTAAGTAAATTTTTGAAAAACGTACTAATCATACTAATCATACGTTCGAGAACCGGGTTTGCTTTAAATACAAAGGGTTCTCCAACATCCAACATACTCACTTATCTTAAAATTGCTCCATTATTTCTTAAATTATTTCTTTCGTATTTCCAGGAAGTTTTATTTCCATTTTAATTCTGTGGAAATTATCGGACATCACAAACTTTCATGAGTATGAACTAATTTTCAGAATAACTGGTACAAACAAAACGAGCAAGCTTGCTAATGAAGGCATCACAATGTGAGATAATTTGGATTTTCTTGGACTATTTCGCCAGATCGGGGTTTTGATTTGCTTTCGCTCTCTTTGCATGCATATGTTTTGAGGCAAATTCCACACTTTTTCGGTCAAACTTCAGATTCCAAATGGATTCCACAAGATTTTAAGAAAGTGCAACACTCTCGTACGGAGTACACTGTGTTTGGTATTAAAATAAATGTAGCCAAAATGAATTTTTTAGATAGAAAGAAATAATTTACGAAACAATACATAAAAACAGAGACTTATAGGAAAATACATATTAAGGTGTTTCCCAGAGTTCTTTAAGATAACCCTTATTAAGACAACTCGTTTAAATTTTATGATTCAGATAGGATTTGAACTAGGTATCACCCGGTCTATAGGCATAGAACGGTCCAAACACGCTTATTAAGACAACTCGTTTAAATTTTATGATTCAGATAGGATTTGAACTAGGTATCACCCGGTCTATAGGCATAGAACGGTCCAAACACGCTAACGCGTGCTAAGGACTGCCTTATCCTACTATTTGAGCAATCTTGAAACCGAAAATAGTAGAATTTTTCCCTTGGGGCTATTGTAAAGATACAACCTATGATTAAATCCCAACTCAAAGTGCATCAGAGCAGTAAATCGCAAAGTAGAGACAGAAATTTATAAAAACGTGATGCAAAATTTTGAACATTTCTTAATTAGGTAGATGTAACTAGATTGAATTTTATTCTAACAGAACGAATTTATTTATTTTTTTTTTCTTTATAATGCATAGAAAAGCACGCGATCTTGTCCCAAAACCACGATGTTGGCATCTACGTTTAAGAGGTCGATGTTATGTTGGGAGTGAAGTTGTATGGATTACTTTTCGGGGATGTTTTTCAGTCTTGCAACAAAACGAGTGTCACCTGCTTCTTGTTGTTAGTGACAAGTTGTGTTGTAGCTGCTGTTCATGTACTGGGCAATGGGCGTGGGTGGTACTGTGTTGTTTGTTGGGTATATGTTGCAGGTACGATGCTTGACTTCGTCTCGTGCGCTCGTTGGCCGCCGCATTCAGAATCCATGGATAGATACTGAGCCGAGGGTGGTTCAAGGCGGTTTGGTGTTGAGCATGTTCAACAAACATATTCACACTCAAACACACACACACATACAAACACACAAACATACATGTACATGGCAGTGGACTATTTCCGAATTCCAAATGTTACTTACAATTGCTGTTGTTTTTGTTTGGCTTATTCACTGCTTGCCTCAATACAATCTGTAGTAGATTAGATACTATTTTTCCAATTGTTCCTCTATTTCTCTGCTAGCACCGAAAGGGTTTGACGTAACGTAACGTAACGTTAGCGTAGTGTAGTTATTATTCAACTATTGAAGAACCTCAAATCAGGCTTCAATTCCAAGTATATTCAAATCAGCTCAACAAAAAAGAACACATTCGGAAACAAACATCCGAGTATATACAGCAGTTGCAGCGCAGCGGCAGAGGTGTAGCGTTGATGAAAGAACAGGAAATTAAAATAGATAAAGAGGCAGTTTTTGTTGCGTTTTTAATTGAGCGTTTTTTACTTTTTTTTTTGTTTTTTTTTTGGCAAGTTTAAGACTTTTCTTTATATTAGTAACTTTTTTATTTTCTATGCCTTAGCAAAGCGTGCTATTAACGCACAGAACCGACGAACGTATCGACAAGCCGTAAAACAAAAAAACTTGAAATTCTCTTTATTGTCTAGTTTTGTTCAACCTTTTCGTTATTTTTTTTTTCGCGGACGTTTAAATTAACTACTTTGCTCGGCGAGAGAAACACAACTGAATACGTTAAGCTGCTCCAGTAGGGACTGGAATTCGTTGCTGTTTTAAGCACGACCGCATTCATTCTTTTCCCCCCCATTTCGTGTGTCTTTTTTTTTTTTTTTTGTTTTTTCAAGTACTCCCTCTGCTGTGCTTGCTGCCATAGTAATGAGCCCAAGTTTTTTTGCTTTGTTGGAGCAGTTGTTGTCTCTTTTTTCATTGCTGGAATTATGACCAGAGTTAGTGAGTAGGCCAGATACAATCTTGTTAGCTCGTTTGCTCCACCAACATTATCAATGAACTCCAAATTTAAAGCAAAGAGATGCAGAAGCAATTAAAAGCTCTTCAGGTGTTAAAAAGCTTTGTGAGTACTTGAAGAAGCACTGGAATAGAAGCTTTGGATATGATTGCCAGCCGTTGTAATTCAAAAGAAGTAAATAAACTCATGAGGTGTTTATTATAAAGATTTAGTTATCTTTTTTTAATTTCTAATAATTGTTGGTTAATTTTTAAAAAAATTTAAAAAGGACCGGCCCATGAAGCGCAGGAAGCAGTGATTTTTTTGTGGTACAACAGTGCCTCTAGAATCTCTTGTGGATTTTCTGCAATCCAAATGCTGCAATTTTGGTTATTGACATTCCCATTGAGCCAAAATAGTGGATTGGCTTCCAGTTCAATTTCCGTCCATTACCCGGACGTATCATACAATTACAAGGTAGGCTCATATTGCAGAGATGGGTGAGCTAGTTGTCTAAAGCAGCTGTTAATTTTTAGTTTTTCTAATTGTTGTTGTTGCTTTCGTCCTTTGACGTTTGTAGCTACTTCAGCTTTGTTGTTGCAAAATTTCACATTTGAGCAATCATTTTAAAATGAGCTTATCTTGTAATTGTATCATGCCCGGACGTACGACGCAAACGAAAGACCTTCCATTTGAAACTGAGCACAAATGATAGAAGAGTGGTCAGGTCTGACCACTGTATAAAAGTTCAGTCCTCATCGAAAAATAAAACCTAAAAAAAGAGCCTTTAGAAAGAACTACTGAGTCGTTGATTGATTTAAAACTGAAGAGAAAATAAAACATACCAAAGATTCTATATAATTTTAAAGTTAAAATTTAACTCAAAGTTTAAACGCTTTCTTAAATAATTTTTTTAATTTTTTTTTTGTCGTGATGCAAAGGTATTTTGAACTATTCGATGGATTGATTTAATATTTGCAAGTGATTGATTGGTAAGTGATTAGAAAAGGGGAGCATTTTAAAATCTTTATACGAGGGTCATTCTTTTATCAACACGGCGCACTCAAATTCGTTTGTATTTTAGTTTAGTTGTTACCCAGCGGGAAAATAAAAAGCGCTCCTAGAAATAGCGCATCTTATGCGCATTTTTGATGCGCTTGAGGATGCGCTATTCAGAGTTCAGAGTTGTGGAGCTCATATTTTTAAATACATTTTGTTCACAAGTAATCAAGCAAGGAAATATCAGAGCGTTAAGACATTTGACTGTAATGCCAGCAATCCGAGTTCAATCCCCGCATGTGACAAAAAATAAAATTTTGTCGCTTTGTTTTTAGTCCAAGTGCTCGGTTCTCGCTACGTTTTGTTATTTACTACAATGAGAGCGAAGCGCCTACATCTGATGACATGCCAATGTTAAAAAAGGCTCTATCCACAAAGAGAACAAAGCGCTCTACTGCTTTTTAGGAGCGCTTCAAATGCGCTAATGAAGCGCTCGGTTTCCTGCTGGGTATTTATACTCAATATTGCGGCACGTTAAAGATTTCAATCTTAAATGTTGACATTATTTGCAAACAAACTAAACTAGATCCTCAATTGATCATAGAGGGCTATTGATTTTCGGATTTTGGAAAGTGCAACCCTGACATTAAGCAGCTATCAAATGTTCATGTCAAACTGTTTTTGTATAGTTAAAGGTTTGTCATTTGTGAATTGGCATCTTCGGAATCACTTGTGGGTTTTCGGATCCCAAAAGCGCCAATGTGGAAATGAGTTTCGTAAGAATATACGACTTTCTTGCAAAAATCATCGTCGTCATTTATGTTTTTCAAGATGCGATCTTGTAGTTACTCATTTGTAAAGTAGGGAAACGCTTACGGGTCAACATCACAAACAACTATTGTGTTATATAGAGATCTTTTGTGTCATGGGCTATTCATTCTTAAAAAATATAGCCTTTACTTCCATAGATTCCGATTCTATAGTTATAATTGGTCAACAATCTAATTCTAATTATATTCCTGTACGAGTAAGTGCTGTGTCTGAGGTAGTGCAATTGCATGTTTTGTCAGGTGTTACACCTATTGTTGATATCATTTTTCATTTTGCTGGGTTTTGAGAAGCGTTCGCGTAAGTTTCTTTAAAATTGCAAAAAGTGAGCAATAAGTGGACCTGATCAATCAGCATCTTGAAATGTCATTAATATTCCCCACACAATTTTCTTGCGCAATAAAAGCCAATTACTACCAAAATACCCTAGCGTAGCATATTATTTAAAATACTTGCAAAATAGTTGATTGAGCAATAAATTTAAACACACAATTAATAGCAACATCGTTAGTATTTTTTTTTTACTGAAAAAAAGTCATGTATCCTTTCAATAAAAAAAGGAATGCTTAAAAATATGTGTACGATTCGAAGTTGAGAGCATCTTTAACGATTGCATAATCATGTTAAATTAGCGGCGCACGCACCTAACCAGGATTCTGGATATGTTTTCTGTCATGTTGTCGCTAGCTCCGCCAGCAATAAATTTAATACCAAGCAACTTTTATTCAATGAATGAAGATGAATCTTCAGTGGATCACTGGTTGTGGACAGACAACGCGCATTAGATTGTAGACTTAACAGTACAGACGACATCGATAACAACATCATCATCATCATCATCAGCAAACACAAAAAGAAGATATGCGAAAATGAAAGGAGTTTGTTTCATAAGCACACAAAATGGCCCATAGTTGGCATTAAATTCGAAAGGAGGAAGCAAAACATCTCTGAACAGCTGTTATTATCCCTCAAATGCATTAGAAGCGTCTGCATATTTTTTGGTTTTGTTGTTGTTATTGTGGTCATTGGAGATTAAAGAGCGTGAAATTAGTTTTCGTTTTGGAGATATATTCGACTTAGATGTTATAATAATTATATATTTTGATAGATTCAGTTACGTTTATCCACCCTTTAAACATTCTAAGGTATATTTCATAATTATAGGGCACTTTGGCGCGGTTTCACAATCCATACTTAAGTTGTACTTAAGACAAATTTTAGCTAAGTACAATATGAGTTTGCGGCCCTTTTTACGTTTCACAAAACCATACTTAAGTATTGCTGAAATGTGATACAAAATATGGCAACACCCCCAAAAAGGCTTTCTTTACGTTTTTTTTAATTCATCAATACAAAATACTCGTACAATTCCTCAAGGAAAAATTGCATTTTATCCAAATCCTTGTCCTCATCATTTTTCAAATGATTGTCCTAATTAAAAAACCCTTGTCCTTCTACTTATCCTTATTTAAATTTTAATTCAATATATTCTTCTTTTTTTATTTTTATCATGTGACCGTGAGAATTTACCGTGCGAAATTTACCATAATGCGAATAGCTACGAAGCTATAATTCCATGCAACGTTTTTTCATTGATGTTGCATTTTTACTGCAATAAGTGGTTGCCTCTGTGGTGCCTTGTGTCCAAAAGATTCGTTTTATATTCGTTATGTCTACCTTTTTTTTGCTGTTGTAAAAGAACCTTTTTCGTAACGCTTCTACTTATCGAGTAATAATTCCATGCAACAATATTGCATTTTTGTTGCATAAGCTGCTAGCTCCCGATGAAGTTATAATATTTTATTTTATTTTCGACTTAAGGCAAAGTAGAAATCTTCTCATATCTTTTTACCGCCATCGATTAATAATTCCATGCAACGCAATTGCATGATTGTTGCATTATCGATCATATAGAAGCTATGTCCGTGGCCTTCTGACGTTATAATTTTGTTATTTATTTTTCTCGTGAGGGCTTAGAACCAGCCTTTACTGGCGTGAAATATGTTTTGACCTAGCACCTATATTCAGAAGTAAATAATTCGATGAAGCTAATAAATAGTTATGTTGCTTAAGCAGCTCCTTCCGCATCCCGATGATGTGATTGCTATGTTTTTTTACCTTTTTGCCATAAGGTGGAAGAATAAACCTTTACTACTGTACAATAACTTTTCCTTTAGCACCTATACTCTTCCAGTAATAATTTCATGCAACGCTGATGTAAATAATGTTTAGGGGGGATATAGGTTACAAATTTAAAAAAAAATCTTTTTCGGGAACTTTTTTCACAGAAGAAAAAAGATATCGTTTTCAAATATTAACTTACATTTAAAGATTACAAAAAAATTTTTTTCAGAATTTTTGAAGCGGTTTTTGACGTTATTTGATTTTTTTTCAACAAATGCCAAAAAATTTACGGTGTGCAGGATATCACCAGTCTGGAACATCAGAAGAAAAAATAAAAAAAACCAAATTCATCCTTGTTTAAGTGGCTATCGCGAACTGGGATAATTTTTTTCCGCCGAAAAAAAAAACAAAATGGCGGCCATTTGAAAAAAAGTCCATTTTTGAGGTTACAAAATTGGTCAACATTTTGTTTCTTTTCGGCGAAAAAAAATTATCCAGTTCGGGCGATAGCCACTTAAACAAGGATTAATTTGTTTTTATGTATTTTTTCCTCAGATGTTCCAGACTGGTGATATCCTGCACACCGTCAATTTTTTGGATTTTTTTAAAAAAAAATCAAATAACGTCAAAAACCGCTTCAAAAATTCTGAAAAAAATTATTTTGTATTTTTTGAATGTTAATTAATATAGATGCAAAATTTGAAAAAGATATCTTTTCTCATTCTATGAAAAAAAATTCCAGAAAAAAAAAATTTTTTTTAAAATTTGTAACATATATGCCCTCTTAAGAAGATAGTTTAAGCAACAGTGAAAAGTGTCTTATTATTTTGAAACAACCGAAAGTATAATAAATGTTTTGAACAAAAACAAGAAATAATTATAAATTAATAAACCAATGATATTTTTATTAAATATTTGTTTATTTTTATATTTCGTTTTGTTTATTTTTATGTTTATTTTTTCCTAAGACTATTCTTTCAAAATATTACTGTACTAGCATTTAATGGAATTTTTAGTCGGAATATATAAAAGGAAGCTGGTGTCTTTTGATTATGAAACGCACCTCAGAAAGTTTTTTCTGTACTCAATACCCTGATTAATTTATATTGAAAATGAAGCCATTTGTTAAGGGTAAGGTTGTCCACGACATTTTTAAATTCTATAAAATTCTTCAACAGTTAACCATTGCATTCATATGTATGAGAAAAGACCTGTCCAATTTTTGAATTGTTCAAAAGAACTAACTTAATTGAAGTTATGGTGCTTCTATAAACACCATTACATTCCATTATTAATAATATGATGGAACGACCATGAAAATAAAATTAATAACATTCCACGCTTGAATATTCTTTGTTAAATTTTAGTTTAAGGTCTTCTTCAAGCGATTATTGGTAAACCCTTTGTGTTTTTTTTTTCCTTAAGTTGAATTGTGTTAATATGATTGTGTTTCCATGAAATACAAGCGAGTTTGGCCAACAACAACAATACGTTAAGTAGTAACTATTCACTTTTAAGCATTTGCTCTTAATCACCAGCAATTAAATTTCTTATATCATAAGAAATAGTTAAATTTTTCAACAAAAACTAAAACTTTTGAAAATGCGCAAAAGTTATTCATTTTGCATTGAATATATGTGCAGTTATTGTTCATGGAAACACCAATAAAGTTATGAGTATCATATTTATTAAGTTGTTTATTACGTCTGTGCTACTTTTTGGGCTAACCAATGCAATGTTTTTATAGTGAAATAAATCCGACTAAAATGTCGGTTTTCTTCTGACAAATTTGACAAGCCCTGAAGAATATTTTGACTTGACAATGTTAAGTTTTACCGAGCAGGTTTCCAAAACAGTTTAAAAACGGATTTATCCAAAATGCTTTGCCGTTGCATGGAATTGTTACCAGCGAGTATAGATGCTACGAGAAATTCCATGAACGACCGTAAAGGTTAATTCTATAACTTTATGAAAAAATAAAAAAATTAAATACATCGTCGTGACTTGGAGGAATCTGCTTAACGTATAATATTCGTGTAAATTTTTCGAAAAAAAAATTTTTTTTTTGTTTAATGTGTTTTTTATAGTTTAAAGAATATACATACACATTTCTAAATCGATACTTTAAAAAAAAAAACAGAAGTTATAACGGTTTTCGTTAACCTATGTCTAAGCTCCATACAACAAATAAAAAACTTTAAACGCGATTTCCTCGAAACTAGTTTTTTTAAAACGGTTCGATACATAACTCCAGATCTATTGGTTCAATTTTAATGATTTTTTTTGCATTTTGTTCGTTATTTTTTTTTCTTTAAGCATCCCGCCTAAATTCAAGTATCTATTTTTTTGTTGTTTTTATATAAACAAAAAAGCGCGCGAAAATGTATTAATTTTTCGAACTTTTTACTTCAACTTCCGCCATAATTAAAAAAACAAACCCCGGGGGTCTTGCGTAGGGGGGATGCTTAATATAAGGTCTGTGCTTTAAAATGTTATTTGATTTTTTTGTTTCCGATACATGGGAAAGGCCATATCCATCGAACCGTTTTGGATGTCTTTTTTCGATGCCATTTTCAGCACCCTCAATATAAAAGCCAGAACTGTATTTAAAAAAAAAAATATTTTTATAAGGTATTTTTTATGTACAATAACCTGTATAAATTTGAAAAAAAAAAATAATAACTTCTTATATCTAAAAAAATTTTTTGAAAACAGCTCCTGTTTTTGGTTGTTACATGTACATATATTATACCTTAAGCAACGTAACTGCAAATTTGTAACATACAACTATAATGCGCTGGTATAGGTGTTACGGTAAAAAATATTATACCTTATGTTCAAAAACCGGTCTGTGCGAATGAAACAACAACAGTTGTCATAAAGGTTTTGATTTTTCTTAAGGCTGGTAACACTGTTATAGGCTTGGGCGTTTACTTATAGCGCGATCTGCCACGTAGTTTATTGTTTATTGCTTTGTTAACAAGTTCACCTCGAGCCTGACCTGCGAATTTCATAATGGAAAAAAAGTTGAGCAAAGAGTGTGTTTGAAATTGTGTTTTACCAACGGAATTTCTTGTTTGGATATATTGAAAATGTTGCAAAAAACC
The DNA here is from genome assembly GCA_943735915.1 of Pherbina coryleti. Taxonomy (NCBI): domain Eukaryota; kingdom Metazoa; phylum Arthropoda; class Insecta; order Diptera; family Sciomyzidae; genus Pherbina; species Pherbina coryleti. The sequence goes on from OX030950.1 coordinate 7,606,718, forward strand.
TCTGGGGAGTCTGTACTATCACGTATCCAGGCATTTGAGTGGTACAAATTGTTGTACAGGGGTCGTACATCAGTTGAAAACTTAATAAACTTGCCTCACCAAAATTTCAAAAAAGTAAAGGAAATTGTGGTCAAAAACCATCTTGTGATCGTGAGAGATATAGCTGCCGAACTTGATATATAGGCTAGATCGGAGTACACTATTTTGCATGATGTTTTAGGCATGCACCGAGTTGCAGCGCGACTTGTGTCGAAATTGTTGAATTTCCTTCAAAAAGAGTTTCGCAAAACTGTAGCTCAGGGGATGCTTTTAATGGGTGATATGGACATTCAGCGCATCATTACTGGTGACCAGATTTGGGTGTACGAGTACGACGTCGCAATAGCTAAACAATCTGCAGAGTGGTGCTATCCGGATGAGCCGAAACCCAAAAAAGACAAAAAAACAAGACAAAGTCGTTCAAAAATTGAGCTAATGTTGACTATTTCCTATCATTCTCAAGGTGTCGTGAACTCGAAATTCCTTCCGCATGATCAATCCGGTCAACGCTCAATATTATTTGAGTATTTTAAAGCGTTTGCGAGAGAATATTCGCCGGAAGAGGCCAGAATTATGGAAGGACAATTCATGGTTTTTACACCACGATAATGCACCACGATAATGCACCACTATCTTACACATCACGCATTGTACGCAATTATTATTATTATATCAATATTGTTCAACAAGAACCATTTTCGCCAGATATGGGCCCGTTTGACTTTTTCCTATTCCCTAAACTCAAATTGTTGCTTCGTTAAAAATATTTTGATATGAGTGAAGCCATCAAAGAGATTTCGCAGAGGGAGCTAAAGACCATTCTGAAATCGGCCTACCAAAAATGCTTTCAAGAATGTAAAAAAATCTTGGCATATGTGTATCGCCTTCGATGGTGATTATTTTGAAGGTAATAAAATAAATTTTGAAGAGTAATTAACTGTTTTATTTGCAAAGTCCGGTTCAATTTTGAACAGAAGGTTCGACAGAAAAGACTGGTTAGCCCTCACGAAAAAATAATCAAAAAATTCATGAAGTCGTCATGAAGTAACTGAGAAAGCAGTTCCAAGATTGAAATTGCAGCTATCATGCAACGGCGTTGCATGGAATTATTACTCAGTGAGTATATGCGATCCGTGGCGTAGTTGGTTAAAGTGCGTGGCCGCTATGTCAACGAACTTTGGAAACCCAGGTTCGAACCCCAGCAGCGACAGAAAATTATTTGAATTAAAATAATTTTTCTGTACGACCGCCACCTCTCTGCAGACAATGGCAAACCTCAGAGAATAATCAAAATGCCATGTAAAGCTTCTTGAGAACGAGAACATTCCGTTCATCGCCGTTCGGAGTCGGCGTTAAGCATGTAGATCCAGTTCTCGGTCAATTGTGTACAAACTTAAAAACACGCACAACACAATTGATCATAAGAAGCTAGGTCAAAGTCTTTTCAAGGGCTGAAATGGCCAGTTATTTATTTTTACTTTTTTTTTGAGTATATGCGATACGGTAAATGTATAAATTGTATAAAACCCAAATTAAGGATTTGTATTTAGCCTTACAATAACGTCGTAAGGATGTAGTAATTTATGCAACAAAAATTCAATACTGTTGCATAGTATTATTACTCTTTGAGTAGTAGCGATACGGAAAATTTTTTTTTACGACAGTAAAGAATGGTTCTTTGACCTCATTTCGAAAATTAAAAAAAAAACAAAAGACTTGGCTGCATCGTAGACCCACCTGTAGGTTCTGACGTGAAAGCGTATCCTTTATTCCAAAACTTGTCCTCATTCTTATCCTTGTTCTAATATTTGTTCTAATAATTTCTCTTATCCCTGCCCAAATTATCGTTTTAACTCAATTCCAAATTCTTGATCTAGCAGTGCCCGACCCATCGTACAGATTGTGGTTGTTCTTTGAAAAGAATGACTATGGTTAAAAGTACCGATCTTATTAAGGGGGATTATATATCCAGAACTTTTTCATTTTTTTTCTTGCATTTTCTTAAAGCTACAAGTCTCAAGAATATGTGTTTAAAATTTCAAGTCGATGTCTCAAAAAAACTATAAAACTATTGCTTAGTGAGTGAACAACCTTCGAGAGCGCGCAGTGCTCGACCTTAATTTCAAATGCGTTTTTCTCGAAACCATGTTTTTAAAGTCGGTGACCAAGATTTCTCGAAACTCAGTGAACCGATCGTTTTGATTTTTTTGCAGGATTATTTTATTCAAAATAATCTCGTACTTGTTATAGGGTTTTTTTTCGTGGCTTCGTTTATTAGTTATAGGCAAAATAATGACGAATTTTTGGTCGAAAATCGTTACTTTTCGAAAGTCCGCCATTTTGTAAAAAATCAATGTTTTGAAAAATCAGCTATGACAAGTACGAGTTTTAAGTATCTTGTTTAATAATATATTTTGTTTCCGATGAATTTAGGAGGAGCGATCTTGGTCACCGCTTTTCACCTTTTATTCACAGTTCTATATAAAAAACGCTGTATTTAGCTTAATATTAATTTTTTTTTTAATAAAAAGAACTAAACATACTAATGAATGAGTATATTTTTAGGTATAACAACCCATATTTAAAAATATTTCTTAGGTTTTCTTAAAAAAATTCAGAAAAATTAATTTAATTTTTTTTCGGCCTCTGGATATATAATCCCCCTTAAGCTTTAGTTTGAAGTTTGGCGATAATTTGACGGAGCCATAAATAGTCATCTGTGAATTTGTAAACATGGAAAATTTAGCCATAGTTATGTAAGTCTGCTCCTTCACTTACAACAGTAAAATATTGGGTGGTAGAGTTTAAACGAGGCCGTACGAGCTGCGAAGGTGAACATGTAAACAGTGATCGAACAAATTTGGAAAAAAAATCCACAAAATTAGTATTGGATGTCAGTCGACTGAAAGTGCGTGAAATATAAGACATGATAGGCATTTAAAAAAGTGCTGCACATTAGAGTGTTCCGATAAATTTTTTTTTTGTTTTCCTTAACGCAAGACGAAATTTGCGTAATTGATTGTAGATTACAAAAATAATTTAAAAAATAAAGTAAAACTATATCCTAAGGGTTCTATCGATCTTAAAATTTTTAGAAAATTTTAAATTTTATAGTGATATTTCGCTGTCCTTCATTTCGGTTCCTGAACTAAATATGAAAAATATTTACTTTGTTAACGACAATTTATACATTTGAGTGAATCCCAGGGAGTAATATATACACGAAGTTTAGATCTGCAAGCAACATCACATAATGAGTTAGAGGCGTAGTGAGACTACTTGTGCTATATTGGGACCATTCAAAGAATTGTAAAGTCGGCAGCTACCAACTTAAGGGACGACATTCAATGCATTTTATTTGTCAATCAATGGAAATCCAATGGAAAGCATCCATTGAATTCAGCTACACATTCGATTTTTTTGAAGATATCAATAATATTTGGACCAGAGCTTCAATTCCAGTTGTAACTAAGGAATGAGTTATTCAAATACTGAAATCCGATTTCGAAAAGTACCTCAATTTGAAAAGATAACTCAAAAGCAAGCAAAATGATACATTTTAAAACAAACTAAAATATTTTTAGAGTCCTCTGAGAAGCTTTTCGACGTTGCTGCTTGTAAATGCACTTCATTTAAATCTTGTTCGTGCTCTTAACCTAATAAAGTTCCTATCAATGAGAGAAGTTTTTTGTTGGATCAAACAATTGACCGGAAAATGGTTATAATCGGTGTTGATAAAAAAGAAAAAGGCATCTCCCACAAACACGCCCTCTACAGAGACTCCATCGACTTTAACGGTAAAACGGATAACATTACCATTGACAACAGTTGCTAAAGTCTGTGATAGATACGGGCTATCGACGCGATCTGCTGCTGCTGTTACTTGTGCGGTTTTGGCCAATGTCGGCTTGGTTTTTGCCGAAGATTTAACTCTGGTTATTGATAAAAATAAGATTCACAAAGCTGTATCTAAAGCCCGGACATAAGTTTAAAAAAATATTGGAGATATTGCTATAAAAAGCATTTACTATGATGGACGAAAAGAGACAGAACCCGGTTGCAATCTCGATGGAAATGCCAAATTTTAGACACAAAAATAAGTTTAAATTTTATGTTTTTGTCATTGATTAAAAGCTGTATTTTATTTATTTTATTTTCTTGTGATTTCTTTTTAAATTAATTTCAATAATAAAATACCTTCTGAACTTTATTTTTATAATATTGTAGGCTAACAAAACTACCAAGTCGGTAGAGCCCTCAAGATGACACGGAATTATATTTGTTTTACCTTTTTGTTTTTTTAATCTGTGTAAAATTTCGCAAATTTTGATACCTCTTGTGATAATGTAGTTAAAAAAAATTTTTTTTCTCATACATGGACGGGACACTCCACTGTACATCGCATATTAACTGAAAATTTGAGCGTGAGAAAGCTGTCCGAAAGATGGGTGTCCCAATTACTCACAATGGAGCAAAAACAGCTTCGTGAACATCACCAAGCTGTCTTTGTTGATCATCCAGTCGAAGGGGCTACCAATGGGGCTGAGGAGGTTGGTGCTGAAAATGTAGCTACCGGTGCTGACGATTGGAATGAGAATGTTGTTAAGACCTCATAAAAAGGTGATAGTAATTTCTTAAAGTACTCTCATCTTAAGTTGTCTGAGTAGGCAAATTTAACCGAAATAAAAAGTCAATGTGTTATTTATGATATATTGCATGATATATATTTTAACGTACAATGAGGTTCACATTTGGAGAAATAAAAACCACGCCTATGCCTCCATATAAGCTGAAGTCATCAAAATATTAAACATTCATAACTTCAGATATTATACGTCAAACACGAGACTGGGGAAATTTTAACTTCCCATCTTGTGGAAGCTGTGGTCGAGTACGTTATCAAGTGCGTGGACTATTGGCCAATTCGATGTCAGGTTCGAGCCCCAGCGGACACAGACATTTTTTTTCGATTGAAATATATATTATTCAATTACTAGCTTTTCCCGGCGCGCGTTGCTGCACTCTGCAACTATATGGGAACATAATAGGTGTATTCAAAACTTTTCTTAGACTCATAGTTTGACACCACTGTTATTTTCCACTGCCCGTTACAGTTTCCCAGTAGCAGGAGATCACCAAATAGTAACTCCATTTTGAGTTTGTATGTAAGTATTGCTACTTTTACTTTCAAAGCTATTCGATAATACAAATTTTAACTGTATGGGCGGAGCCACACCCTCTTATATAATGCTCATCCCAGTTTTCTAGTAGATGGACATTACCCAGTTTTAGTACAGTTGCCGACAGTGAGCATACAAACTAAATTACAAAAATGTAGCCAAATCGACGGAAACCGTAGGAAATATAGCATTTTTATTGATTTGTGGGCGGTAAAAGGGAGTGTGACAGAAATTTAAGCCATCTTGTACTTGGTAAAAATGTGCTGCCAAAATTTCAGCTCTATCGGCTCAGTAATTGTGAAGTTTCCAGCCATCACACAGACAGCGTTTTGCTTTTTGTATATATATTTTGGATAAAGATTATTGGTTATAACTTTTGATTGGAAAGAGATACTAAGATAATTTTTTCTAATAAATGAATTTCTTAGCTTTTATATTTTTACAAAAATATAAAAACACAATATTAAAAAAAAATTTTTTTCGAAAAAATTAACCTTGCTTTTTGAATCACAAAAATGGTTTTTAATTTTTGCGTAAAATTGAAATAAAGTTTGCTTATAAATGTTATAACTTTTAAATAGAGTTGAGCCTTTTTTGAGGAAAAATCCAAAATTTTAGACCTTTTTTGAAAAAAAAATTTGATATATATATACTCAACTAACGGTATTTTTGCAATAAGGTTTTCATAGTACTTTGATGAAGCTTTAAGACAAAAATAAATTTAATACAATATATAAAAAAGCAGCGGAGATATTTGAATCGAAAGTCACAAAATTGAATATCTGATTGTTTTTTTCGTAATTTTGTGTAACGATGTTGCATTAAATATATCGTTGTAGTAAAATTTTTCATAGTTTTCAAGATATGTTCATGTTTTTGATATCAAAATAACGGAAATTTTTTTAATTTTACTAAATTTAAGAAATATTTTTTATTTTGTAAATATTTGCACATGTAACCTAAGAAAACAACTAAAAATATGCGATTTTGTAAAATATTTGTACTACAGCACCATCTGGTGGTTCAAAGAAGATAGTGCTAAAAAACTCATCGTACCTGAAAACTACTATATACCAATTTTTATTCTAATTGCATGAGCGGTTTGGGAGTTTTAGGTGGTTTTGTAAAAAATGTGTACTATAGCGCCCTCTGGTGTTCAAGATAGTTCAAAAACGATAGCAGCAGAACACTCAACGTACATGAAACCCACTGTATACCACTTTTCATTCTAATCGCATTAGCAGTTTATGAGTTTTAGGCAGTTTTGTAAAAAATTTGTATTACAGCGCCCTCTGGTGTGGATCAAAATTGATAGCCCGTACCAAAAAACTTTTATACACAAATTTTCACGCTAATCGGATGAGTAATTTAGGAGTCTATTGCGGCCTTACAAACATAAGCTCCTTTTTTTTTTTTTTTTTAATTGTCTCTAACCCGAAAATATTCACGTGTTATGTCTTGAGAAATTCACAAAAATAATTTTTAACAAACGAATTAAATGCACAAAGTATAACACAAAATAAATAACGGTACTCCAAATATCAATATGTTATCAACAATTCTGATAACATAGTTTGTACAGTCAAGTTGCTTTAGTTATGACCACCCAAAAATCGAGTCAATTTTGTTTTTTCGTTTGTAAAAAAATTTTGTAATGAATTAATATTTTTATTTTTTTATTAATTTGAAATACATAAAATATCATTTATAAAAATTTTAAAAATTACCGTCTTTGTGTAATATATACCAATTTTTTTTGTCTAATATCGATATTTTCTTCTGGTTGCTTTAGATATGGCCACCAGTGTATATAGATGAGAAGCTTGATCAAAGTCCTTTCAAGGGCTGAAATGTGAATTTTTATTTTTTTCTTTTTAATTGTAATTTAAACTTTTGTAGATCTGCCTGAATTCTGAATTTACAGGAATAAGACTATACAAACCCTTATGTCCAAGCTCTCTCCATCTCTCCATCTCTCCATCACTGCTTAAAGGAAACACAAAGTTTTATTTATTTTTTAAAGTTTTTTTTTTATTAGGGCTTTTCTGTGATGCGACTCAAAGGATCACAAAAAATCCAAGTTTTATATATAATATATATATGTATATATATATATATGTTGTATTATTGTAGTTGTTATTGTTTTGTACAAATCTCAATAAAACGGTACGATTTGCTATAAATTAGATAATGTACATGTAGAGGCATACGTACATACATACATATGCATATGCATACATATGCGACTTTAATATGTATATATATATATATATATATATACATACATATATATATTTTCGATTTTTGTTTTGTTGTTGTTGTTGTTTGTTTGTAAACAATTTGTTTTTTGATACATTCATATATAGATTAATAATAATAACATTATTTAAAATCAAAGAAAAAAAAATTATTAAAAAAATAAGGATTAACAAACCTACGATGTACATATATAAACACATACACGTTGCAGCATATGCATATATACATACAGATATTGATTGTATTTTTAGTATAAATGATTAACATACATATGCATGTGGGTGTGTGTATGAAAAATACGAAATACTTAAGTTTATTAAACAAGAAGTTGCAGCTGAAGAAAGTTCAATAGATGCGGATAGATATCTATTAAGATATACTTTACTTTATATATATATATTTATGTATCTGTGTGTGTGTGTGTAGTTTAGTACTTTTTATTTGTATATACTATATATACATATGGATTGATATGTATGTATGTATGTGTTAACAAAGCAGAAAAGTAGAGCCAGTACCTGAATCGCTTGGTTGTTTTTTTTTCTTTTTACTTTTGCAGGTATTTAGGCTATACAATCCGCCATACATACATACAGCCAGACAGACAGACAGACACAGTTCTATAGGTCATTGAAAAATTCTTCAATATTTATGCTATTTAGTTGAGCACTAAACGCACTTCGTTGAGAGAAAAACTTATGCTACATAGAAGCAAGTTTACATATATTTAAATATATATTTAACGTTTACTAAAGTTTATGAATTATGCTTAAAAATTCTTAAGTGAGAATTACGTGAAGAAACAATAGGTCAAAGAAGAAAAGTAACAAAAACGTAACAAAAATTTGTAAAATAGTACATAAAGATAAAACAACCTGAACGTCACATAATTTCAATTTTGTTTCAGCAGAGCGCCATCTTTAAGGAAGAGAAGGAATTTGGATACTTTAAAAAGCTTAGTAAGAATGTCCTTAAGCTAGGATTTGTGGACGCTCGCTTTTGAGGGTAGCTAATTATGTTAAACTAACTTTTGTTAAGTATGACAATTCATTTTGTTGTTGTTGTTGTTTGCCTTGTCTTTCATTTTCATCATCATCATCATATACATCATCATCATCATATCATCATTGTCATCATTTTATAGCTGCTTTTTTTTTCTTGTGTATTCTAAGGGTGTTCAAACCACTAAATTATAGTCTAACTTAATTAGCTAAAATCTTTACATTCTTAATTTTATCACCACGAATTTTTTCAGTTTTTACTTGTTTGTATGTATAACACATTTTCATTTATATAGATATTTATTTAAACTACGTATTATTTACGAATTTATTATTATTTCAAAATATTTTAGTCTTCGACTCAAAGAAATTTTTTCTCTTAATAGGAGTTTTCTTTTTTTTTTTTTTGTTTTTTCTCAACTTTCGTAACTTTATATTTTACAGTGTAGTACTTTATTTTATTTTGTTTTTTGTTTTCACTTCATTTTTCTTACACACACAGAGATTGATTTATTTATTAAGTTAATTAATTAATTAATAAATTAAACAAAAAGTGTTTTTTTTTCTTGTCTGTCATGTTTATGTTTGCTTTTATGTTTTGTTTATTTGTATTTCTTGGTTTTTTTTTTCTCTTCGAATTTTTAGACATTTTTTGGATACTTTTTTCATAGACGAGAAACAACTAAAATGGATTAAAATCGATTAAACTTTACTTTATAATTAATGCATATAAATATATATTTAGTTTAAAATGGATATAATTCTTAAGTTTGTTTGTATGTTTGTTTGTTTTTTTTTTACTAACAATTGGAATATTTTGATTAATGAGTTGATTAACACATTTTTTTGAAATGGTTATTTTTTTGTGTTTTTCTTTTGTTTTTCATCAGAAAAAGCGTACAGCTCAGAGTTTGGCGGTAAAAAGCGAAAAAAAATTATTAGATTATAAAAGTTTTAACAGAACATGATTAAAAAAAAATTTTTTTTATATAATGCTTAGTTGATGATCCACGCCGCAGCCAGGCCCATATTTTCTTTGGATCACTATCTACTACTAAATGCAGATAGCTAAACACTGTATCTACCCTATAGCTTATATAATATGTAAATATTTTTGTATATTAACTTCCAGGGAGGCCCATGAGTGCAAGAGGGATATATTCTCTTGTGAAGAAATTCTTGGAGCATTAAATTACCCACAAACATGTGGTAGTGATGTAAGACAGGGTGGTTAAAAGTAATAATGTCATGTATCTTGTTCAAGAATATTTGACCGAATAGACAGAAAGACCAAAAAACGATGAATTTGATACAGAAAATTAATTAAATAGTATTCTAAAATCGTTTCAACGCGAATATTTATCGAAGATATCACACAAACTATCTGCTGTAATGGTATAAGACAGGGTGGTTAAAAGAAAAAAAAGATATATATAAATAATGTCATGGATCTTGTTCGGGAATATTTAACCGAATATACAGAAAGACTGACTTATTTAATAATCTGAAACCGTTTTTACGGGAATGTATATCGAAAATATTACACAATTGAAAAAATCGATAAATACAAGATTCATAAACAATAAGGTTCATGCCCTCAAGAGTATTTACTCTTAAAATTTTTCATTTGAAAAGAGAAAAAATTAACAAACGTCGTTACATAAATTGATAAGATCAATAAATTTAAATCTGATTCTTCTGATACATAAAGCAATCAATAAAAATTGTTTAAATAAGAAGACTGAAAATTATTACTTTCAAGATCAACTTAAAATCGAAAAAGTTTTTGAAAAATAATCCCAAAAATCTATGTAACAAAGACTTTTTTTATCATCTGATCACTTTAAAAATCAACTTAAAATCTACAAATTTTTAGAAAATTAATCCGAAAAATCTATGTAACGAAGACTTTTGTATCATCAGATAAACTAAAGACCGATAAACCCCGAAATCGTCAAAATTTTTCATGCTTCAATTAATCAAAGTGTTGTACACAATCGGAAGGGCAAAACCGGTTTTTGGTAAATTATTACTTTTGAGAGAAAGACACAATCCGAACCTTAACTCAAAATTTTTCATGTTCTTTAATCGATCAAAATATGGTAAGATAATCGGTAGGATTTCTTTTTTTTATAAATGATTACTTTTCTGTCTTCAAAAATCGATGAAAAATAGATAATTTTTAGAACGAAAATTGTGATTTGAAAGAGCTATTATTATTAAATGGATCGGAAAGTACTCGATGTATTGTCTGATTTTTATGTCGATTAAAACGCTTTAAAACTTAAAATCAATCGATTAAAAAACTAATGAATCACTTAACTTTAAATGAGGAATATAAGAACGATATGTTACTGTCAACCGACTGATGAATAGACCGAGATCTCTTTTTCAAAGAATTAATTGATAAAAAAATCTATAAATTGATGCATCAAATTTTTTTTTGTTATAAGAGTAGAATATCAAATCGATCAAATTGCGACTAATTGGGAAATTTTTTGCTGCGATTTTTTTCGGGCAAAATGCTTTCGATTACAAAAAAGATCTATCGACTGGCAAAAATGCTTTCGATAAAAAACGATTTAACAACGAATTTTAAAGTATTCAATTTCCTGCCAATTAATATATCGAAAATTATTCAGAAGATTAGTATTTAGAATAAAAGATTTATAGACAGAATATTTAACATTTATAGACCGAAAGAGCAAAAACCGATTTATGGAAGTATTTTTCTTAAAAATTTATATTAAGTGATTATTTGAACGAGTTCGTGTTTTTTGAGAATATTTTATCTACCGATATAGTTGTAAGTCGATATTTTGACAAGTTATTAAACAAAAAATCGTCGAGTCGAACGATTTATCATTTAAGAACAAAAAACTAGGGTAAAAAACGATGAAACTATGAATCTTATAACCGAAAATTGCATTTTTTTTCTAAATTGAAAATCTTTTATCGAGAATCGAAGAATTTAATAAAAACATGCAGCAAACCGATAGAACGATAACCGAAAGTAGGAATTATCTTAAGAATATACGATTGATTTAAAAGTCTATAAAAGTCTATAAAATAGTCGATCGATGGACGGCTATGGTTCAAAGTTAATCCTAAATCTTTTGACATCAACCGTTCGGTAGGGCGAGTACCGTTTTTTGTAAATTATTGGTTTTACTGAATCGAAATCATGGATTTAAGTACGATAAATCGAAAGTGTCATAAGTCGAAATGCATTTATCGTTAGTTTTCATATTTGAATCTTCGATGTGTAGTTTATAAAAACAATTTTTGACTGATAAATTGATGGACTTGGTCCCGTAAATCTTCAGATTAAATTTAAGAATATAATATCAATAGAAAAACCGATTGAAAGACTGACAGAAAACTGATTAATTAGTTAGTTTCTTAAAACTTTTGTTAAATTCTGACAAAATTCTTCCCTCATCATTCATGGGTGCACCCTGGTGATTTCTTTAAATTTAAGCCAATAAAATGTTGATTTTCTATTCTATTTTCCCCCACCCTTCAAGCAATGCTGTCAAGTATAGCGGCTACATACACATAGTACACATAGCTACATACACATAGCGGCTACATAGTGATCATTGTGTGGCAATACCAAACGAAATACCATCTACTGTGCAATACCAGCAAATCAGCTGTTATCGGCCATAAGTAGCGGCTGCTCGAAAGCGTAAAACTTGCCATCCCATGTGTACATCGGCTTGCTATCGGTTGTTGCTGCTGCTGTTGCTAATGCTGATGTTGTCTGCTGCTGAGGATACCTGATGGGTTGATGGAAATATGTTGCTGTTGTTAGAGTTGTTGGATGGTAGCATGGTGTTAGAATAAATGGGCTGCTGTTGCTTGTGACGGCTAGTGGCGACGAGGTTGTTGTTGCTGCTGCTGTTGTTGGTGCTGTTGGTGCTTGCATCAACGTTGTCGTCGCTGTTTGATTAGCCGTTGTTGCGGTTGTTGCTGTTGTTGGCATTGGCGTTGGGGCAGCGACAACCTGCGGTACGAGCAGCGTTAATCACGTGCTCAACCATGTGGAGTTGCAAGTGCAAATTGTTGTTGGAATCACAGGTGCGTAGTAAACACCGTTGGCATAGATCAGTCCCAATGGCCCTGATGGAATTTGTATCGTTTGCGGAGGAGGCGGGCCAGTTGTTGCTGAAGTCTCGGTTACCGTTGTGCAGTACAGCTCTGTAGGATTTGTCAGCAGCTGCTGCTGTTGCTGTTGTTGTTGTTGTTGCTGCTGCTGAACATACATTTGCTGCGTTTGCTGCATGTCGACAATCTGTTGGTGCTGCTGTTGTTGTTGGTGATGTTGTTGTTGTTGCTGTTGGTGGTGATGCTGTTGCTGATGCTGTTGGTATTGCTCTTCTGCTTGGGCCTGCTGCTTCCGATGCTCCTTGTAGAGCACCTGCGCAGCCAGATACTGAATCAGCAGTAGTGTCTGCCGCCGTTCATGTCCCATCAGGCACACTGTCGACATCTCGACCACCTCGCGTAAATGCATCAGGTACTGATATTGCAAGGGTTCCTCATCAACGCCACAGAAATGATCGGCCAGATACCCATCGAGCTTAAGGGTCTGCGTATTTATGTCTGGGAAATCAATAAAGAAACGCGAGCACATGTAGCGCTCCAGTATTTTAATATGTTGTGGATCGATGGGCGTAAAATTGCGTACAAGCAGATTGCAGTATTTGAGCAGACCACCGCCGCGTATCTCCTCCGGTTGCCGCGTTGAGATCAGTTTTTTCTGTAGATGATACATGGCCTCCTGAAAGTCGCCATACACTGACTCGCCCACCACAGTCGGATAGAAGTTCTCTGAGATGGGCAATGCAGCGCAGTCGTAGAAGAGCAACAATGAGTCCAAAACAATTTGGAAAGAGTCGACAGTGAACTCAAACTGACGTCGCATAGTATCGACGAACTTCAGCTCGACATTCTTATGGCCACGTTTGCTGCCCAATGAGATAAGCGACCAGCGATCGCCATCGTTATTGTTGTTAACCTTAACCATCTTGCCGACATAGGCCTCCTTGAGAGCGCATGGCATAATGCGATGCTTGCTGGTGCTATCCGGCAAGAGGTCCATCAGGGTATTCAGTACTGCATTCTTGACGCGATCAAAGTGACGCGATGATGTGAGTTCAATGGCATAAATTAGATCCAAATCGTTGAATGGCTGATCCTCGGAAGCTAAAACATGACTAGCTGCTCCACCGTTCAAGCGTACATCCTTGACGACAACACCAGCGCCACCGGCACTAACATCCGACTCTAGCTTGCGTCGCACTAAATTAACTAAGTCTTTTAATTTCACCTCGAGAGTGGGAAAGTTGCCACGTCCATGTATGTACACTGTATCATCCATGACATCGTTAAGTTTGCGTACTTGTTCAAATGAGAGCACGGCCAAACGTTGTGCTCCACCGGTGTCGACGCTATCAAGTGAGCCATGATCCGAAGTCGATGCAATCGATGAGCCTGAACTGGGTGACGGCGGCGGAGTCTCTGTCCCACCATCCGAGTGGAAGCCATCGTCAATTTGAAAAACGTCCATTCTCTGTGATCTCTGTTGGTGGAATGTTGAATCGGGTGTTTCTTCTTCTAGTGTCCCGCACTGCAAAGAGAGAAAGAAGAAAAAATTATTAGTTTTTTTTTTCGGAACAAATTTTGGATATTGTATGGAATGGATATAAAGATTAAGATTATTTTAATTATTCATAAGATTTACGATAGAAGTTTGTTAAAGAATGAGTAACATGAGGAAAAATCTAATATCTTTACAGGTTAGATGGAAGCCTAGCGTATCCGGCTTGAAATAAAAGTATGGAGCGTTTTATAGCGAAGGTTCAATGTAAAGCTTGAAGCTACTAGAAACCATTTCTGCTTTGAAAGGCATGCGCACTGAAAGTTCCCGCAAATAAATCGAATCTATGTCCTGCCAATGTAAAGCTGATTTATTTTGCACAACTGCATCTTTAACCGATCAGTGGAATAAAATTTAAATTTGATGTAAGAAGTTGAATACCTTGAACCAGAAATAACTGATTTTTTTCAAATGCTGATTGACTGCAGGTGAAGGAAGTTCCAAGTCCCAGAGTCGCTGAAGAACTACCGAAGGTGAATGAAGTCCCCAAGAAAGGAGCTGCTAATCAATAGCCGACCAGAGGAAGTACCTGGAAAGTTGCTACAAGGAGAAGAATATTACTGCGATATCGAAGCGAGCTGGCAGCGAGAAGTGCCACGAACCAAGGAGAAGAAGCAAGCAGAAGATGCAGGTAAGTTGTGACGGTGAGGACGAAAAGAACGAGTAGGTGGCTTTGGTTCCGTTGGCAGGAGGCGTTTATATAAGTTATATTTGAAAAGCCTAGCGTAGAAGTTTTATTGGGTACTGATGGCTTCGGTTACGTCCATTAAGCAGGAGTGGTATTGGGTACTGGTGGCTTCGGTTCCGTCCTGTAACTAGGAGTAGAAACAAGAGTACGGAGACCGACAACTACATACACGGACACGGGTCACACCTGCCGTCAGCTGAACTCGAGAGACCGCACGTAATCCCATCATCAAGCGTTTAAAACACCAAATAAACTGAAATAAACGCTGCTATAGTACGTCCACATCTTTTATTTCATAAATTTTGCGACGGACTCTGGATTCCCAGCGAGCTTACATCAGCTCTAGACCCGGAACACCGGGAGCTTTGTTACAGTTCTAGGAAAATAATATTTTCTAACCACAAAACTTGCCGATGATGCAACAAAAACACAATCTACATGCGACAAGTTGGTACTATTAGGCCCGTACAAAAATAATTTTTTGAAGATGTTTTCCGCTAGGAGAGACGAATTAACATTTTCCTTTTTATCTTTAGCCACAATGTGCAGTTTCCTTTTAATGAGCAATACAAAACTGCCTCAGGATGCGTTTATAGTGCGCGCTGAAGCTGGTGCTGGCTTGCGCTTGCAGATGGTAGCAACTTTATTGAGCTGGTAGTGATTATAGTGCGCGCTAGTTCCTTGTAGATGGGACCAGCTTTATTGAGCCGATGCAAGGGGAAAAAAACATTGCGTTCTTGTCAGGTTTTACGCTAGCGTAGTTGTAGACCTACAAAATAAAGATCAATAACACAAGATCAGAACAATAACAAATACATTCAAAGGAACTTGAAAACACAAAGTTTAACAACATTACCGTTGTTCAGCACAAATAAATAACATATCGCATAAAAAAATCAAGAAAACCGAACGAACAATGTTAACAATCGAGATAGAAGAAAAATATGCACGACAAAACATAAATAATTAAATGAAATAAAAAAAAAAATTGGAAACTGTGTTAAAAAGAGAGATACAGGATAAAGCCGCTGAAAGTAGCATCAAGCGCAACACCAGCCTGCACTAAAAATGTTTAGAGCTTTTTCCATAGGATTATATATGAAGCGTTTTTCAGCTACAGTTGTCATCTTCAGCTTCAGCGCTTACTATAAACGCGTCATGCGTTCATACCTAAATGCGTCATCACATGACAGAAAGTAATTTTTAGTTTTAATACATCATTTACAATGTCATAAAAAGGTTTAGTTTTATTTTGTATTTTAAGTTAAGAATCTAACTCAAATAGTTACTCAGGCTTGTAATTTTTCAAAATATCAATATACAATTTGAATAATTTAATGACTTAAATCGAATGAAATAATTAAATGCAAATAGTGTTATTTCGTTTTATTTTTTTATCACCTACTTTATTACGCTTGGATAAAATAATTGATTGAACAAACCGATCTGTATTTTTTCCTATAAAATGATCAATTAAAGTCAACTAAATAATTATTGTACTGAGGGTTCGTTGATTTTCTAGCTGATTCCTATTTATTATCGAGGTATTTAGTACTATTTGAATTCATTTTATGTGAATGTAAGTAGGTGGTGGAGAGGCATCGCAATAAATATACCTATTCTACTCTTCTCCACTCTATTCCTATACACATTTGTACAGTCCCGATAAATCATTCGTAATTTTGTAATTTTTTTGTTTTTGTTTCTTTTTATTTTTTAAGATTGTTTTTATTGTTGTAGATCGAAAACAAAGTTGGCGATTGTTACGCTTGGTGCACAATTTTATTTAATTAACATATTATTTTGGTCTTATTTCTTTCGTTTTTTGTTTCCATTGGATTCGATTGGTTTTTGATTATTTTCATTTTTCATTTTAATTTTTGATAATTTTCCGCAATTATTTCCTTATTATTGCATTGTTGTTGTTGTTTTCGTTTTATTTTTTGTGTCGCGAAATGGTGCTGTTTGGTGAAAAATCGCTAAATTTCGCTGGATATGGAGCGAAAAACCAAAAAAAAAAAGCGTAATTGTTCGAATTTACAACATTCGAAAGAAGTGTACATTTTTTATGGATGATTGGATTTATTGTTTACGTCATATACAACGGAAATAGTCTTAGATATTTTTGATCTCATGTCATTAAAATAGAAATAGTTGAGATTTTTAAGTTTGGCATCAATATCAACATACACAGGGTGTATCAACAAGAGATGTAGAATTTGGTTTCAAACCAAAACGAACAATTTTTTTAATGTCTCTTAAATTTTTATTGGATTGTGACGTAGACACATGGACATTATATATAAAACACAATATCTTTCAAATGAAGTTAGCTTGCGGACGTTAATCCTTTTTTTCCAAATTTTCGAACACGTTTATTCATAATTGGGCCTCTATTTCGGCCATGGCGATTTCAATGTTCGCGTTAAGACTTGGAATCGTTTGCGGTCAACTAATTTAGACTTTACTGCTGATATAATCTCAAAGAAAGTTGTTTTACGTTGTTAAATTCCAAGATCTTCGTGGCAATTAATGTCTTCGAAACTCTAAATTATGCGACTAAAGTACTTCGTGCGCAATAACTCGAACATCCACGACTTTTATGGCACGTAGTACCATTCTGTTGAGAATAGAGGCCGTCTATATCCGTTCACTGCATCTCCGTCCACAAAAAATGGTTGATCATGTCTCTGTAGCGCACTCCATTGACTGTAATGGCTCTTCCATCGTCAATTTCGAAAAAGTATGGCCCTTTGATGGCTCCGGCCCACAATCCGCACCAAACAGTAACCAAACGTAGGGAGTGAATTGCCACCTCCTGAATCACTCGTCAATTCACGTAGCCGCCAATGTGAAAATGAGTTCGTCAGAAAATACGTTATTTTCCATTCATATTATCCAAGACCCAATCAGAAAACGTTCGCTGCTGGTAGTCCACTGGTTAGAGTTCGTGAGTCAATTGGGCCTTGTACACATGCAGAGTCGAATCTTTCGTCAATATTCGCAGCAATGTGAACGTGGAGAAGTCGAGTTCTTAGCACGGTGACGAATTGAGATTGGTTCGTTTTCAACACTTTTCTTAACTGCGTCGATATTTTCGGTCGAACGTCCGCGGCGAAGTAGTTTCGGTGTCTTCACATCTTACACTAAGTCAGTCGCTTGGAATTTTTTGATTATGTTGCGTATACACGTCTCAGAAAGTACACGATTACGAAAAAAATTTACTTGAAATTTGTGGATCATAACTGCGATTAGACGCGAAACTTCACAATAAAATTCAACGAATTCTATTCTTCATTTTGCTGTATAGCGTTCCATGGTTGAACAAAAAAATTTTTTATATAAAACTCCGGTTGAGCAAATCCCATCAGAATTTTTACTTTACTCTATATTTAAGTAAGTCGCTTCCATCTTAGATTTTTAGTTTTTTAATTTTTTTGGTTTATCTATTCGTTGAGCACTTTTAAATAATGTATAGTTTGTTGACGTCTGACTTCCACTTTTTGAGAAATAAGATTAAAGTTGAAAAGCATAAAATCTGAAATTGTTTTGATACAGCTCTTGATGATCTACAACAGCTTAAAAGTTAATAGAAGAACTAACCACTAACAAGCGGTGAAATAAACACTGAAGTTCTGTTGTGAAATTGTTGTTGTTGTTATTTAAATTGTAGCGTTTAGGTTTTATTTGTGGTTTTTTGCCTACTTATCATTTCATCATTAAGTGGTCTGTAATTAATTGTGCGTGCGATAAGTTGGTGGGTAGTTTTGGGATTGTCACCAAAAACCAACAACAACTAATAATGTGAAAAATATTTCTACTCATATTCTATTTGTTTTAATATCGTCACTAACCGCATAAACTCAAGATATTCCATATCTGTTTATTTTTTGCTTGCATTGTTTAACTCATTCATTCTTTTCTTTTTGAACTTCTCCATAACACAATTCACAATCGAGAATACTTGCGAATGAACTCTCATTTTCGTTGCTTTTCACTTTTGTTTTATCGCTACTATTTATTCAGTCACTAAGTTATTTGAACAAAAGTGAAAATTGTTAAAGCCTCACTTGAAACACGCTTTCATAGAACCTGAACTTTATAATAAGCGTTAAAATCTCACCTCCAGCTGATCGCTCTTAGATCCTGACTTGATAGAACCGACTCGGCTCAACAAACTTGATGCGTTGTTTTTGTTGTTCGTTGTTGAACTGACTGTTAGCTACTTTTGGACGGACTCGTTCCGCTTCGTGCCTTAAATGGTACTGAGTAGTGTAGCTGTGCTAAGTATACGTATAGATTCGGCTACGATTAAGCTTTAAGCTTAGCTGTTTGTGCCTGAATCGTAGTCGCTCACTACTATCCGTCGCTCTATCTGTCTTTCTTTAAAACTGGCTGTCTGTCTTTCGAACTAGCTGTCTGTCTGTATGTTTGTCTATCTGTTTGTTTCTCTGTCTTTTTCAGACTTGAAGCTTTTTTGCATTAATTTTGCCAACAATCTTGTTTATTTGCAGAAACCCGCTCTATGTGTCTATGAGTGTTTTTTTTTTGCTTGTTGGTGTGCGTATTAGTGGTCTGATTAAATATTTTATTCAACTATTTGAACCATAAATCAAACATGTTTCCGTTTATAGCATCGATCGTTGATAAAGCTAGCTGGGTGCTAGCTAGATATCGGTTGTTGTCTGTGTTAATTGAAAGAGATCTATTTTAATACTATTGCTTAGAGATTGTTGATACATTTAAAGCTGGTAGGAGTTTGTTTTAACGTATTGTTCCCTATTTGGACCCATTAAAAATAATGAAAGAAGAATTAAGTCAAAAAAGGTCTACGAAAATGGCATTTATAGGGATGTATTAATACTTGTAGGGTTACAAAGGCGTGCTATTTAACTGCTGGTAGCTTAGCAGTTTGTAAAGATATATTTCAGACATATCTCTATGTGCCTACTTTATAACCCAATTAAAATTTAAGAGAAATCCAACCAATTGCTCGTTTTATTCATAAAAGAAACCCTACACCTCTTGCTGATACATTCTATATACATATGAGAGATATAACCTATGTCTTGGATGTTTTTTCTCCACTTATTGTCAGTTTCAAATGAACATTTAAAAAAAAACTATATTTCTTCTAAATTTATATATATTTTTTTTTTGTTATTGTTATATTGATTTGAATACCAGGTATTTTGGCCTACAGAAAGTTAAAAGGAATTTTTTTTTACAGATCAATGAGAGTTCGTGTGGAAACTAAATATGAATAAATGATCTTCACCGTCTGATGTTTTTAAAATAGCCTTAATTGTAAATGAAATAAAAAAATAAATTGGCTAAAAGCTCTGATTCTATAGTCAGTAGTTCTAATGAGGGGGTTGTTGGTTAGTTGGTTATTTAATTTTTTTTTTTTTTTTTTTTTTTGGTTCTGTGAACAACTCCCTGGACAATCAAATGATGGCAGAAAAAAAATCATTGATTCTTTAGCCAATATATTCCACTTGGATTATCTATTGAACTAGTTGGATCACTGGAAATTTTTTTTTTTTGATTTTGTGAACTTCTTGGACAAAAATATATATATATGTATTTTTATATAAACAGTTTCCACAGGGATGAACCATACAACTTAGTTGAGACACATTGGGATGTACATTGGGATGAACTTTGGGGTGTTTTTTAGTTTTATGGACTTCTTAAAAAAATCGACTGTTCTTTTGCCAATGGGCTACACAGAGATTATGTATTTATGCACAAGTTTTATTTTGGAATTTAGTTTTTATTTTTAGTTTTTATTTTTAGTTTTTCCAAAAATAAATTTTTTTGACATATTTCGATTCCTTTTTCATTCAAAAATAAACTCCTAAAATTTTATAAAGAAATTCTCACTAGAAAAAAGTTATAGTTAAATTTATAACGACGTTCGCTCATGAATAGATTTTGGTAAAAAAACTTCAAACGCGTTTTTCTCGAAACTACCATTTTCAAACTGGTGGGAGATTTTTCTCCGAATCTACTTGACCGATTTTAATGAACCAAAAAATGTTCGATTATTTATAAGAAAAACTAGACAATAAGCCTATAAAACTTAAAAACACTATCCCTCTTTTTTATATAGGGGTGAATCGCCCAAAAAATAAAAGGCGATTTTTTATTTTTTCAGAATTATTCATACTAGTATCGCCTGTGGCCAAAATTCGACCATCTGTTTCTGTAAGGTAACGAAACTCAAGTTGTTTTTCACATGATGAATTGTTATTAATTGCATGGAAATTCTTTAATGATTACCTTGACGCTATGAGGAAAATAGTGGTAAAGGACAAAAAAGAAGGATATAAGGGTCAATAACAAAACTTTATTCAACATTTATTAAAAGTAAATAAATGGCTTGGCGTCAAGTGTTATATGAAGCAATCAGCAGTTTAACTGTTTTTTTTTTTAACACTGAGAGAAATTAAGAGAAAGCAAAAACAACCACAACAACAACAACAATAATGGTACTCATCTCTTTTTAAGTGTTTGCGTCACTCCCGCATTCTCTCTTGCTTTGTAAGCTACAGCAGCGATGTTCAACAGAGCTTTGTCGCTTTGTAGTTTCTCATTGTCCCATTGGTAAAAAAGCGTTTTACATTTGCTCAGTTTTACCTATCTTAATGACAACATATTCAAATAAAAATTATATTGTGCAAATCTACTCAAAAATACCTATCCATCGATATAAGTATTATGTGAATATGTTGAAGGTAACACAGAAAAAAAGGGAACACAAACTTTTTTGTTTGCGTATTAATACATAGATATTGTAAAAGCGTCAAAATATAATAAAGTGTGTATTGTCTAGTTTTGAGTCTTAGAAATAGAATTCATTTTGAATTTTATGAAAATTTGTTACAAGAGATCCACAAAGTGCGTACAGTCTAAAACAGACTTGTTGCTTGACGCCCTCTACAACAGTCAAGAGGAATTAAAATCGCAAACAATTTTTTTATTTACTTAAACTTATATTTAATAATGCCAAAAAAAAAAATCTTAAAAATGTGTCTTTTTTTCAAAAATGCATGAGAGTCCCCTTAAAGTAGCTTCTTTTAAAGTTTAAAACTGCGACTTTTTTGTGAAATATTGAAACTATTAATTGATTGGTCATTAAGACTATTTTGGTTTGAGTGGATTTCTTAGACAAAAAGCAATGATTATTTTTATAGGTATTATCTATGACTCCTCTGATAATACTATGATTTTCTGACCCGTAAGTTTGACTGGAGTCATCCGTAGAAAAAGTTGGGCAATTGAAAATTTTTCTGCAGTACTGCGGACTGAGGAAAAATTAATGATGTTTTCAGGTTTTAGGTTAAACTGGAATTATCTATGAAACTAGTTTAAACATTCGAATAATTTTTGCTTTTCTTAGATTGGAAAATATATATTATTTTCCAACAAAAACGGTCCTTTGAACTATTTATGAAACTATTTGAAATTTTTTTGAAGTATTGTAGACATCTAGTACAAAAAAAAAAAAAATCTATGATTCTATGTTCAATACTATTACTACTTGATTATCTATGAAACTAACTGGATCGTTGAAATTATTTTCAATTTTCATCATTGAAATTTTCAATCACTCCTTGGAAAGAAATACATGATTTTGTTTTTACAAACATAAATATTTTATAAATATAATTCGGGCAATCACGAAAAAAAAACCAAAAAATATATATCATTTCTGTTAAATTTTCTAGTTTAGAGAAATGACGCTCAAAATAAAAATTGAAATAAAATCCAACATATTTTGGTCAAAATGAGATAACGCCCAAAGTTAAAATTAAATAAAGAAAAAAAATATTGAAATAGCGCCCAAATGAAATTAAATAGTATCCAAACTTTTTATAAAGAAATCAATTCGCCATTTTTTGGGTCTTATATCATTATAAATTAACGCATAAATTTATATTTAAAATTTATGGGCTGAAGATATCTGGAACAAAAGACAAATTCTTAAAGTTTTTATAAAAAATTACCAAAATGTTACTTCAGAGACTAGACTAAGTGACTTAGCCCTTTAAATCTCCGCGAATAAATCAATTCTCCAATATAAGATGATCCATAAGTTTAAGTTCTCAAGGAAACTCTGGAGGTACGCTATCTAACACCCAAGACAGCATCTAGGCCAACAAAAATTTTGAAAATGTTTGATATGAGGCATTATTTGTTTATGAAATTATTCAGCTTAAACGGTTTTTTTTTTTAATAAAACTACAGCTTTGTTTGACAAAACTTTTAAAAAACCATCTGTCTTTAAATTTATCTCTAATGTCTGTAATTTTGATGCCCACATATATTTTATTTTTCACTTCAAATAGAATTTATATAAACTACCTCTCAACATAAATCATAGACTGCTCTATAACAAGATCATACATTTAAGTTATATATTGTGTAGTACTTAGAAGTTAAAAAATGGCGGCATATTTCGTGTTATGGTGTGATGATGAAGACGCCAAATACGTATATTTCTATGACTGTAAACTATAAAAAAATCGTCTTCTAAAAAATTTATGGCAAATAATTAACAATAAAAATAAAAAAAAACAATAAAAAAATAAAAACAAACAGATAGAAATTCAAAAAAACTTTTTTACTGTTTATTAATAATAATAAAAAATAAAAAAAATAATAATTTAAGCAACCACCATAAATCAATGATTTGGAAGAGAAAGAAATAAACTTTTAAATAGAAAAAGCATTTGTCATTGTTAAGCACGATTTTGCAAAACCAATGATTGAAGTATGTAAAACACGGTTCGATACGAACCGATGCAATACATAAACATAAGTGTGTGTGTAGCTATGTGTAGCCTCAGCGCCAAATGCAGTAGAGCGAGCATTGAATAGATTATATGGTAAAAATAACTTTTGTTGTTGTTTTATGCATTTGCTTTATTAACATAATGAAACGCATCTTGTGGAGTGCGTTTGCCTCCTTTCAGTAAGTGTTTAAATTAAAAACAACAACAATGATGCAAAAATATACAGCTACAGATACAGATGCTGACGCAGACGCTGCTGACCATGACCTAATAAAAAGCTTGCTAGCGCAGATATTAAGATACATTTTGCACACACATATATATAAATCAGAAATAACAACAACAACAACAACAACAACAACAACAACAACAACAACAACAACAACAACAACAACAACAACAACAACAAAGACGACGACAACGACAACAACGACCACTGGTAACGTAAAGTGTAACAAGTATAGAGTTGACTGGTATAAAAGAGATATTTTTAAAATAAAAACAATTTTTCACAATGCAAGTGAATGCATAGATAGAAAAATATAAAAAAAAAATATAAATAGATATAAAAAGACCGTAATTATTTTAGCTGTTGCTATTTTTTTTTTATTTTCAGAGCGAGTATCTAAATTTAGGTCTAAATAAACAATCCACAACGCCATCCTTGCGCCAACAATTTCATCATTTCATCGACAACAGTTGCAGCAAAAATTATGGCTACAGTTGAAGTTGAACAAAAATTTATTATTTTCGATCAACTTTTTTCATACGACTCCTCTCTTCACGTATCTGACTAATCAAAACATATCGTTTTATCGTCAAACTGCTAACGTAGATGTTGTAATTATTGTTATAATTAACGTTAGTTAACGTTATCCCGGATTATATTGCAAAGATATAAAAAAAACTTCTGCTTTTAATAAAAACGTTGTGCTACCGTTGACGATATCAAAATCGCATTCATTTTATTATCGTGATGTTATCTTTATTAAATATAATATCGATATCGTAATGATCTCATTGAAGTTCCTATCTCTTCAGCACAAAATACACACGGAGTATCGATAAGTTTTACATTTACTTTTTAAAGTATACTTATTGTATCTGGTCATTTTATGATAATTTTTTTTTTTTTATTTTTAATTATTTGCTGAATTACGTAGACTTTATTTTCAAATCAATTCACATAAATAATTTGGAAATAACATTCCTAGCTTCCTAGCTAGTATTTGTTTTTAATTTTTGCAACTTGCTGTATCCAAGTGTTGTTTTTATCTTATAGATAAAAAATTAACCGGTTTTAGTTGTTTTCATTTGCTGTCGCATATTAAATGCGAGCGGAAGTATCTAATATATGTCAAAGAAATAAAAACAACAAAAACATTTTCGGCTTTCCTCTTAACAATCTCAAACCTTGCTATCGCGAATTTCCCTGCAAAAGATAACGAATGAACAACAATTTTAGCAAACATGTTGTTGCTGTTCATTTAATTTACTTTTGCCCATCACCATCATCATTCGAGTGTTAATTTATTTGTTAATAATTTTTTTTTTTATTATTTTTAATTTGTGTATCTATCTTGAATATTATCAATACTGTGCACAAAAAGTAAGTAGACGAATTTGAAGTACTTGTTGAGCTTTAGTTAGTGGTAGTGGTAGAGGTAGAGGCAGAGGTAGAGGTAGAGGTAGAGGTAGAGGTAGAGGTAGAGGTAGAGGTAGAGGTAGAGGTAGAGGTAGAGGTAGAGGTAGAGGTAGAGGTAGAGGTAGAGGTAGAGGTAGAGGTAGAGGTAGAGGTAGAGGTAGAGGTAGAGGTAGAGGTAGAGGTAGAGGTAGAGGTAGAGGTAGAAGTAGAGGTAGATGTAATGGACAATAGAATAAAAAATCGTATATCCTTTTTTTTAAAAAAATTAAAAGATTTCGTTTTACTATACATTTCTCAAAAATAGGAAAATTCATACGCGAAAAACATGCGAATTATTAATTCGCCAAATTTAAGGGAAATGTTAACGCTATAATAAATAGCACCAAAATTTAAATTATTAGGTAATAATCAAAAGTTCTGTGCTATCTCGATTATAACTTTAGCTTCGAATATCCTTCACACTGGACACTGTAGATAAAAATCGTGAGTGGCATCGTATTTGGCAAGATATTGTTGGTTCAAGTCTATACTTACTTTTGCTTTAAGACGCATGTAGTTTTTTTTTACAAAAATGAAAGCATTTTAAGATCGTTATTTTTTAGTGTTTTTCTCAAAAAACAACTTTGTCCTTGCGGGAGAGGAAGGCATCCTTTTTTTCCTGAATTTTTTTTTATGATCTTGACAACCTCATGTAACTTTTGAGACCTCTTAGAATACGATCTAAATTTTTTGAAAAGCCCAGTTTTCATGTAAAAAAAAAGAATTTACCATTTCAGAGGCCCTTAAAGGACTTTGCCCAGCTCTTTGATCAAACTGTGTTGGGCATGTTATTAAAATTTAATATAAAATTATAGAGAATTGAACCTATTAGTTTTATACCGATTCCGAACGGCTAATGTGTATGGCTCTGAGTTTTGCCATTGTATGCATAGAGGGGTGACGACTGACAAAAAAAAAAAAATTAATTTCAATTGGAACAATTTTCTATTAGCTGGGTTTCGAACCTCGGACTTCATGGTTCATAAAATTGGTATTGAATGATCCACGTTTTTTAAAACGCCCATAAAAATTCACATGTTTCTTTGGCTTTCCACCACGCTTAGAACATTCTACACATGTTTCACTTGATTGCCCTTTCCTTCCCACTAAACTATTACCCCATTTCGAACCAAGGCAGACTTGACTGAATAGGTATTCCACCTGAAATCCTTGGTTCAAAGCTAAAAAAAAAAAAAAAAATAAAATAAATAACTGGCCATTTCAACCCTTGAAAGGACTTTGACCTTGCTTCTTATGATCAATTGTGTTGTGCGTGTTATTAAGTTTGTACACAATTGACCGAGAAAGAGACCTACATGTTTAATGCCGACTCCGAACGGCGATGAACGGAATGTTCAGCTATTCTCAAGAAGCTTTACATGGCATTTGATTACTCTCTCAGGTTTGCCATTGTCTGCAGTTTCTCCAAGAGGGAAAATGCAATAAACATGCAACAGAGTTGCATGGTATTTTTAGACTTTGGGTATATCTCTACGTTACATATTTTAGAATAAAATTTGAAGATTTTTACTAGGCCTTACGACAAAACTAAAAAAATAAAAATAATCTAAGACATAGTCAGTTTTCGGAGGTAGCAGCTTATGCGACGAAACTGCAATATTGTTGCATGGATTTATTACTACATTAGTAGAGGCACTACGGTTATTTTAATTTTACAATAGCTTAAGATTAGTTTTCTAACCACAGAACTAAAAATAAAAAAAAAAAACACCAACCGCTAGGCAACCGCTCAAAGCAGTGAAAATGCAACAACATTGCAAAAACGTTGCATGGAATTATATTTGTGAGTATTGTCGAATGGAATAAAAATAAAGCTGACGTTTTCAGCCAACTGATAAAAGTAAAAAAAAAAAACAATTAATGGCGTCATAAGGCCCCGTAGGGGCCCCGTTTAATGTAACGTAAACACACTATCGTTGCATGGATTTATTTCATGTAAATTTTAATGTAAAAAGCAAAAGCCAAATCAAAACAAACTAAAAACCAAATGTTAACGTTTTTGCGTCAATACTTCCGGCTGTGTAGATATACAGTCAACAGTCACTTTTATCCAATAAAAGTGCTCACGGTTGAAGTGTTCACACACGGGTTCAAAGTCGAGGTTGTGGGTCTAAATTTTTAATTTTTGTTAAGAATACTCTGAGCAAATACATCGATAAAAAAACAACAACTACTATTAGACAGAGGAATTAGCTTTTCATTAAATCATGATGTTGACTTTTATTGTAGATATTTTTTTAAAGCTTATTTATAGCGTGACTTTTTCCATACTTCATGCACATGATTGCAACAACGTGATGAGTTGTTGTTGTAGCTTTGATCGAGAATTCATGTTAAGTGAATTAACTGTTTTTTTAATTCTTTTATTTATTAAATTTTTAGCTAAGAGCCGATCAGTAGCTTCACAAACAAAATACAATTCAAGCTCAAAATACAAACAGTTGTGGCAAATTAATTACGCAGGCAGACAAAGAAGCATTAAAAATATAACATAAATTTGTTTATATTAAATTTGGTTGACTTTTTTATTTTAATAAATTTATTCATGTGTGCAGCTTTAATTAGAAGCAACTGTCTAATTTAACATTTGTTTTTTTTTTTTTCTTGCTGACAGTCTAAAGCAAATACCAGTAGCTGCTGACGGCGCCATCCGCAGCTCATTGAGTGCAGATTATTTGAGCGTAGCGGTATAATTTATTTAAAATAGAAGAATTTATTTTTGCATGAATTCTTTTGTTTTCGTCTATTTTGAGGGGGGCTATTTTTGGACACACTTGCTCATGGCTGCCAAAAATCGCACAAATCTGGTGTTTTTTTTTTTTTTTTTTGTTCAACTAGCAACAGCGTTAGCACATGGCGGAGGCGGTGTATGATAGCAAAGATTTTACTGCTATTTTAGAGGTCAATGAAGAAGCATTTTAGTTGAAATGGACACGCCTTGTTAAGCCGACATGCCAGTTAGATTAGGCGTTAAAAATTTAAAAAAAAAACACATAAATATTAGATTTACTTGTTGGGCGCTTCAATTTAAGCTCGTGCGTGCGAAAATATTACGATTGTCATCAGTAGAAAATTAAAAAAAAGAAGCAGCAATAACATAAAATTCCATTTAGGAACATGAAATTCCAATTAGTGGCTATTCTGTGGAGATGCACCCAACCAGCTTGAATGGTAAGGATAGAAATTTTTCATTTGCAGTAATCATGCAACATGTAGAAATTAAACATAACACAACACATTTAAAAAATATCATTGTTTAATGTCAATTATTAAAAATTCCTTGAATAAAATAATTATAATAATTAAAACGTGCCATAGATAAGCTTTATAAATTTTTATTTGTGTTTTTTTTCTTTTTCAAAATAGAAAAAATTTTCATAAATTTGAGTTGGCCATGCTTGATGGTTGAGTCAAATGACTCAATAACAAGGTGAGCTAATTTAAAATAGATTCTCACCAAAATTTGTTCACCTTCTATTCTAACGTCACAAAATCAACATTCAAACAAAAAAGCTACTTGATCTCAAAATTATGAGAGAGGCTAAAAAAAGTTTGAATTTAAAGCTTAGTACTCTTCAGGAAAAATCAACAAAGCGCCTTTCGATTAATATCTCACTTTTTTGGAGAGCTACTAACTTGTGCAACTTTTTATGCAAAATTTATGCAGCGATTTATTTTTTAACTCTCTCTCTCTCTTTTTGACTTATTTTCTTGTTCTTATACTATGGACCATCCCACATTCATCATCATCATCATCATTACTTTCGATCATCTTAGTAGCTTGCCATCATGATGCTAGCTGATGATGATGATGATGATGATGATGATGATGATGATGATGATGATGATGATGATGATGAAGATGATGACAGCTTGGAACCTCGAATGACGAATGACTAATGCTCTGGAGAATTCCGCGCATCTCTAAATGTAGCTGTAGGTGTATTTAAACAAATAAATAAATAAATATCAACGCAGAAAGCAAACAAATTTATTCATCAACTATTTATGCCGGGTACCTATTTATTTATTATGTAATTGAGTTGAGTGAGCAACACCGCGCACAATGGTGCGCACAAGTATTTTAGCGTGGGCCAAAAGTATTTTGCATGTGATTAATAAATAAATATCTATAGATTTCGTGAGTAGAATCGAACACGTGTTCGAAATAAAGAAAAAAATCCAAATAAAGATTGAAATTGATGTTGATTGAAGTAGAAAGGACTTTTAGTAAAATAGCTATGCTCATGTTAAGGATTACAAAAATCAATTCAGTACTGACGAGACGAATTTCCTGTTTTTGAGCTATAAACGTTTAAGCATTACTGTGTAAAAAGTAGTATTCGAAATATAAGAAAAGTTATGTTGGTAGCTTTCTAAATTGTTACCAACATGACTTAAAAAAGGGTAGCTTTTTATATTGTTAGAAGGGTGGGATTCTCCGAATTCCATTTATTTTTTAAGCTTTAAACTAAGGATTTAAGACATGAAACCCATTCAGTCTAGTCTGCCTTGGTTCGAAATGGGATGGTAGATTCGTGAGTAGAAAGGGGAAAAAAAGTGAAAAATGCATAGGTTGTTTTAAACTTGACGGAATGCGGTGAAATTTTATGTAAATTTGATTCTGAGACAAGTCTTTTGCCTTTATCTCAGTTAATTCAAGTAACTCAGTAATCCTCTCCCAAAACTTCTCTGTCAAAAACTGTTAACTTTTGAGTTGTTGATATGAATCCCAATTCCAGTTGATTAGAAATGAGGAAAGAGTTGAATAAAGGTTAAATCGAAGAAGCATGGCTTGGGTGGGATTCGAACCTGGTAATTAAGCACGCTATCGCTAGACTACCAAGCCTCCATTTATATTTTAATTTTAAGTTTTAAAATATTATATTATTCTTGTTTTCAGCATAAAGAGAATGAGCTGTTTTTTCCAGTTCATTTATAAAAAAAATAAACAAATAAATAAACTGGCCATTTAAGCTCCTGAAAGGACTTTGACCGAAGTTCTTAAGATCAAATTGTGTTATGCGTGTTATTAAATGTTTGTACACAATTGATCGAGAACTGGACCTGCTAGTTTTATACCGATTCCCAACGGCTAATGTGTATGTTCTCCAAAAAGCTTTACATGTCACTCTCTGAGGTTTGCCATTGTTTGTCAATTAAAAAATTTTATGTGTCTGTTGGAGGATTCGAACCTCGGACCTCACGGCTCAAAAATTCATACCGAGTGGTTCACATATTTTAACGCCCTCGACCACGGACGCCACCTCAATTCATTGTTGGACGTCATATTGTACGCCCTTAGAAACGCAAATTACTGAAAATAGGTTTAAAAATTTAAATTTAAGGGTTTTTTACAAACTTTTTACTCTTTTTGCTTTTAATAATAACAAAAAAAATATATTAACAAAATATCACTCCGTTACAAAGCAATGTAGTCTCAATTTCTATGTAAGACAAGTAACTCATATAGTCAACTCATAGTGCATGGCCCATTCTGAAGCCGGGAATAGAAAACTTTTTTAATGTTAACATAAATATGTATGATTTCAAAAGTTTACAAGTGTACATTTGCTACTTGCAACTTTCAATACTTTGCTACTATCACTTCTTTACGTGATGCTACTTTAAAATTATTGAAAATACGAGACAAATCTTGGCTTGGTGGAAAATTTTAAAATTTAATAAAAAATGCGAGACGTTCCAATATATGAGAGACATCTGGCGACACTAATTTGTATGATACTTTGCTTCTTACATTAGAAAGTAGTGTTAAAACAGTTGCAAAAAATTCACAAATTTATCATACACTTCCACTCTCACTTTTGCAATTAAGTGGTCAACTGTTAAAACTTGTTTGAAGATAGTTGTAATAAAAAAAGGATTAAAAAACAAAATGTCAAATTCTTTCTCTGCTTTATCTAGTGTCTAGGGGCGTACATTAATGGCCAAAAAATTGAACAATATTTGTAAGCTCATACCTATTCTTGACTGTCTTAACAGTACTGTCTAGTCTATAGCCTTAACAGTATTGTTTAACAATATGTGGAATTTTAATAATTATTGGCGGCCTCGTTAATCGAGTAGGTAACACACTTGACTGCCACCCCATTAGCCCCGGTTCGAATTCCGAAAACAATAGTTAGGGGTAGAGGAGTTTATGGATGGTATTGCCTTATAACTAGAATTGACTGAGGTAAAGGCCTTAGATTCTTTGCACTTCATATGTTTCTACGGCTTCCCGTCACTCTTAGAACATGCTACACATTTTTTACATGATTGCCACTTCTTTCCTCCTAATCTATCCTCGTTCGAAACAAGGCAGATTTGACTGAAAATTTACAACAATTGAAATTTATGGTTAGCTGTGAAATAAAATATTTACTCTCTGAGGTTTGTACAGAGGTGACGGCCGGTCAGAGTAAATCAGGCGGGACTTGAACCAGTAAACTCCCGGTTCGTAAAATTGGTATCGAACGGTTTACGCTTACTAAGCGTGTTTGGTCACAGCCACCACCGTTCAGCTGATTAATTGAGCAGAAATTTCAGAAACCATGAAGTGCGGCAAACATTGTTTTCTAGACGAGGATTTTTAATATGAAATGTAAAAAAAAGAAAATAAACGAAATTTAAGACTGAGACGAAGGAAAAATTTAAACTTGACTTGATTCGAAGCAATTTCTTAATGTTTCTAGATGATTGACTTGTTGATAATGTCAGAATCGATAAAAGGTCAAGTACTCAAAAAATATTTTTCGTAAAACGGCTCTTGACCTCAAACGGACATTAAAGGGTCTAAATTTTTTGGTTGAAACTATATCTGATTCAATAATATTTCCCAAGCGAAAGGTTATATACATAGTCACATGGGTATTTTAGCAAAATAGACCCGAAGCATAATTGAAATCGATTAAATGCTTGATTGGGTTGGAACCCATGATATAACAGACCTTAACTCACTGAAAAATTGGATTTTCAAAATACATAGATTGAAAATTAATAAGTTCTCAAAAGTGAGAACAAGAGCGAAAACTATATCACTCTTCAGGTGTATTTTTTTTTTTTTTTTTGTTCTTATACTTAACAAGTATAAAATAATATCTAATATTTCATGTACAGTCCTCGCATTTCTCAAACAATAATGACGGTTTCTATTAAAAAAAATATTATTGAAAACTAAAATTATTTTCCCAATGTGATCAATTATGATACTCTGATCATCTTGTGGTGCATATTTAAATTTACATAAGATTTGGTTAATTTCTCATAAGCAGTAAATATATTTATGATGATTAAAATAGTTAATGTTTCTATAGTTTTGTTTAACTGCCGTTTTTACGGTGTAACAGATAAATTATCAATTAGATTTTTTTTATAGTTATGATGATTTTCCAAAATTACATCTCGAGGCATATAATTTTTCGACGCTTTACGCTTTGATTTATCTCATTTTAAGATTTTTTGCAGCTGTTTTTAATAGGTTTTATCATAACGAGCGCAAATTACGAGTAACTGAGTAAATCAGGGATGGAAAAAACGATTTATTTTTTTTTTAAATTTTAGATCATATATAAAAAGATTTTGTAAAATAATTTTAAATGTAGCACTATGAAACTGGTAAGTCAGAGATTCCGGTTTTGAGATGATTTTTAAGATAGAAATTAGCTTAAACCAATTATTTGTGGTCGATTCTTTTTTCAATCAAACAATATACATATAAAGATTTCTTTTTTTTCAGTCAGAAATAAAAATTATTTTTTTATGGTTATTTTTTCTATCAAAAACAAAAATTATTATTAAATCATTATTTTTTTCGATCTGAAATAAAAATCATTTTATGATCGTTCTTTTTTTTAATCAGAAATAAAAGTTATTTTTTTATCGATATTTTTCCGATCAGATATAGAAATGAATCATTGATATATATTGTTCCAATCAAAAATAAAAGTTGTTGTTGATCGATATTCTTTAGATCAGAAATAAAAATCAATCATTTACTTTTAAGTTTATCAGACTTTTATTCCTGATCGAAAAAACGATCACAAAATGATTTTTATTTCTGCTTGAAAAAATATCAATAAAAAAATAACTTTTATTTTTGATCGAAAAAATAACAATTAAATAATAACTGTTATTTCTGATTGAAAAAATTAACGATAAAAATTATTTTTATTTCTGATCGAAAAAATTACGATAAAAAATAATTGTTTAAAATGATTTATTGATAGCGATAATCGTTGTTTATAGTAAATTTAAAAATTCAAGCAAACTCAAAAACAGTCTCTCAACATTCTTTGAAATTTTTGCAATCAGCTGATGCCTTGCGGAACATATGTTCTAAATTGCTTTTGGACGGCTTTTACATTGATCAAGAATTGAGCGTCATTTTGAAATTGACAGAACAGCGCAATGAATCGTTCCCCTTCTCTCTTCTTCCTTATACGTCCACAAATATTTACCTACAACCTCGAAAAATTCCATCCAATTCTTGACGGGTGTAAAAGCGGTCTTTGCTACAGTCAGCTCATGGAAATGAAAGTTGACGTAGAATTTTATTTTTTGAGCCTAAAGCCTACAAATTCCAACCACTGTCGTCTAAGCAATGTCTGTGCCTTGTTGTTGGTATTAAGACAAGTTTATTTTTATTTTTTTTTGTTCATTTATTTGCAATTTCTTTTTATTTTTTATTACTTTGGTAAAAATTGAAGTTGTGCCGCCATCTTTAAATTATATAAAAAAAAAAATATGTGTTCATGCATGAAATTGAAATTTGAATTTCGTCGTTTTTGATGCACCTACAAAGCTTACTAACTAACTAACTAACTAACAAACTAACTACAAGTTGTGTGACAGTCGTGGTAAGTAAGAGACGAAGGAGAAAAGTGTGAGCAACACCCTTATTTTACGTGTAAATGTATCCGTGTTGCATAACATGCCTTCAAACATTCAGATTGTGTGCGTTGTTCGGCATTTGAAACGTGCTGCATATAAAATATTTAAACATGCATTTTTGCTTGCTTTTGGTATTTTTGTAATTTTTTTTATTTTTTTTTTTTTTTGTGTTTTTGTTAATTTGGCCAATTCCAGTCACGTGGAGTGCTGTTGCCAAAAATACTAAATGTTGGCATTCTTTAGACAAACTCTCAACAATAAAGTGGCAACGTGTATGTTAATGAGCTTCCTCAGTGCCAGTAGGTTTGATGATGTTATTTATTTATTTATTTTGTTGTTGTTTTTGTTGTTCTTGTTGTTGTTGTTGTGGTTATTGTTGTTGTGTAATGCATTTTTCACCTAACTGAATGTGATATAATTCAATGTTTGCCTTGATAATGAATAAATATCATATGTGTAAAAAGTTTTGAGACTAAATTCAAACTTGCTCCATTTGAACAACAAACCAACAGTATTAAATTCGTTCTCAATGGTATAAACCTTTATTAATAAAATATCAAATAGCACATTTAGAGAATACTTAACGGTCCGTTATCTTCGATTTTTCGTAGTTTGTTTCGAACCTTCAAAATCATATTTTGGAAGACAGATACGTCCACTTCCTTCAACTTGCGCTTTATTTTGCTTATCAACTGTTGCTCGTTCTGAGGCTCCCAGCTCTTCTCGTACACTCTACGTTTGAGTATGCTCCAAAAATCTTCGATTGGACGTGCCTGCGGGAGGTTTGGAGATTGTCCTTTTTTGATACAAATTGAATATTTTGTTTATTGAGCCAATTCATCGTTAATTTCAAATAATCACTGCTTTCAAGGTCCAGTCAAAACATGTATTCGCCGTTGTCGTGATATTTTTCGATTAATTGCTTCAATTCCGGCAAGCATTCAGCAATATAAATGTCAAAGTTTATAGCTTTGACTTTGTTTGGATGAATAACTGGTGTTGAAATATCCTTTGACGAAATCGCACACGACACCAACACTTTCGGCTCAACCTTTCGGCTCTTTACCATCCCGGCAATCTTTGAGAGCATGATAGGTTGTTGTTCGCAAGATTGGCTTGTCTTTGAAAACATGAAGAATTTCCTGTGTACCTAGTTTTCCAAAATGTTTAGAAATAGACTTTCGTAAATCTAATTTGTACGCCATCGCGAATGGATATTTTTGAATGATTTGTGTTTGACAACAAAGCAGTGGTACCGTATTGTGTGCTGTGTGCAGGGTTGTCATATTTGCGTTTGTTAATGTTAAGCAACAAACGCCTGAAAGTAGTCTCAAAACTTATTACACACATGATATTTAACATCGATTTTTAATGGGCGGCTATGTATAGCAGGTTAAAATAAAAAAAAAAAAAACATTGCCACATTTTTTCTTGTATTGTTTTAAGAATCCACATAATATATTTTTTACTTTATTTAAATCGACGAGTGCCGAAGTGTACATTTTGTTTTTTTTTTTTTTTTGTGTGGCTTCTTCAATCCGGTCCGGATACTTGCACTAGTGCGGCGACTAACGTGTTGATGACCACTTAGTCACAACAGACAGTGTTGTTGTAGCAGAGTAAACACTCTAGCTCAAAATGGGATATAGCGGTCGACAGCGGCGGAATGGCGTAAGTGAAAGTTTTTTTTACTTGTTAGAAAGCGTTTTTTTTTTGTTTGCCGATTTCCAAATGAGTCCCGTTGTCAGCTGGCGGTGATAATTGCAATTGTGTCATGATTGTCAAATTTAAATAACAACAACAATAACACTAAAACGGTGTCTAAAATATTACTTATGTCTGAATGATTTTCAGAGGATCTCATCTCGTCGACTTACAAAAAAAATAAATAAAAAAACCTTGATACGAATGGGGATAATTGCCAATATTGTCCGACATAAACTTGAGCAAGACAATTCTTTCCTAAAGAATGAAAAAAAAATTTTTCTTTTTTTTCTAGCTTTGAACCAAGGATTTTCTAAGTCAAGCCTGCCTTGGTTCGAAAATTAGGTGATAGATGTGGGAATTGAAATGGTAATCAAGTGAAACATGTTCTAAGGATGTTCCAAGCTTGGCGGAAAGCCGTATAAACATGTGAATTTGAATCTGAGGCAAATGTTATGCCTTTACCTCAGTCAATTCAAGTTATAAGTGAATTCAGTACCGGATTTAGGATTCGCCAGAGGGGGGCTAAGATAACAGTTTTGTAGGCCAAGAGGGGTGGGGGGCTGAAGCGGGTTTTAGGGCTTATTTATATTTTTTCTCATACAAAAAATCTTCCAAGGGGGGAGGGGGGCTAAAACCCTTTTAGCCCATATGTAGATCCGAAACTGAGTCAATCTCTTCTACAAACTTCTTTACCATCAACTACAACTTCAAGTCGTAAATATTGATGAGTTTTCAATTTCAACTGATATGAAATAAGAAAAGAAATGCAAAGAGCTTAGGCGTAGCACCATAACACGTTTGGGATTTGAACCCGGGACCTCTGGGGTGGCATCCAAGCTGGCTACTTACTCAATGACATAGGCCGTTGCTTTTGTTTTTGATTTTAATTTTCTTTTTAGCTTTTGTTTTTGCTTTTCTGAGGTACGTTTACATTAACCATGCAACGATGGTGTATTTGCATTACATTAAGGAGTTCCTCGTGGAGAGCCTCTTGACTTCATGTATTTTTTTTTTTTTTAGTTATTTCTGTCATATGACGAAAAACCTCATCTTCATTGTGAATGCATTAAATATACCGTAGCGTCCATAGTCCCCCAGTTATAGTTCTTTGCAACGTTTTTTTACATTTGTTGCATTTTACTTCATCGTTTGCCACCATGATGTCATGGCGCCAATTTTTATTTTGTTTTTTAATTTTTGTTATAAGATCAAATGACTAATTTTTGCTATCGTTAAATAAAATTCACTGTAGCACACCATTACTAAACGAGTCAAAATTCAATGCAAAAATATTACATTTTTGTCGCATAAGCTGCTGTCTCTGCTACCTGACAACATTAACATTCTGTTTTTACTTTTGTCATAAGGACAAGAATAAATCCTTCATTTCTGTTTTACAACATTTAACCTGGTTCATCTTCTTACGCAGAAGTAATTTAATGCAACGCTGTTGCATGCAGTGTTGCCAAAGGCCGAGCTCCGAAAATACCGTACTAAAGCAGCTGCCACAGGGTTGCATCGGGAAAAAATAAAAAGGTACTCTAAAAAATTGGAAAAAAGTATTTTGGAAAAATAAAAAGTACAACTGAAACAAATTTCGGCATGTACCAGGAAACAAACTGGATTCTTGACCTACTTTTTCGACCTGTCGGTTTGAAAGGTCCACAACTTGGGAAACTTTACTTCCTACTGCTGATTTGAAAGTGCTGAAAAAAATACTTCTCAACTTTCACCCTCTTTCAATCGGACCATTAAGAGTAGGTAAGAAAAATCTCTACAAAATCGTACTTCTTTCTATCTACTATAATACGTACTTCAAAAATAGTAAAAAAGTACCTTCTTAAAAAACCATCGTATCCTCAAAAGAAAAACGTACCCTTTTTAGTAGGAAAGTGCGTTTCAATGCAACCGTCGCAGCTATGATTCGTAAAATTGTGTTCTTCTTCTTTTTTTATCTTTAAAATAATCACAATGACACTTTCAAGTCAAATTTTTTTAACAGTGTTTCAACATAAAGGAGTATTATTTTCAATGTAATATTTTTGAAATTAAAAAAAGAAGTTAAGAAACCCGACTTTAAGCGAAAATTTTATATTTAAAAAAGCCAAAATATGGGCGAAATCTCGGGTTCTGGCAACACTGGTTGCATTTTAGATCTTGGAGCGACTCTCTGCGCGGCCACATAACATCATGAATTTTTTGTCTATTTTTGTCTATATTTGGATTAGGAATTAGCCTTTACTGGCGTATATTTTTAATTTTTTTTTTTTATTTTAGAGTTGTAATTCCATGTAACAAATTTGTAGTTTGTTGTTTAGGCAGCTCCCTCCGTGTCCCGATAATGACAAAATATTTTTGTATATTTTAACCAATAAGTCAAAAAATTAACCTTTATTTTTGTTCCATAACTTTTATCATATCAACTATACTCAGTGAGAAAGAATTCCATGAAGCGCCAATGCATTTTGGAAAAATGGCTTTTTCAACTTTTTTCTGCGTGTGAAATTTGACAAAATCGAATCAGAACCAGGCCTACCGCATACATACAAAGTGTGAGTAAAAATTCCACAAAAATTAATATAAAACCTGAACTTTCGAATCAAATGAAAACCACGCCTATCCTGCATATAAGCTAACGTCATGAAAATAAAGTCCTTATGACTTCGGATATTATGTAATAAAGTCGAGTGTGGACTTATTTCAATTCCAGGATAAGACATTCCTTGCTAGTTCTAGTTACTTTGAGATAAAGATGCTTTAAAGAATATGAACTGATCATTAAATTTTTTATATAAAGGGTGATTTTTTTGAGGTTATGATTTTCATGCATTAGTATTTGACAGATCACGTGGGATTTCAGACATGGTGTCAAAGAGAAAGATGCTCAGTATGCTTTGACATTTCATCATCAATAGACTTACTAACGAGCAACGCTTGCAAATCATTGAATTTTATTACCAAAATCAGTGTTCGAAAATCCGCTTTTTTATCGACAAATTTTGTTCAGCGATGAGGCTCATTTCTGGTTGAATGGCTACGTAAATAAGCAAAATTGCCGCATTTGGAGTGAAGAGCAACCAGAAGCCGTTCAAGAACTGGCCATGCATCCCGAAAAATGCACTGTTTGGTGTGGTTTGTACGCTGGTGGAATCATTGGACCGTATTTTTTCAAAGATGCTGTTGGACGCAACGTTACGGTGAATGGTGATCGCTATCGTTCGATGCTAACAAACTTTTTGTTGCCAAAAATGGAAGAACTGAACTTGGTTGACATGTGGTTTCAACAAGATGGCGCTACATGCCACACATCTCGCGATTCTATGGCCATTTTGAGGGAAAACTTCGGAGAACAATTAATCTCAAGAAATGGACCGGTAAGTTGGCCACCAAGATCATGCGATTTGACGCCTTTAGACTATTTTTTGTGGGGCTACGTCAAGTCTAAAGTCTACAGAAATAAGCCAGCAACTATTCCAGCTTTGGAAGACAACATTTCCGAAGAAATTCGGGCTATTCCGGCCGAAATGCTCGAAAAAGTTGCCCAAAATTGGACTTTCCGAATGGACCACCTAAGACGCAGCCGCGGTCAACATTTAAATGAAATTATCTTCAAAAAGTAAATGTCATGGACCAATCTAACGTTTCAAATAAAGAACCGATGAGATTTTGCAAATTTTATGCGTTTTTTTTAAAAAAAAAGTTATCAGGCACTTAAAAAATCACTCTTTATAACATATATATGTCGTGGTGTGTGAATTATTCTTTTGAGACACAAAACAAATATTTTGGCTGTTTTGTAGTCACGAATATTCTGCAATAAAATGCCGATGTTAATTGAGCATTAAATATTTTTTTTTAAAATTTTGTTTTAAATAATCAGGTTTATTAACTTTTTTTCGCAATAATCAGTTCAGTTCAGCTTATAATTAATCAATAAAATGTAATGGAGCTAATAGCTTATTCTCAATCTATACCCCCTACCTCCCTTCTTTCCTTTGTCACACCCTGCAATTCGGCTAGAATTTTACAATTCATGATATTTACCATAACAATTTTTGAGCTCAATCAGCTGCTGATATTGCAGATTATTGACCGCAAAAACGAATCGCACATACAACAACAACAACAAACTTGTTTTGGGGAGTTGCATTAAATTATTAAAAAAAAAGTTGCTTTATTCGATTTAATTGTCACGGAAACAAACAAACAAACAAACAAACAGATAAAAAACTAACCAAAACGTAGGCATTTTTTACTGTGGCTGTCTTATTTGGGGTCGTAATATTATTGCCGCAACTGTGCTCAGCAACATTTAATAACAAAAATTAATTGAATAAGTTCGACTGCAAATATTGAATGTTGCCACCTTACGCATATATTAAACAGCCAGCTCGCTGTCACGTACCAGACTAACTAAAAACATACCGTTCAACGTATATCTATCTGTCTGTCTGTCTGTTTGTTTGTCGGTTGTCCCATTGATGTCCCATGCTATGTCTATGTTGTGTACATCATAGTTTGTAGCACGTGCACGTGGCTCGCTCATATCCGGTTACCGTTGACATTCTCAGGTAATCGCTTTCGTTGCACAGTACAGTTCATTGAACGGTTTCAATTATTTCTGGTATTATTTGTGCGCATAATTAAGTCGATTTGTTCGCTTTGTTTTTCTGTCATTTTTAATTTAATTTATTTTTTATTTTCCTTTTTTTTTTTGTGTCTTTATGCTAGTTCGAGAGTTTCACTTTTTGTGGAACGCGTTTGGCAATTCAATCAGTCTTCGATGCTATACGCAGTGGCCCTCAAATCAAGACATTCTTTGCTGTTTCTTGTTGTTTTTTTTATTTTTTTGTAGTGCTGTTATAAGTAGTTGTACGAAACTAAAAAAAAAAACATTAAAACATTAGCGCAATAATATGAGGTATTCAGGTTGTAGCGGTTACATAACTTTGAAAGTTCAACAGTTTACCAATCAGCCAGTCAGTCAAGAATTATGTGTCACCCTTGAAATTTGAGACTAAAGGAATCTAAATCCTGCCCTGGTGCTAATAACGGACACACGGACATACTCTGAGATTTGCCGATTGAAGAGGCAACAACCGATTAAGAAAAATTAATTTCCATTGAAAATATTTGTGTGTTCGTTAGGATTCGAACATTGGGCCACGCGGCTCGTTAAATTTCCATCGAATAATGCACGAACTTTTATGTGCCCGGCATGGGCCACCACAGAAATATTTTATGATTAACAAAAATATTAAAAATAATTATTTTTATAAATAAAAGATATGTGAGTAAAGTTAAAAGTTATCACAGCACATATATAAATTTTTAATTTTAACAAATTTAAATGACATAGGAAAAAATTCAGCATATAAGCTCTTAATGTACCCAACCCAAATTTTTTGGTAATTTATTTACCTTTTCTTCAATTTCGACCAAGATTAAAAAAGTAACGATCTG
This sequence comes from Pherbina coryleti, assembly GCA_943735915.1. Taxonomy (NCBI): domain Eukaryota; kingdom Metazoa; phylum Arthropoda; class Insecta; order Diptera; family Sciomyzidae; genus Pherbina; species Pherbina coryleti. The sequence goes on from OX030950.1 coordinate 7,648,118, forward strand.
TTTTTGTCAAAAAAAATTTCTCATTTAAAATCACAAGGCTTGTTGAATATAAAAGACTACTAGCTTATTAATTTAAAAATGCATGATAAAAAATTTAATTTAAAAATTTTAAAAGCCTTAATTAAAAAATCTTAAAAAATGATAATTAAACAATTATAAAAACAATAAAAAAAGACAAAAACTAAGATGTTTATTAAGGGGGACATTTTTTCATCCAAAACCAAATTTTTTTAAAAATTTTTTCATTTGGAAAAACACAATATTCAGCTACATATATATAATACGGTACAAATACTTGTTTTAGTGAGAAGCGTCTAGAAATATATATTTTTATTTACATCTACGAGGATTACTACATATATTTCGGGAAATAATTATAAAGATCGAATATTTTTTCATTTAAAAAATACAACCATTTTTTCTAATATTTACACGATACCAATTGAAACGCGCAAAAAATAAGAAAATTTCCGTGAAATATGGAAAGCAAACAACCTCCGAAGAATTCTTCTCCATCGAGACAATGTGAGCTTGAGGCATTTTTGAGCACTCAAAACATCGAATTTGTGGGTCCTGACTTGGCCCCCAATGATTTCTTTTTGTTACCGCACATAATGCTTCAACATTTAAGTTCATCACAAAGATCGCTCTTTTTAGTTCCATAGTAATGAACTAGTTCGTTCATTTAGTTCTTATAGTTCGTTCGTTCTTTTAGTTCGCTAGGTCTTTTAGTTCGTTTGGACAAACCAAGAACTCAAACCACAGCTTGGTAAATTAAGTAATTTTGCTCTCGTTCGTTTTGGTCCTATTCGCTGCAAAACCAATTGAACTAAAATGAACTAAAAAAACGGGAAACACTAAACTAGTTCACATAGTTCATGAGCGGGAATCACTCAATTGAACTAGTTCGTTAATGAACTACCCAAGACTACTGCACATTAAGGACAAACTGCGGGAAAAACGATTTTTGACGCCAGACGAAAAGCCCTTGATGTGTTCAAAAACTATGTTTTGAAGGTGGATGTTCTTGAGGCCCGATTTAAGGCAATTGGCAGTGTCAAAATATTCAAAAAATCTGGTTGAAAATACAGCGTGAACTACTAATCTGTTGAAAAATGTTCGTGAACGAATAAGGAGAAATTATGCTGGTTTTGAAATTCTGGAAAACGAGCCAAAGATATCAATCGCGAAACCATTCGAAACATTCACAAAAAACAAAAAAAAAATTAAACATGATCTTTAAAAAAAGGAAAAAGAATTCATGGCCTTACGGAGCTCTAAAAGAAAATGCGACGAGAAAGAAACTCCTTACTCCTTCAGCGGCACGCAAGTTGCTGAATTATGTTGTCTGATCAGAAGTTGTTCCTGCTGCAAAAAAGTCATAGACCACAGAATGACCGCGTGTATGCTACGAGTATGTGCGATATTCCAGCAGATAAAAAAGGCATTGAAAGATAAAACATATCAACTTTCCACTCCTTTTTATTGATAAAGGCGTCAAAATAAATACAAAATATTATTTGGATGAAGTGTTGATCAGCCATTTTTTGCCTCATGCATCCAAGCTTTTTGGTAATGAGGCATATTGCTTCCAGCAAGACTCTGCACTGGCTCACAAAGCAAGAACTGTTCAGAACTAGTCCAAAGAAAATATTTCCTATTAAAAACAAATTTGAGCTTTAGGCCAAGTATGTTGACAACAAGAAAACATGAAGACAAAGAAGGCAACAACCAACAACAACAACAACAACTCTGTATAGAGCAAATCACACAGCAGACTAGACAGACTGTTTCGTTGGCCGCTACACCAACTCATCAGTAGAATTGCATGACTTTTCACTGTGATCGACTCAAGCTACTAAGGTCCTACTTATACTGCCAATATGCAGACAAAGTTACCCGGAAGTTTATTTTGACAGAGAGAACGCTTTTACATGTGCAACTTCGAAAATTCGATCACAGTGGTTTACCGCTATCAGAGCATGTTATTTTTGTTGTGGGCATGTATAGAGGTTGTGTTATTTTGTTGTTAGCACCTTCCTTTTTTCATACTTCCATTTTAGGGTTCAGCTAGTTTAACTGATTGTACACATAAAAGGTGTGGAGACCATTCATGAAAAACTTTGTGGTTTTGTGAGAAACACACAACTAATAATTTTTCTTAACACTTTAATATGGGCGTGCTCTCCCAAAAATCTTAAAACTTGAATATGACCTTTCATTATTTATATTGAAAACAAATTTGAGCTTTAGGAATATATTTCCTGTTATATTCCGGAAGATTAATGTCCTCCATCTTCTCCGGATCTGAATTCACTGGATTGTTGGGACACTGACAAATTTAAAGAACATACAAATGGAACAATTCAAACGCCGTTTGCAGAGAATTTGGGACCAAATACCAGAAGAAGTCATCCGTGCTGCCTGTTCGTTTCCCAAAATGTTTGAAGCTTGTGAAAAAAATTTAAGAGAAACGATCTGAACTTAAATACGACTAATGTAAGCCAACAATGCAACAAATAAAGAAAATATGTTTTTGGCTCAAAATGCGAACTCGTTTGTTTTTTAATTAAAAAATTAGATGCGACAGTTATTAGGGCCCACGCTGTAGCTTAAGGATGCATACATTGTAGAAAAATTATTAAGTTCATGTATATAATTATAACAAGAAAAACCTTGAAAAGGTAAAATGCCCCCTTAAGAATTACCTGTAACATTATTATATTTTATATAAAAAACCATAAAAAACTGATTTACAAAAAATAAAAATAAATAAAGTTACGTTGAGTATAAAGTCCATTAGCAACTTATGTGCGTCAAAATTGATATCGAAAAAACTTTGCTAGTAGCAACAACAACAACTGCAAGTGATAGATATTTTGAATTCTTTAAACATTTATACAATTATACTTGACTAGTTTTGCATAATAAATTATGTAGACATGAGCATTATTGAAATTGATTAGAGTGCATTAAAAAAAAAACACACACACAAAGCAAACACTTTCATAAGCATTAAAAAACAACCAACAACAAAATAGTTAAACAACGATGCAATTATTGCACTCTAATGATTGCAACTTAAGATGCCGTCGCACATGCGCCGTAGATGCATCAACACCAGCAGCGGCAGCTCGCACAATAGCGGCGAGAAAACACATTTGTCGCTATTGTTGGCAATTTATGCGTCGTTTTTGTTGTTGTTATTGTTAACAAATTTCCTAGACAATAAATTTGTTTACAACAGCAAATCAGTAAAAATGTGCGCAAGATTTAGTTGTGGGTCTGATGTTGCAAAAAAAGAAAAAAAAAAAAACAAAAGTTGAATTTACATGGTTGCATTGCTGCATTATTTGGCGTTCTACGGTAAAATAGGCTCGCGTAAGGGTGTGAAAATACACTTCAAGCACTTCACACTATGAAATAAAAGTCGGCCCAACAAGAATCTTCATTGGTCAACCTATTTTTTTTTTATAGCTGAGCTGTTGGATTAACTCTTACTTCATAGCTGATAAAGAAATAAAGAAAACGAAAATCATGATTCCACATAACCGCGCAAGCCACAGAGCCATGAGACGCGCCATGAGTTGCATCAGCTTTAACCACACAGTAGGATGACTCAATGGCAGTCAGTTCTTGCCAAACCTTCAAAAATATTTAAGAAATTTTATTTCTATTTTTGCAAAACTTCATGAGCTTAACAATAATAACTAGATGAAGGCGTTTTATGGTTTTCTAACGGTTTGGGTTGAAATTTTTTTATTTATCTGGAAATTTTAGCAAATGCCAGCCACACTCTGGTGGTTAGAGTCAGAAAATGACGCTGTTGCTATACGATTGGCTACAACGTTCATATATTATTAATCCTACAGCCACATAATATTTCATTTAATTTAATTCCAATTATTTCAGCTGCAAAGCACTTTTTTATAGTTTTTTTCTTTTTTTTTTTTTCTTTCTTTAATTTTACTAGTAATACACGAAATTTTCGAAACTCCTTTCACTTTTCTTTAAGCATGCCCGTTATTTGTGGCTGTCTGCATACTATCTGTGTATGTCTATCCGTTCGTCGTCTGTCCATTTGTTTGTCTATCTGGCTGACTTACTCCTCACACGAACCCGCAGCAGCAGCAGCAGCATTTAGCGTTTTGGCTTTTTGGTTTGTATTTAAATAAGTCTGAAAACGTCTGCGCAATCGCACGAATTGAAGCTATTTTGCCAGACACTGCATTTGTTTCGGCTGCAACTGTAGTTGTTGCTCTGTTGCAGCTATTGTTGTTTTGACTCGGCTGCTCATGGATTCGCTTGAAATGCTGGTTGATGTAAGATTTGCTCGCTTAAATGCTTCCCATTAAAAATGTTGGCCTACAGACCAAGTCGATCGTTTTTCTTTTTGTTTCAATGGCTGCTTGGCATACTGTACGTTTTGTTGTTTTGTTGCAATTACTTCGCCGATAGACGAGCGTATGCCGCCATTTCTCTCGCACTCAAGCATGCAATCCACACTTTAAAAGCAGAAAGGGTTAAAATGTTGTCATGTTGCCAAACAAAACCAATATTGTTTGGGTTGAATGGGTTAAAATTAAATTTTAGAAAACAAAAGAACTAATGCGATATCCTTTACCACTTTAATTCGTTCCATGCATAATTTTTTTAAATAAATTTTGAAGACTTAATTTCAACTCGTTGTAATGTTATAGACAGTAAAGTGAGCGTTCCTCGTGGCATTTAAGACGGAGGGGTAGCTCAGGTATTCATTTATGTACTTGAAAGGCAATCATTGATATTCTTTGATTTATTTTTGACTCAGTTATGCACAAGAAATACAGTTAGTCACAAAACTCATTGGGCGAAAATAGAAAAAAGTTCAAAACTTTCAACTGTACCACCTTAAAACAAAAGACTCACTATAAATATTAATCTTAGCAGAAGGCTCTCTTTATTGCACACTTTATTTTTTCTTAACAAATGCTAATACAAACGTAAAGGAAACAAAAGCTCCAATTAAGCTCATGCGTGAAATTGATTCTACAAAAGTCATCGCACAATGAGCGCAAGTGCAGAATACTTTTTTAGTTCACTTTTGTTCTTGCTGGAAGACAGTTGTTAATTTTTTTTTTTATGTACCTACACTAAAATTTAATTAGTGCCAATATTTGAGGAAAAAAACTTACTTTAAACGTTTTTTCAAATGAGAAAATCACACAAAGAATCTTCGATCGAAATTCATGAATTAAGAATAAAACATTCTAAAGATGATTTGACAGTTCGCCAAATAAGTGCAATTGTCCAGAAGAATCGATCAACAGTGCACGACGTCATTAAAAGGTTCAACGTGGAACATCGAATTGAAAATAAGTGCAGAACTGGGCGTCCTGCTTTGCTGACACCCAGAGACAAGCACACTATTGTAACAGATATTAAACGAAACCCGAGAAAAAAAGCCTATGAATTGGCTTCAGAGCACGAAGAAAAAACTTCAGTTTCAGTTCATCCAGAAACAATACGTAGAGCTATTCCAGAAGCTGAATTCCACGGAAGAGTCGCCCTACGAAAGTTTTTCGTTAATGAACGGAATCGAAAAAAACGCTTTAAGTACGCGTAATTAGCGAATAATATAAGATGATATAGCATGACGAAAGCTATTGGGATGATGTGATATTTGTGGATGTGATTGTGTGGAAGCTGAAAGCAAATATAAGTAATTTGGATGGAATGGCCGGATCAAAACCCAACATTGAAACGAAAAAAGAAAACCTTTGTCCCACTGTGAGTCATGGAGGAGGTTCGGTGATGGTGTGGAGGTGCATGGCGAGCAGAGGAGTCGGTAAATTGGTTTTCATATATGAAATCATGGACAAATTTATTTATCTGAACATATTAAAAAAGCATCTTAAGCAAAGTGCTACCAGATTTGGAATAAAAAATAGTTTTAATTTTTATCAAGAAAACGACCCGAAGCACAAAGCTGTGATTGTCAAATTATGACTACTCTATAATTGTCCTAAAGTCATTTCCATAATTTTCATTGATTATCTTCAGAAAGGAAAAACAATCAATGGCGAGTATTTCGCGAACGCATTGTAGCGTTTGTGTGATGAAGTCAAGAAAAACCGGCCATTTTGGTTCATCAAGGCAATGCACCAGTTCACATAACCGTTTTCACTATGATCAAAATCATTTAGTTAAAGTTCGAATTCACGCACCCTATTCGCCAGATTAAGCCCCCTCGGATTATTTTCTGTTTCCAAACTTGAAAAAATGGCGCGATGGTAAAAAATTGCCCAACAATGAAGAGGTGGAGTCTGCAGTTTACGGCTATGGCTCGACGGTTCTTACTATAAACAGGATATCGAAACTATTGAACATCACTGCGAAAAGTGTATCGAGCTAAAAGGAGGCTAAGTAGAGTAATAAAGATATTTTTTCTCAAATTTTTTGTGTTTTCTTTGTTAGGTCGGTTACTCCTGGGACTACTCTCTTATACACATTCCTTATTTGTAAAGGAATTTATGAAAACCAATAAAAAAAGTAGTCCAAAACCTATCCCCCCCTTAATTTTAAGATTTTAAGATTTGTAATGTTATTAAAATTCGTTTTGTCAAACTTGTGAAGTTGTAAATTTACTTTCATCATTTGAACTAATTAATGCCGTTTTTGCTGAGTGATCAAATATTTGTCCAGCTTTACTTTGTTTGCTGAAACAATTTTTTTTTCTGTTTTGTCAGTAAAAATAAATATTTAGTTAACACACAAAATACGCTTGTTTCCATTGATTGAATTATTAAGTTATTTGCTGTTGTCAAACAGCAGCATGTCTGTCGTGGAGATTTCTGTCAAACGCAAACAAACTCAAACAGTACAAGTGACAATTTGTTTTTGTCAAGCACAAATATTGAATTTTGTGGGTGTAACCACACCTTTGGAATTTTTCATGGACTTCTTTCCATACGCCCTCGTTATAAAACTTTTCAAAACGTTTTATGCAAAATTTAAAAATAAAAACTAATTTTAGAAACGCACAGTGCGCAACAATAAATATCAATAAAAAAATTTGCATAATGTGGGTGGGTGATTCTGTTGATTTAGTTCTGAAGTGTATGAGTGTGCTTTGGAGAGATTTTGAAAAACTAAAGAACGCTCAACAGATGCTTCTTTCATCATTTACAATCAAATGTACAAGAATCGCTCTTCTCAGATTATGTTCCTTAACATTATCTCAGAGAAAAAAGGGAAGCAAGGATACAGGTCTATAAATTTAAAAATTTTTTCCTATCTCGGATTTACTAGGAGTTTATAGGGTCTTGGAACCTTTTTTGGATGAGTCGTTGACTTATAACTCAATTCATTAGTCTTCACATCGTCAATTCACTCAAATTCTTTAAGAAAAAATGCTCAAGCTCTTTGGAGATTGATCTACATTCAAATTGTGGAACAATCTCCCAGAGAGCTTGTTTCCCGGTAGTTTTGTGTTGCGTAAATTTTAAACAAATCTTCACCTACACTACCTCATTTTTCTACCCTCCCAATAAGTATCATCCTTCTTCCCAATTAACACAATGCTTTCGCATTTAGTTATATGTCACCTTTAAATGGCTGAGCGTTGGTTAAGTCTAAAAAAAACTAAACCAACTTTTGTTTTTTTTTTTATCACATCAGAATTTTGAGATATACACAGAGAGTAAAAATCAAGCATTTTATGCTTGAATCAAGAAAATAGGCTATCAGTTTACACTTCAGCGTAAATTTCTCAATTCAAGCATTATTTTGCTGGAATTGATCAAATTTAAAACACATGATATTAATATATTAAGAAAAAAATGCTTAATTCAAGAAACATTTGCTTAAAACTCAAGAATATTTTTCCGATATTCAAGACTAATTATTTCAAACAATTTTCTTAATGCTTAAATGTTTTGCTTGATATTAGAAACTTAATTTTCTTATTATAATGAAAATTCTTCAGCAAAGATGTAGAATTTAGGATAACCGATCATAAAAAACTACTCGAATATACCATATATGTATATTTTGTAGACGCTGACATATTTCCAAGTAAAGTAACAGATAAGACATTGCGCCTTCGAACCATGCCATAGTTTGTCAATCTGCACCATCTTAAACATGTTGTCATGTAAACATGTTGTGAATTATAAGCATGCGAATATAAGTTGAAGTGAGAAAAATTTGCTTGATTCAAATAAACAATTTGCTGAAAACTTAATTTACTCTCTGCGATTGCTTAAATTAAGAAAATATTCCATTCTTTTCTTGATTCAAGTCTTGTTCCAGGTTCTAGAATCAAGTATTTTATTCTTGTTAATAAGACCCAATACTAATTGAACAGCCCCGGAAATTCTTCTACAAATTCTGTTTGAGAGTATAAAACATTAAATATTTTTCATATAAGAAAGAAAGTTTTTTAGAACTAATAGACTAAATTAAGTATTTCTTCATTAATTTCTATAGAAAGTGTGTACCAACAAGAGATGTAGGGTTGCAAAGCCGTGCTACTTTACAGTTAATCGCTTAGCAATTTCGAAAAATACTGATATTCAAACATAATCTCCATGCACTTACTTTGTAATCCAATAAAAATTTAAGAGACATTTACAAAATTCTTCGTTTTGTTTAAAAAACAAATCGTAAATCTCTTGTTGATACACCCTCTACAGTTAAAAGTTTTTGGATGGAACTACATTCGGCGACAATCAACTCCCGCTTATGTCACTTTTCAGCATAATCTTGACTTAAACTGTTATTTATAACTACCCTGAACTAAATGTGTATCAAAAAAATAGAGTGGCTGTTGATATGCAAATGTCAACATTAGAAAAAAAAAAATAAATAATAAAATTAGGAAATCAGGTTAAAATATTAATATGCATGAGCTGATAGCACTCTAAGGAAAACCCCCGATTGTCTCAATTAGCCAAGTTCTGATAATAACAACCTATACAAACACACAAAAATGTTAACATTTGAAAAAAAAAAATTAGTTGACGTTGAAATAACAAATTCATTCAGTGAGTGCGTTTTATCCACTTGCTGCAGTCGTAAAGCCCAAAACTGATGAATGATGATGACCTCAACCACCGAACTAACAGTATTGCAGACATAAAATGAACCTGCCAACGTGTTTTGTGGGTCATCAAGTATTGGTTGTTGTTGTTGTTTTTGTTGTTTTTGTTGTTGTTGTTACTGTTGTGCGTCTATAATTCAAGCCTTGTGTAATATGGACACATCGATCGGGGGACTCCACCATGTTGTCAATTTGTGAAAATTTGTTATTTTTTTTTTTATTTGTTGTGGTTTCCGAGACACACCACATAATCGCACATGAGTGCTTCTGCGACGCACACAATTTTCGGAATCAGGAAAACTATAGACGGTCGAGAGCGATATTGAGACACATTAGTATAATTTCTTAGAAGACTTGGAATTTTTTGGAGTGATTTTATATCTGCGCCATTTTGATTTCCAAAGACCATTTTGGTGGTTTTTTCCGAGGATAAAAAAATTTTTTGTTTGTTTAGGGAATTGTCTCGAGGTCATCTTTAAAATAAGGGGTGCACTTTTCAAACTTTTTTTTTTCGACCCACTCTACTGTACACCTTACGTATACATATATTCACTATCATCTCATGTGAAGGGTATAAAAATACGCTTGAAATGCAAAAAATAAACTAAATAATTTAATTAACGCCGCCGCGTTCAACGCCACTGCGACGAAATGTAAATCAATATTAAAATAGAAGGAGGCAAGCACACACATCACAGCGACATGTATGAGGCTATCCCACACATCAGGTTCACGCTAATCGCCTAAAACACGCAGCCATGACCCAGGAGAACTAAGCGAGCAGCAGAAAAAGAAAATAGAACGACCTTGAATAGGAAAAAATAAAACTATACAAGATTTTTTTCGGGCAATAAAAAAAAATTTAAGATAACATTTTTAAACAAAAGTGGAAACACTGTTTCCGGACTCGAATTTTTTGGAGAATATACTTAAATTTTATTGAAACATGACATTTTTTTATAGTTGATTCATGAGCAGTTATGAAGCATGTTAACAGTCTTACCAGTAGAGGTGAAGAGAGTACAAAAACTAGTCACTGTTCTTAACTCTTCTTTTCTTTAAAAATTCTAAAAAATTAAAGGAACTTAGTATTTAAGGAACTTTTTAATTTTTTTCGTCAACAATTAACATCTTGTAACTTATGAATTTAAAGTAAGATTTTTAACTTTAGCTTAAGATCATTAACACTTACATGCATTGTGAGTCTCTCAGTCTACTACTCAGTTATAGTACTATCGTCACTATAACTTGACTTGATGGTAATAAATGAACAATTGAAGTGTTAATAAATGAACATGTCGATAGTGATTGTTTTTAAACAACTGTCAATAGTAAAAAAAAATGCATTAGAAAAATATTTAAGATTAAATTTGAAATCAGTATCCTAGGCTCTTCAAGAAGTGTCTGGTCTATAAAGAAAAACATGGTTTTTTGGGGAAATTAATTTTTATTATTCAACATAATCTCTTTCTAGCTCGATACTCTTAGTTCAGGGATCTTTCAATATTTCTAGCTCGTTACACTTAGTTCAGTGATCTCTTAACATTTCAATACCTTCTCTATGGTACAGCTTTTTCAACTCTTCAAAATACGTATCCGTTTTCAATTAAATTTTGTATCTTTGGCCGCTTCGGTACGCTTATAATTGACCCAACTCATAAGGGGTATTCTCTTTGCTAGCGCATGCCATTGCACGGTGCAAGAATAGGAAATATACAATCCGTGCAATAGGGAAAGAACAATGGCGGATTGTACATTTTCTATTCTTGCAGCGTGCAACGGCATATGCTAGGCATAAAGAGTACCCCTATTGTAATGTTTGATTCAGCTGTCTAGTGGTGCTTTACTGATTCAGCTGTCTAGTGGTAAATTCTTGTTTCATCACAGGTCACTAATCGCGGCTGAAAATCTTTCGGATCAAGGTATACATTGCTCAGAATCAAAAACTTATTGTCTTTTTTAGTCGATTGCTAACACACCTATCTTTCAAGCAAGTTTTTCATACACAACTATCACAAGCACTTTTACTTTCGGATGGTCTAATACGATTTCATGGATTCTGTTGATAATTTCTGCAGTTGCTACCTCTTTTGGGCGACCTGAACGTTCTTTACTCACGAAGTAAAACGTTAAAATGGCTTCAATTTTGACAATCATTTGAAAAATGACAAAAGAATATGGATTTTAGCCTAGGATGCTATCTACAGGGTTGCCCATATTCGACGGACCCATCTGGCAACGCCATAACTTTTGACAGAGATGTCAGATCGCTTAATGACATACCGCGTTTGAAGCGTCAGTCCAAGCAGATTTTTACCATGGAACAATACACGCCACGCGAGCGCTCTGAAATAGTTGAAATTTACATTCAACAGAAGAAGTCAATTGTGAAAACTCAACGTGCTTTTAAAAACTTAAAAAATGTGAGAAGTGCGCCTTCTAAGAACACCATTAAGCGTTTATACGAAAAATTTTCGACTGGTGAGGCTCTTTCTAATCCGAAGAGGCCAAATAAAAGTCGACCAAGGCGATCGGCCGAGAATATCGAGTAGAATTCTATATTTAATGTTTATTTTTCACAATTCGATGAGCAATCGAACAATATTGAAAAATGGGAAAAAAATATTTCACTTCATATCATAACGGCGTGCCTGCCCACCAACTGAACAAAACCACCTTCCGGTCCACCTTCCAAACAAATTTTCAGAAATCGTGCTAGTTAAAATAGTTTTCGTGATTCTCGTCCACGTTCAGATAAAATTTTAGAATGGTGTCGCCTAAAAAAAAGTGAAAAGAAGAACGAATATAAATTCTGATGCAATGGCTGCAGCCATCAAAGAAATTCAAATCTATTTTGTTTAAAGTTCAGTGAGTCATTGTGAACTATTGATAGAATAAACTTTTTATAAACTCTCAAAAACTAGTGTTTTTACTTCATTTTCGAATTTTATTCAACGATTTGTTTTAGGTGTTCAGTAGCTGGGCCGATTTTTTAAGCGGCCGATTTCGAGACTTTTGCTAGATCGACTTCCAAAATTATAATTTTTGGAAATTTTAAATTCTGATTAAAATTCTTGTAGTTATTGAACTTATGTAGATTCCAAATCAAACCAAGAGCTCTGAAAAATTATGTTTTAAACCAAAGGTATAGCCTCAAAACAAAACGTGTTTAGTAGGCGGGCATCCTCCCCTATATTTTTTTAACATTACAATAATTTTATAGTTTAATAATGTAATTTTATAAAAAAAAAAACAAATTTTCCGCAGAAAAAAAAAATACCTAAAGTTAAACTCTGCGTTTTTTATAAAAACTCTCTTAAGTGTATGAAGTAATCGTAAATTTCTTTCGTTGCATCAAAATGAAACTGAGCTTATATTTTTGTTTTTAAACGAGGATCTTATTTTCATTAATTTAAAGCCTCTTGAATATACATATATGTATCTTTCTTACATATTTAGAATCAATGAAACAGCAATTAAACGAAAAATTTTGATAGATTACAAAAAAGTGATACCAACCAGTTTTGGTAATTTGCACTTTAAAAAATTATGATTCAGTAGAAAATCCCACCTAAGCATCTGAAATCCCACACGTTCTCAAATAGGCCAAATATCCCGAAATGAGACCGAAATCCCACCAAATCACATCACTGGTTCGCACTATAGCAAAATGTTAATTTTTCAATATAACTCCAGAAATATTGGAACTACATGCGACATTCCATTAGTACTAAAAGAGAACAGATATTTAATGAAATTTAATATTAATTTTATGCACTTTACATGTAGTGTCATCTAATGGGACTTCTAATATGAATTGGATTACATACAATATTTAAACGTTATTATCATGGTTTTTATATTTGAAGAACGTTACTTCAGAAATACGAGTATGGTATGTCAAAAAATTTTAGTAGTGTCAGTAACACCAGACTATATGCACACATGAAGTTGAACAATTTTTTAATTTCTCTACATTTAGGGTTAGTCACATTCCAGAGATGAACATTCAGTATCTAGTGTTCTACATACATAGTAGGTATAGAAGAAATTTAATCAATTTTAAAGTTTTAAGAGAGATGAATTTTTCTATATTCCAAATTTTTTTAAAAGTGTCAGTCACACATAAGGAGACTGTTCTTAATCTTATTTCATAATTATAACACCAACAAAATACTTCAGTGACTGAGTGATTGTAGGTCAAATCTTACAAAGGATGTAGGACACCTTAGTAGCGCCGACAATAAAAAAGTAGGTTAAAATACACACTTTTCAAAAGAAAGAAACAAAAAAATAAAAAAAAACCAATGAAAAAAGGAAGAAAAGAAATGAAGAATGAAACACTTAAAAAAGAAATATCTATAGAATAATAAATATCACATAAGGCAAATTATTCCACTTACAGGTGGACGGAAACACATTGACACTCATGCCAACTACAGCCCCTCCCTCCCCCACATCGATACTAGTGCAACTGTACAAATGTTACAGAAATCGATTGTCAACAGATTAATAGCAGTGAGTGATGATAAAAAAATAAAAATCAACTGCTGCATTTCGAAAAATTCTTATTTGTTGTTCTGCTGTAATTGTTTGCATTCTATGTCAATAAAATTGACATAAAAATTACGAAACTGAAACAAAAGAACAGGTGTTTTAACATTATATAAAAAAAGAAATATAACTGTTAATTCTGTTGGAATTATGAAATATAACTGTTAACGCAGATGTAACCAGATAAATAAATAAAAATGGCTATTAATGTAGCTGTACTTCCAGAAAATATTGAACATATAAAGGGTGTATTCTTTAGAGATTCCATTTTTAGGGTTTAAACTGTCATACAGGGATCAGATATGGCAACTCTATTAACATTTGTGCTCAGTCTAAAATTTTGTGGAAGAACAATCGTTTGCGCCGTATATTCGGATAATGCGCTGAAAATGAATAGCAAGCCAACCCACTGTTTTATCGAAATACTCTGTTTAGGGATGAGGCTCATTTTTGATTCAATGGGCATTTCAAGTGTATTTGGAGGGTGAAACATTTGGCGAACGCGTTATTTCACAAAATGGACCAATCAATTGGCCATCAAGAAGAATAATCAATGCCTTTGGGTTATTTTCTCTGGGTTTATGTGAAGTCATTGACATATCCGAACAGACCAGCAACTATGAATGCCTTGAAAGACAATATTGTGCGAACCATTATCGAGATATGGCTCCAAATATTTGAAAAAGTGGTCGTAAGTCGATTAGTCGACTTCAAGAATGAGTCACTTCTGAGCCCGATATCATATTTAAATCCTAATGACATAAAATGATATTTTTAATAAAGCCAATTTTCAGTTTGAAATTAAGTAATCCCATTATTTTATTTCAGTTCAAAGCTCTGCACTCCGAATTTCTACATCTTATATTACAGATTATTTTGAAAGAGCTATATAACAATGCGCAAAAATTATTTCAATAGTTTTCGAAATATTATTAGTTTATGTTTTCTTTGGAAGAAATAAGTACTTTACGTATTAAACATTTTGTAATTACGATTTTGTTAATAAAATTTTATATTTTAATGTTTTATATTTTTTTGCGATATTTGTGCCATAAACTTTAAGCAACACAATCAGTCGCTTCTTAAATTTTACTATGTGCTCATATTCAGCTTAAACGTCATAAGTGTACGTCTTATAATTGTTATTTATTGTTATGACAGTTGCTTGTAAAAATTTGATGGTATAGCAGCATAATTACCGTTATAAGCTATGACAATGTGTACAAAGGAGTTGTCAAAAAAACCAAAAAATAAATAAATGAAACTTGTTATAATAGAAAATGTCTTTAAAGTTTATGGACTTGTTAAATGTGCAATTTTCGAAAAATATACAACGTCAATCCATTTCGGAAATGTGCATAACGTGAATTTGATTGATGTTTATTGTTGAAATTAATGTCGGGGTTCTCAAAAATTTTTAATATTTTAACTTAGGGCTTCTCATAAAATTATGCCATTATTATTGAGAAAACACAAAAATTTTCTAAGAATTCAAAATTAAAATAATAGGTACAGCATAAATCTTTTGTGTCTAGGCTTCTAAATGTTTGATTTATCTTCTGATAAAAAAAATACCGGGAATTCTTCAATAAAACGAAAATGGTTCAATTATTCATCGATATTTATATTATTTCGTTTAAGGTAATCTCCATTGCAAGCAATACACATATTTCAACACTTCCTCCAATCTTGAAAACACTTTTCATAGGCTGATTTTGGAATTGCCTGCAGCTTCTTTTGCAAACTTCCCTTTATAGACTCAATCATCTCAAAAAATGTTCCGAACTGTTAACTTGAGTCCTGGGAATAGGAAAAAGTCACAAGGAGTCATAGCGGGATTTGATCCACAATTCTCCACATTTTCAACGCTTCCGCACATGATATTTTGTTCGACCCCTTTTACATTGATCAAGAGTTGACGGTCTACTCTTGTATTTGTCGATGAGAGAAGTGGATATCAAAGTGAGAGAGGGTAAGTTTGAAAAGGAATA
Source organism: Pherbina coryleti (assembly GCA_943735915.1). Taxonomy (NCBI): domain Eukaryota; kingdom Metazoa; phylum Arthropoda; class Insecta; order Diptera; family Sciomyzidae; genus Pherbina; species Pherbina coryleti. The sequence goes on from OX030950.1 coordinate 7,663,745, forward strand.
GCAAAGAGTTGAGTTAATTCTTGACCAATGTAAAAGGGGTTTTAAAAACAAAAAATTTCAAACAAACTCTTTGCTCAACTAAATTTGACATTTTGAAATTCTCAAAACACTGACTTGTTGACAAAGCTATCACGCACAAACTGCCAACGACTGGCGCTCAAAAAGACATTTGAGCACCAGATGACAGATGTACCAACCCAGAATAAAGATGATATTGAACATATCTTTAAGTGTTTTTTTTTAATAGGGAATTTTTTGATCAGAAAGTATATCCCTCTTTGTTGAATAAACTTTATGTCTTTGATAGTTGTAAATTCCAAGTTTTTTTTTTAATGCAATTGCGTTCTTTTTCTTTTTTCCGCAGTCGTACTCAAAGAGAAATATGTTTCCTATGTTAAACTTATGTTTTCTTGACTTCTCACCAAAAAGCTTTGTTTTAGAAAGCTCAATTTTAAGTAAATAATTAGTACCTATTCTCATAATTGCAATGATAAAAAAAAAAAAAAAACTAAATAACTATGTGATTCGTTCTCCACTGCAAGATCATTTCATCAGTGATAGAACAAAATGGCTGTGGTGGCCGTGGCCATGTGCCTTAAGAAGTGCGTGAACCACTCGATGGCAATTCGAGATCAGGTTCGAACCCCAGCTGACACAGAAAAAATTGTTTCAATTATATTTTCTATTTATTTATTTATTTATTTATTTATTCAACTATAAACGGTATTGTTTAACAGTTACTTAAAAATTATCTAACAAAGTTATAATAAGATAATGTTTAAAAATGGCTTAGCATAATACAATTATTAAAAGAGACCCTAGTTTGGGTTGTATCAATATTCATACAAATTGTATTAAAAGAAGCACTCATATTATAAACTAGATCCTGTCTACCATAGTTTGTCCGGCGATAGGGAATTTGAAAAAAATTTCTTTGCCTAAAATTCCTTTCAGGCGCATATATATTAAATAAAGCAACCAATGGTGCACAATCTAAGTGATTCATTACTATATCACGCGCAAACATAGCCAGAAAATACTTTCGTCTAAACTCTAAGGTTCTTAATCCTAAAAGTGCACAACGAGATTCGTAAGTTGGCATAAACTCCCAGCGAAGTTTTCTAATCGCCATCCGAGTAAAACGTCTTTGAATATTTTCAATTCTGATCTGTTATCATCTCTTTGCAGACAATAGCAAGCTCAGAGAGTAAATAATGTTATGTAAAGCTTCTTGAGAACATGCACAGTATAGCTGTTAGGAGTCGGTATAAAAGTAGTAGGTCTAATTCTCGATTATTTGTGTACATTACAAATTAATAACCCGCCCAATACAATTTGATCGTAAGAAGCTCGGTCAAAGTCCTTTAACCCAAACTGTGCCAACGTGACCATGTGGTCATGTACACTGACGTTCACAAAAACTGCTCATGAAATCCAAAAATTTTTGGATTCAACTACCCGAAAAGGAGAAAAAAAAATAATTCCAGCACCATTCGGGTAAAAGTGGATTATTCGTTTTTTTTTTTACAAAACTTACACGGAGAGAAAAATAATATTTTTATATCAAGCAGATATTTTGCTTGATCTAAAAAATTTTAAATGAAGCGTCATTTGCTCAAAAACAAAAATTAAGAAAAATAAATTTATAATGAGCAATTTATTGCTAAAATTGAGTAAAATAAATGATTGCTTTAAACAAGCATAAAATACTTGTATAATTCTAGATTCAAGAAATTATTTTCTCAATTTAAGCACTCGTAGAGAATTATTTTAGTTTTCAGCAAATTGCTTACTTAAATCAAGCAAATTTTTGTCACTTTAACTTATGATGCTTATAATTCACACCATGTTTACATGAAAACATGTTTAAGATGGTGCGGATTGACGAACTATGGCATGTTACTTTACTTGGAAACATGTTAGCATCTGCGAGATATATTAAGTATATTCGAGTTGTTTTTTATGATCGGTTATAGTTCATTCTACATCTTTGCTGAAGAATTTTCATTATAGTAAGAAAATTATGTTTCTAATATCAAGCAAAAAAATTTTAGAACGAAGAAAATTGTTCACTTGAATTAAGCAAATTGATTCAAACTAGTTTTCAGTAAATAATTTACCTGAATAAAGCAAATTGTTGTCAATTCAAGGAAAATCAATTTCTCAAATAAAAGAAATTATTCTTGTTTTCAGTAAATTTTTAACTTGAATCAAGCAAATTTTTCTCACTTCAAGCAAATATTAGTTTTGAGCATGGTAGAATTACAAAGTAGGGCCGAGTCGCTTAGTGCCCTCACGCGTCAACGAAGAGTTGATAATGAAAAGGTTGGCCAATTGTCAAAATGGCGAAGTTCGTTGAAACCTCAAATGAAATAAAAATATTATGTTTTTAAGTTGTAAATAGTGCGGGCCCGTGTGTTAAGTTTGTGTCAATTTGAGTGAAAATATTGTAAAAACATTGTAAATAAATCTATAAAATGCCGAGGAAGTGTTCAACTTGCAAAAAAATCTTGTAAAAAGTTTAACCTAAAATCAATTGCGAAAAATGAACATAAAGAAACTAGAGATGAACAGCTGATTTGGACAACTAGCCCGCTTTTCTCTGCTTTCTACTCCCATCTTCTTCGAGTCGGCCCTACCTTATAATGCTACCATGGTTTTGAGTATAGAAAAAATATTCTGGAGTTTAAAGCAAACGTTTTTTGAATAAAACATTTTTTCTTAATATCATGTGTTTTAAATTTACTCAGTTCTAGAAAAATAATGCTTGAATTGAGAAATTTACGCTTGAGTGTAAACTGATAGCCTATTTGCTTGATTTAAGCATAGAATGTTTCATTTTTCTCTCCGTGTAGTAAGTGCTAGTTACTTGGTTTCGTTGTTCTGTCCATTTTTTTGTTCTTAATTTTTTTTTTATTTTTTTTAAGTTTTCTTTTTTAAAATCTAGATCTTTTGCAGTCTCGGTAGTCGAATGGTAGCTGCTTCAGTAAATTTCAAAAGCTGACAAGCACAATTTTTAAATGCTTTTTAATTTCAATTAAATATTAAAATAATAGTTCTCTTTATGTGCACTAGGTGTAAAATTTTTATTGTCGTTGTGACTGTCTAGGATCTAGAGTCTCACGGACGACAGTTCATTCAAAATTAATTTTGTTGTATAGGGTGTATCAACAAGAGTTGTAAGAGTTGACATTTCATCATTTTCAATAAAACAGTTATTTGAATATCTCTTAAATTTTTATTGAATTATTATGTAGACACATGGAGACTATGTATGAAATACAATATCTTTCAAAACTGTCAAGCGACCACCGACTAAATAAAGAATTTTTCAGATTTTTTAAAAAAAAAATATTTTTAAGTAAAACAAATTAACTTCAAGCAACCAAATACAATAGTTTGCATGAAAAAATATTAAGAGTTGTTTTTTTTTTTAATGATACAAAATTTTTGTTTGTTTCTTTTGAAATTCTTTTCCACACTCATTTGGAGCTCAAGAACTCTGCGTTTATTCTGTCATCGGAAAGGCTTGATGCGAAATAATTAAATTTTCAGCCGTCATTTATTCTGCAAAAACTCTGAGATATTAATTAACTCAGTTTAATTAAGAGTTATAATTATCTGGGAGAAAGACTGCTTCGAGGACCTTCTCTTAAGTGATCATTTTACGAAATAATTTTCGTAGAATAAGAAAATTTTTCCAATTTTGAGGTGAAACTACTCAAACTCTACTATTTTCTTTATATTTTACGCACTTTAGCAATTCGCTAGGTAGAGAGAACAAAAAAAAAAAAATAAAAAAAAAAAATAAAAATTTCAAGCACGTACGTATAAGTCTATGTAATCCAGCCCACTATAGCGCTATAACGGTTTGTAGCACTTTTTTCACACCATATGCTGCAGAATTAGAACGCATTTAGGCATTTTTTGTTTTTCTTTACTTTTTCTTTTTACTTTTCGCCATGACAGATACAACAGATACACTATTGCCTGTACATACTTGTAGATACATAAGAGTGAAAAAATGAAGTATTGGTTAGTATTTCGTTATATTTTTTTTAATTACCTTCTCATTGTAGGATTCGATCCAATTTTCCGATTTCATATGTACGCTGTTTTTTTGTACTCGTGGCACAGAATTGATTGAAACGAGTTGACCAACAAATTGTTCGCTTTGTTGTTGTTGTAATAGTTTTGAACGTACTTGAGCACCGTTTACAGGGTGCCAAGCGAACACACAAAATTAAACACAATTTTTAAGACAATATCGCTCTCTTTTTGCTGCTTCTTTCACTGTTACTGAATTATTTGCAAAGATTTTGCGTTGCGTTTGTTTTTTTTTTTTTAATTTTTTTATCTTTTAGTATAACGTGACGTCAAACGTTGGCGTGGGCGTGGGTGTTTCGAGCAGTTATTGGTTCGAGCAATTCGAGACGATTTTCGCATGAATTTTGCAAATTTTCAATTTCTCAATTAAGAAAAGCGTTTGTTTTTTGTTCAATGAGATACTTTTTAATTTGCTTTTAGCTAGAACTCACACGCCGAAGTTACAACAACGTAATTCGAAATATGTAGGTATTAAGAAAACAGAACAGAACGAGTACAATTTAACATATGTTGTGCATGTGCTGTAGAGCGCCGTAACTGGGTTGTGCTGTATCTGAGATTCTGTTTTACTGTCTGTATCTAGTGAATGCTGCAAGCGTGTAAAAAATATCTGCAAAATTTGCACAAATTAATTTTTACTTTTTAGTTTTAGGCCAACAATTAGCCTTTTATTTTGTTTTTCGTATAGTTTATCGCGTTCAATTTTCGAGATATTTTTCGAGCCTCTACGTTGAATGCGCAGTATAGAGAATATCTTTAGCTGCTTTTGCTGCTGTATCTAAAGGTTTGGCGTATTTGGCGAATGTTGGCTGAGTCGGTGTCAGTAGATTCGAGTATATCTAGCTATCTATCTACTCTGCGCTGATACGAATAAATGTCAGAATGCAATCGTCGTTGTCGTCTACAATCGTTGTGAAAAGTCAGCGTACGTTGTTGGTTGTTTGGTGTCTCAAAAAACGTTGCGTGTTGTTCGAGCAACTTCTGGTTGATTCTTAGCTACACTCTTGGGCTGTATGACTGCTGCTGTGAACTGCAGGAAGCAGGTGAAATATATAGTCGTTTTGATTATAGTCGCACGAGTAGCACACAAAACCAAACAAAAAAAATAAAATAAACAAAAACACTTGCGTGATTTTTACACAATTTATGTACAGGTCAATAAAGCACAAAAAACTGTGTAATTATTTGAAATATTTGTGGTGAGCAATTTTTTTTGTGATTTTGCTATTTGCTTGAGTTGGAAACGATTTTGTGTTGATTGAGGAAAAACGCCGCTGTAGAAACTTTTTCACTTTCGTACGCGGTCACACTCACCGAACGACTGAATGTTGACGCGATGGTTTTCATTAGTTCACTAATTGAGTGAAGACAGTGCACGAAAAGTAGTAGTAGCAGCAGATACAGCTCTACTCATACCAAGGCAGCAACAGCTTTTAACCGACACGCATACAACAACACACACGCACACACACACACAATACATGTAGCACACATAGATACTTTTTCAGATACTTCAATTGCTAAAGCTTAGTGCTTTTGTGTGAGCTTGGATTTGCTTGAATTTGCACACGCTGCTGAAGTGTTGTTGTGCTTTGTTGTTGCTGTTGTTTTTGTTGTTGTTGCTGCCTCTGTGTGCGTGCTTAAATAAAGTATCTAGCAGATACTCGCCTTTACAAAACAGCGACGTCAGCAGTTGCGAACTGCCATACAGCTCGTAGCAGCGACGGCTAGCAAAGCTTTTTCGAAATTCAATAAAAAAAAAAACAAAAAAATAAAAAAAAAAAATCGTGTAATGCTTGCAGGTTGAGTAGGTCCATTTGATGTATCTACTACGCTGTAATACTTGATGGTGTTGGTGTGTTTGTTGTTTTTGGTGGTGGTGGTGTTGATGCAAGTTGTGGTGATAATTGAAAAAGATTCCACCAGTTGCTATGTTCAAAATTGTTTCTTAGGCGCTGCCTTAATATTCTTCATTTGCGGTTGACATTTCGAAATTATCGCTCAAGCCATTGCTCATCTCACAAGAGATGAGACGACTCAGCTTTGAGCATGTTCTAACCTTAGGCATACGTTCATGTGAATTCCTACAAAATACCGAGTGAGCTTCAAGTTTTCTGAGTCAAAAAAAAAAAAAAAACAGAACTACTTGAATACTTTAGAGAAGAATTCAAGAATCATTGATTGCTCTATTTCGACTCCAGAAAACCTTTCAACTCATAAAACTTTCCTCGACTAATTTGCGATTCGAGTACTTTAAGCATTTATTGCTATTGTTTGTTAAAATGCACATTCATCTGCAGCAAATGCATAATTTTGCAATGCGGTGTAATTCGAAACATCAATAAATTTTCCTAATTATTTTTTTATGTTTTTGTTTCGAAGATAAATGATATATTAATTACATGTTGCAGCAATTTTTTATGTATTTAATAATGAGTTTATTTTGTAATTGAGCAACTTGAGCCACAATCTAAGCTTGAAGTATAAAAAATAGGTCTGCAAGACCTATGGAAAATAATTATAGTTTAAAGAGATACAAGACGTTTTAAGTGATTTCGGGTTTCGGAAAGTGCAGCCCTGGCATTTGGCAGCTGTCAAATGTTCATGTCATCCAAATTGGTTTTTGTGAAGGTGAGGTCTGTGAGGTTTGCCGTTTAGCTGTATGGCATGTTTAACCACCAAACAACGCGTTAAAATTGTAAAATTCTGCCGTGACCACGTATCGCGCTTACCGAGAAGATTATGGTCGTCATAATCGTCCTACTGAGCGAGCAATATCCAAAATAGTGAAGAAATTTGAGGATCGGTAGATCGGTCACAGATATTGTAAAGCGTATATATCACCATAATGTACAATCCAACGGTAAATATCGCTGTTAGAGAAAGTGTGGCTGAAGACCCAAATTTGTCTATACCATGGCGCAGTCAGTAATTGGAATAGTCTTTTTGGTCTGAAACTGAAGATGTGGATCTGCACGATATGTGGTTTCAACAAGATGGGGCCACAGGCCACACAACAGCACCAATAAGGGCGTCGTCTTTGGTGCAACAGAAATTTCCAAGACAACATACTTCGAGATAAAGCTAGTCAATTGGCCTCTGAGATCGTGAAATTTGACACCTCTCGAATTTTTTTTTTTTTTTTTTGTCTGGTTACGCAAAGATCGTGTCTACGTGAATAAACACGTCGAACTCTTGAGCAATTAAAAACCCACATTCGTCAAGTCATGGCTGAGTTAGTACTCGAGTTGTCCAAGAAAATCATCGAAAATTACTTCAAAAGGATTGAATTCTGCAAAAACTCCCGTGGAGGACATTTAAATGATATTTTGTCTTATAACGAAATAAAAATTTAACAACGATAATCTTATAACGAACAAAAAATCAGCGATCACGATTTTATTCTTTTACTTTTTTGAAGATTATCGCTACATCAGGGATGGACAACTAACTCTCGTACTTTTTTTCGAAGAATTTACACGTATACCTTTAACTATATCGGGCCACCCTTAGGCTATTGCGCCAATTGAATTTAAATTGGTATCGATGAAGCCAAATTTTTTTTTGATATTGGTTTTTCGGGATAGCATATTTAATATTTCCATACAAAATATTTTTTTCTTTTGTAAAGAATTTTGTGGGATAACAAAATGAAAACGTTCAGGGAAATAACACCCAATGAAAAAACGCAAAATAAAAAATAAATAGATCCTCATTTAAGGTCTTTCACGGCATTGCACTTTTCTATACTTTATCGACGAATATTTTTGGACCAAAATGTCAGGCACAAATCTTGAATAGTTATACTTTAGTAATGTTAAAAAATTACAGCTTAAAAAAAAAAAAATATGAAAGGTGTATTTTTTTTTCGAAAAACCCGCAGAGGCCCTTAAAAAATTGAAAGAAACGACATATCTATATCGAATGGGAAGAAAATTTAGAAAATATTATAATAATTTTTTCTATAGGGGAAAGCTAATTCAATGTGCATTATTGGATAAGTCGATATATATTCGACATAATTTCAATTTTCCATAATTATCTTATATATTGAAAAAAGTTTTCTTGGTCACTCAACAATCGCTACCTATACCCATTATGCTACTGAATTAAAAGGTTCGTGTTAATTTTCTATGTCATCGAAGTGTTGCAAACCTTGTCTCCAAAGAATTAAGAGTCACTTCATCTACGCTACACAACGTTTGTGTAACATTCTCTCAAATTAAAGTATTAATATCTTAACATATCGTACGTTAGTGTTTATTTTTGGTGTTACACCTGTGGGACAATGCTTTAATTGATACAATAGTTGACAAAGAAGTAAAAAAAATCAAGTGATGTCAATAATGTATAAAATAATGTCAGCATTTTTTAAATCTTAAAAGGGCAGTTTGGTCTGGCGAGGTCAAAATCTTGTATCTGGGGGACTCGTTTCTCAGTTTCTCGTTTAAAAGCCACCCGGATTCATATAATTATTAAGAAGCTTAGCCCGGTTGCACTTTCGCTCTTTTGCATAAGAGTGTACACTTGTGCTAGTCTCGCTTATCTTCTTTTTTCTAAGATTGCGTAGGTCGCTTCGCTCATCTTCTGTTTCTTATGAGCTACCAGAGACCTGATTTTTTTTTATGGTAGTTCATCATTAAAGATCATAATTCCCATATACGTGATCGGCATTAAAGTTTATAGTTATCTATTTTTGTCATAAATTTCCGCATTAGAAGAATTCTGTTAACAATTGCTAGAAGCCAACCGGTTTTAAGGTGCTTATTTCTATAACTACTGATTGCTGACGTTACTGATGTTATTGACGCATTCAGATGAAGTATCCAGCATCAGTTCGTTAAAACCACAAAATATCTACAACATTGTTTACAAAGACAATTCACTTTTTATACGTGTCGACTTACATATAGCTGTAGAGGTACTTTCCCAATTGCTTTGAAGTGTGTTTATTTTACAATTTGCACCGACACTACTCCAATTTTTCACCCACTTATCAATTTACAAATGGCTGCACTTGTAGGGGGTTTCCTTGATCTTTATTAAATCAAGCTCATCATTTTAAGCTCATCATAATTATTTAATTAAGAAGCTAATATTATTTTAGCTCAGTCCAGTATTATTTGAGGCCAGAGGAAAAACAAGTTCATTATAAGGTGATCATATTATTGATTCTATCCAGTTTGTGCTCTCAATTTGAATAAATTCCTATTTGACATATTTTACAGACTTCTATGGAAGTTTTGATAAAATTGCCCTATGATTTCAGTTTCGGCCACCGTTGAGATATTAAGTTTGAAGCTGTTTTGAGAAGAATATCGATATTAAACATTTTTGATTTTGGAAGTTAATTTATTATAAAATAAGGCCCAAATAACATTACAATTTTTTCTAATTAAATCGACTTTTGTTTTTATTATTATTTTATTCTTTTTCGGCTTTATATCATTTTTGATTTTGTCCATTATATAATGTTTTTCGCCAAAATATTTTGGGCTTTATTTTCCTTTTTATTTTGGGCGTCATTTCATTGGGAGTTATTTCTCTGAAAAACTTTTCAAAATTTGTGGATCAATAAATTTTGGCTGGATAAAATAATAACTAAACACAATAACTGGATAAAACACTGAACAATGGTATGGAACGTAGTCAGGCACAGATCAATGGTTTAGGGAACCCATAAGTATGTTAGGTCCCTGCTCATGGAACAATAAGAAAAATTTCTATCTTTATATTAGTTTTTGAGAGCCAAAGCAGCATGGCGGCAACGACAAACAGACTGTAGACGCCCGAAAACAAACCTCAACACCGCATTAACCCCAACTAGCTTTCGACTCAAGTCCTGCAGAGTAGAAGCAACATTTAAGAATAAGCAGAAGCTAACCTCCTCAACCCAACAAGTGCAGCGTCAGTAGCACGAGTTTGCTGCATAATTACGTCACAGCCAAAGCGTTTGACTCAAAAGCTTTGCCAAAGCGTTGTTCGCACGAATCAAATCATACTGACAAAAGCTGATTCAAACCAAAATTTTTGATCCGAACAGAACCGAACAGTTCGAATGTTTTTAGTTCGAATATGGTGAGCTTTCAAGCATTCGTTTTGGTGCTTTTTTTCTTATTATTTCGTTGTTTTTGTTTTTTTTTTTTTTTTTCTTATAGAAGTATTTTGCTTTTTATTGTTGTTTTCTTATGCAAGTACAAGTTTTTATTTGAAACTTTTTATTTATTTATATATGAACATGCTGTTGTTTTTGTAGTTGCGGTTAATGTTTTTCTTGTTGTTTTTTTTTTTTGTTTTTTGTTTTGTGATTGCGTTTGGTATTTAAACATGCTTTTGATAGGAATGTTCAAACGAACGAACGAGCGACCGACCGACCGAATTAAAAAAAAAAATAACGTCTAAGCAAAAACAAAAAATAAACAAACGAAAAAAAAGAAAATATCATCTATATATTTATTAGTATAAATATATTATATACTTAACAACAAAAGAGAATTAACAAAAAAAAAAAAAAGATTCGAAAATTAAATACAATGAAATAAAAATTGTTTAATTAATGCTATTCATTGCGAAGCCTCTGAGTAGCAACTGAAAATAATAATGTTGTTGTTGTTGCTTTTATTGAACGTAGCTGTTTTTGTTGTTTTTTATTTTTATAAATTTCAGCAATAAAAATAGCAGCAAAAACTTTTCTCTGCGAACAAACAACAACATTTTTTAACTTGGGAATCATTAAGAAAAATATGTTCCCTTGGCGAGAAACAAGGATGTAGAACAAAACAAGGATTTGGGAAAAAAATTATTAGTGGCAAGAGGTGAATCTCCGAAAATTTTGTTTTTAAAGTTAAAGAGAGAGTTACATTAATCAAGCCGAACCGAAGGAAAACATTCAAAGAAATTTATTTTTCCAATACGCCAAACCCAGTTCCGTGAATTAAAGTTACGTGAAGTGACTGATACTGATACTGATACTGATACTGATACTGATACTGATACCGATACCGATACCGATACCGATACCGATACCGACACTGATACTGATACTGATACCGATACTGATACTGATACTGATACCGATACCGATACTGATACTGATACTGATACTGATACTGAGACTGATACTGATACTGATACTGATACTGATACTGATACTGATACTGATACTGATACTGATACTGATACTGATACTGATACTGATACTGATACTGATACTGATACTGATACTGATACTGATACTGATACTGATACTGATACTGATACTGATACTGATACTGATACTGATACTGATACTGATACTGATACTGATACTGATACTGATACTGATACTGATACTGATACTGATACTGATACTGATACTGATACTGATACTGATACTGATACTGATACTGATACTGATACTAATACTGATACTGATACTGATACTGATACTGATACTGATACTGATACTGATACTGATACTGATACTGATACTGATACTGATACTGATACTGATACTGATACTGATACTGATACTGATACTGATACTGATACTGATACTGATACTGATACTGATACTGATACTGATACTGATACTGATACTGATACTGATACTGATACTGATACTGATACTGATACTGATACTGATACTGATACTGATACTGATACTGATACTGATACTGATACTGATACTGATACTGATACTGATACTGATACTGATACTGATACTGATACTGATACTGATACTGATACTGATACTGATACTGATACTGATACTGATACTGATACTGATACTGATACTGATACTGATACTGATACTGATACTGATACTGATACTGATACTGATACTGATACTGATACTGATACTGATACTGATACTGATACTGATACTGATACTGATACTGATACTGATACTGATACTGATACTGATACTGATACTGATACTGATACTGATACTGATACTGATACTGATACTGATACTGATACTGATACTGATACTGATACTGATACTGATACTGATACTGATACTGATACTGATACTGATACTGATACTGATACTGATACTGATACTGATACTGATACTGATACTGGAAAACTCCGCCATTTTGCTAAATTTACATATTTTTTTTTTTCGATCGAGGGTCATGGTGAGGTCAATACCTTCTAGTTCAATAAACTGTTTGGATTTGTTTTTATATCAAGCACTGTGAATCGCTATCACTGCAGCAGTGGGAGGGACTTGTTTTGAACCCTTGGAATATTGCGAATAAGTCACTGAATTTTAAATTTGTTGGCTTAAAAATTTGATAATCTACACTTAGAAAAAAAAGCTCGATTAACAGTGTAAGCTGTTCAATTTCATTCAACCGTCGAGTTTCTTCAATTTAATAGTTTGAAATGTTAAATTAGCAGTGGAGTGATTCAGTTTAACAGTTTCGACTTTTAAGTTAAACATCCAAACTCGACTGTTCTATGGGATTTAACCGTTTCAATGTTAATTTTTTTTCTGAGTGTTTATGTATGTATATCCACAAATACATATATGCTTGAAACATTAAAACATTCTATGCAGTAGTTTTCTTTGAATAAATTCCCTTAAATCACCTTTTTTCAAGCGGTCACCCTAGTGTTACCACTTAACTGATTATTACCGACAAAACTTAGATTTTTTAACAAAGAAAAATGGTTTTGAAAAAATTTATGTAAACAAAAACATGAATTTTATATCAATCTGACAAATTTTAATTTCAAAATTCATATGTTTTGTTTTTAAATTAACAAAAAAAAAATAAGTGTTTTCTTTCCTTTGTGCGGTAACAGAATTAAGTATGCTGGAAAAATGTGCAAAAAAACTCAAAAAGAACTCAAAATGGATAAAAAATTTAAAACCAATAAAAAAACCAAGAGTTGTCAATGCTTTTTTTATCTTCCTGCATGAATTCCGCCAGCAGCTTAAACGCGAGATCACGCATTACAAAAGTACGCAGATATGCCAGTTGGCTGGCGAGAGATGGCGCCAAATGTCCCCTAACGACAAGCTGCCATATTTTATGTGGGCGCATAAGAACAAGCATCAAACGGATTCAAAGCTTAAAGTTAAATCATCCGTTACGAGTACGGTAACTCGCAAGCATAGAGAAGGCAGCAAAGAACGCAATCGATTTAGTTATTTGAACTGATGGTTGGGGTGGGGGTACAGAGCATACCTCTGCACAGTCAAAGCTATAAGTAAAGAATCTTGTATTTATCGATATTTCTTTTTGATTTTTTTTTTATATTGAAAATTTTATGCTTTATTAAAGTGTGGCCAACAGTAACCTAAGGTTTTTGTATTGGAATTCATTGAAGATATCTATGTACGTATATTAACTCGTATGTTTACTTTAATTATACACACACTTATCATAACAATGCAAGACGAATTTTTTAAAAAATTTTTGTTTTAACGTCTTTGGATTTAAGGTTACGATGTTTTAAGCATTTGCTAAATAAATTTCAAATAAAATGCTTAATATTTGAATCTCACATCGTTTTCGAAAAAAAAAGATTATTCATAAAAAATATGGCATTCAGATTATTTCTTTTTAAGTGCAAGCTTGCACCTTTACAAAATCTTAATTAAAACAAAATTGTTTTCAAATCACTTTTGCTCTGCTTATCTTGCTGTTCGATTAAAAAAACTGAATCTTGAGTCCAGTCTTGTTTCACTTTGGAACCAAATCCAATTGAAGCAGACTTAAGAACATGTAGTGTCCATAGTTAGCTGGAGCTAACGATTATAAGCCATTAAATGTGCCATGAACAACGTACTGGCGGCTTAATAGCTCGACCCCACCTAGCTTAGCAAAATATGTATGTATTGTGGAGAATTTAAATATTCCAACCATAAGAGCGTGTACAGTAGAGTCACGCTTATAATACTACCAAGCACACAGATAACACCAGCTCAAGAATGTTTGCCTAAACAAAAAACTGTTGTTTTTCAGAGTTCAACTGTTAATAGCAGCTGTTAGAAGGAAGCATAGCGTTTATCTGCACTTTTTACCTAGATTCAAATGAATTCTTCTATACTGCGTAGAACTGTGCCCTTTGAGTATAAGTGCCATTCGGTGGTGTTGTTTTTGTTTCTATGCTGCTTAACTCCATCATCCAAGCAGCAACTTGGAGCCGTTTGCAAAGTGGTCGGTCACATTCAAGTTAGTCGTACTTGGCCACTTGTGTCAAATTGGTTCAATTACTATAAAAATGTAAAAAAATCGATTAGAAAAACTTGTCTTGAAAGGTGCTTCTGGCCAGCTACGCCCAGCTCCAAACGTGCTAGCACAACACTCTGATCTTAGAATGCGTTACTAGCTGTTTGTGGTGGGCCCAGTTTAAGTTAGTTAAGCTAGGTTTGTACGTAACCGTTGCCTACCCGCCTGGCCAACTATTCACCTATCCACCAGTCAACCTACTCGTTTGTTATATTTAAGTGTTGCTTGTGCTTTTGTTGTTGTTGTGATTATTGTTGTTCTTGCTGCTGTTGTTGTTATTGTTGTTGTTGTTGTTATGATTATGTTATTTTAACTTAGTTATTTTGCAATTTTGAAATTTATACTTGGTCGTAATACGGGGCAAATTGTATGGTTTGTAAATGAAAATCGAAAGCAAGGTCTTTTTCGAAAAGCCATTCGCAGCCACCACAATAAAAAGCAACCAGCACCAACAGCAGTAGCAGCAGCACCAGCAGCAACAGCCACCAAACCCGATTTACTCAGTGAATGACTGACTGACTGCTTGACTGACTTACTGCTGCCTGTTAATAAAAAGAAATATGTGTGTCTGTGTTTATTTGTATCTCAGTGTGCTTGTTTGTATTTAAACCATATTTTGCTTTTGTTTTTGTTTTTGTTGTTAAAGTCGACGTTCTTATTTTGATTTTAATTTTAATTGATCGACTTAAAAAATAAGTATCTACACTGTAAAAATTTATTCAAACCAAATCTGTTATGACACACCTTAACACTTAGTATTCGAAATATTCTGAAGGACGATTATATTATAAAAAAAACTTATTTTTTATAACGTAGGTCATACGATTCGCAACAAACTTAAATGGAATGGGTGGTAGTTCTATAGATTTGAGCACTTATAGAGAAGGTGAATATATCTGGGTCTTTTATGTCTTTTCTCTTGATCGTGTATTCTATGTTATGTTATGTTATGTTATGTTGTGCTATGTTATGTTATTTTTTGTTATTTTATGTAATGTTATGTTATGTTGTGTTATGTTATGTTATGATATGTTATGTTGTGTTATGTTGTGTTGTGTTATGTTATGTTATGTTATGTTATGGTATGTTATGTTATGTTATGTTGTGTTCTGTTATGTGATGTTATGTTATGTTATGTTATGTTATGTTATGTTATGTTATGTTATGTTATGTTATGTTACGTTATGTTATGTTATGTTATGTTACGTTATGTTACGTTATGTTATGTTATGTTATGGAAATTAGATAAAAACATAAGTAATATAAGATAAAATCCATTCGTTCCACTGACCAATTTCTGACTGATTTTTGACCAAAGCCTACGAGATATGTAACAATCATTTCAAGCAATCACGCCTTTTTTACGATCTTTATTAGAATATACTCTTCTTTACTGGATCTTTCTGTTTCTGAGTTAACTCTATTTCACAAAAAAAAAAAAAAAATTGAAAACGTCACCGAACTTACTTAGCCTTGAGCCGTCTAATCCATGCTAGGAACTGTAACTTTGAATACCCGATGTATTTACTAACCTAGGACTTTCTACTCGATTTCGATACTCGATGAAAAATCAGATATTGAACAAGGATGCTCCCGGAATTAACTCCCAAACTGTCCGAAATTCTCCATGCAAAAACGGGCATTAATTCCTAGGAAAAAGTGCCCGAAATTGTAGTTTCGTAAGAATATTATTTTTTTCGGGTGTAAAAAAAATTTAGGATCTTTTTTCAAATTTTTGAAAAGGAAGTCCCGAAATATAAGCATGGAATAAGCCTCGAAAAAAAAATTGGCCATTTTTGCCAAATTAAAGTATGAAAAAACGCCCGAATTTTAATTTATTCCCAAAAAATAAGAAATTTCAAAATCGTTATGATAAAACGTTTTGCTTTTGTACGGAAGGAAAAAAGAACAACATTCCGTATAAGAACAAATCATTTTATCATTAAAAAAAAACACCATTTGGACCTAATCTAGACATAATGTTCATGGAATAACATAAAAAACAAATAAAATGAAGGAAATCTTTGCAGATATTTTCACAGAGGAACATAAATTAACTACTCAAACCTATTCTTGTTTTTGATAATATTACATTGAATCTGGATCACCGAGCCGTAATTCCATTTCGGGCATTATTTTCAATCTTTTTCGGCCTTCATTTCCAAAAATTGCCTTCTTTCGGGCTTTATTGTCATTTCAAATTCGGGCGTTTTTCCAAAATTCGATGCTATGGAAAATCGGGGGTTTTTCCATTGTTTTCATTTTTTTTTCAAAAAACGAGGTATATTTACTTCCGATCAAGCTAATTTCTTGTCAGATTGGTCTCTCTCGATTGGTAGTTATCATTATTATACTAAATTTTATCAGTGTAATAGAAGAATGTAAAATTATATCCGCTACAATACTCAAGAAAACTTTAAATATAATAATTACGAACTAGTTATTACTTATTACGCCATTGGCAATATAGACAACGACTAGTTTGACTTTAATGTCTACAAATCCATTTTCAATGACTATAAGTCGCCTATCTATCCCATTACGTCCAATAGTAAGTTCTTCAGAAAGTTTTGAGTCCTTCAGGCCAAAACGGTCATATCGCCATTCATATATTGATTAAGTTTAAATCAATTGATGATTGCGTATCAAACCTCATTTACTCATGTTCGAACTTAAAGACCTGAACAGAACCACTTATTATTCAAGAGAATGACCGATCATTTTACATCATTGTTCTCAAGACTTAAACAGAAAATAATAGACTTCGATTTTCAACAGTTTGGGAGACAGGCTCAGGAAGAACTTAGAGAGTGCAAAATTGGGTTGTATTATATCCGTTATATTTCTGGGAAATGACGCTTCATAGCAATTTTATAATTGTCCTGAAAAGTATTTGATTTTTGACCGCCAACAAATTCCGGAAACTAGTAAAAATAATACAAATAAGTCTTTTTAATAAAGCTTTTGGACTTATCTTTGGGAAAATTTCTATTCCAACCATAAAAAAATAAACATAACCTCTATAGCCCCTAAATATAGCTGCTTTAGGGACGAATAAACAGTTCCCCAGCCTTTTGACATGTATATAATCACAAACTATCCAAAGTTGTGGTGAATTGAATGGTTGTGCTTTCGAAGGAAAGTCATTTTTTATTCAAGCAGCAGTTTAGAAGTTTTGTGGTATGTTTCCACGAAGTTGGCATTGCGGCTTTCTGTTATGTATCCGGTCACATGGCACCAACATATGTTCAAAGTTACTGCTGCAAAATTTCTTTGGTTCTTTGGTATTAAAATAGAAACAGCGTTGATGATTGCTGTTGTTGTTGGTTTTGTTGTTGTTGTTGGTTTTGTTGTTGTTGTTGGTTTTGTTGTTGTTGTTGGTTTTGTTGTTGTTGTTTTTTTTTTGTGTGTAGTTGCCGTTGTTATTATTGTTGTACGAATTTTCTTCGTTATCACATGCTTTTGCAATTGTCGCAAATATCTTAGCCCACCCACATACATGCTAACATTAACAGTGAATCGAGACCCTCTCCACCACCGACCAAGTCGTTAGAAAGCCACCCATTGTTTAGTTGCGACAAATTTCGCGCACGTGGATGTTATGTTTCTAGATATCGATTTGCGTGTTGATGCCTGTATTTATATATAAGCATTTACAAATTTACTTGTTGGCTAGTCGTTATATTCTACGCTTCTCTTAGAAACTGAGATGATTCTATAGAAACGAATTTAAGATTGATCACATGTGGAGAGAATAGAGCGAAAAAAAAATTATAAAAAATTTAAGAAGAAATGATTCCTTGTGATGTGATAATATATCTGAACATGATAGAACATTAAGGGATGATAGAACTTTGACCACGATTCGATTGATAAATAACCATCATAAAATATCATCGGTTATGGTAATTTCAGAACGCCAGACGCTCTGAAGATTTTTATATCAATCTGATAAGCTCTGATCTGATGTTGGTCTTAAGTTGTGAATTACGTGCAATACGCGTGCAGTGTGAAAATTCCCCGAGAAATAAAACAGATAATGTTAAAATTCAAAGTGACATTTTTGAAGTAACATCTGCAACTAAAGCGCGTTTACATTTTTTTTCTCATATGTCATTTAGTTCCGTTTTGACTTAAAAAAGGTGTATTTCGCGTTTTGATTTAACATTATATCTTGCGTCAGATAATTACGTCAGTCAAAGTATTGCTTGTTAAACATTACGGAGACTCTCTCCGTCGAATGTAACAACTCACAAGTGGTTTACTGATTTACGTTGTTGTAGTGTGAGCAGAAAGGACGCTAAACGTTCTGGTCATTCGTCACAGCATCTTTTGGAAACTTATGGGAAGTTTTAAATTGATATTGTTTCCAAACCGCTTTCTCTAGAAGGTATGTGGAATAGTAGCATTAAAAGTGATGGGGTAACATTCCTAATCTTATCGTTTCGAAACTTATAGGAAGTTTTAAATTTATATTGTTTCCAAACCGTTTCTTAAGGAATGCACGTGGAAACTTTTGATTTTTTTGGTGCAATTTCAATTTATTTCTAATAATAAAATTTCGAATAATAAGGCAGCCTTGGTAGTTGAATAGGTAACGTGCTTGACTGCCACCTTGGGGGTCTCGGGTTCGAATTCCGGCCAAGCTAACCATTTTTAATTGTTATTTATTTGTTTTTGTTTCCAAAATCAATTTTTAAGACAGCGAAGAGGAATATTTCCGTCCAATGACAAAGTGTGTATAAAAGGAAATGGAGTGTCTAACGAAAGGCAATGCTTCCAACATTATATGGCTTATATCCGGGAATGTTTTAATTTACCGGAGGATAAGTATTGATGAATTGTACATCTCAGTTGGTTAGAAATGAGGAAAGAAATGAAAAATGGGTTAAGCATGGCCGGGATTTGAGCCCGGATCCTCTAGGATGACAGTCAAACGCGTAAACACTCGACTTCCGAGGCTCTTTTATAAAATTTTGTGATGAGCTTTCTCGATACATCCTCTCGAAATATTCTCCACATTCTGTGAGAAACAATGTGTACCTTCTGCAAATTTTACAGATTCTTTGTGTAAAACGACGCAATGGGGAAAATTTTACTGGGGTCATTTATGTTAAAACAATGTCTTTTTTTAGCAATGATGCTGAAAATTCATAATACTTCAATAAGATTGGTACAAGAATCAACTAAAATTTATATGCATTATTTGAATATTTTGTTGTTTTCGTTTTTTTTTTTTAAATGATGTTGTTTTCCTTGCAACTCTTTCAAATGCATTCAAAAGCCGCTCCAATACTGACAACATGCCGTGTCAAGAAACCAATTCAAGGGCAGAAACTAAGAAACTGAAACGTTTACTTTATACATTCTTCCAAGAACACAGAGGCAACAGAGTCGAAAACATTTGAATAGCAACACTGGGCGCAAGCGCGTGAACATGCCGTATGTCTGTCAGAATGTATGTATATCAATTGGATGCACATGTAGTCGTCGGTCGGACAGACTGTGTACTGCATGCTTCCACTTGAAGCCGTTTGGAAATCCTTGAACTAATTTACAATGAATACCAAAAAAAACCTTCAAAGATTATCAAACTTTATCAAACAGCCTTCAATATTGGAAGGCTATTCCCCACTAGATTTTAATAACTTTCAAAGCATATCCTTTTATCTTTTAAATGACTGCATATATCTTATGGATAATTGCAAAATGTAAAAAATTTGCAAAAATTCTGTAAATATCTTTGAAACAAGTTTTTGAAAATGTTTCATGAAAGCTCTTATTCTGTAAATTTTTAATAATATTGAAATTTTTTTTTTGGTTTTGTGTTTGATTCTTGTAACAAAAATGTTTCTGCTCAATAAATTCTAATTAATTCTCTAACCACAAAAGAGATTTACACAATGTTGAGTGGGACAAGGAAAAAAAATAGGTAGGAAACAGGAAAAGAGAAGAGCTGACAAATAAATGTCATGTTGTGTTGATGGCGTCAGTTGTCGACGACCAACAGCGAGCAGGCAACATCGACAACAACCTACTAACATAACTGCTAGACACTTAGAGAATGGGATTCGTGCGCTGCGGCGACAATTTTAATGAGCTTTGCAACATGATGCTTGCACCCACTCACTAAAACGTAACAATATAAAGATTGGGAATGTAGGTTACGCATCGGTAAACGAGAGGACGACCTATCGTTCTTGTGGCGAATAGGTCTCGCTGGGCAAACGAAAGACTTGGACACTTCATTAAACAAATCTAACGAGATATTAATTATGTATGTGTCAAGGTTCAACTGATAAAAATTCGGCATTTTTTTAAATATAATTTAAAAATGTTAGAAAAACCAATTTCCACTCATTTTATGCGATAAAGGATCATTATATTTGTGACGGAACACTTGAATTAAATTAAAACCGTAAAAAATAAATAAAATATGACACATTCGAGGCCGAATTTTAATTTATTCATTAAAAAATCGTATGGCTACGTTTCAATCTTATTTTTCCAACGTAATGATATTTTATATATGTATCTACATTTTTCCAATAAAATTAGGTGTTCTATTTCTTTTTTGACCCATAAGCTTTACATTAGAGCTTTACATTAGACTGCTTCCAAAATTTTATGGAAAGTTTAAGATTTAAGCTTTTTAATGTTTAATGGGGGAAAAAGTGTTAAAAATTATAAATACATTGGTGCCAAGATGTCCCTCGAAGAGCTTAAAGGATTTTAAGAATTTTAAAATCCGAAAATCAATCAAAATAATATAACTTCTAAAATAAAAGAGATAGGAACAATTTTTTTTTTTTTTATTACATATGTACTTCAAGGAACTTAATATAAGTTAAGTAAACTTGTTCTTTGTTAAAACATTTTTTTTTAATTTACGGGCATAAAAATTTTCAAATATCCTTTAAGCTCTTCGAGGGACATCTACAGGTCATTCAATAAGTCCGTAGGATAAGTAAGAAAAAAACAAAATGCCTTCGAGAGCGATACAACGAGTATAGCGATTTTCCAAATTTTCGATACCACTTTTATGGTACGATTTCTCTTTCTCGTCAAAATAGACCTCAGTTTCAGCGATTACTTCATCATTGGACTTGAATTTCTTTCCAGCAAGCATTTTCTTGAAATCTGAAAACCGGAAAAAGACGCTGGGGGCTAAATCTGGAGAATACGGTGGGTGGGTAAGCAATTCAAAGCCCAATTCATTCAATTTTGCCATCGTTTTCATCGGTGAAAACGAAACTTTCAGTTGGTTTCTTGGTGAAACAACACTTTTTTCTTTTGCAAATGTGGCCGTTTCTTTGCGATTTCATCCTTCAATCGATCAAAAAGTGCACAGTAATAATCACTGTTGATGGTGGTTCCTTTTTGGAGATAGTCGATGAATATTATTCCTTTCGCATCCTAAAATACAGACGCCATCACCTTACAGGCCGAATGTTGGGTCTTTGCTCGCTTTGGATTCGGTTCGTCGACTGCTGTCCACTCAGCTGACTGTCTTTTGGATTTTGGTGTGTAATAGTAAAGCCATGTTTCATCCATTGTCACATATCGACGAAAGAATTCCATTTTATTGCGGTTTAACAGCGCCAAACACTCCCCTGAAGCATCAATTCGGTCTTGTTTTTGGTCGACTGTGAGCTAACGCGGCACCAACTTTGCGCAGAGCTTTCGCATACCCAAATGTTCGTGTAAAATGGTAAAAACACTACCATCTGATATCTTAACAATGTCAGCTAGCTCGTGCACCTTCAATTTGCGATCGTTCATAACCAATTTGTGGATTTTTTTGATGTTTTCTGGAATAACAGCCTCATTTCGGCGTCCACTGCACTCTGCGTCTTTGTGCTGGTACGACCAAGTTTAAATTCAGCAATCCACTTTTCAACCATTTTTCTCGATGAAGTAGAGTTCGGATAATGTTTATCAAGCCATTGTTTTGTTTCCACTGTATTTTTTTTTTTTCATCAAAATGCAATGCTTTATCAAAACTCGAAATTCAATTTTTCCATTTTATTTTTTCAATAACAAAAGTTGCACACAAAATGCTATAACTCACGAATCAATAGTGAGATTGTTGTCAAATTTATATACGTATCGTTTGAAGATAAGTACTAAATAAAAATCATATGGAAAAAAATCTAGTAACGCCATCTATGTGTCATCCTATGGACTTTTTAAACGGACTGCTTTTATTTTTAAATTTTCAAGGATTGTGGTTCAAATTGGATATCCTAGTTTAAGAAAAGCAGCGCGGGCCTTAACATTTAAAAGCTTTGGGAAAATTAACCGGTCTAATGTTCACACTCAAGTATTTTCCTCTACAAATGAAAAAAATTGAATTTTTGCCTTAAAATATTTGTCAACTGAAAATTTATTGTTTTAATATTATTAATGAAAATTACCTTTAAATTAAAAAAAATGCAAAAAACCCTTGACTTTATCCAGTACATAAACTCTCTATTGAATTTATTTCGTTTTTGATGAGTTTCTACAAAAACCAGTGCAAACTGTCAAGTAACAGCTGACTTCGTTTACACACATTTATATATTTTTTGTTTTATTATGATTCTGCTGACAAATTTCAAAGTTTCAAAAACTTCAGTAACAAAAAATGTTTTTCCCCTTATATATTTGACATTGCAAACTATCTATGCTTCTGTATCTTCGGTTATATTGAAGAAAGCTTATTCCACATTCGAGTTGAAGGTTAAATATATGTATGTGCAACATACCTTAAAAATAGTCTTACAGCTTGCTTTACATACCTGAAAATGAAAGAAAAAAAATGTTTTAGTGATGTACCAAGTATTGTTAAGAAATTGTTTTTATTTATACTAGTACCATACAAAATAGTATAGTATACATACATAGCGAAGACACAAACTTTTATTTTTATATAGTTTGGGTACGATCGGTTAATTGCCTTTGTTGATTTCAAAAGTTTTTAATAATTGTCCATTAAACACAAAAACTTTGTATGGATGGACGGCTTTAAGATTAATTTTGGGAAAGCAAAACTAATTTTTGGAAGGAATATATGCGCCCCAGACTGCCACTCAATACTAACCGGGAAAGATTGAGCTTATCCGTGCAAGAATAGAAAAACTGCACGTAATGTGTAAATTAAAAAAAAAAAAGAAGTCATAACAGCTAAGGAATTATTTCGGCTCAGCCGTAGAAAAAACTTCCCACAGCCATTTTTAGAAATATTCGAATGAATGAAGGTTCTATTATTTTGATGACGTCACTTTGCATAAACGTAGGCGTGGTTTTCATTTAATTTTTCAAATTGAAAATTGAAGTAGATTCATTTTAAGTACATTTTTGATATTAAAGGTTGTGTGTAAAATCTCAAGTCCATATATTAATTTTGTTTTACTTATAACGGTTTTTTTATTCTGATGACGTCACTGTGTATGGTAAGTAGGCAGAGTGTTCATTGGATTTTGCAAAATTTCAAACTCAGAGCGCATATTCAAAATCAAAGATCATGTGCAAAGTTTGCAGTCAGTACATTGAATTCTGTGTAATTTGAAGATACATATATACCCATTTTGATGACGTCACTTTAGAAAGGAAGTAGGCGTGGTTTTTATTCGATTTTCCAAATTTTAAATTTGAAGTAGGCTTATAAATAGAGAGTACATTTTAAATATCAAAGCTTGTGTCAATATCAAGTCAAAACATAAAGTTTTATTGTATTAATGAAGATTTCAATATTTTGATGACGTTACTTCGTATGAAAGGTAGGTGAAGTTTTTATTCGAATTTGAGAAATTTCACGTTCAGAATGCATATTCTAAATTAAAGCTCATCTGCAAACTTTCAAGTCATTACATTGAATTTTGTGGAGTTTTAAGAGATTTCACCATTTTGATGACGTCACTTTGTATGAGAGACATGCGTGGTGCACATTTAATTATTATGTGAAGTCAATACATAAAATTTTGCGGAATTTATGAGGATTTCAACATTCTGATGACGTTACTTTGTATCAAAGTTAGGTGAAGTTATAATTTGATTTTGCAAATTTCAAACTTAGAACGCATATTAAGAGGGCATATAAGTTACAAATTTTTAAAAAAAAATTTTTTTGAAAAAATTCATAGAAGGAAAAAAGATTTCGTTTTCCAATTTTACACATATATTTGCTGATATTTAAAGAATACAAAAAATTTTTTTAGAATACAAGAATTTTTGAAACGGTTTTTGCCGTTATTTGATTTATTTTAAAAAAATGCCAAAAAATTGACGGTGTGTAGGATATCACCAGTCTGGAATATCTGAGGAAAAAATGAAAAAAAAAACATATTAATGCTTGTTTAAGTGGCTATCGCCTGAGCTAGGATATTTTTTTTCGTCAAAAACAAACAAAATGGAGACCGATTTTGTAACCTCGGTAACCGATTTTTTGTATTCTTTAAATATTAGTAAATATATGTGTAAAATTTGAAAACAATATCTTTTTTCCTTCTATGAAAAAACATTCCCAAAAAAAAAAAGTTTTTTTTTAAATTTGTAACCTATATGCCCCCTTAAAGATAAATGTGCTATATTAAGTTATGTGGTAATAGTTCCGCTTTTCTTCGATTCAATTTATCGAATGGTCTCTTATCTAGTTCTTGTTGGCGTGATGACTGTGACCTTGAGTGGAATCAGAGCAATGATAAGATAGCTTTTACCTACTACGTCTTTATCTCCCACACACCAAATTTCGTAACAATAAACTTGTTATAAGCACATTATTTGTTCCATTCGAGAATAGACCATGTTCTTTGTTGTTTGACAAAAAAAAAAAATAAAATAAAACAGCAACATTAGGAAGTAGGGAGTGTGAGATATTCTTCTATACTGAGAACACTATCGTTTATTATTTTTAATAAAAAGTGTGCTGTGACTACTTCTGTGAAACATCGGTAGAGTTGATGTCGTTCTTTGTAAATTATTTTACACTCAACACTCAATTTTTCCCTTAAAAAAAAGTCAAAAGCTACGCCCCATGGAAATTATTATGAATAAATTAACATTTCTGTACTGAAGTTAAATTCTATTGTTATGGGGGAAACTATAATTTCATCATTGACCGCAATAAGATGGATATAAAGTTGACTTCTTGTCATGCTGTGGCGTATAATTACAACACAGCAGGGTGATAACGCCAACACATACCTAAGGCGCCCATGTGCTTGTGCCCCTAGATGCCCCCTCTCCCCTTGGATAACGTGTGCCCACGCTTTAATTATGGCATCGCTCTGACAAGGAACTCCTTTATTGTATCATGATAAATAATGGAAGGCATCGCATCCAACACAACGTTATATATTGATTTTGCCAAAACAGGAGCGTGAAATATTTACGCTTTGACGTCACACTCAGACTCCAGCAATCATCTACGACAGCAAAACGCCGTAGTCGTCGTCGTCATCTACGTCATTCGTTCATTCATTACAGACGGTTTGGTGAAATGGAACGTTCGATTAGTACGAGGGACAAGAGTTTAGGTTCATTCATAAATTTGCACTACTGGAGAAGAGGACCAACAGAGGCAGCAGGACGAGGGCACAACAACAAAAACAAAAACAATAAATGACGCATCGCTTGTTGAATGCGGCTACACAAATCAGCCTCACACGCATGCAGATATTTGGTGGTTGTGTGTGTAACGTTTGTTTCTGTGTGTTTGTGGATGAAGAGAGATTTTTCACTCGCTGGCAAAGTCCTTCACAAAAGTTCAAGTGAGTCAAGCTTTTTTAATGAGTGCGGTAGGGAGTTCCAACAAGTACCATACTGCGCAGTAGCACAAATGTTCCAGAGCCTTTTAGAATTTTGTGCCTTATTTACGCCTTAGTAAGATAAAAACTCAACTACAACAAACATTCAAAGCTATCCCAATAAATACACACGCGATTTGCAGCTGATATTTTATCTTGGTAGTATCTGCAAAGTTCGAGATACAACATCATGTTCAGCTAATTTTTTTTTCATATCAATTCACCTTGTGCTGGGAACACCACTCTGTGTATTTACCACTACCACTAAAAGCACGCTCACATTTTCACTCAATTTGTTCTTCGAACGAGTAAAAGCTTCCAAGAACATTGCTGTTAGAAGTACTCTTAATCGAATTCGGCCCATTTTTTTGGTGTGGGGGTTTGAGATATTGGTTGTGGTGGTTGGCTAAAATATATAGAGTGGATACGACGCAATTTTAGTCATGGCTACTTTGCTGCATCCTTCGTCCGATAAAATTTCGAAGTTAGAAATTACGTCGTATAACTTAAGCAGTGTTTTTAAAGGGTAAGAGGCTTTGGCGAATCTGGGAAAGAGACGAAATAATACTGGCGCCAGTAAAAACATGTTTTTCTCATACTCAATCAGTGACTGTGCAAAACTAGGTGAAACGTGTCAATGTGTGTGTGTGTCCGAGGCATCAATAATTGACTTAACATCTCTTTGATTGGGATGCGTAAATTGTACAGGGATAATTCTATAGGATAATTTTAGAAAAGGTATGCACAATAGGGAAGTTTTCAGAGTAGATTAAGATATTTTTTTTTTCAACTAATACTTACAGGTTCTACAACTATTTCGTCAACTCGGCTTGGAAATTTATCCCTTCATTCTGTATCACGAAAAAGCACACCAACGATAAGCTATAGATTTTTGAATGCAAGGAAGTATTGCTGATCATTTCTTTTTTGTCGTTTGTGTCTCGTTTCGTAGACCCCTTTTACATTGGTCAAGACTTGAAATCAATTCTTTGCTATTCCCTTTTAAACTTACCCTCCCTCACCCTGATGTCCGCGTCTTTCATCAACAAACTCACAGACTTGATTTCAAGTCTTGACCAATGTAAAAGGGGTCATAGTGAATGATGGGGTAAATGTGTGATAATAGGGAAGATAGTCAGGTATGTGGGGTAGTCAAGTCAGAAGAGTTTGCAAGTTTTTAATTTGAATTTTTATCTTGCATGATCTTGGCGGCCACTGGACTGCTCCAAAACGTGAAATTAATTATTCACCAAACTCGCCTCTCAATAGGTGCAAGGTGTAGCATGGCGGGTGGCATGTGGCACCGTCTTGTTAAAACCACATATCAACCAAGTCCAATTCTTCCATTTTGGGGAAAAAAAGTCGGTAACCATAGCACGGTACCTTGCTCCATTAACTGTAACATAACTATTTTCATTATTTTTACAAAGTAACGGTCCAATGATGTCGCCGGTCCACAAACCGCACCAAACAGTGCATTTTTCAGTGTGCATTGGCAACTCTTTAACTGCCCCTGGCTGCTCTTCAGACCAAATTCGGCAATTCTGCTACAATTTTCGATAAAAAAGTGGATCTTCATCTAACTTTTCTAAGGTCTATTCACCAAACAAGCGACTTTGTGGTAATTCACCGCTCAGTTGCATGAGCTGTATTTTGTATGGTTTACGAGGTCCTAACGTAAAATTTTCCAGGTGGTCGAATAACACAAGCCCAATTGTTACAACGGCGACAAATTGACATATCGCGCTCTTGATTGACACTGCCCGATACAACAGCAATATTCTCTTCGGCACACACTCTCCGCATACCAGTTGGTGTACTAATGTCCAATAAAGTGAAACTGGTGCGAAATTTGGTCACAATAACTTTAATAGTCTGTTCGATGGGTCGATTCTGACAACCATAAAATGGATGTAATTTGCAAAACACAATCATGGTGAAGTGTCAAACATTACTGAGCTTTTTTGGCTTTGCCACACGTTACGATTCACGCGTGAGGTGTCAAAAAATTTACACTGAAAAAACAAATAGCAAAAAATCACCCTTTACATCATAACGCATAATATGCCAATACGTAGAAGTCTATCCAGTGTAAAAAGTGGCTGCCGGAATTTACGCCCTTTGAACTTTCGTCCGAAAAAAAAAATCGCGAAAAGCCCGATTTTCCATAGCATCGAATTTTGGACGTAAATTCTGGGAGCCTAGAAAAGCGTGTCTCCTTATAATACAATGAACTTTTAGGATTTTGGATGCAATCCGACAATATTTACTCTTTTACCAAGGATTTCAGACGTTGAACGTATTCAGTCAAGTCTGCCTTGGTTCGAAACTGGGCGATAGATTAGTAGGAAGAAAGGGACAGTTAAGCGAAATATATGTAGGACGTTTGAAGCAGAAACGGAAAGTCGGAAAATGCGAATTTGGATATGAAAAGTAAATGTTATGCCTTTACCTCAGTCAACTCAAGTTACTAAGCGCTCCTCCCCACAAACTTCTCTTCCACCAACAAAAACTTTTGAATCGTAAGGAATGATGAACTTTTAATTTCATTTGATAAGAAATGGAAGAGATATGAAGAAAGGTTAAAGCGTAGGAGCATGGCCAGGGCAGTATTCGAAACTTTTTCTCTGTTTGATTTTTTTTAGGATAAATATTCACTAGACGGAACGAAAAACCTTTAATCCCTTCATTCCAATCCTTATGAAGCAATTAGAACGATTTCCGGCGTTTCAATAATTATTTTCCAAAAAAATCCCATTTTTGTTTTCTCTGTATACCTCTTCAGTTCTTGAGGGAACCATGTGTTTTGTACTGGCTTTTCCAGTTGACCAACATGACTCTGGAGATATAATAAGTTTAAAAGTATGTGGATGATAAGAGATGATGGAGTAAGTAGGACCAACTCTAAACGATTACCTCTTTGGAATTTGGCATGTATTACAATGACATTAAAACAAACAAAAGCACCAAAAATCCCCAACTTATATGATATGTTGCAAAAATTGATCAAAAGCGCAAGGGGCCGACCGACAGGCACTTGGCTTTCAAAATATTTTTTGAGGTTGTCTCGAAATGTCAGAATACTACCGGTTATGTGAGGAGTAATGAGACGCATCTTCAGCTGGATACGATGTAGTCAGGCAGGTAATGATAAATCCATGGCATAGACGTTGCCAACCTAACGAAGGTTGTAAATTAAAATGTTAATCGCTGCAAACAAAGCTAGTGGCAACATTTGCACGATCAACACAGAATCGAATAGTTGAGCACAACTATTGCACAGTGGCAAAAAGCAGACAAACCGCAGACGGCTGGAATATCAAAGCTATCACAATTGCAGCAAGTGACTGCGTAGGAATGTGATACCGTTGAAACAGCGTGATCATTCCGTGATCATGCGGTAGTAAGTCTGGCATGAATTAAAACGCTGTGAGGCGGTGAGGGTCTCATCAGCTGTTGCGCCATTTCACTGTGGGAAATCGGTCGAATCTCGCTGTGATTGCTCCACTGTGCAATGCAGAATCTGTTGGTTGGTGGCGCAAGCTGATGCTGCTGCTGCTGTTGGTGCTGCTCCGATATCAAGTGCCATTGGTGACCCGAATAATATTTGAGCCTCTTAAGCAAAAACAACACCACCAACAACACGCTGCTTAAAATGTTGCTATTATTATTATTATTATGATCATCTGTGTGTGTTTGGCTGTGTGTGTTTAAATCAGTTTTTGAAAGTTTAAAAACGGATTTGATGTACTTGTTATTGTTGTTGTTGTTGTTGTGCCTTGTATTTGGAGTCGTAGTTATAAGCATCACGACGATAACGACAACGAGAACGGCAAAACAGCAAAGCCTGGCCTGAGCAGAATGATCTGCGATCACATGCCTGCTGCTGAAGCCCCCTTCGTCGCCGCTACGTGTTGATCAAGTCGCAGGCATCGCGTTATTTTTGTGGTTCGTTGCGATCGCTGCGAACTTTATGTAATCAACTGAGCTGAGAGAACTCTAGCAGCTGCGTTGGATATTTGTTGTTGTCATTGTTGTCAAACCTGCATGTTGACTCGGTTCACGTTACCGCGCCGTCAAGATTGGTAACAAAAACAGCAGCAGCACCAGCACCAGCCAACAGCAACAGCTTAGTTGCGCTCACTTGCACTAAGACTTAAAAGTGAATGTCCACCAAAAGTCCTTGAAACTAAAACCGATCTTACCAGTTCAGCTTTGGCAGCTTCGGCAGCATTGGTACAGCCAGCCATCTAGCTAGCTAGTATATCGTCTATCAGCAAGCAGAAGAGTGGGAGGACGGCGAGGCAGCAACTATTTTTGTGCTTTCAAATTTGAATTGATCGAGACTGTGGCTGCGTTTAAATTGGTTCTGTTTTTGTTTTGGTTTCTTCTTATTTTTGCCGTTTCTTTTTTGTTGTTTTGTCTTTAACGGACTGACAGAATATCTGAACAAGTGATGGTGGATGTTGCCCCGATTTAAAGAATTGTTATTGGTTTTGGCTTGTGTAGCTAGGCTACACTTTGGGTGTATCGCATTCTGGGGCGGTCACTTTAAAGTTGAGTCGACTTAAGACACAGTTTAAACTATGCGATTAGACAGAATAACCGACAATTTGACCACAAAATATTGGTGCTAGATCTAGCCATTAATATTCATGCTACTTTGCATCCATAAAGAGTTCCATAGCTTTCATCCATATTTGTCAAAATTCAAATATTGTTGAAGACGGGTATATTTCAGAAGATTAGAAATATTGGGAAGAGTCCAAAGATTTAGAGTTGAAAGGAGGTAGCGGGAAAAATATATAAACCGTTTGGAGAAGAATTAAGTTCTATCCCAAGAACATTTAACTTCTTGTTGATTAAATTTTTCTTTTAATCCATGTCCGAATTTCTGACCCTAACCTTGTTCGAATCCCTTTCCTAATCTTTTTCCTTATTCTGTTCCCAGTCTTTGTCCTAAGCCTTGTTATAAGTGCGTTAAAATCCTTGTTCTATTCTTTATCCCAATCCTTGTCCTAGTGCTGCTTCCAATCTTTGTTAGCATCCTTGTTCTTATCCATGTCCAATTCCAAGCGCTTATCTTTATCCAAATCTTTGTTCTACTCTTTTTCTTATTCCTGGTACTAATCTTTGACCAAATTATTGCCATCATTCTAAGCCTTGTCCTAATGCTTATTCAAATACTTGTCTCAATTTTACTTTTATTTTCATTTCTGCATTTGCTTTAGCTCTTTCATTTACTTTTGTTTATGCATTGCTTTTGCTTTGCTTTTGCTTTTGCTTTTGCTTTTGCTTTTGCTTTTGCTTTTGCTTTTGCTTTTGCTTCTGATTTTGCTTTTGCTTTTGCTTTTGCTTTTGCCTTTGATTTTGCTTTTAATTTTGCTTTTGCTCGTGCTCTTGCTTTTGTTTTCGCTTTCGCTTTTGCTTTGCTTTTGCCTTTGATTTTGCTTT
This sequence comes from Pherbina coryleti, assembly GCA_943735915.1. Classification (NCBI taxonomy): domain Eukaryota; kingdom Metazoa; phylum Arthropoda; class Insecta; order Diptera; family Sciomyzidae; genus Pherbina; species Pherbina coryleti. The sequence goes on from OX030950.1 coordinate 7,695,321, forward strand.
TAATTTTGCTTTTGCTCGTGCTCTTGCTCTTGCTTTTGCTTTCGCTTTTGCTTTGCTTTTATTATTACTTTACAACTATTTTTGCTTTTGCTTTTGCTCTTACTTTACTATTGTTTTTGCTTTTGATTTTGCTTTTAATTTTGCTTTTCCTTTTGCTTTTGCTTCGCTGTTTCCTAACGGACCTGATGACGCCATTAATTTCTTTTATTTTTATTATGTGCCCGAAACGTCTGAAAACTGTGTTTAGACAACAAATCACACCCCCCCACTTAACACGTAGTATTAAATAAGGTTAAGAAATCTTAAGTTTGGAGAGCTAAAGTTTTCATTGTTTGCAGTTGAGTTCAGAACCGGAAGTTATCAAGATTTTCTAAACCGTACCGTCTATGCTTCTTTGAGAAGTTTGAATGAAAGAAATTTCCTCCCCTCAAAATTTTGTATCCTCCATTGACTTCAAACAAAAGCCGAATCAACTACAGAATAAACTCAATTCTCGATTATGTAGTGTCTTGATCTACACACCTTAATTTCTGCCAAATTCAAATCTGCCACAGTAGAATCGGTTCAGAAAATGAAAGGAATATTTGAAAGGTGTTTATTCTGAACTCAGCCACACCATATAGTTGTCTTCTACTCATGGAACGCATGCTAAAAAGTTGTATAAGAAATATTTGGCATGTAAGTAGCAGTGATCATTAAACCATCAATTTAAATCCATTCGGATATGGTAAATGGAACTCTGTTCTTAAAACCGGATCACAATCACAAATACAACAACTAGATCAACTGAAACTGAAAAGGAAAAGAAAAAGAACAAGGCACAAATAGCAATAAAGCTGGTGCTTTGGGTGTGGTTGGAGCCAAACATACCATTGACTGACAAAGCTTTCGATTAAGTAGACCAGCCAGCTGCATAAAATGGTGCAAGAAGAAAAAACACTACGTTACAGATTCGACTTGTGCGCAAAAACGTTTCAAACTTAATCGTATGATTGGAGATTTATTTTTTTTTTTCTAATAGTTAATATTTGCTATTTATAGATAGTGAAGGTAATAAGGGGAAAAAAAAACAAAAGAGTGGTTTAGAAATAGTGTCCGGCCGCACTCATTATTAACTCAACCTTACGTTATATATTTTTAAGTTAATCAAGGTGCTTAAGTTCTAAAGAGCACTGAAAAAATTTTTCGAAATTGAAATTTAACAAAGGGAATGTCTGTGTGGTCTTAAAAGATTCTTATACCGTTCAATCGATCTTTGTAAAATTTGTACTATGTATTAGTATTAGCCCGTATAATTAGGAGACTTTTATCGTTAATTCTGGGAATTTATATAAGTTTTGAAATGAGGTAGAGGTGAGTATGACTTGAACTTATGATAAAGAAAAGGTTAACTGTATCGTGGACATGATAGCGTGATAGCGTATATTTATCCTTTATTACTATCCTATACTTTCCTTTGCTCCCAAACTTGTCCTCTTTATCTCCCGTCCTCCCAATATTTATCCTTATTTTTATATTTGTCTTAATAATTATCCTACTTTTTGCCCAAACTCTTAAGCCATGCCCAGAACTTATCCTTGTTTGAAACTCTTTCCTAAACCTTGCGTCACTTCTTTTCTCAATCTTTGTCCTAAATATTGTCTTTATTGTGTCCAAATACTTGTTCTATTTCTTTTTCTTTTAAAATGCTTTTTTCAACTGTTTTTGGAACCCTACTTGATGTTGTCGTGTCAATTGACACATAAAAGCTTTAAGAGTCTTTAAATTGGGCACAGGGTCACTTTTATTTATATGCATGACCAAGAAGATATGGTTTGATGGATATAGCAAGGGACAATAGTATATGGCAAGCCACAAATAACGTGCTTACTTAAAAAACTATAGTTGAATGGGCTAATCAGGTATTGTTTGTAACTTCTACCAAGTTGAAATTAATAGTTTTTTGGAAAAATTTTTTTCATGACACAAGCTTTGTAAAAGAAAAATATCATTCCGAAATGCAAAACACTCGCAAAACACTCGCTTTTGGTGAGACTTTCGCTTGTGCCTCAGTGGATTGCTAGGAAAGTTGCCCCTCACCAGTGAATACATATGGAGAGTTACGTAAGTAAAACTACTGCTAAATTGTTGTTGCCATGATCAGGGGAGCTCTAAAAGGTTAGATTTCTAAGTGCTCGTGAAATCATGTGAACCTTGAGAAGACTTAGGTTCGGATCTAAACTAAGTTTGTTCCTAATTTTTTTTTTTGTTTAAGCATGGATAACTTTTTCTTCCTTTTGATTTTCTACTTCATTTCTATGTAATTTCCTATGAAATCTTGTGGTGAGCTTTAAGAAGTTTTAGGTTCGAATCTTTACTAAGTTTGTTCATTAATTTTTTTTCTAACATGTGCTGTTTATGGGTCATTTCTATGTGATTTCCCATGAAATCTTGTGGTGAACTTGAAGAAGTTTTAGGTTCGAACCTAAACTAAATTCGTTACTTCACTTTTTTTTCTAACATCCGCTGTATATAACTTTTTCTTCCCAGCTATGTTCTGACATAAAATTTCTTTTTTGAAAATTAGTAAATTTATGACATCCTATAAAACAAGCTCGTGGCGACCGTGGCGCAGTGAGTAGAGTGCGTGACCCATACACCAGAGAACCCTGGTTCAATTCCATCTGATACATATAAAGTTTTTTCAATTGAATTAATTTTTCTCTTCGGCCGTCACCTCTCTGCAGACAATGGCAAACGTCAGAGAGTAATTAATGCCATATAAAGCTTCTTGAGAACATGCACATTAGCCATTCGGAGACGGCATAAAACTAGTAGGTCCAGTTCTCGATCAATTGCGTTCAAACATTTAATAACACGCACAACACAATTTGATCCTTTCAAGGACTGAAATGGCCATCCAGTTTATTATTATTATCATTTAAACAAGGTCTCTCTTTTATCATTATATTTACAGTTTTTGTTCCCAAAACTTTAAACTTCATTATTCCTCGCTAAATTTTGGTTTCTTCAGTTAACATTTCATTTTACTCCGACAAAAACTTTAGTGAAACCAACTTTAAAAATTTTAACTGTTTGTTTTAGTATTGCAATATCCAACAACAAAAAAAAAATTTGATTTGAAATACCTTCTCAAAGAATGCCAAGTAATGAAGTTATTGACGTAATCGTTTCTTGCTGTGTTTTTTTTTCTTTTTTTATGGGGCCTTCAGAAGTCTTCGTTGGTCTTATTATACGCTACGGTTAAATTTCGGAATTCGAAAGTGCTGCACGCTACGTTATGAACGCGATTGGTTTCAATTTGGCGCACCAACACAACCTTTGGTACAAGCTATAAATTCAAGCTACCAAAGCTTTAAAAGCAACAATTCAATTTATGGCTCTGCGACGCTAGGGTGGTGCGACGTATCGGGGAGAGCTGGTATGCAAGCTGGCTGGTGGTGGCCGGTGGTAATTTTTTAGAAGGCAACTCGTGCCATGAAGTTGGTGATTTTTTTTTTCTTTAATGGTGGTGCGCACTAGTGCTGCATCAGTTCACAACAACAAAACGACCTTGCTGAAGGCAGTCTCTCAACCTCATTTTTACTGTTTCTATTTCTATTGCTATTTTCGAAAAGAAGTAGTAAAACCAAAACAAAATTCAAACATAGAAACAAGAACAGTTGCGCGCATAGCTTAAAATCAATTTAGTGCGCAAGCGTAAGTAACATGTTGGTTGGCTGGCTCTAGGCTACAGAAATGTATGTTTTTGTAATGGTAGAATTGCTAAGGCTCGATTGATTAGCTTGAATAACGTACAGATATGTATGTAGATAGATATTGGCAGGGCCGCACCAAAGTGCGAATTAAAGAATTAAACGCCATTAAGAGAAACGAACAAATAGTGGAGAGGAGATTGCCTTAGGTGTTAACTGAGTGTTGAAAAATTGCGTAAGACTGGAAAATGCTAGGGGCTGGCTATGCATAGAGGTCTTAATGTAATCGCTAATGTAATCAAAAGTCCTAAGATTTTCAAGAGAACTTTTGTGTTTATCTCAGACAATCACCTTTTTTATGGTAATGTTTGCATATTATAACCTTTTGATCCCAAAACTATGCTATAAAATTCTCAAGTGTTTCTCAACAAAACATAAAACTAAATTAACGTTAAATAACAGCAAATGTATGGCCAATCTTCAAAAATTTCAAAAGTGAAGTGAGTGAGTGGTAATGAACGTATTCGTAATCATCAAAACAGAGATGTAGTAGTTTTTGCAACTTTTAAATATTTTTATGAAGTAGTCAATTTCTTAATTAAATATTTCATCACTTAAATCAACCATTGTAAATAAAAATTTACGAACCTAAATTTAATTATGAAAACAACTCAATGAAAATGTTAGAAAAAAACTTATTAATAACACAGTGCAACAATATGTGTTGGTATCAAATTTTCCAATGATTTCGGGGAATAGTCTTTTGAGGACTGTTGTTTCGAAACTGAAGTGAAGTTTACTCTATCCGATCCAGTCCATATCAACTTCAATAAACGGCGCCTTCAAGAACTTAAAATTATTTTTTATTGTCTTTAGAGACACATTAATTTTGTTTGGACATCCTCTCACTTTATTTAATCTTTTGACAACTATTGGGACACCGATTACCCTTTTACTTTCGAATTTTTCCCGAAAAACAATAAATTTTTTTTGTACAAGGTATCAATCCAAGATTGAGGATGTGGCATTGAGGATTTTTGTGTTTTTTTGGCATTGAGAAGAATATCGATCAAATTCGTGTTCAATCGTTCAATTTTTAATAAAATTGAACAATATAAAATTTTAAATAAAATAGGCTAAAAAAAAACCAATATGAATCAATTCCAATAAACTGAGGCACAAACATATTTTGTTTTTTTTTCTGATAAGGGTTGCCAACAGTTCTCATAAAACATTATGTTGCGAATGAAGTTTGTGTTTCTAAAAAAGCTTAAATTTGTATTGAAAATGCATGAAGTTTGTCTTAACTATAAATTTAAAAAAGAAATATAAATGATTTTATTCATATTTCGGTGAAAGATATACATAGATAATAAAAAAAAAATTATTTAAAATACAGGTTGCAACCCTATTCTGCTAAGCACCTCAGTAGGAAAAGCGATCATTCCAAGACAGCTTCTTGATACATCCTTTAAGACTCGGCGATCATACTCCTTCACTACCTAAAGCCATATCTTTTTTGTATGGAGCTGCTAAGTAAAGGGTATTAATCCCTTCGTGTCACATCTTCGAGCACGTAAGAAGTGATTAGTCAAAAATCCAAGTTTCTTCTTTGGCAATGAAAGAACGATATGGATGTCGATTTGTTTTGTTTTTCACTTTTTCATTTTTCGCATTTTCTTTCCAACACATCGCTTTGTAGCTGCCGTGTTCATCTCTTAAGATATTAGTGCCTTCTTCCAATACTTGAGGCAATAAGAAAAGATAGATCGGGACACTACGGAGTCAAGTGCTCTCGTTCAAGTTCAGCAAAGCAAACGAACATTGAGAAAATTAACGAAAGGGAAGCTTACGTAAAACTTGGGCGACTCCATCCATATAATGCCGCACAAGTTCGTTCTTTTGCTCTCTTGCTTTTGTTTGCTTACGCATGGTTGAGCCTTTATGCGTCGTAAGCGCGTACCTAGTCTAGTGGCCGCTTACTGTGTAAGTTAGATGTCATCAGTGTTTGAAATGGCCACACGCTACTATACAAGTGTAATAGAATTACTTTAATGTTCTAGGGTGGTATTGTAAAATATCTACTTTTAAGTTGTTAAGAAGTCTAAATGTTGTAGTCTAAATATGGTTCTCTATTAGAATTTGCTTCTTTATCGATATCTTAATGGACATTTTTTTTAATTTTTTTTTTTATATAACAAATGGGCAATCAACAATGGTTACTCTAAAATCAAACTTTAGTTTTTATGAATATTTGCGGTCAAAACAACAAAGTTGCAACTTGAATGAAACTTTAATCGCAATTAATTGATGAATCGGGAATATTTGTGCACTACGGACTATCAGAAGAGCTGTCAAAAATAAACGATTGACGCGTTTTAACTTAAACGGTGCTTAATAGTTTCTGATAAACGTGCAAAAATAGGGTTCAACGACTTTAAAGCTAACGAACCGCAGCTCCACGAGCGAGCAACTGATAACAAACTACAAAACTATTTTCACACCCGACCACAATTGATAAGCGATCAACACTCGACATTGACATAGAAACGATTTTTGTTTTTTTTTTTCAATGCAAATAACAATTTCCATATGTTATGGAAACGAGCAGTAAACATCCTTGGCGGGCCAATATAATTCAGCGATATTTTTTTTTAAATCAAATTTAAACAAAAGTAGAAGAATGGAAAAAATAATAGTGAAAATTTCGAAAACTAAAAGTTCTTACAAATTGTTTTTTTTTTTTTTTTTTTTTTTGAGATAGACAAACCGTAGTTGTATGAATTGGAGATTGACTGTTACAAGCTCCAATCCTCACCCCTATCTGTTCAGCATAGACTGCAATTACCACCCATCAGCTTTTTAATTATCAGTATTTCTTTTTTTTATGTTTAACATTAATATCAACCATCTTAAATGTTGATTTTGACATTTAAAAAATGGTTTTTAATTCAAAGTAGAAACATCGCTCAACCCAACTTGTCTTGGCAGAAAGCTTGACAAAAAAAAAAAAAAAAAAACAAATGATGGATATACTAACAAGACTCGTTGAATGCAGAATATATATCTTCAATTTTCAGTTAACTTGGTTAACTTGGTTCTGTTGTGCCTAAGCAATGAAGTTCGTAGTGTCTGCTGACAATGTTGCTAATTTGTATACTTGCTTCTTAGAACTTGTGGTATTTAAGTAACGTCTTGAATTACCTATGTATTTAATGGCATACCATTTTTTTAGATATTTAAAAGCCGTATTGGAGCAGCGTTGTGTAGACTCTAACTCAATAAATAAAGACCAAGCGTTTTTGTGAAATTTCCAATTTCCATCGCGGTATTCCTATTGTCTTTGATGCTTATGTGAATAAATATTTCTACAGGCTATACAGAACGAGTGGCGTCCGTGGCGAAGTTGGTTTAAGTGCGTTGCCGCTTTGTCAACGAACTTTGAAGACCCAGGTTCGAACCCCAGCAGCCACAGAAAATTATTTGAGTTAAAATAATTTTTCTGTACGGCCGCCACCTCTCTGCAGACAATGGCAAACCTAAGAGAGTATTCAAAATACCATGTAAAGCTTCTTGAGAATAAGAACATTCCGTTCCTCGCCGTTCGGAGTCGGCGTTAAACATGTAGGTCCGGTTCTCGGTCAATTGTGTACAAACTTAATAACACGCACAACACAATTGATCATAAAAAGCTAGGTCAAAGTCTTTTCAAGGGCTGAAATGGCCAGTTATTTATTTTTATTTATTTTTTTTATACAGAACGAGTTATGCAGGTCTATTTTTTAGCTTTGAACCAAGGACTTCAGGTGTAATACCCAATCAGTCAAGTCTGCCTTGGGTCCAACACTACACAGAAAAAATTATTGGAGGTGAATTTGAATAAAAATTTTTGTAACTTTTTAACAAAACGATTATTCAATTGGAATAAATTTCATCAATTTTTTATTCATATTGAATATTTTTTTGTTGTATTAACAAAAAATCCTCATATTCATTAAAATTTGGTTGGTGCATTGAACGAAAATATTTTGTAAATTTTTGACAGAAATTGTATTCAAATTGAATAAAAATCATCAAATTTTTATTCATATTGAAGATGATTTGTTAAAATAACAAAATTTCGTGAAAAAAACCCAATTTTGAGCTAACAAAATTTCATCATTGCAAAAATTTTAACTCATTTCATTTACGAAAATTGTGCGTTATTTTGAAGAAATTTCATTCAATTTTATGGAGTTATATTGAAGAATCATATTCAATTTCAATAAAAACTTTCATCAGTTTTGAGAGATTAATAAAATTTCGTTAACTTGAAGAATTACTTTAAGTAACTAATGAAATTTTATCAAATTCATTAAAATCTGGTAGGTGAATTTTACCGAAGTTTTTTGTTAATGATTTACGAAAATTTTATTGAGATTGAATAAACCTTACAACATTTTTTAGGCATTTTGATGATGAATTTTAACCAAATTTTTTTTGTTAATAGAAAAATCTATAAATTTGAGTAATTTGGATGATTCTATTTAGCGTAAATTTTCTTTATATACCGAATTCAAGGAATTTTGTTTTGCTTTAATTCAAGTTAATACGTTATCAATTGCATTTCATTAAAGAAATTTCTTCATTCCGAATAAAATTCGTTTAAAATTTCATCACATAGAAGAAATTTCTTCAATTTGAATAATGCGTTTTTTCAATTTTGTAATATTGAAGAAATTTCTTTACTATGAAGAATGATTTATGCTAAATGAAAAATTTTCTTCAAATTGAAGAAATTTATTTAAACTCAAGAAATTTCTTCACAAAGTACAGTTATCTTTGGAACTGAGTATATCTACAATTTTTGGCATCATCGGCGTCATTTTAAAAAACTGTTCAAGTGGATAAGTCATAGATGGATAAAAAAGAAGAATTAAAAAATATTCTTTTAAAGTTAAAGCTCACGGAGGCAGTGATTGATAAATTTGATATTGTTAATAATCTTCTTGGTAAGAACTCTTGAAAGATTTCAAAATTTTCATTTTTAATTATTTAAATATCTTTTAGAGTGTGAAATTAACTCAGATGTTTTACTTTTAACACAGCCGGAACAGCTTCAACAATTTTTTGAACTTCATCCTCTTCCAATTGGTCTCCAAATAAGAATTGAACACAACTTAAAAATTCTACAACAAATTCACACGTAAGTAGTAATATTAACAGTGTAGTAGTGACCATAAAAAAGAAGAATATTTCGTCAATATGAATAATGAAATAATTTATATTGGAGAATATTTCATTATTGTGAAGAATAAAAAAAGTCATTCTGAAAAATATTTTATTAATATGAAGAAAATACTTAGTCCAATTGAAGAATATTTTATCGATATGAATAGTAAAATTAGTCAAATTAAAGAAAATTTTGTTGTAATGAAAAATATATTGGTCATATTGAAAATAGTTTGTTAAAATGAAGACGGAATTTAGTAATAATGAAGAAAATTTCGTTATATCGAAGAAAAAAATAAGTCAAATTGAAGATTATTTTCTCAATATGAAGAATAAAAATAGTCATATTGAAGATATTTTGTTAAATTATTCACTAATTAAAGATATTTTGTTTGTTGATGTGAAGAATTTTTCGTTGTTTTGAAAAAAATTTTGTGAATTTGAATAATTCTTTTTCGTGACATTGAAGAATTTTATTCAAAACGATAAAATTTTATTCAAAATTAAATTTGCAAAAATTATTCAAATTAATAAAAGATTTGTTGCGTTAACACCTTGGAGGTGTTGACCGCATAGTGATCACCGTTTCATCAGCTTGACCTGCTTTTTAATCATATTTACCGCCATAATTTTTTCTGTGTAGGTGAAAGATAAGTGAGATAGAAGGGGCAATCAAGTGAAACATGTGTAGTATGTTCTAAGTATGCTATAAAGCCGTAGAAAGATGTAAATTTGAATCTGAGGCAAGTGTTATGCCTTTACCTCACCCAATTGAAGTTATAATGCAATCTCATCCACAAATTTCTCTACCACACCAATTACGAGGGTTACTACATATATTTCGGAAATAAATTGTATACAGATCGATTTTTTTTTATTTTGAAAAACAAAAAACATCAAATTCTTTTCAATATGTCACAGTGCCACTTGAGACACCCAGAAAAATAAGAAATATTCTGTGAAATAAGGAAAACAAACATGCGCCGAAGAATTTTTCTTCATCAAGACATGAAATCGACCACATATCAACTCAAACAGACATTTTTTTAAAACTCAAAACATCGAATCAATGGGTATATTGATACCCATTGACGAATTCGTATTGACGAATCATCGAATCTATAGTAGAGTCCTGGCTTGACACAAAATGACTTCGTTTTGTTACCGCAGATCAAGAACAAACTGCGTGGACAACTATTTTCGATGCCAGTAGAAGCCGTTGATGCTTTCAAAAACTATGCTTTGGAGGTGTCTCAAGTGGAATGGGATAAATGCTATGACAAATGGTTTGAATGCATGCAAAAATATTATTAACCATAAAGGAGAATATTTCGAAAAATTATAAAAATCTATTTTAAATGAAGAAAAGTTCCCGAAATATATGTAGCAACCATCGTATATGACTTCAGTTCTAAAATATAGACGAAGTCTTAACCTACACGCAAGAAAAAAAAACATTTATTGACAGTTTGCCGCAAACAAACTTCGTTTGTCGTGCTTGGGATCGTTATTTGCAAACGTTTCAACAGTTGTCATAAGAGTTGCAGGTAATTAATTTCGTTTGTCATATACGCGGATTATTTTTAAATTGCAGCAATTAAAAAATTGTTTCTCCCAACTGAAAACTTACTTTGTTTTTCCCTTCGTTGTATACACACAACGCTTATAATTCAGAGTTATTTTATGGAAATTACCAGTTTAATTTGTTTAATACGCGGACGGAGATAGCAACAGAGGTGCGATGGACAGAGGTGACGGACATAGCGGAGAGACAATTAATATAATAAATAATAATAACCGAAATAGCTTGCGGTGTATTTTATTCGTTTGTGGCAAATACAACTCGCAAACGAAGTTTAGTTGGCGAATTTTTCAGTTGCGGTGAACGAAAAATTTCCATGCGTGTATATACGCAAACGTGGCCGCATATCGCTCATTAACCCAAAATGTTTAATTTATGTGGGGCTTGGAAATTTATCCAAAGTTCAAGTAACTGGTGATACTCGTCGTGGTTGAGGCTATTATTTTTGTTTCTTTATTTTTGTAAATTCTTTTTTATTTTTATTTTTTATTTTTTTTTTTTTTGCTGTTCCTGCTGGTATCTCTGGGTTAGTGTAGCATCGTTGCTCACACGCCATAACTTGTGGTTTTGCTGAACTTTTGAAAATGAGAGCAAGTTGGAGTTGGTATATAGTGGTAATTCGCTTGCAATCAAAGAGACTTGAGTATATTTGCAGTCTAGCAACCGATGAAATTATTGATTTACCTTCGTATAGCAGACTATTCCAGCCATGGCTGGAATCATGGGGCCAGCTATAGATAGCGCGCCAACGCGCCAAAGCTATTGCATGTTCGACATGAAATCTTGCTTACAAAAACAACAACAATAATATTCGTCTAAGCAATTTTCGAAAGACATGCTCCACTGGCTGACGACTCATGATGACGACGGGCGCACGTTGCAAGCGCTTGAAATGTTTTAATGCGATTTATTGAAATCGAATAGCTAGACTTTTGCAACTGTGCATTTATTTTTCTACTACCAAAATACACTTGCTCCTTTAAATGAAAAAAAAATAAAAATATATATTTACGACTACTTTTTAACAAACTCAAAATGTTTGAATTTGCCTATTGTGGCAAATAAAGGTTGTATCAACAAGAGGCTTAGGGTTGCACAGTCGTATTTTTTAACAGCTGTTCGCTTGGCTTTTGAAAGACATTGCATTTCATAATTTCCATGTATCTACTTTATAATTCAATAAAAACTTAAGAAATATACAAGTACTTTTTTATTTTATTAAAAGAACAAATGCTAAACCTCTTGTTGATACACTCTGTATTTTTCGTCATTAGCATCAGTTGTACATAAAAGTAGAATAAACGGGCGTGGCAATTTCTTATCATCGCTCTTTTAATACCATCTCCTTCTTAAAATTTGCCAAATAAACCAATATTAAAACTTAGGTTATTGCTTTGAAAAAGCCGAATGTATCTAAAAAACAAAGATATTTATCTTTTGATAAGCTTTTAACTGAACCCCGATCTCCTGGGGTCAAAACCAAAATAATCAAAACAAAGGTACCAAAACAAAATTATGCCAAGCAGCTATTGCTTTGTTTTTTCCACCTTTCAGTTATTTATGTGTTTGTGTGTGAGTAGTGGCTAGATGTGTTCAAATCCTATGCAATTCTTAAAATATAGAAAATAAAAAAAATGCACGCTAAATGCAAAAAAGTGTGCTAATGTTTTAATGATTTTGCTTGATTTTACTGTGTTGTTGTTATTGTTGTTGTTTACCCAACGCAAAGGTGCACGCGTTTTTGTGTTTTTGGCAATAAAAGCTTTATTATTGTTATTTTTATTTGTTATTTTTTTTTCTATTTGCAAAAATAAAAAAAGATAAAAATAAAGTACATTTGCACAAGCTGTGGAATGCGGTAACAGGAAGTACATTTTTAACACCATGGTTAAAAGATATTTCAAATTAGATACGAAATCAAAACAAGAAAAAGAACAAACAAAACGTTGGGCTAAGACTGTTGGGCTTCTACGTGAAATATGTATACGAAAAATTTCAAGTTCACTCACAATACAGTTCAAATAGGATAAAATCACCGGTATGAAGTCAAAATTGAGAAGCCATTTGCTTGAAAATGAACAGATTACACCTTCAAACTGTCAGAAAATAATTTCCGTTATCCTTTTGATCGTAAAAATCGTCCTTCCTATTGCTTAGTTGAATGAAATGATTTACTAGCAATTTTGAAGTATTTTTCAAAATTGTGAAAAGTTCACATCCCAGATTTTTGCTCAAAATTGTAATTTTGATTCACACACCGATTCCACACCCCGAAACATATTCCAAAACGAAACTTCTCATCCAGAATTTTTGATATTTGATAGCTGATGGTATAAAGATGATTTTGTTCTCTATTTCCAAAATTGCTATCAGTCGTCCTTCATGCCGTAAAATGGCCTAGAAGTGTGGTCATGAAAATGTTATGAGAGGAGAAAGCTGTAAAAGTCAAAATTGAAAAACCATTCGCTTGAAAATGGATAGATTACAATTCATACTGTCAGAAAATAATTTCGATTATTCTTTGATGTACGTCGTTCATAAATTGTTGATTCATTACATAAAATTATGTACAACAGTTTTGCGAAAAAATTCTTTATTGAATACAGCACTTCTTAAAAGCACTATGTAGTCAATACCGATTTCAACTCAATAGTTCACTCAATAGTCAGTCCATAGGTTTTTCCCTTTGGGTTGTTTAATAAGGTATTCAGACTGGATTAAATCTTATCAAAGATTTTCTCGGAAGATTTAAGTTATCTATAATTTTTATATATGGGTAAATTGCAAAAAAAAACGTACACAAAGAGGTTTTCATGTGTTGTTTTTAAAGTTTTTTAAATTTTCCCGTTAGAGTGGTCAAATTAAATGAAAGTTAATGGAGAATTCGAAGTTGTTTTTAGGCCCTGCAAAAAATACTTTTTTCTTTGGTTTTTATACGATTTTTGTATTGAACGTCACATAGAAGATATGCGAGAAAAATCAACTAAAAATTTAAAAATGTTGCAAGTTAAAGCTTACTGTGATGTTTCTAATGTTATTTCATCAGTTAAATCAGCTTTTGAAAAAATCGCCATTTCAATTACAGAAATAATATAATTTTACCAAAAATATCTACTTATTTTACAATTTTAACGGGAAAAACTTGAAATTTTTCACCAAAAAGACATCAACGTAGAGGTTATTTTCAAAGTAGTAGACTTGCAGCAATGAATAATAGAAAAGTGTTAAATAATAAGCAATTTCTGAAAAAACAACAGGGTGACGGTCAATACATTTTGTGACGATCAATACATTTTGTTGCTCTTAACCAAATAATGTAAATCAAATTGAGAGTTTAACAAAAAACAGGTTTATTCTTTTACAAAAAAAAAAAAAAAAAATAAAAAATAAAAACAAAAAGTATATATAAAGTATATACATATGTCAGCTATACATAAAATTTTCATATATTTTTTTCTTTATTTTTTTACAAAAAATTAAAAAAGTCAATAGCTAGCTGAACCATTGAAACTTAAAGACTTCAAGTTTTACAACATAACTTCTGAACACTTTATTTTATATCATTGGAAAGGTATAACCTAAATTAAAAACGTAAAAAAATGAAAATTATAAAAAAGAAAAAATTATATCATGTGTTGCTGGCATTGTATTAAACTTAAACAAATTAAAAATGAATCAACTTATTGCAATATTTTCAAAAATTGTGTACTTTTCATCAAAATAGATGAAATAAATTTTTCAATGATACTATATTACCGGTAATCGGTCTTAAGTTGATTAAGCTACGTTGTCTCAAAATAGACCCTATTTTGGCCGCGAAAAATTATTCTAAGAACTTATAACTTCGAATTTAGTTTTCAAATCAATAAACCAATACAAGAAAAATATTTGAGCCAAATCGGAGATGATCAGCGCAACTGATCACTTCAATGTGAAATGGGCGGTATCAGTTAGTAAAAACAAAAATCAGGTCAAAGTCAAACAAAGGTACCATTCTTTTTGCTTTCGTTTATATTCTTCATCTCGGTCCTTATCTAGCTTTACTTTTTACCTATCTATAAATCTATATCTTCGTGCTCTTTCAGCAAGCGTTAATTTTGTTATTTTACTCTTAAATATACAAAAACGAAACACAAAATGAGTACTTCATCCGGTGGTGTGACATATCTTAAAAGTGACGTTCAATACATTTAGCTTTTTTTTTTCTTAGGAATTTTATTTTGCAAATATACTAAAACAAGGAAATTAAAAAAACCTATGAAACAATGATTTTAAACTTGGATTTGTTTTACTTACTATTTTTGCTTTAATAAAACTCCGCGTGACGTTCAATACATTTTTACACGTACTTGTCATAATGAACTGAGAGAACACAAAAAAATGTACTTTAATATTATTTAATCGTCTTAATTTTTAGAATTTCAAGATAACTAATCTCTGCACTTCCTTAATATAACTTACTTGTCATCTATACCACTCATAAATTAAAACTAACGAAGTGTAAAAAAAAATGTGACGTTCAATACAATGCTTGGGGACTGAATGTAAATCGAAAGCCTTATTCGCGATGACAATGTTTTGAGAATAACAACAAAATAATATATAAGAAATAAATGTTATCATTAGAAAACAGTTATTGTTTGTTATATTTTTGCATTGTTTCCAACTTTTTTTCACGTTTTTCATCAAAAAGTGTAATTGGGGACATATGTTTTTGTATTAAGCGAGTACGAGAGAGCAATATAATATTCTTCAAAACAAATATGCAAACAATTTTAGGATTCTGAAAAATATGTTTTGTCAATAAATATTCTTCAGTGATCTACTTTTTCATTTTTTATTTGTTTTTTTCTTTTTGTTTTTACCTAAAAACAGAGTTAAAAGAGCGAGGACAAAAAAAGAGCGTTGTGTATGCAATTGACCCATAAAAGTTATCTACTTATATAATGCGGCAGCATTAAAAATTGGTTGATCCGATCGTTGATAGAGAAGTTTGGAAATGAAGAAACGAATGACATAAAATAGCAAAATTGTATGCCGATGAGCGAAATCATATGCAAGCGAAACATGTACTGGGTCTATATTTTATGTATTGAGTACATTTCTTGAGTACATTTCTTGATGATAATGGCAATAATTGTAATTCAGAGTCTCTAAGATATGTTAATCACTTATGGCGGAGCAGACATCTCATCATTTAAGTCTCTTTAACCTCATGTCTAATCTATGTACAGTCTTGTTTTCGGCCTGGGCATAGCTGTTCCACTGCTGTAGTCAAAATACTTGATGACGTAAGAGTACTTTTTGATAATGACGATTTAACATTGCTCTGCTGGCTGAATTTCAAAACTTTTGACACCGTCAGCCACTCAATCCTCTGCAAAAAATTGGTTCTAAATTTTCAAAACCTGCGGTCCGTATTTTAAGAAACTACTTTAAAGTAAGTCTCAAAGAGTTCGTGTGGGTCAAAAGTTTTCTATGCTTAAAACACTACCAGTGGAGTACATCAAGGCTCTCTACTTGGATCATTGTTGTTTAACATGTTCATTTACGATATTTCCAGCAAGTGCCACCACATCACTATGCAGGCACATGAAGATATATCCAATTGTACTTGTCTCGTTACTTGATGTATGTGCTAGATTCAATGAGGAGTTAGATTTGGTATCCAAATGAGCCGATGAAAATTTGCTTTCACTGAACCCCACGAAATAATTTGTTTTGTCTATATCTAAATATCCATTTTATCACGAAGACTTGCTTCCAATTCTACTAAATAAAATTCAACTGAAACGTCATTAATCTTGGTTTTCAAGTAAACTCATCCCTTGCCAGTGATGATCACATCAACTCGTAAAAAAGTGTACTTTTTTGCGTAAAAAGTGTACTTTATTCTTCGCAATCTCCGAATGACATCAGGTTTTGTGCTCATTGAACGTGAAGAAAATTAGTACTGCAGCTGATTATGCTGATCATCTGTACTCTGAAGTCGTGTACGGTCCCTACATAAGCTCCTGGTCGCTTTTGATAATGCAACGAGCCGCATACGTATACGGTCTTAATAAATTCGATCATATCTCTGTCTTTTGTAAAAAATTACTAGGTTTTGACTTACCATGTTACATAGAAGCTAGATATTATATTTGCTTTCACCAGATCATCTACACACATAGTCCTATATATCTCTTTGAAAAATTAAAGTTTTGCAGATCTAGTACAAATTTGAACCTCGTGCTCCCTAAATAAAATTTCCTTAACTCCAATAGATTGTTATCTAATACTATGTTCACACACAGGCCGAAAAGACGCTTTTCAGCTGAAAAACTGCTTTTCAAAAAAAGGTGTTCACACTTGAAAAGCAGCTTTTCATTTCATTGTTCTCAGAAAATAAGATGCTCCTATTGGCTACATGTATACACATACAAAAAACAGAGAGACGAAATGTCAAATATCAGTGATAACCTCAATTTTAGTCAATTTTTGACTATACTCACAAAAACAGACTTCAAAGCAGGGTTGTTTTCTAGCTTTTTAGAGTTTTTCGCTGAAAAGCACACAAAAAGACGCTTTTCCTTTGACAGTTTTTCTATGGCGAAAAACTTAATATCATGTAGCTTTTCAGCTGAAAAGCCATTATTGTACGAAAAGCCGCTTTTCGGCCTAAGTGTGAACATGGTATAGTAAAAGAAACTTTAAGCATGTAATCTACAAACACTACTCTTAGCTATTTTCTTCTTACTCTTTCTATTTCTTCTCTCTTTCTCTAAACTGTACCATATATTTTAAAGAAATATTCTTTCGTTGCCTAAATTTAAGTTATTTTAAGTACTAGTTTTGATAAAAGTCTTTAATCTTAACTTATATAATATCTTATCATTTTATCTATCTTATATATTTTAAATTCATCGTTATATTTGGCATTTACATTTCCGCATCTATTTTCTGTCCACGTGGTATTTGTTGTACTCCTGTCCAAGAACGAGACTGTATAAGCGTGCTAAAACCCTTTTTCAAAACTTCTTTCGACACTTTTCCATTTGTTGCTATATTTGGGGATATAATTCTTGTCTAGTTCATGGGATATAATGCAAACACAAAATCTAAAGCAAAACCTAAAGAAGAGTAAAGCTTATGTAAAGGCACAAGTTCCGAAAACCTTTTGCTAGTGTAAAACAAAGATGTGAGTAAGTAAGTTCGACTTTGATCTGTCATCAATGATATATATTGTACTTTTATCTATTTACATGCATATGTTAGATATATCTACTGAGATGTTACAATATCATCTATCAAAGCAGTCAGACCGAGCGACAAACCGAATGACAGTCAAACGATAGTTGCAGCATTTCAAAAGTATTCATTGCTTATTCGATATTTTGTGTGAAGAATCGTGATTTGATACCCACAAAATGTTGGCAAATCTTAAAATTTAATCTTTTCATGCAATTTAAATTTGAAAGGAATCATAACAAAAAAATAAATCCAAGCCACTTAACCCATCTAAGCCAAGAAAAACCCACATTAACAAATAATTGCAACAATTTTGGTAACTGGAGGAAGTTTTATATATTTTACAAATTTTACACTTTTATGAAGAGTACTCAATGGACAAAATTGCCGCAAACTTTTATTTTAATATAAGATAAACTTTAAATGTTGCTTATCCATGCTATGCAGATATATAAGTGCTTTTTACTTTTATAAACGGGGCCAATGAACTTCGTGGTAAACCAAAAATACATTCACTCCAAATCGAAGGATATAATTTAACTAAAAATAAGCTTAAAGCTTATTTAATGTTCGTAAGGTTTAATGGGTCAATTATTTGGCATTTGAATGAAATGCAGTGCAGTATTTAATAAAACCAAGATTGTTTTTTTTTTTTTCATTGTTTCATCTCTGTATATGGCAGTGGTTATTGCTGTTGTTGTTGTTGCACTCGAGAGATTAACCAGTTTTTCAGGTTGGATTTTAGCCAGAACGTTAAGTGAACTGAACTTTAGTTCAACTGAACGATTGAATGAACATCTCTGTGAAAAGTGTAAGTTGTGGAGCACCTCTCTGTGTGAGCAGGTGAACTAGATGTGGTCGTCGAGGCCGACAAGGAGAGAACTACGATAAGTGTATCAATCGAATTTTATTGCAGAGCAGTGAAGGGGGTCCTGTAAGTTTTTACAAATTTGAATACTGGCTTTGATACTGGATTTAAATACGACTGCAATGAATGAAAATCGATTTGAGACAAAATTTTTAATGTGTTTTTTTCTTTTTTGCCCCCAACAGATTGAAGTTAAATAAAAAAAGAAAATGTGTCAAGCATCTGTAAAGTATGGGAGAGTGAGTTCAAAATATCGATAGATGGTGATTCAACAAAATATTTTAAGAAACATTTACTTTGCAGCTTTAACCCATTAATGCATAAAACGAGAATTTTTTACACACAAGTTCAAGTGTAGAATTTTAATATAAAATGAATGTAATTTCCAGTGTACTCTTTAAAAATATAGGTGATTCTAGTTAAGGCATTAATTTGCATAAAAAATTAAAAAGTTAAGGCTTTTTTCTTAAATAATAACTTATTTTTTCTCTCTTATATTTCAAAACCCATATTGTTTTTTAAAGTTTAGGTTTCCGCGTAGGTTTCCAAGAAAGTTCAAAAATATTTTTACAAAATTGCTTTGACTTGGCATGAAATTCTTACTCAATGAGTATATGTTATGATAAAAGTAATGACACTATAGTAAAATGTAATTCCTTAACTTTATGACAATATATAAAAAAAAAAAAATAAATACATAGGCATTAATACATACGCGGAGGGCAAATTTGTTACAAAGAATTATAACGCGCTATGTATAGGTGCAACGGTTAAAATACGAGTATTTTATACGAGTATACACGCTAGTATAGACTAGTTCTTAGCCCTCTTGACCAAAAATAGGCAAAAAATTCAAGACGTCATGAGGCCACGGAGAGAGCCGCAACGAGTACAAGATCGAGTACAAGCATAAATCATGAAACCGCGTTGCCTGGAACTATTATTCGTTGAGTATATGCGGCAAATATTATTGCATACATGGCTTAAATATGGTAATTATGCTTCACACTTTAATTTTGCAGGTTATTCTGTACTTAAAGGGTGTTTTATAACAAAGAGTTTAACAATAATTTTTTGGTATATTTGGTAAATAAGTATTTCTATTTACATTTTGGTATATTTCGTGCAAAGTGTTCGGTTTCAACCAATGCCTAAAAGTATACTAAATAAAATGGTTAACGTACTATTTTGAACTTATTTAGTTTTTGCCATATGTTGTGAAATGAGCACATTTGAGCTCACTTTTGTTATTTGAAAAATTTAATGCTTCCCAGTGGACCATTTTCGAAATAGTTCTGAACTAGTTCCAAAAAGGACCAGTACTAGTTCCACTACAATACCCTTTAACATTGAACGAACTGACGCTTTTTGCGGGTTGATGTCATAGGAAAAGACAATTGTCCTCAGAAACACTCCTTTTTCCCTATATTTGAACTAGTTGCATTAGGAACATTTTTAAACTGGTTGCTTTCGCAGTAGCCTGAAAGTGGTTCTTTTTTAACTAGTTTTAAAGTGAACATATCAAAAGTGTAAGAATTTAGTGCAATGGAAAGGTCCTAAAGATCTCATTTGTACCATTGTTCCATCCACAATCCAGAAAACATTTTGTCTATAAACATTTTTTTTTTATTATTTTTTCTTGTGCGCAGCAAATTTTAAAAAGTAGCCAGAACGCGTTTATTTTTGTCAGCAATACTTTTGAAAACAAAAGCAAAGATAACTGTTCTACACTGAACGCCTTTTGTACTTTTTCAGAGCTACTGCGAACTGAGCTAGAAATGAACTAGTTCACTTTTTCAATTGATTCCAAAATAACTGCTGGGTATGTTCACACAGAGAGTTCATTTTGAGTTTAGTTTGAGTTCAACCATAGCTGTTTACACAAAGATGCTTCGGCAGAATTGAGTTTAGTGTGACATTTGTTTACTTATGTGGTCTCATATTTTTTTGTATCTTCACCACCATAACATTAATTCCACTTGAGGACAAGGCTGCAGCCATCTCTGCGCAAATCGGAATTTTTATCGGTCCAAACTGATAAGAAGACCCTACACTTCTACACTTGCCCAAGTTCTTTTCTTCATTTTTGTGTTTTACTATTTTTTTGAAGTAGTAAATTGCAAAATTTTAGAAACAGCTGTTTTTGATATTCCTCAGCACAAAATTTTCAATACTCTGAAAGTACCTTGTAATCTAAAAAGTTGCATCTGAACGAACCTTTTCATCTGAACATTAGCATACTTTTAGGCAATTCTCAATTGAGTTTTGATACACACTGATCGCAAATTGATATTAGGTTGAGTTTCATTTGGCAAAATTGTGCTGGAAACTCAAGAGTTTATTTTGAGTTCAGTAGCAAAACTCAACTTTGTATTGGAAACTCAAACTAAACTCTCGGTGTAAACGTAGCAGAACTTAGAGATCAATAAAATATATTCTATATATGAAATAGAAGTACTGCGATGTGCTGATATAGTTATATTCTATAAAAACTTTAATTTTCCTATTTTTCTTTATATCGACTTAAATAAAGAATTTAATATAAAAATTATTATTAAAATTAATTTATTATAAAAACTAAAAAATAATTTTCGAGCATGCAGAAATGTTTATCAGTAATGGTTTTTGAAAAAAAAAAAAACCGGAGAGCAATATTTTTCCTCATTTGTCTTTTATGACTTTTGAAAATTAAAAATTTTTTACTACATTATTCAAGCGTTTTTAGATTAATCGACTTTTAAGGCGCCTGCACAAAAAGTCTTTGAATTTTTCTGCAAAATATTTTGGAATCATGCTATTAAGACTATTCTTAAACAAAGTAAAGAAAAGAATTCATCAAAAGAGCTCACGCATTTTGGTATTTATTTCCACTTTTAAACCACTGTGCGCCGTTGAGAACCATTGCTTTGCGGCTTTATTACATTTCATGCCGCTGTCAAATATGCTGCCACAATCATCTGGACATCTTCGTTTGATGTTCGCTCGTCTGTGTACTGCCTAGACCCGATTGCAACGCTTTGCAAGGGCAGTGCAGAGGAAGAGGTAGGCAGGCAGTCAAATCAACCTTGAATTCAGCAGCGTCTTGTATGAATATCAATGTAATGGCAACAACATCTGCTGCAACAACAAAAAAAAACTACATGTGCAAGATTGACATTTGATACGCTTTTGACAGAGAGATCGTGTGGAGTGCGTGATCACAGACGAGAAAAAAGTTAACCATCAAAAGTTGACCAGGAATGAGAGTATTTTTATAAAATAATATAAAATCTGCATGCATTGTTTTTTCTCTCTTAAAGTGAGAGAAAAAACTCACTTGGAGTGAATTTATAACCTGACCACGTGAAAATCCACATGAATTCGTCTTTCATTTAAGTCGAAAGAAGAAAGACGAGGCAAAACATAACAAGTTATTATTTATTTAGGGATGTGATTAGAACGTCTAAGAGCTCTCTTAGCACTACTTTGACCTTCAAAATAACCTTGAATATAACATATCTGCAGATGAACGACTAAAAAAAACACATATAAAAAACCATAAAGTAAAGATTAACAAAAAAATATTTTTGCTGGAATTACCTATGTACGTTCCAAATTTATATGCGCCACATCTTATCGACCAAATGCATTTAGTGCGATTTATTTATGGAATTTTATGTCATGCTTTTTAAATGTCTTAAATTTTATTTATATCATCATGCTGTATATGGATCATACGAGCTTCAAAAGCACATGTGTTTGAATAAAATACGTTCTTAATGTGCGCAATCGGGTCAGCTAAAAAGGTCAGCACTGCAACAAAATGGCGATAAAACTAAGCCATAAAGTCATAAAAGATGTGGCTCGCATTAAGAATCAAGACAAAAAGGTAGCTGCGCAAGCCGGAGATATGTCAACAACTTTATCGCATGGGCGTGATCAACGTCAACGAAACGTACCCCAACGCTCCCCACTTGAATGCAAGGCGCCAAAATGATAGATCTACTTTCTAAGTATAGTGTTGTTGTTGTTTCAACACAAATATGATCATGATGGTTCGTTTTATTGCGAACATACAATGTTTAAATATTTTTGGGTGTTTTTTTTATATTCTTCTGATTTGACAATATTTGTTGATAGTATGCAACCATGACCTGCAACCATGATCCCCTTAAGAGCACCATCATGGTGGTGTATGATCAGTGTCGCATTTGCATTAATTTGACAAAATTATTATCGCACAATCAAGTTTTTAGCAAGAAAACAATAACAACAACAATACCTAGCATCAAAGTGTATTTGAACTGGTCTGCTTTTTGAGAAAAACAACTTTGATAGAAGAAAGAAGATCCATTCTAACGCATAACTTCATCCTCATGTCGGAAGCCATAAACAGACTTGCTTCCAAAAAAAATATCGCATGCAACATAAAACATGCCTCCAGCATTTGAATGGCATGCGAGTTGCAGTTCGTGTTTAATTAACTGAGCATAGTTTTAGGCTTACATGTTTAACTTTGATTTCAACTTGCACTCTCATTCTTTCGGGCTTTCAGGGTGATCTACTTTTAATTTTTTTTTTGTTTTTTTTTTAAATATTTTGAAATGTTTTGAAATATTTTGACATATTTAACAATTTTTTACTTTGCTCAGGTGAAATGAAAAAATTCATAAAAACAATGCTTTATAAAAGGCTTACAGTATAATACAATTATCAGGTAGGCTCAAATTCTTCAGCTTGTTCACCTGTCAAAATAAACAACAGTTGTATAATAAGTAGCACAGTTGTCAAAATAACAGAGTTCGTAGCAACGACAAAGTATTGTTTTGGAAAAATTATGCAACCGCTTGCACTCAGGCTAGCGTATGCTTAAAATTCAAACAGAATCCGTAGAACGCATAGACTGCAGGCAACGCAAACAATGGAGGCTTTAATGGTTAAACATCCGAAGCTATGAATGAACATTTATAAACAAAAATTTTTCTGTTATGACAAGCTGAAATCGAATGCAAAACGTCAAAGGGAAAACGTGAAAGTGCACAAAATCAAAGTGTACGAATTCACGTTGAACAGCTAGTTTTGACATATAGCACATTTTTTCTCTGCAATATAAGCCTTGCCTACCTTCTTATTCTATCATGATATACTGTAAGTTTCAGCCATTTTTTTCAAATTCTCTCATGTATGAAACCTTTTTAAGAAACTTTGTGAATCGCATTTCAAACATTTCTGGACATTTTGTTTGTTTTGAAAGTATTTTGAAACAATTTTATATAATTTGTGTTCAAATGAGAAAAAAAAATTACTTTATCGAGGGTTAATAGAAGATTGCAACCATTTTTAAACTTCTCTCATTTGTGAAACTTTTAAAAGAGGTTTTTAATCGTTATTGAACGTTTATGAATAACGATTTTCGATATTTTTCTTTTAAAGGTTTTACTAGAGGTTGAAGAAGTTGAAGATAACATTTTATTAATACAGCGGTAACACATTTAATCTCGTTTTTTTTTTTTTTTTGATATTTTAAGTTGATTTTTTTGTGTTAAGCAGTAATGGGTTATTTCCACTGATATTACGTAAAATTTATTATCTGTTTTTTTTTCTTTGCTATTTCTTCTGTCTTCTATTATTGACTTTTAAAATTATTCTAATCTCAAGGTTTTTCTTTAAGATATGCTTAAGGATTAGGTCTTAATTTCTGAAAATCTGGAAAATTGGAAAATCCAATTTTTAGGCTTGCGAAAAAAAAACAATATTTATAATTTCTAAAGATTCATCAAAGTCAAATTTAAATTAAAATTTAATTTTAATCTTTTGGCTTTTTTCGGGGGGATAAGCCTAAAATAGGTTTAGGGTCTTAATTCTGAAAGTTCCAGGAATGCTATTTTAGTAACGAATATAACAGGTAAAAATAACAGGTTGTCATAAATAAAACAATTATCTTCAATAAATAAAACTTTGTGGTTTGTTTGTTTTGTTTGGGTGCATATGTTTAGGTGCGAAGATGTTTCTATGTCAAAATACTTGAAGCTAAAGCTTTACTAATCAGGGGTTGGCCCTATACAGTTCAGATATAAAGCACGTTTTAAATGTATTGTTCTTACATTTGTTGTTGTATTAATCAACAACAGTGACAGACAGAAATATTCAATTTATGCCATGTATGAATTTGTATTAATACATATGTACATATGTATACAAATATAGTAGTAATATATTCATATATAAATGAAAATCATTAAAATCTGGAGTAGTATCGATGGCAAAAGCATTTCCATTCAAAATAAATAAATATTGTAAACAACTTTTGTACTAGAAACCGCGAAAACACGTGTGAAATAGAACAAACAAACGAATAAAAAATAAAAACAAAAACAAGTCATATGTGCCGATCAAGGTTGAAACCAGCGATGATGAATAATTTTTATTCATTTTTTTTTTCTTTTTAATTTGTTTATGTTTTTGAATAGATAGATATGTAAGTATATATATGAATGTATCTATTCTTGAACAGACTACGTTTGTTTTTGTGCTGTTGACAACAAAATCTCGCAGAGACGCGCACAAAGGGGAGTTTAATGGCTATAAGTAGCATGCGATATTTTTCTGTTAGTCATTTAAAAAAAAAAAACAGAAATAATAATTATATTTGGGAAATTTAACTTTAAAAATTTATGCCTATGGATTATAGATTGTGTCTCATGTATTGTTTGAAAACAATTTCACTTTTCCAAACATAACTGCGTGAAGTTAAATTCTTAAATCCAAAGAGAACTTAGCAAAGACACAAACCAATATTTTTGTTCTTCGTACGCAGTTAAATTCGTACTTTATTGTAAATTACGAATTTAACTTTTGATATGAATTTAACTAACGGCACTACGAATTTAAATTTATTTGTAAGGAAATAATTTGGATAATAATTTGTAAGGAAAAAATAATAAGGAAAGACGATATCTTGGAAACACAGAAAAGTTTAAAAATTTATGAGAAATTTTAAAAAATATTTTTAAATTTAAATTAATGCAAAGAAGTTATTTCAAGCAAGCATTTTGGCCATTGGAAATTTTTAAAAAGTAGTTAATATTAGGTTCATGGTACTACTTTTCAATGAAAGAATCCTCAAATCTGAAACGCAGAATTCCTATAATAAGCATGCCAATGGGCAGGTAATTGATGCACCTTCCCAACGATATCTGTGGCAATATGACAGAGTAGCTTGTCTCCTGTAAAGGAAATAAAAAAGATTTGCTAGATGCAGTGTCAAAGTTATGACACTTTAAAGTCAAGAGAATAGAAAAACTCCGAATACTTTTTCCAAAACACGATATGATGGGCTATTTGTTGCATATGCGACTAATGACTCATCTATGTGGGGCGACGTGGTCAAGACTCTTTCGTGCCAGAGACTAATCTTGATTGGGTTTATGCATTGGGTGTGTACAGTCACTATGGATGCCTTGCAGGGACACCTCCACTGAATCTGGTAGTAATGCAAACCAGCATTGCATAGCGCAATCAAAGGGATATTCTCCTGTTAGCGACTGATTAGACTTCAGACGGATTAGAGTACCACAGAGTGGAAGGCTATGCTAAAAGAACACGTAAAATCTAGCTGACAATCTAGAAGGAATCAAAGCCAGAATGGTAGAGTCATGGTTTAATTAATAAGGTTGTCTCGGGGCTGATCGTACTCTCTTCTCAGTACCCACAATTGTCAAAATCAACGAAAAGCAACAACAACAACTTCATCGGCTTTACATGTTGTCAACTTTTGCTTTCAGATTTTGTATGAGCTGTCAACTTCGATTTGACATTTATGAGAACTCACTCTCACCCATGCGACAACCTTATTTTGTCAACCATGGGTAGAGTCACCTACCGGTTGATAGGTGACATGCCGTTTGTTGAAAGTCACACAATCTTTGCGTCCTCCTTGAGCTTGAGCTCCAACTGGTTATGGTTGTCTTGATGAATTTTTGCATAAAATAAACCTTAGCACGATTGAAGGATGTGATTGTGGGTCGGTTATGAAGATATTCGAGATTTTTTTCTCGAAAACAAAAGATTTTTTCAGAATTATTTTTGTTATTGAATGACTCAATATTTAACAGCTACAAATTGTAGAACAACTTATTCGAAATGGCCACCATTTGCTTTTCAGCACGAGCGAAGTCGATCCGGTCAGTCATCGATCGCAGCACGCACGACATGCATAGGAAATTTCTTCACTGCTCAGACAAGAGCGCGCTTTAGACACTTGATATCTGGGTGTCGACAACATGATATTAGAGCGAGCCACATTCCATGATTTTAAAGAACTGCCGCCGAAAACTTTTTTCGCGAAAAAGAAGCATAAATGCTAAATGTCAAATAAGCGTCAAAACGAAGCGATTGCGTTCAGTAGTTCACCCATAGTGAGCTCGTTCATTCGTGCACAAAAACATATGAGAGTACTAAGTAGGTATTGAATAGGCATCACAACATTGATCTTATTTAGTATCTTTGAAAGGGGCGCCGGCCGACACAATGTTTCAGTCTCGTGCTTGGAACACCGTAGAATTAAGCCATCAAGGCAGGTGCCTACGTTAATTGGGATTTTTTGTATATTATAAGGCCACCCCTTTTAAAAATTGCTCGCTCTGCGCCTATGTTTAATATTGTTATTTTTTTTATCTCTTCTTTATTTCTTTTTGCTTTGTCTCTTCTTGTTTACTAGCACTAGTTGCGAGCATAAACTGCGCATAAAAGGTAATCGCCTCAATACGTAGCGGATTCCCCGATTAGATTGTTTGTGCTCCCTCGGAGCAGAGCCTCCTGACAAACTATTGTT
This sequence comes from Pherbina coryleti, assembly GCA_943735915.1. NCBI lineage: Eukaryota > Metazoa > Arthropoda > Insecta > Diptera > Sciomyzidae > Pherbina > Pherbina coryleti. The sequence continues at coordinate 7,722,719 of OX030950.1, forward strand.
TCTTCTTAACTAAATCGCATAAACGAGCGAATGATTATCATTAAGAAATAAAATAAAAAAAACCAAAAATTCTAAATATAAACACTTTAATATATTGTACCTTGTTTCTTCCATTTTAAACTGGCCTAACTGCGTATTTAAAATTCGGCTTTTTTAACGCAATTTGTGAAAATATTTGTATTTTTTTTATTTCTATTTTTTTTTTATTTTGCCTATTTGCTTTTTTGCTTTTTTCGCCAAGTTAACCTTCAATTTGATTGTCGATTCGTGCGTCTCTTGCTGCTCCAATGAATACACTTGAACACACACGATTTCATAATTATTAAAAATTTTTATTTTCTAATTCTGCTTCTGTGAATAGAATATAACTTCCTATCCTTCAACCCGCTAAAATTCTCAATTATTTAGTAAGATGCGCATAACAAGTAACTCTTCAGTTTAGAAGAGGCTTAGAGATGATTCTTAACAATCCCTGTTGTCGATAGATTTTGTTTGAACTTGAAAATGTTTAAACTAGTAGTTAATGAGCTTTACTTTGCATCATTGTTAAATTCATCAATTTCAAACTGTTGAATTGACATATGAAACACTTGAATTGACAGATAAGCAGATTTTTTTGCTGTTTGTTTATATTTGCCAAATAAATTGTCTAAGTCGACTGCTGAAAAAAAAACGCGAGTGCAAACGAACCTTAAATTTATTAGTATTAATGAAGAGAAATATTCTGTCGAAACCTAATGTCGACATAAAAGTCTGTTTTTTTGTTTTTGTGCTGTTTTTCGTTGTTCGGTGTTTTTTTGCAAATTTTGACTCTTGACTCTTAGCCAAGACATATCTAGTGAACAAATTGCTAGATTGAACGAGTTCACATGTCAGGTGTTTATTCATCTGTTAGATAGTCTGTTGATCCAATATGATGGATCATGTGAAGAGTTGTTCTTGAAAAACATTTTTTAACTGGCAACCAGTCCGGAGCTATGATGAGGCTCAACTTGCTCCGAAGTCCGACCAAAGTCTTGAGCCGGCAGCCGCTGACTTAGGTCAAGCTGACTAATTTGGATGGTCCTTCGGTGAGAATCGTAGTGGTTGTAGTTTAATACCTATATCGCGAGTAGAGCTCTCATAACTCGATGTGGAGTAGCATTTTCCAACTGGTTGTCGTGCACCGTGTTATTTGATCAAAAATTAACATTTTTCTTCCATGCATTTCATGCTTGAGAAGATAAAAATCTCTCATTAATTGAGATCATGTTATTTTGAATAACATTAGGTCTGTTCTCGTCCTTTTTGGACTAAAAATGGTAAAATTGTCAAAAGCATGAGCGTAAGGAAAAATCTCTTAAAAATAGGGAAAAACACAAAAAAGTACAGGACTTTTGTACAGTACTTTTCGGACTAAAATTGTCAGATAAAATCGTTATGTTTAATGTGGAGCATCGACAGTGCCAGACGACATGCTAAAGATTTTTAACAATATTGGAATTATTTCTCAAATTAACATTTATATTTAGTTTTTACACACTTTACCATATCTTTGGTTTCCATTTCAATAATTTTTATTTATTTCAAAGAACTTTAGACGTCCTGCAATTTATTTACTTACTGTAAACAGATGATTTTAGGCAGTTTGACAATTTTACCATTTTTTCCAGAAGAAATGTCTTGGACCAAAACTTGCAACTTTTGACAGATGGGGGGGGGGGGGGATTTTTTCTTTCTCTATTGTACTTTTATAACGTCACGTGGTTACAGTGAGCGTCAAAACAAAGTGTACCATATTTTTTAATGCTTTTTACTCTATTTCAATATTTTAAAAAGTAATTTTATAAAAAATTTTAGTACTTTTGGAATTAATTTTCTATGCTCTTATTATATACTAATAAAAATATAAATTATTTTACAAAAAATTTTCACATAATTCAAACACGACAAATACTCTACTTTCTTCGAGTCAAAACAAAGTGTACACTTAAAGTTGTAAATAAGAAAAAATAACTTCAGCCCAATTATTCATATTTTTTTGTTTTCCTCGTGCTGAAATGACAGCTTCCAACCGTCTTGGTATTGATTCCACAAATTTCATTGTTACGTTTGATGGAATTTTGTGCAATTCTTCAAGTTAAACGGCTTTCAGCGAGACCTTGTTGGATATCGTCCTCTTTCTTATTTGTATATCAAGATATTCCCACAAACGATCTAAAGGGTTGAGGTCCGGTGATTGTGGGTTAGTGATTCAGCTGTTTTGGAGTTTAGCAGAGCAACCATTCCTTCACTACCTTGGCTGTATGATTCGGATCGTTGTCCTGCTGAAACATCTACAAACGATCCAGTCCTAATTTGTTAACACTGGCCGGCAAATGTTCTTTTAAAATATTAAAGTATTCAAATTTATTCATTGCACTGTCAATAAACGTTTAATTTCCTACTTCTTTTGCCGTCATACACTCGCACACCATCACCGAGCCCCCATCATGCTTTATTGTAGTAGTAATAACTTGATCCTTGAACTGCTGAGTTTTGCTTCTCCATATTTTTTGCAGATTTTTTCTTTCCAAAAATTTCGAACATGCCGTCGTCACTGAAAACTAAGGTTTTCCAAAATGAAATTTCATGATTTTCAAACTTTTTAACAAAATCCATGCGTAGCCTTTGATTTTTTCTTGATATAAATAGCTTTTTTCGAGGGACTCTTCGAAATAAACGGGCATTTTCACTGCGCTTGCAGTTAGATATTTTTGCACTATCCTGACTACTGATCGTATTGCGGTTTCACAGAGTTGTTTTGGTCTGCCAGCACATGGTCTATTTTCTAGGGCTCCAAATTTTTTGTATTTGTCAATGATTTTTTTGATGGTATTATGACCTCTATCAAAAATTTAATTGATTTTTCTGCTTTATGGAATTTTATGACTAATTCCCGTGTTTCAATAGAAGTTTAACTACGCATTTAAAAAAAGTTTTCTTACAACTTACTTCCTCATTTTACCAAAGGCGAATGATGCAGAAACATTAATTAAAATCATAATTAACCAATTTAAAGGAGATACCGTTACATTTGTTTTAAATATTTGAAATTGCTACGCTTACTATGCAGGTGTACACTTTGTTTTGACGCTCACATCCAGGATTCAGAATTACGTATATTACATCCAGGATTCAGAATCTGACCTTGCAGGGAGGTTCTGGAATACTTTTGGAAAAAAAAACCCATCTAATATACAGGTAGTCCGTGGCCGGGTAGTCCGTGGCGTCCGTAGCGTAGTTGGTTAAAGTGCGTGGCCTCTATGTCAACGAACCTGGAGACCCGGGTTCGAATCCCAGCAGCGACAGAAAATTATTTGAATTAAAATGATTTTTCTGTATGGCTCCACCTCTCTGCAGACAATGGCAAACCTCAGAGAGTAATCAAAATGCCATGTAAAGCTTCGTGAGAACAAGAACATCACCGTTCATCGCCGTTCGGAGTCGGCTTTAAACCTGTAGCTCCAGTTCTCGGTCAATTGTGTACAAACTTAAAAACACGCACAACACAATTGATCATAAGAAGCTAGGTCAAAGTCCTTTCAAGGGCTGAGAATAACCATTTATTTATTTTTATTTTTTTTTAATATACAGGTAGCAATAATGATAAATTTTCAAACCGATATGATGTGATCACTTTCTTGATGGTAAGTCCCATTTTTTTTTTTTTTTCTAAAAATCCTGACGTGAAGATAAAATTTGATCCCCAATCCGGCTCTTCGAATTATTAAAAACATGTTGCACTGGTAATTGAACTGTTTTGTTTTTTTTTTTTTTTTGCTGAAGCAAGAATCTGAAATGCAAAGCAGTTTTATCCTGAACACACGAATGTTAAGAGTCGTGTAGGGCATCAAATTGTCAAACATGACCAACTATAACTTAATTAACTGTCATATAAAAAATTGCGCTCATTTCTATTTGTGAATGATGACTGTCCATGGGTGGTTGAAGGGGTAATAGAGGAAACAGAATCTATATGTTGCGAAAAATATATAAGCTTTTCTTATCATTCGGCATATTTAGAAAAAAAAAGTTATTTTATGTACTTTTCCCTAAGCAAAGCTTCAACTGATTTGCGTTGATCATTCGCTGATTCACCAAAAGAGCTTTCGCTTTAAATTTAAAATAACTCTTCTGTGCTTAGTTAAGAGAATATGTTCGAGAGATTTCTGTTATTTGGTGCTCTTCGCTGGAGACGAAACATTGCTCATGCGATTTGCCGGTTTAATTCAATTGTTGTTTTTTATTTTTTTTGTTTTTTCAAACAAAGCACGTGGAATTAAGAAATAATTCATCAAAACTTCAAAAAAGAGACAATCATAGATAGAAATAGGTTTGGAAATAATTTTTTGTTTAGATGGGGAGGTTGATTTACAGGGAACAACTAAATTTTTTGCTCGATCAACGATTGTGAAACAATTGCAGATAACATGGAAAATATTTTAAAACTAAGACTGTTTTGCAGAGAAACAATGGAGAGAACGAATGCGCAAAAACCTTTCAATTCCGTCATAAAAGAGCCATAATGATCTCACGGCTTCTAAAATGTATATGAAAGTGATTATTTGTAATGGTTGAAAAAACTAAAGTATTTACATTGTTACCATTTCATCACTTTTGTAAGCAAATAAAATTTAATTAAAGTGGGTGGGGACACCTATCGTTTTCATTCATTTCAAAATATGACGATTTAAAAACTATAATTATTCTGGTTGAAATACGTATTGGTTGTAATTCACAAAATAGTATAAATGTCAAAAAAAAAAAAATAAAAGCAAGTTCTCAAGTTTGTAGGCGAAGGTGCCAAGAAGAAAGGTGTTTCGGAATAAACCATTCTGATTATTTTATTCTTAAATCAAAGCTATCAAGTTCGATGGCACGTTGTATAAAAACGCTAGTCGTAAATATTAAAAACGTTCTCATAGATACAAATAAATTTTTTATCATTTTTAAAAGAAATAAAAATTTATTATAAGAATTAACAATCGCACCAAATTATTATCAGACTTAACAGCGAAAACAGAAAAAACCCAACTTAATTCACATTCGTTTTTATTAATTATTGTTTTTTTTTCACAACTTCGAAATTAATATCAGAACAAGGAAAGAAGAACAAGTTTCGCTTTTAATTCTGTTTATAAATTTAAGTATTGTGTATATTTTACAAAATTTGTTGTTTTAAGAACATTTAAAGAATAATTTAGAATATATTAGCGGAGTGCTTTCAATTTTATTGCGGACCATTTGCATACATCTGGCTTTTAAATGTCCGCTACGGAATAGAAGAATCTTTCAAGGACGTAAGACTTCTGCTTAAACTATAGTGTACATGTATGAGTGTACAAAAGGGGGGAAAATACAATAAATGTTTTCCTTAATCAATAAACAAAACTATTTTCACAAAAGTCGTCTTATTTTTGGGTAGTTTATTTTATTGACCGTGGTTCTACGCTTTACCCTTTCAGTATTTCTTTTCTCAATTCTAATAAACTAAAAATGAAAATTCATAATATTTATGACTTAAAAGTTCTAGTTGGTGGTAAAGAAGTTTGTGAATAGGATTGGCTCATAACTACAATTGACAAGACAAAGGTTATAACACCCGCCATTGATTCAAATTCACATGTTTCTACAGCTTAAAACCACGCTACGGACATTCTACACATATATCATTTGATCGTCCCTTTTTTCCACTAACCTACGAGGGCAATTTGAGAAGTCACTGACTTTTTGGATTTCCCGCGTAGTAACTTTAAATGCAACACTGCTCATGTCAACTACCATCATTATTTTTGCCTTAAAGAAACCATCAGCGAAACCAAGGAAAGGCTTGATAAATAATATGGGGACTCTGCGCCATCAATTTCAATGGTCAGGAAGTGGTTTACTGAATTTCGTTGTGGTCGTACCAGCACATGTGACGCTGAACGTTCAGGTTGCCCAAAAAAGGGCAATCACGTCAGAAATTGTCGACAAAATTCATGCAATTATATTGAACGATCGGAAATCAGAATAGTAGACGAAACATAATTATTCAGAAATAGTCAAAGCAGTGGACTTCTGCGAGTAAAACTGCACCAAAGAAGGTGGGGCTGTCGTCTGTTGTAAAAAATTTCTTCGTACTTTGCAAAAAAGTACGAATTTAACTTTTTACAGGGAAGAAATATTGGTTTGTGGCCTTGCTAAGTTCTCTTCGGATTTACGAATTTAACTTAAGTTAAACGAATTTAACTGCAGTTCTCTATCTCCGAGAAAAATTCATCCACGTTAGATACTTCTATAATGGAACCACTTGTAATTTGCACTAAAGATTAATACTTCTCTGCATCCGTACACTAGCAAATCTATTTCATTTCAATTTCCAATTTTTTTAAGATTATTTTCTGGTATTTTTTACTTGAATAAACAAAGAAAGAAACGATCTTATCTTTCGAACCTGACAAACTTGGCACCTGAAATCCTTGGTTCAAAGCTTAAAAAAAAACCTTATCTTTAAGTTACAAATTTGAAATGTTCTTAGCTTCACTCGCCAAATTCTTGATTATCTTCTTCCACAAAACAACAAAAACAGTAAACAACATTTACTACCTTTAGAATTTAAGTTATATAGAAAGATTGTTATTATTTTTTAAAACTGCCGGCGTCAACAGGTTCTTTCTACATTTGTCTAGAAACCGGAAATAACGTTTAATAAACACTTGACCTTTGGGAAAAAACTGGAAGCTTCATCTCAAGAGTACTCCACATGACAACGATTGAAAAAGTAGGAACTTTAACGGATGATGCTAAGATATTGTTGTTGAGGCTTGTTTTCTTCGTTCTGTTAGTCAATATAGTGCTTGGTGCCAATGATGCACATTGTAAAAATAAAGTATTCTGAGGTTTTCGAGGCAATATGAAGTTCTCCATTTATGGCAATGGAGCGCTCAATGACTATTTCCCCTTTGAAGAAAAAAAAAAATTGGTTTTACAACTAACCTCAGCTCCATACCAATTGAGTCTTTTTGGAAAACAAAACATTAGTAACTATCAATAACTTAGCTTCTATAACTCACCTGCATTAGTGGATAGGAACGACGTAGTTTGCCCATTCTTTGGATCAGGGTTATCTTGTGAATGTCAGTTAAAACGCAGGCGATGTTAGTTTCAGATGGAATGGGTTTTTCCGGCGGCGTGATGGGCACAAAGTCTCTATTACGTTCGGCAAAATTTCTATCGAACGAAGAGCGGCGATACTTGCTGCCACCGCTACCGCTGCCACTGCCTCCGCTACCGCTACGATTGCTGCCCGCATAGGATTTGGACTTTCGGTATTCCCTACCGACGAAGGCAGGAGCACGCAGGACAGTGTAGACAGTGTTGGTTGGATGGCACGTTGGGGAAGAGCATTTCAGACAAGTTAGACCGTGGCCAGCTGTTAGCTCCTCGGCAGCATTCATGGTTATTGCTGATTGATCAGCGGCGGATTGTTTGGAGTTGGCATTGTTGTTGTTGTTGTTGCTACTACTACTACTATCAGTTGTATCTTTTTTAATGACAGCGTAATTTGTAGCAAAGGGTTTCGGTATGAACAGGTTGGACTGTACTTTGGCTCCCGACGACAACATGTTGCTGCTGCTGCGTTGATTACCGTCGTGTCCTACGGTTTGTGCGTAGCTGTTGCCGGAATTGCGTTGCCAGTTTCGTGGCTGTTGTTGCTGCTTCAACTGTGTGCTTTTTGAGCTCTTGCTGTTGCTGTTGCTTTTGCCGCCATTTGCTGACGCGTTTTGTTGGAATTTTGTGTTTTCATTCGCTGTTTTGGTTATAGTTGTTGCTGCTTCTTTTATCGTCTCTATTTTATTGGTTACGTTTTTCTTATTAGCCGCATTTTTGTTTTGTTGTTGTTGTTTTTGTTTTTGCTTTGTTGAACTTTTGTGGCTTTGTTGTTGCTGCTGCTGCTGCTTAGCGGCACCAACATTTTGCTGTTCTTTCGTTTTGTTATTTGACTTGTTGACGTTGCTGTTGTTGTTGCTGTTATTATTGTTGTTTTTGCTGTTGGTGTTTTTATTGGTGCTATTATTCACCATATTGCCAACGTGTTGCTGTTGCTTTTATTTAAAAGTTTTTCTGGTTTTCTCAGAACTATCAAAGTGTTGTGTTTTTTCTTTTAATTTTCTGTTTTACGTTATTTTTTTACGCTTCTCTTTGCGTGCTCACTAAAATTAAAACTTTTTGTTTATTTGTCACTGTGCTGATTGTTGTCGTTGTGGTTGTTGCTACTGTTACTAATAAGCGGCTAGCAAGCAATGTCAACATGCGCAGTTAACGTTCCAACAAACACATTCAACACAATTAAAAAAAAAATCACACAAAATATTGAAACCGCTCAACTTCGAGCTTTTGAATTAAGTTTTGTTGTTGTTTACGTGCTGTTGCTAGTATTAGGTATGTTTCCGTACTTTACACTGTGTAAGATTTGTGTAAAACGTGTGCTAGAGAGTAAAAACGAAATGTGAGAATAGTTGCAAAAGTACGGAAACAGCTTCTAGTAAGTTTCGAGCACAAAACAGCTGATTTTGACTGCAGACGGCAGCACAAAATTTAAAACACTTTCACTCAAATTATTAAAAGCCATTTTTAATGCAAAACTGAACAATTACTTAATTTTTATTTATTACTATTTATTTATTGTACGTAAATTTCTTTTTATGCACACAATTTGTGAGTTTATTTATCGCAAAACATAAACAATTATGAAATGTAATTTGACATTTGATTCTTCTTATTGATGCTTATTCTTCTTGATGCTTGTTCTTACTTTACTCGAAGTCTCGAGTTCTAGCACTCTCTGTGCACTTTGTGTGCTCGAGAGAGCGATTTTATGCTTGTTCTTCTTCTCCCATTTTAAGCACAGAAAGTACGGAAACAGAAAATAGCGTCCCACAAGTTACACAGTGTGCGTACGGAAACAGACCTATTATTAGTGTTCAAATAAATAAAAAGCTTTCGCTCTAGCAACTTTGAATTGCGTTGGTTTTTTGTTGTTGTTAATTCTTCTGTTTTTCATTCACTTAACGAAGCTCTTCTCACTTGAGTTGTAGTTGTGGTGTTTTTTTGTTTTGTTGTTGTTAATTATTTTATGATTATTAATTTCGTTAAGTTGTTCTTGCCTAGTAAACACGATAAGTTCTTAATTGAAATGTTTGATTCTATGAAATATTGTTAAAATTTTTGTTTTTTTTTTTTTGTTGCAATTAATAAAAAAACAAAAAACGAACTATTTCAACATGTTCGCGAAATTAAAAAGAAAATAATTTAATCTAATTAATTTCAATACCAAAGCAAATAAAAAACTAAAAAAGGGGACAAACAAATCTAGTGTTTTTAGCATAGAACTAAACCCATCAAACTTGAAACAAGAAAACTTTTGTCACAGAAATCACTCACCATACCATAAAAGTTGATGTCAGAAAGATATAATCAGCAAATTTATTCGAAATTGAAATTTTTTTTTTCTATTTGGTTTAAAAGGGTGATTATCATTAAATTATTTCTGTTTCCAATGTAACAATTATCTATATGACCTATAAGCCTATAAATATTGAAAAAGCATATGTATATTGACAATAATAACACTGTGCAACTAAAAGGGGAAAAAACCCAAAAAAGCTTGTAACGAGATCTAATGAAGATCATAGACATAGCAGAGCATAATATTGCTGAAAGCTTTGACCTTAGAATGTACCCTCAACATTTTAATTTGGTGTCAAAAACCTTTTTTGTTTTTGGTGGGGAAAATCAATATATACGAGCATCTCTCCTATTACTTATTAATAAGTATATCTCCTAGTATCTCTTCTATTGCTCTCCTTAATTTACAAAAAACATAACTTTGTATTATATCTGAAGATAGACTTTTGCAATGATGAGTCGTTCATAAGTAGTTTCTTTATAATGCCAAAGTTGCAGGTAAAAATAATGATTCTTAAAAATTTTCCGATTTTTTAATTTCAAATCAACTCGTGGACAAATTTTGTAAATCTGGCAATCCCTTTTTCTGGCAATAAATTAAAGAATCAACTTATTTTCAATCTAACAAATTTTATTTTTCCGGAATACGAGAGTTCACAAAGTTGTTGAATCTTAAGCACTCTGACTTCTTAAAAAAAATTAAGAAATAGCATATTTTCTTGTTGTTTCCGCTGAACAATCGAATTTTTTGTCAAAAAAAAAAAAAAAAAAAAAAAAAAATAAAAAATAAAATAATTAACAATGCTTAAAATGTAACTTCTGGATTAAATTTCGGTCAGTTGAAATAAATTTTAACTTTCCGGACTAGGAGTGTTTTAGAATTTTTAATGAATAACAGGATATTACTAAACAAAAGTAGTAGTAGAGGCACATGAAAAGTGCCTGTTAAGACTATTTGAAAAAAATCCATTAAGAGGAACCATCATGACCAAAATGACACAGTATCTGGGTAAAAAAAGGTTACTTGTTAAAGAATGGGGCTGGAACGAAAAAAATCATTTATGAACATCTGATGTTCACCGTGGATCTTCTGAAGAAATGTGCATTGCATACTTTTAGGAAATATTTTTTAGTCAGACGATAGACTTTTTACAGTGAGTGCCGACAATTGTTGTCCAAAGTGATTTATAAATGTTATTTTGTGCAATTAGGCACTACTAAGATCACTTTTTAATTTTTTTTTTTTTTTAAATGTTTGAAAAACATTTTGCAAAATTGCCGCATTTATAGTGCAGAAAATCCACAAGAGTTTATATCCACCAAAAATCACTGTTTGGTGCGCTTTATAACTAAGGACCGATGAATCATTGGTCCATATATATCTTTAAAAATAATTGGTCCTCACATCTTTAAAAATGAGGCCGGCGAGAGCGTTATCTTCAACGGCGAGAGCTAAAGAGCCATGGTTGCCCATTATTTTATTGAATGCGATGTTTCACGAAGACACGTTTTTCCAACAGAACAACGGACGAGATATTTCCAACAGAACAACGGACGAGATATTTCTCGAAATCGACCAGTCGATTGGCCAACAAGTCGTTCGATTTAACGCCTTTAGGTTAATTCCTCTGGGATTATGTAAGGTCATTGATTTATGCGAACAAACCAGCATCAATTGACGCCTTGAAAGACAATATTGTGCGAACCATTATCGAGATGTGGCCCCAAATCTTTGATAAAGTAGTCGATAAGTCGACTTTGAGAGAGCGCCACTTCCAAGCCCGAAATCATATTTAAACACTAATGGCATAAATTGATCTTTCTAATTAAGCCTATTTTCGGTTTGAAATAATTTAATCTAAAGTATTTTATTACAATTCAAAGTGCTACATTTCTAATTTCTTCACCCTGTATATAGAGATGTTTTCTCATATTTTATTTAAATAAATTTTTAAATTTAATGTTTACTTAGAGTCCTCATAAAATATTACTCAGAAGTGAACTTTTAAAAGCCTAATATATTTTTTTTTGTTTTTTTTTATTTTTTTTTTATTTTTTTTTTATTTTTTTTATTTTTTTTTTGTTTTGTTTTTATTTTTTTTTGTTTTGTTGTTTTTTTTTTTATTTTTTTTTGTTTTGTTTTTATTTTTTTTTTTGTTTTGTTTGTTGTTTTTTTTTTTTTTTGATTCTGCAAGGAGTTTCTCTCTTTGTCGTTCCCTCTTTAACATTTTTGTCTCCAAAAGATTATTTTTTTATCGTTCCCTCCTTACTAATTTATTATTTTGAATTCTCGAAATCGAAAATTAAACTTTTCCCATTTATTATTATTACTTTTATTTTTATAACTGCCACTCGATTTTTTTCTTGCCATCTAACAAAGATGGGAAGGCGCCTTACTTTACAGGACTTTTCAGTTAACTGTACATTAGACAGAGACTTGAAGCAGTAGCTTAAAATTGTTGTGAGTACGTTTGTTTCCATTATGTGTGGTACATACTATCATGTTTATATGCCATACGGCCGCCATGTTGGCATAACGCACACAGTCATTTTGATATGCCATTTGGCTGGATCTTGTTATTAATATTTTGTAATGACTTTGTTGTTTTTTTTTGCCTCTTGTTTACTTTTGCACTCTGTTTAGTCATCATTCAAACCGGAAGTAAAGCAATTGAGTACTTGCCAGCAAGGAAATATTACATGCTTGCCGATTTGCTCACGCAGCATAATTGTATGACATGTTGCATTAAGAAACTCAAAATTTTTGTGACTTTTCTTCATACGACATGTCATTCCATCATACAAAGGTTCAGACTATCATATTTTATGAACGTGGCATTTGAATGACATTCTTATAGGTATGATAGCATATACGCCGCATTAAACAAAAGCGCGCGTTGTTTACTAATAATTTACATCTCTTTCCTCCTCTCGCTCTTTCTATCTCTCTCGTTCTCTCTTTTTATATGTGCTCTGACCGTGGCTAAAGACTTTTAAGAATTGCAGTGTATGGAACTGTTTCACTTAGCATATTTTTAAAAATTCCATTCCTTTGAATTTACTGTGATTTCGCAAATATCGGAATTCTTGACTTGTTTACTCAATCCTGTTTATTCAAAATGTTATTGTTTATCAGCAAAATACAGTTAGGGTACTGTTACGAAAAAACTAAGAGATGACGTTACTGAGAAAAAAAGAAACACTTAATATTATCTTAAAATCTGAACAAAAAACTTCAAAAAGGAACTTAACTATTTAACAAAATTCTTAAATTTAACTTTTTAGCTTACGACAACAATTCTAACCAATTTAAGGTAAATAGAGGGGTTTGCATAAATGAATTAAATCAAAAAATGCAATAGAACAAATTTTTTAAAAAACTCGCAATAAATATTTATTTATCACTAAAAACTTCTCAAGCAACGCATTATAATTAAAAAACAACTTGTGTGTCGAACATTTTTATGAATTGGCTCATTTTTACCTATAAATTTTTTTTTTTTTTTCTATTCGAATATTGGAAATTGAGTTGTTAATTCTTTCTCAACCCAAATTGGACAAGCTGTGCCAACACAAGACTATGCTTGGAATATAAAAACTAATACTATTTTCTCCTATGTGGAATCAATGCACCTGCGTGGCTTATACACGCTGCAATTTCGAGTGTAGGGCACCCCAGAGAGAAGACAAGAAGCAAAAAAAAGGCGGGCTGATTCAGGAGAATTGCTAACGCTGAAGATGCAACCGATGCAAACGTGATATGCGACATGAGGAAACAACCTTCGATCACATTGCATATCGGCAGTGCAAAAGAAGAATGGCAGCCAAGTGCTCAATATTTTGAAACAACTCTCGTCGAATTTAGAGAATGTAAAGATTTTTAAGCTTATGATTGTATTGGTGTAATGATGATGGCCGCGATGAATGTTCCGATGGATTTTCTTGTTTGACCGGCGTAATGGGATTAATTATTCTTAACGCTCTCTGCACTCATCATCAAAAAACTTCAAAACTAAACCATTTTTTAACAACGCATAAAATTTAGTTAAACGTCACAACGATTCTTTTCTTTTTTTAATCTTTTTTTAAGAATTGCTTTTTCGCGACTCAACTCAGCAAAGATCAATACATAAACGTTGTGTGTAACACACACACACACTGATGCATACTCGCACTCAAATTAACACACACAGTCTCACTCACTCAAACAAACACGTGGACGCGTTCGGCGGCGTAGACAGACCTTTAATTTAACCAAAAAAAATTTCACTTCGGCATTCGGAAATGCGGTATTAATTTAGCTGTTCTCGCCTCTACCGAAATTTCTCGTAAACCACACTAACGTAATGCCGATAACGTTATGCACAAAATCGTATGTTTAGCAAAAACAAAATTGTGCTAAAACTAAAAAAAAACTAATAGAATTCAACAACGCGTTCACGGTTTCAAAACTGAAAATTTTCCGCAACTACAAAAAATAATCTTCGTAGCTTTTTCTTTGATTATTTGCTGTATTTTTCTTTCTTGCTTTTAAGCTGTTTGATATTTATGACGTTAGCACAAATGTTGCACAAAAGCACGAAATTCAAAACACTTTTTGTTTGAACTTTAACGCGGTTAAAAATTTCAAAACTTCGAAAATATGGCTTAGTTCATAACTGTTTTTCGTTTTGTATTGTTTGTTTTTTTTTTTTGTCAACTACGAATAACTCAAAACGATAGACAGAACGGTTAAACGAAGACTGCGCGCTTGTCTTGACTCGAACATGTGACGAACAACTAACTTAAAATGACGGCGACAACACACAAAGGCAGCACATAATTTTCACAGAGAGAGAAGAATACAATAAAAATCCAAGAAAGTTGGTGAAAAAAAAACAAAAAGGCAAATACGACGACTACAAGAAGAAATCACCGAGTCGAATATGATTGAGGGACCGAAGAAAGCACCACAGCACTCCGATGTTGGTGAAACCTTGGTCTTTCTATACGTTTTATCGTTGCTTGCGCCAGATCTCGAGACGAAGAACAGAAGAACATGCGAGCAAAAAATCGCACAGCGTGAAAACGTGGGTCCAAACTTTATCATCAAATACCTATTTATGCTAAAACAATAAAAAAAAACAGAAATTCAAGAGCAACCAGAGAATTGGCGAAATAAATACATGTAGATCAAGAGATCGAAAGAGAGCACACGGCGATAAAAGAGAAAATAAATATAAGTAAAAATTATTAAGTGATCAAGCCAAGAGTTTAACACTGAAAAAATACAATAACTATCTCACACACTCGCCAAATACAGAATTGGTTCGTGGAGTATATACATACGTATTGACGTTATGTATGCTTAAAATAGCGGTCATGATTTGCACTTTTAAAGTACGTATTGTTTAAAAAAGGCATAAAGCTATTGTCGGCAAACACAACAGTGAGATACCAAACAAGCGAACTTATGCAGTTGCGACCAATTTAATACTTGAAAAATTTAAACAATAATCCCACAATAATACCCAGAAAATTAAGCTGTACAGTTTTATTAAGAAAAATATTTATTTGAATAAAAATATATATATCGTTGACTTAAATGTCAATTATTTTCCAAAGTTCCGATCAGCCATTTTGCCAAGTCTGCATATCATTGGATATACAAGCCTCAAGTGTTGATCCTCTAGAAAGTTTGCAGAATTTCGGATGATACACTCTTTCAATTTTCCCAAATTTTGAGATTCGTCCTGCGAAATGGATATTTTCAAATCTACCTACGAATTTTCTATTAGTGAGATGTCTGAAACCTCCGGGGGCCACTTTAAAACGCTTATATTTTCCCCTTTTAATGTTATCCTCTATCAATTTGACTGTGTGGATTGATGCATTATTAATGTTGCAGTATAAAATTTTGCCCTCTTAGGCGTCTTCCTTCTGGTATTGCAGGGGTTTTTATAATTATCAAGTATAATGCGGTTGTTATTTTCTCTTCTAAAATAATGTCACCTATGCCATTCGTCGCTAAGCAACTCTAAACCATTAAACCTTTTTCTACCGACTCAAAACTGTAGAAAATGGGGCACTTATATTAAAGTTGTTTGCTAAGGTCCACTATACATATACCATGCAATAAGAATATATGAGTCTAGTCATAGAAAAATTTTTCGGTTTTAATATATGTTCTTCATAAAATTCGCCCTTTTTTCCCGGTTGAGTTTAATTAGGCACGCAAGTGTGCGGGCAATTCGGCCGTGCTTATTTCTTTGGCGTGATCAGTTACGTATTGTATTGGGTTGGGGAAAAATATAGGTTTTTTTATTTTCTTCAAAAAAAATTTTATTAATACAAATATCGTCCATTCTTTGCAATTACCTTCTGCTATATTTCGGTTGAAACCATGATTCCTTTATTGTAGAATTGCAGGATTTTATTTTTGAAAAACTGATCCAGGTCCTTTCGCAGTCATCTTTTGAGGCCAATTTTTTGCCAGTAATAGATTGTTAGAGAGACCGGAACAACTGATAATCTGACAGTGCAATGCCAAGACTATACGGTGGATGCATCAAAACTTTCAAAAATAGCTCGGTTTCGTTTCGTTTCAACAGCGAATCGCAGATGGAAATTTTACCCGTTACATTTTTTACATTTTTTAAAGCTGGGTCAAAGTCCTTTCAAGGGCTGAAATGGCCAGTTATTTATTTTTTTTTTTACATTTTTTACCCGAGTTCATGAAGCACGCAAATATCGAGCTTCTTTTTGAAACCAACTTTATGCAAATGCTTCAAAACTGTTTTGTGGTCGATCTTCAGTTCCTTAGCGATGTCTTGACTGCACACATGACTGTTTTCTTGAATCTTATCTATAATTACACCGACTTTTCCAGAGCGAGGAGGATCTTTCACTTCAATGTTTTCAAAACGAAAGCGAGCGAGCGATTTTCTAGCAGATGATTGGGTAGACTCGTAGTTTAATTGTAAAATATAGGTTTTTCTAAAAAGGGGTGTTATTTTGGTATTTTCCCGTAAAAGATCAATGGTTTCGTTGCTTGTGTGGCACGAAGCGCCGTCTTGTTGAAAGTAAACGTTGTCCAGATCAATACCATCCAACTCCAACCATAAAAATTGCGCTAGCGCAATCCATTCACCGTAACTGCTTATCCAACCTCATTTTCGAAAAAGTAAAGTCCAATGACCCCGCCAGACCATAAACCGCACCAAACAGTCACACGTTGAGGATGGAGAGGCTTCTCAACAATAACTCTTGGGTTTTCCGAGCCCCAGATGCGACAATTTTGTTTGTTGACGTAGCCACCGAGCGGGGCTACCCTATTCACAATTGCGGGCGATTCACAATAAGACCTCTTATTTGACAACGCTATATAACGTATTTTTCTGAAATGTTACCGTCTTTGTTTTGTCATAACACGACGCACCAATCTCAATAAAATTTTTACAAATAATCAGCTGATGTTAAGCAGAAAAAAGAGCTGCCAGATGCATCTAACCGTTTCAAATTATAAACATTTAACACTTC
Organism: Pherbina coryleti; assembly: GCA_943735915.1. NCBI lineage: Eukaryota > Metazoa > Arthropoda > Insecta > Diptera > Sciomyzidae > Pherbina > Pherbina coryleti. The sequence continues at coordinate 7,739,708 of OX030950.1, forward strand.
AAATTCAAGCCAACAGAAAAACGCCGAATATTTTTCTCCAACCCGATATATACAGAAAGTCATTTATACCTTAATTTATAAATTGCGCCAGAATTTTAGGCGTGGATTTTAAAGAATCTGCTTTAGAAATTGTCAAAATGCAACCATTTTCCTTTTCAGTTGTTATTTTGGAACGACCAGAGCGCGATCTCCTGCAAACTCGAGGTTCGTTCATGTTTCCATTGGGTTTAAACCGATGTGGGATTGCAGATGATCGAGCAGACTCTTTTTGAAGAAACTTTTCCGATTTCCGGCCATGCCAAATCAATATCATGGGGTATCTTCCCAATGGGCTTGTTTGTTTCGTATTTATATATTTATTATAATTAATAAATATTAATTTTTTATAAAACTATTTTATAAAACTTAAGTTCTAAAGGAATCATGAACCGTATTTTTACATGGAGACCCATAGTATCGATTGTATGAGCTTCATTTTCTGGTAAATCTTACTTTTCGAGAATTATTGAACAAGGAGAGTTATCGTATAGTTCTCTAACGGCAAAGAGTACTATGCCTAACTTCCTTGAACGGCTTGCTAAAGCTCTAGGTCCTATTTTAAATAACTTTTTACATAACTAGCTTGCCTCTTAACTGATTTTAACTAAAAACTTTATAACTGTTTAAAGTGGGAAAAAGACATAGTATTTAAAGAACTACCCCTACATTACTTCATTATAAAAAAACGACTTCTTGGGTCATGTCTCATCATGGCTAATGCATCATCGTGCTTCAATACTGATTGTAATGAAATAAGTAAGATCAGCTTAAAAGTATTCAGATTAAGTTCTAATTTTTCTAATTGATTCAAGTCTTGTCTTTGCGTTTTTCCACAAAATTTTCAATATAATAAGTTAAATTTTTTTGTATTTTTTTTTTTATTTTTTCTATTCTAAAATTGCAACAAACCAATTTTTCTATTATAGAGAGCTGACCTCAATGCTGAAAATAGCTAAACGATGCGAATATGAGAACCAAAATATACATAGATTTAAATTAAGGGTGATTCTCTATTCAGGTAAAAATATGCGTTCGCTTGCAGCATTCTTTGTCAACTTGCCCGATCAGTTGTGTTCTCTTAAGCCTGAGCCGAACGTGCAACACATCTGCCTTTTTTACTTATTCTTTACACATCTACTTCTTCGTCCTTAAATCAAGTAAAATCCTAAGGGTTGTATTTTTGTTTTCTTTATTCTATCCCATTGTTATTTCTTGTTGCTATCTTGAGCCGTGTTTGTTATTTATGCAACTTATTCTGTATTTCGTTTATATAAGTATATGCAAGGCAATGAATATATATTTATATAGGGAATAGGTATTCTTTTCATCCGATTTTGAAAATGTTCGAACATAAAGTTCATACTTGGAATCAAAGCATTTGTGCTAAGATTTTTGATTGATTTTGTGGAATTTTTAGAGATTATTCTATTTCGATGACGCAACTTTGTATGGGAAGTAGGAGGTAGTGTTTATCCGATTTTGCCTAATTTCAAACTTACAGTTTTTATTTGAAATCAAAGCTTATCTGCAAATTTTAAAAGGGTCTTAGATTATTTTTTTGTGGAATTTTTAGAAATTTTCCATATTAATGACGTCACTTTATATTTGAGTTAGTTGTTGTTTTCAATATATTTCGCTAATTTTCAAACTTGGTATTTCTTTTTTAAAAATAAGCTTATATTTTTCTATGCCTTCCACTACTCCTGATGGGCGTTAAAAACAGATCGATAAACTTAATATACCCCTTAAGCAGTATACTTGGGGATATTATGAAGGTTAGTAAAGGTTAAACATTTAAAAATTAACATGGACATTTGAAACAGAATGTCATTAATTGAATTAGAAATAGAATAGATAAAGAGATATCACCATAAGGTCATTGAAGAATCAAGTAAATCTGAAGCAAATTACAACTACGGTTGTGTGATGATTGCTTTACAGCGCCTTGTAGAGGTCGATGGAGGAATTTATGTTTGAGTGCGTAAAACAATTTTGATTTAAATACTTAAAAACCCACAGCAAACACCGAGAAAAGAAGCGAAAAACAAGGTATTTCCCAAAAAATTAATATTTTTCTATTGAACTTATGTAATTAATATGTATACATCAATTATCTATTGAATGTTTAGGTTGTATCGTTTCAAGTTATGGGTAAAAGTTCACTTCTTCTAGTACAGTACAGTGCCAAGCATAACTGCGGCTACTGTCACCACACTTGTAGCAGCTGCTGTGTAGGAAACCCTCTGAAGAATCTATAGAAACAGGAAAAAAGAATATAAAATCAAGATGTGCGGAAAAAGTTATTTTATAGCCTACCGCATCCTGCCACTTTCTATTCTCTATACATTTCTTGTACGGCATGCTTGTAAATGAGACGCTGTTATAGAGTGGCACCCAAAATGTAGGAAACATACGAAACAACATTGTATCCAGCCACTTGCGGCAGCGAAAGGACAAACGTTTTGTTAAATCGCGCATCTAAGAAATAAGAAATAATTATTAAAAGTTTATAAGACAAGAGAGACAATATTTTTCCCACACTGACCTCTACATAATTGTACATGGCTAGATCACAAATAGCCTGAGCATCCTGCCAACGTAATTCTGTAAACTCTTCCAAGGCCTCATCGATACTGATGCCATTCTTGTTGAGTATGGACATCAGCAGTGTACAGTCCTCCATGCCCGCATTCATACCCTGCCCATAGTAGGGTACCATTGCATGTGCCGCATCGCCCAGTATGAGAGCTTTGGCTCCATAGTGATACGGATAGCACTGCAAAAGGACATGTATAGAGTAAATAATATATAAGTAGACATTTTTGGAAATACCTTGACTGATAGTAGATGTTGCGGTTTTGACTTGAAGAAATCCTCAACAAGTTTCTCTCGGCCGATAAATGCAATTGCGTCTTGGTAATATTTTTCGAAAAATGCAATCAACTCATCGGCGTTGGTAATGCCTGCAAATACCTTAAAGGGCATCGAGAGTGTTACGGTAAAAGACTTGTCCTGATTGGGTAGAGCTATCATCATGAAGGAGTCTCTTGGCCAGATGTGCAAGTAGTTCTCGGGCATTTGAAACTGAAAATAGTTGTAAGAAGAAGATTGATTTTTAAGTATAGATTCGCAAACTACTTTAGAGTAGAAATCGTTTCAAGATAACATTTGCTCAATTTCCGCTTATATCGTCAAACAGTGGCTCAGTGAAATAACCCCCAATGAAATAACTATCAAAATAAAATATGAAATAAATCCCCGCCATTTATCCATACAAATTTGAGCGTTATTTCATAATGAACTTAGCCTCAAGTCGATTTTTTTCTAAATATTTTGGGTGTAATTTTATTTTTTTTTTTACCTCTATTTGATTTTTAATTTGTTTATTTTTTTTTTTTTTTTTTGTCGAAATATTTTGCACTTTATCGATTTTTTATTTTGAGCGTTATTATACCCTGAACTGATAACAGTTTTGTTATCAAACTGTTCGGAAAATCATTTGTTTTGTTGTAAGTGTCAAAATTTTTAAGAAATATTTTATCGTGTTGAAAATATAAAACAAAAATAAAGAAATAGTCAAAAATTTAACTCTAGATCTTTTGTATTTAATTTCAATTGGAAGAATTTGCAGATGTTGCTAAGAGATCGCTATCAGAGTCTACCAAAAAGTATTTAAAATCCTAGTTTTCTGCATCGCGAATCATTCTATAAAAATATTCACAGGAGTTGAAAATTGTGATGATCATAATTGCGTTTTAATTAAAGAAAAAAAAACTTCAGCACACTTAAACGTCATACTTAGAAAAAACTTACTTTAAACGTTTTAAAGTCGCTTTGACTGCGTTAGAAAAAACACACCACATCAAACACACCACATTTGAGTTAAACCGATTTAGATCAAACGGACTTAAAACAAACGGAAACAGCAGGATATAGGCTGATTTTTGGATAAATTTCTTGAATAAACTTAATTAACTCAATATCATATTTCCGATTACCTCTCCATTTTTGGCAGGAATACAAAGTTCCAAATATCCATGCTCTATGTACTCCTGTGAGTAATTGAATCCTGGTATTTTAAGCATTTGTTGACGCACTGCGCTAAATGCTCCATCACAGCCAATAATAAGGTTCGCCGTTGCTGAGACTGGTTCATCCAAAATGGGTCTGAAAATAACACGAAAAAAATAAAAAAACTTTGAAAAGTATCAATTAAGGTAACATTTTATACCACTTACAGCTTAAACTCCAGCGTACCCTCGGCAAAGTTAGCCGCCAAAAGCTTGTGCTCAAAATGATAGTGAATATTTTGATATTTTTCTCCAGCTGTGAAAAATATTAGAAAAAAATTCTATATAAGAAAAATACACTCCATGGAATTTAAAAGAAATTAAGACCTGTCAGCAAAATTTCATTCAAATGCTTTCGCCCCACAGAATAGAGGCACTGATGTGTGCAGGGATCATAGAGCACAATGGATGTATTGCCCTTGATATCGTGCAGCATGCGTCCACGCATGGGTATGGCTGTCGATAGAACTTCTTTCTCCAAACCTACTTCAGCGAGTGCTTTTCGCCCACGCTGAGATAGGGCCAAATTAATGCTGCGTCCCTGTACCAATTCAGCGGTACGTATGTCTTCACGGTACTCATACAAA